>CM075659.1:51098471-52298471 GCA_037954105.1 Canavalia gladiata | reverse complement strand
ATAGTCCCATTTCCATTCCATCGACTTTCTTTCACTTCTTACTTGCTTCCCAATCACAGGCTATGCAGTTTAAGGACAAATAATTTTGCAGTCGATGAGTATAAATATCCTTCAAAAAGGAGGTCAATTTTAGCTACTCACAACCATAACAACAACAATGACAACAACATCAATAACAATAATTGCAATGAAATAACCAAGGAATGACAAGCTGTGGAAGACCAGGGTTCTGCGGGCTCATAGATTACCTTGATCCCAAGATTTCTGTGCCAAAATTGGCAATCAGCAGCACCTCCAGCCATTGTCCCAAGCATATACGGGTTGATTTCAATAATTTTCTTCACAGACTGTGATGCTAGAGATAGCCAATACAAGAACAAGAACAATAACAAAAGTAAATAGATTAAACTCATTACTTAATTAGCAGCAAGCAACACAAAAAATGTCTTATGCCAAAGAACCAGAGAGCAGTAAACACGAAAATAACACTCACATATATATCCTCCCATGCTAGCTCGAGAATCGGCAGCTACCATGACACCCTCCTTAAATATAAAAGCAAGTGTCGTAGTACCCTTCGCGGGCTTCACCATCTGAATAGCTTCTTTCAGGAAGCCATCGAACTAGCACCCCAAACACACACAATCACTTCAGATAAATAAAACCATCAAACTTTAATCTTTCCCTACAATAAACTATACCCTAACTTTTTATTTTTATTTCCCCACAATTTTAGAAACAAATTTCAACCCCATTTTTTCTTCTTCTGAATTTTGAGCAACTGCATTTTCGAAATCCTAAAAATTCAGAAGTTGCGGCGAACAAGAAGTACTCACATCATTGGAATTCGGAAGGTCGAAGGATGGGGCGGCGGAGAGGTCTCCAACTACGTCGTTTAGGGGCGCAATCAGTGAAGGAAAGGATTCGAGACCGCTGGTATCAAGCTTCATGGTTGCAGATTAGTGACCTAAATGAAAACGAAGAAAACAACTTTATCATTCCCCTGAAGCCAAAAATAAATAAATAGATAAATGAAAATGGAGGAAAATTGAAAAAGAAGAAAAAATCGCAAATTCTAAGAGCATGGCGCACCGATTCTGGGAGAAGTAGTAGTTGCAGTGTGAGATCTCAACTCAATCGTTGAGTTTGAAGCAATGAGAAAAAAGTAGAAAAAAGCACCGTTTTTCAGCATGTATTGTCTTGGGGGAAAAGACAGGACTTCATTTGGGCCGGTTCGGCCCATAACATACAAATTCTTTTTTTTTTTCTTCTTGTGCACCCTTCTCCTTCTTAAAATATATAAAATAAAATTTTTAAAATTTAAATTTAAAAAAAAATGTATACTTCTTTACAATTTAAAATTTATAATTATAAAAATATACTTAAATTTTTTTTTTTTTAATACAATCGTGTGACTATATTTATTATGATTATTACGAAATCTTTTACGATGAAATAGTGAATTTTTTTTTCTGTATTCTTATCAAATGTTGAATTTTCTTTTATATTCACTTTCAATTGCAGATGTTATTCTCTATTTCACATATTTGATTTTTTAAATTTTTTATCCAATTAACCAAAATCCTAAATCATAACCTTTAATAAAATTATTTCCAATAATTTCGATGATTATTCGCCTAATCATCACCTTTTTCAAAACTTTTTAATTGGACTAGGTTTAAAAAAATATATTTGTAAATGTAGGATAAAAAAAAATATTTACCATAGAAGAGTTTAAATAGTGATTATGATGCATAAATTTATACGTTACATATTTTATATGTTACATATTAAAATATTATATTTAATGCATCTGTGACGCATAAATTTATGCATCATAGATGCATTAAATATAATATTTTAATAAACAAAAGTTGTGACGCATAAATTTATGAGTCACAGGCTCCCTATAACGCATAAATTTATGCGCCACAGTCTGTGACGCATAAATTTATGCGTCACAGACATTAATTTATTTTAAAATACATATAACGTAATTAAAAATGCATAATAATCATATATAAATTGGTGTGTGCCGAGTGCTTTATCAAAGTAACGAAAGTGAAGAAATTTATGTCTGTGGAAGAGTTTTTAGCAAGTGGTGTTTTGAAAGGTTTTATTTTTGCATGTTAAAGGTATTTTTTTACTACTTTAATTTGTTTTAAAAATTGTGAAATTTATTTTTAAACTAGTATTGTGATTGAAATTGTTTTTTTTAAGTTTATATTTTTAATTTTCTAATTATGGATGTGATGTGAACGTGGGCACCACAATAAGTAAAAGAGATCACCTAGGAGATTATCTATAAGGAATGGAAAGTCCTATGACAAGAAATAGGACCAAACGTATGGAACAAAATACTTGAAGGTCTCACCAGGGAAGTTGAAGAAAAAGACTACTTGGATTCAAGCCCAATTCCAACATGGGTTAATTTATGTAGTCATATCATTGAAGATATTAAGTGATAAAATTTATGATTTGCTATAGATTACATTAGGATTTGATATTTATGTATAAGTTATTTGTTTTAAATTAGTTGCAATTCAAATTGCAATCTAATTAGGATTTCTAATTTGTTATCTTTTTTTATTAGATTTGGTTAGCTATAAATAGGAGTTAGGGATACAGATTTTTGAGTACTAATCATATTTTCTCTTTTTCATCTCTGTGTGAGTTGATTCCTTTCGTTCTCGGTCGTTCTCGGTCAAAAAACTACCTTTGATAACGTTGGTTCTTCCGGCAGGTCGCGGTTTGTGTCAAGTTCCTTTACCTTATCTCACCTTGTCTTACCTTACCTTTTCTTATCTTATCATGATTCTCAAGACGTTCCGTTATCGTTTCCGCATTCCGATTCATTCGCGTAGGGTGAATCATATCATTTGGTATCAGAGCTTCGACTCTTGGAATCAGGTGTCATCTATCCTTTATTTTAATTTTCTCGTGTTAAAGTTGCTATCTACTAAATATTAAAAAAAAAAAAAGAGTTATGATTCTTAGTAAGATAAATATCCTTGTACATGAGTACAAAAACTTGTTCCTTTGCCCTTAAAACACTCTCGACCTTCCCTTTGTGAGCAAATACACAAATTTTATTTTCTTTTTCTTTATTTTTTGAATTTTCTTTCTTTTCACTCTTATTCTTTTTTTTTTGTTTTTCTACTTTTTTTTTCACTTTCAATTTCATCTCTCTTTTTTCTTTCTTGATTTTCTAATTCTTTCTCATTCTTTTTTTTGACTTTCTACTTTTTCTTCACTCTCAATTTTATCTCTCTTTTCTTTTTCTTGATTTTCTAGTTCTTTTTCTCTCATTTTACATTCTTTTGAATTTTTCATTTGGTCAAAATAAGTCTCCTTTGTTTAGGATCTTCTTTCTCATTGAACCAATTAAACTTCGACGATGAATTAGAAGCATATTTGGGATATGCATATTTGGGATATTTGCGAGTGCTCCTAGATTTGAGTTGTCTTTCCACCTGAATAGTTTTATGAAGCAATTCATCCATCTCCACATAATGTTGTTGCTCCACCACATCAGCTATCTCTCTTTTTAGCCCTCCAATAAATCTTGCCATAGTGATTTCTTTGTCCTCCTCCACATTGGCTCTTATCATAGCAATTTCCATCTCCTTGTAATAATCTTCAACACCCATGGCGCCTTGAATAAGACTTTGTAATTGTTTTTGGTGCAAGTCCCTATGATAGTGACTTGACACAAATCTTCTTCTCATAGCTACTTTCATCTCTTCCCATGTTCGGATTGGTGTCTCTCCATATCTCCTTTTATTAAGGATAAACTGATCCCACCAAATATTAGCATAATCGATAAAACAAAAACTGGCTAGTCTTACCTTTTTCTCCTTCGAGTAATTGTGACAATCAAACACATGCTCAACTTTTCTCTCCCACTCTAGATAAGTTTCAGGTTCGTTCTTTCCTTGGAATGGTGGAAGGGATAATTTAAGACTCCCCAAGTTGTTATCTTTTTCTCGATATAGTCTTCTTTCTCTTAAACTTTCACTGTTTAATTCTAAGTTCTTCCTCCAATCTCCTTCTTCATCACAATGAAATAATCTTTGGGGACTACTTCGATGAGAAACCCGGGACCTCCTTCTCGAACAACCCTCTGTATCATCCAACCTCTTGTTCAACTGTTGGAATTGATCTTGAATTGATTTTATGAATATTTTTAGATCCATTTTATTTTGATGGAGTTCACCACTCATATTGGCAATGCTGCAAATTGAACAAAATAAATAAATTAAAATAATAAAGCCTCACCAATCACTCCCTTAGTGTTTGCCATCAATATTGACGCTCTTCACTCGTGTTTACACTCGAATTGGTTTTTTCTATAATGCTCTAACCAACTCTTGCCTTTTACCTCTCGATTCTCCTTATAAATCCTTGAACCAAGAACTTACAAGTTGATTTTCCCACAGATAACGAAAGAGTCACAGATACACAAGATGAATAGGGTAAGGAATATTGGTCAAGAATTAAGAACTTAAAATATATATATATATATATATATATATATTGAATGAAGACTTCTTCTTTTTTTCAATTTTCTTGAATTTTCTCTTCTTTTTTTTAATTTCTATCATAACTTTTTTTTTAATTTCTATCACAACTTTTTTTTGCTTCTTTTTTTTTTTGAATTTTTATCACAACTCTTTTTTTATTTTGGAATATTTGGTAGATAGCAACTTTAACACTAAAACAAAAGATAAATGACACCTGATTCCAAGAGGTGAAACTCTGATGCCAAATGATATGATTCACCCTACGCGAATGAATCGGAATGCGGAAACGATAACGGAACGTCTTGAGAATTAGGATAAGACGTTCCGGCAGGTCGCGGTTTGTGTCGGGTTACTTTACCTTATCTCACCTTGTCTTACCTTACCCTTTCTTATCTTATCCTGATTCTCAAGACGTTCCGTTATCGTTTCCGCATTCCGATTCATTTGCTTAGGGTGAATCATATCAGGATGAAATAATTATTATTATATATTTTAACGGAAAAATATTTGAAGGTGAGGAGGACTTAACATTTGAGGAAAAAAAAAACCAATTCAAGTTTCTAAAAATGTTAGTTTTATTGAACTAAAAGAAAAAAATTAGCAAAAAATTAAAGTTTTCGTGTACCCAAATTATTTCAAATTTAATAGGAAGATTTTTGGTCTCATCTGAAAGTGTAGAATATAGAGGATTTGGAATCAGGGATAATGAAGATGTAAAATGCATGATTAAAGCTTGGATTGCAAAGCATAAAGCAATTGTAAGTGTCTTTGGTGATTGAGATAGTTCCTATGCTTTATTGTTAAGATGGTTACATAAAATGATTCAATATGCTCCAGGTTCTAGGTACAAGCTTTGAGACAGAAGATGTCATCATTGGTGATCAAGTTCAAAATGGAGTAAGAAAATTCTTTCAAGTTTTCTGGTGTTTTAAACAATGTTGTGAGACATTTAACTTTTGCAAACCACTTATTCAAATTGATGGCACATTCTTTTATGGCAAATATAGAGGTACCTTGCTAACAGTCACAACTCAAGATGGAAACAACTCTGTATTACCTATTGCTTTTGCTATTGTTGAGGGTGAGACATTGGATGTATGTAGTTGATTTTTAGTTTTGTTAAGAGAGTATGTTACCCAGAGGAGTGGAATATGTTTGATATCAGACAGGCATCAAAACATTAAATTAGCAGTTAATAACCCTCATTTGGGATGGCAACCTCCACATGCATATCATGTTTATTGCATCAGGCATATTGCAAACAATTTTAATCATCGATTTAAAAACCAGAAACTGAAACAAGATTTGCTTAAATTAGGTAAGGTGATTTTATACTTTATATTTATTTATATACTTCATTATTATTTTGTTCATTGTTATGTGTTTTGAATGAACTGTGCAGGTTACACAGTATGTAAAGAGATAATTGATAAGAAGTTAGAAGAGTTTAGAGCAACTAATGCAGACGTGACTAGGTGGATTGATAGCATATCAAAGGAGAAATGAAGTATTGCGTATCATGAAAATGGTAGACGATTTGGTCACATGACAACCAATCTAGTTGAGGCAGTTAACAAAATGTTAAAAGGTGCATGAAATCTTCCAATCACGACTCTCGTTAAATGTATTTATAACCATTTGGTTGAATATTTTGTGCAAAGGGATGCAAGCGCTAAGGCCGAGATTGAAAGTGATCAACGATTCTGTAAAAAGCTGGCGGATGTATAATGTTACAATTTAATTTTCAATTATTACGTTATATTTTAGTTCTTATATTTGTAAACTTTTTAAAATATATACTGTTTTTTCATAAATTTAATTTGTTCAACAATTATTTACATTATATATGTTTAAATATTTATAATTAATTGGACCAAATATTATTTTTTAAAATACTCATTTATAATGTTTTAATTTTTTTTGCCTATTTTCTTACTCTGTTTTAAAATTTTTAAAAACTGTAATTATATTAATTAATATTCTATTTCAAAAATTTTTTAATAACATATTTAACTATTTTCATTAAATTTTTTTTTAGATTCTTAATTTTTTTTAAAAATTATATTACAAATTTTAATATTAACATTTCTATTTTTGTACATCAAATTTTTAGAATTAATTAATATTATAATTATTAAAAATACTTAACATTTTTTTGTTAAAAATATTTTTTACATTCTGAAAATTTTAAAATATTATTTTATATATTTTAATATTTACATTAATATTTTTTATTTTTACTTAAAAAGTTTTCAATTAATTAACATTATTTTTATAACAATATTTTAATCATATATTTACCGCTTTTTTAAAATTTTTTTCACATTCTGAATTTTTAAAAAAATTATATTATCAATTTTAATATTAAAATTAATTAATATTAAATTTAAAACAAAATATTAATAATATATTTTTAGCTTCTTTTTATTAAATTTTTTTTTCACATTCTGATATTCATTGAAAAAATAAAATTATCAATTTTAATATTAACATATTTTTTACTATTCATTTTTTGAATTTATTATTATAATATTTAATTTTAAACTTCAATAATATATTTAACGCTGTTTTTTATAAAAAAAAGTTTTTTATTTATATTTTTTCGATATTATTAATATTGAAATTATAAAATTTAATTAATAATATATTTAATATTTTTTTTAATTACGAACTTTCAGATCCATATTTTTTAAATAATTTTATATTTTCATTTAAATATTCGTATTTATATTTTTCCTGTTTCTCATTTTTTTTGTGCAAAAATTTTAAATATATTTCGAATGTCTTATTATAATTTTTTTTAAAATCTTTCCTTTAATATTTTTAAATCCTTTCTTGTTCTTCGTTCTCCTTCTTTGTCCAACTCACAGTTCCCAAAATCACATTCATCAATTCAAATCCAAACTCTACAGTAAAATTTTCTAAACTTATCTTAATCGCATGATTTCTAAACCATTACTAACCTTGTTTTTTTTTCAATATTTAACTCTAACTTCTGCAGTGGTCCCAAGTTTCCAATAACTTCCAAACGCCCAAACACTTCTTCTCAGCAAAACAACAAAATAACAGCAGAGATACAGAGGAAAAGAACATGTGGACCACAAAAATGGTCCCTACTTATTTATGTAAAGGAGGAAAGGAACGGTCGAACTTTATGACCCTCATAAATTTATGCGTCACACACTCAACAGACACTTTTTGAACTTTTATCGCATAGATTTATGCTTCACATAATAAAAAATTATTCTTAAAAACCTACGACGCATAAATTTGATCACATATTAAAATATATTATTTTTAAAAATGTATGACGTATAAATTTATACATCACATGCTAGCGCATAAATTTATACGTCAGAGGTACATTGAATATAATATTTTAATGTGTAACGCATAAATTTATGCGCTAGTGACGCATAAATTTATGCATCATAGTTACTGTTTGAATCTTTCTATGGTAAATACTTTTTTTCGAACCCTACATTCATAAATATTTTTTTTAAGTTTAGTCTAATAAAAAAGCTCTTTTTCGACTGTCATCAAATGGAACATTCCTTTATTTTATTTTATTTTTTTAAAACCTGTTATGGGTTGTGGATTTGTGGTTCCCTAAGCTTTGTGGATTTGATTCATAAATTTTTTCTATGTACTTTGGTATTTACTTTCTTTAAGTTGTGTTTGATGCACTAATACTCATATTATAATAAAGGCCAACCATGCTCCAGATATGTTAATTGATTCTAATTGTCTGTATCAAGCAGAACATAGCTAATAATAGGTGCTTAATATAATTTTGTTTGTATTTTTCTATCATTCATCATTAGTAATTATAGAAAGAAATACATCTAGTGAATGATTGTGTTCAATGAATAATTCCAATTAACAGTTGTGCGGTTAACCAATGGAAGAACCTATGGTAAGTTAAAAATGAAAAATATAATAATGCTAACTTGCTTAGGTTGTGTTTAGTGATTTATACATATGTGCACCGGGGAATTATAAACTGCAGTAAACAAATGTTCGTAAAGATCAGATAAAAAAACAAATTTGTTCAGCCGTGTCATACGAAGTAAACATTAGTGTCATCTAGCTCAACCCATATATACTACACAGAATAATGAAAAAACGACGATAAATCTATAGAGGGAAAAAATCTAATTAGGGAAAACTTTTAAGCTAAACAATGCTCTTTGTTAAGTAGTTATATGACCACTTCATAATGAACTCCCCTGAGAATGTCAACTATATATCAGCTTGGTTTTTGACTGAATCCAGTGGTGTCATGCAATGCATATAGCCTCATCTAGTAATTGGATAAGGCTACTGTTGAAACAGCTCATAAAGCAATTACAACTGCATTTCAAACTTGTTTTGTTGAGTTCAAATGTGTAATTAAGCAGAAGCCACAAGCACGGCATTATCTATTCATTTATTACGGGAATTTGGTGAAAAGAGCTAATTCTGCTTCTAACCATTAAGTTTAATTACCAAGTATATTTATTAGCACAACTCAGGCTAAGAAAAAGATAAAAGAACAGATAAAACTACAATTTTTTTATTGAAAAAATTTAGTTTCATTACCAGGAAAATGGTTTTTTAAAAAAATAAAACTCAACATTTACATCAATTGATTTGTTTTTACAATCATAAAAATGGAAAATATGTTCTACGAGAAGCTCTTATCATTCTATGCTAAAGTCTCACAGAAAGCAAGAGTGATCTGCCTATCCTCTCTTATTTCACTAGCTGGAAACATCTTTTAATTGTCACCCTTCGCTTTGTATTACCATAGGCTAATTGCAAAGAAAACTATCCAATGCATTTAGTATTATTAATTGAGTTTTCATATAACTCAAGTATATTATATCCTACCGTTTGATTTATTTTCTTGTTTAGTGATCTAACATTTCATCGTTACTCATCATTTTTTTTAAAATAAATATATATTTTTTTAAAAATGTTATTAAAATTAATAAGTAACATTTTATAATATATTTTAAATATTATTAATAATATTTTACGATACAGATCAAATGTAATATTTTTTAAAATATCACTAAAATTAATAAATAACATTTTTTATATTTTTATAATATTTTTTAAATATTACAAAAAAAATATAATATAACATAGTGGTTCTAATAGTCCTAAACTTTCAACATAAGGTTCATCTATAATATAAACAAATTATAAAAAATCAGATAGCTTAAAAATTCTATTTAGTTGACTATGAAAAAAAATATATCACTCTTTTAAGATAAAAAGAAATTTTGGTATTCTCTAATTAAAATTTAAGTTTTTAAAACTCTTAATTTTAACTGAAAAATTTGAATTTAAATTTTTTCATCTTTTATTATGGTAAATATTTTCTTTAAGATTTTGTCACAAGAAATTAATTAAAAAAAATTAATAAAAGATAATGGTCCTTATTTTGGACATCATTATTACAGAACTGTTGAATCCATATATAATAAGAATATGAATAAATAAACAACTTTTTAGTTGAAAACTTGGTCAGTAAATTTTTATCATATGAAACTTACAATATCATTTCTTTCAAAATCCATCAAACTTGCACCCCAAACACACATGAACACTTCGAATAATTAAAATTATCATGCTTCAATCTTTCTTTAGAATAAACTATACCCTACCTTTATATTTTCAGTTCTCCACATTTTCATAAACAAAATTTAACCCTTTTTCTTCTTCTTCTTTTAAATTTACGCAAATACACTTTATGAATTTTAAAAATTCAGAAATTACAGCGAATAAAGAATTACTCACATTATTGAAATTTGGAAGGTTGGATGAGGTGGCACAATTAGTGAAGGAAACGATTCGAGACCACAATATTAAGCTTCACTGGTATCTTAATAATTTGGATGACTACTTATCTTTTTCAATTGTAGTCAATTGTTAGAAAAAGTAGACGCTAGGAATCGTATTGTTGGCTATTGTTAACATGACACCATGCAAGGAACCATGTATTCATATTTTATGTGTTATACATAACACGTATGAGAAAGATAGAAAGTTACATCTTATAAGAAGATACTATACAGCATTTCGCAGTTGAACATCTAACGACCACAGGATAATTTATTTGACAAATAATATTAACTAGTTAACAATCAAGATAACAATGACATAATGGTTAGAAAACAAGGTTAATTAAAAATATAGAACAAATTATTAGCGTGCTTGTTGGACGTTTATCAATGTCAAATTCAAGAGTCTCATTTCCTTATTTTTAAGACATGTTATTAGTTGGTACTAAAATTTATAATTATTTTAAATTTAAAAATTTTAGTTAGTAACAAGACTTTAATTTAAAATATATTTTCTATATTTTCATAATTTAAATTTTTAAAATATAAAAATATTTTTAAAATTTAAATTTTAAAATACAAAAAAAGGTGAAAAAAAAATTATCCTTTTTAAAGTGTAGTGGCCCATTTATTTTCTGAAGATTTTTTTTTACTATTTTTTCTTTAAATAAAACTTTTTCTTGCTAAGGCATTTTTGGTGAATTAGCAAGTAAGAAATTCATAGAGGTATTTTATTGTTAACTACTATTTTCCTTCAAAAAATAAATACTTCAAATTGAATTTATTAAACCTGGTAAAATTATTGATTTTATTAAGGTATTTGGTTAATTAACCGAAATATATATATATATATATATATATATATATATATATAATATTTGGTATAAGTTAAAAATTAAAATGAATTATACATCAAATTAAATCGTAACAAAAAATAAGTTAATAAAATATCTAACCTAAGATTTTCATTCTTTGCATCAAAACATACTTTAATTACATGGTTTTCAACTACTTTCATGATAACTTTAAAGTTTACACCAATAATATTTGGTAGCAACTATTTTTTTTATTTTCAAAACAAAGCCTCTCATTCCTTCGTCTCGTTAGAAGATATTCTTCATATATAATTGCTTTTTTGTATTATAGTATACCTTTATTACTTTATCACATGCGAAATTCTCCATTTTCTTCATCAATTTTCTCCTTTAGTTTAGTTTGTAGGCATAGTGCTTTGATCGGAAACTCTAGTCAATACTCTCCACACTTTGAAGTCTATTAACACAATGTGAGCCTAGCTGTTACCGCAATCAATTGCTCTTTTATGCCATTACTTGGCGAGTTCAATAAAAACAGCCAGAGTCAATAAAGTTAGAACGGTTTAGCTTACACGAATAATGTGATGTTTTCCATGAAATAGATAAATAGGCAAGTTCTTTTGTAGAACCATTCATTCCAACCTTGTACACAAAAGAATACCTTTGTTCTTTTAAAATATTTTTCAAATCCTTAGACATAAACATAATAATATATAAGCGTGGAAATTTAAGAAGTTGGCACTGCAATGACAAGCAGAGGCATTGAGACTTTATTTTTATTATTCAATGTTATCTTTGTCTTTGAACAAAATGCAGAAGACATCTCTATGGTTGCATAAGGAACCCAACATATACCATTAACAAAAATAATAAAAAATTATTAAAAATTAAACATAAATCTAACTTAACTTTAAAAGTTAACTTGTTAAGTAAAAAATCTGATATTAAGTAAAAAGAATGTCAATCATACATCTATTATCTAAGAACATCCTAATTCACTAAAAAATTTGTTAAAAATTAGATATAAACCGGATTCAACTTCAAAAATTATTTCAACCATGCATAATTATTTTTATTTTTTGTATTTTCATAATTCTAACTTATTTTTATGTAACATCATGGACATACAACAAATGATTAAATCATCAACACCCCCATTTGAGGCACCATGATTTTTATCTAATATTTTGGTCACTTTTTGGATATTGTTTGGTTTCAAAAAACGTTTTTATTTTCTGTTTTTTATTTTTAACATTTTGTGAAACAACAAAAAAAAATAGCTTTCTATTTTCAATTTCCAGTACAAAACTTTGAAAACAGAAAATAAAATGATATTTTTATAAATAAAAATATAAATAAAAAATGCTTTCTAAAACCAAACGACCATGTCGTGTTTCAAAAGTTACACTCATTTCCTTCGGAGATTCAATTATCATTATACTTACCTCTAGTTCACGGAAAGTGATGAAAAAAATTACATGACAAGTATAATCACGGTAGGTCAATGTATTTTTTTTTTTCAAAAATAACACATGGATCACTAGCTTAGGGGAAAAAATGCAAATTGGAAAGCGGCCATAAGAGCTCGATCACCATTAATTTTAATAAACACCATCAAGTCACCTGCCTTGACTACTGCCTGAGGCAACATTAAAGTTTGGCTTAATTTCTTCAGCAGATCCCCATATAACAACCATCTACAATTTTGGATTGCATTGCTGTGAAACTAAAACTATTATTATTCCCAACATAAATCTCATGTTAGATTGGCGTCTCCAGTAAACCAGGGTAACCCTGCTTGAGGACACTGTTTTGCATCTGGGATCGGAACAATAGGTCCCAGAAAGATGCGCCATAAATCAAGTATTATTGTGACCAGCATTGCCGCACCCAAAGCATCAACAGCAACTCTGGGCAAGTCCCATTTATTGCCAGGTTTCTCATCGATCCTGCATATTTACATGAATCCTCATCAATAAAATAATTACAACAGACATATTCCCCCTTTTTGTGGTAGAGTAACTACTTTCCAAAGAAACAAAGGGGTACATATGTCAAAGCAATTCAAACACAGAATGAGGTTATACCTCCAACAAATGCAACTTAATAACTTACCTTAAAAACATGGGGAAGCTTACAACAAAGTACATGGCATAAAACAAAGATCCAACTTTGTACATAGAGTCCCGATCCACAAATGAATAATAAGGGAACTGCATACATCCAATACATAACATTATTCTCAAAATTATGCCTTTCATATTGAAGGTCAACTGCAATGTTAAGAATAAAATTTATCGTTTCACCAAGGCTATTTAATAATAACAGGCCCACTCCAGACATTGCTTCTTCAAACTAACAAAATGTTAATAATAAAAAGGTGGAGCAAATTTTAAAAATAGAAGAAATTATTTCAAATGACATCACAGGACGATATACCTGAAATATATCTAAGTATTCATATAGTGACATTGTCATATCGAGAGCTAAGAAAAATATATTAAACTAGGAAGCTTGTCAACTGGCTTGGCTGATATGGTTGAAGTATAAAATTTCACAAAGATGTAGACACTATATGACAGCTTAATAGAACTGAATCAGAAAAATACGAAGAAAATGAATTTTATTGATCAATAAACTCAAAATTCCCAGCAGACCAATGTGATATCCCCCTAGGTTAGGGTAGAAAAAATACAAGTAACTCCCAGATATTCGAGAGACCTGCACTCTCACCAATCCAACTGTTTTCTCTCCACATGTCCCCCTCTGGCTCTCCCTCGGTTCCTCCCCTTTTCATACTAACTACTAACAGCTACTATTCCTACTATGGGTTCAGTATGGCTAACAAATAACAATTACTGTTATTCTGATACAATGGGTTATGTTTGACTGATAAATCAAAGGAGATGAAGGTTCCATAGCAAAAAAGAAGAGAAATTTAGGAAGCCGATAATTTACCAAAAAAAAGAGCAGAAAGAAAGGAGGAGACATATAAAGACATAAAACAACTAATTGGCACTAGAGTTGATTCCAAACAATTGCATTTACACATGTCTAAACTCAAATAAGAAGTTTACGCTTCAGGATAATTTTGTCATAAATAAAACATTAGACAGACTTAAACTACAACAAATAAGAACATCTAAATGCTATGATCCCTCAAAACCATTCAATCAACATAAATAGTCAGAAGTCAAGACAAAACAAAATATCTTGAGCTATCAAAAGTCAGTGGTCTGATTCATGTAGTATCCTCTCTGGTAGGAAACAACTTTTGTTCTTGTCAAATCAAAAGAATAAGGAACATTTAAATGCTATGATGCCTCAACTATTACAATCAAATAAATATTCAAAAAATAATTCATGAGTCATGACAAACAAAATCTCTTGAGCAATCAAAAGATGGTGCGGTCATTTAATTTCAATTGCTAAAGAGGAAAAGACTGTTGTTTGTTGTTGTTATTGTCATATCAAAAGAAAAGTGTAAAATGCATAACAAATACATGAAAGCATGCGTCATATTCATTCAAGAAATTTTGGTAAGAAAATCAGGATATCTACTTGAAAATACGGAAATTTTCAATTAAAAGAAAACAATATGGGGCAATTCACCTAATATAAAGCAGAGATGGAGGAGCTATGATGCAAAAGAAGCAAGAAAAAATTAAGTATAAAAAATCCAGATTCCTAGAATTGCATAAATACATTGAAATGGAAATTGTTGGGGTTAGGATTCATGACTAAATATTTTATAAATAAATGTCAGATAAACTTGAATCATAAGGAATGATGAAAATCAAAATGCCCTGATACTAAAAAATTATGAATTGCAATTCATGAAAATATTTAAAACACATGACCAAACAAAGATCATATAATAAAAAACCAACACAATGGCTTGTTGCAACATACATTGGAAATAGCTATGGTCTCCAGGTATGCTATAAAATAAGCAAGAGCAAGAATCCATGCAGCTTCAGTAGCCCACTGAATTTTCTCCGGCAGATCAGTAGTAAAATGCCGTAACCGGCGCAGTATCAGGCTTGATGAAACATGATAGAACAAGAAGCAAACATGAGTGAGCAGGAATGTTGTGTGCGGTACCTGCCACCACCAAATAGAGCAATTCAATAAAGAGTATGTGAGCTCACTAAGATAATTAATAGGTCTTTGTCTTACATTGTTCATTTTCCATGATGGAAAGGTATAGGATGCACCCAGAACAGTGAAAAAGTAATGAGTCCAGAAATAATTCCCAACATAACTGAAGATTATCATCCAGAGACTTGCCTGTTAGTATTAAATGTGTACATGTTAGGCAGCAAGTAGGTCAACTGATTAAACACAAATAGGTTTTATAATTAGATTGATCCATGACAAGGACTGCAGGGCAATAAGTAACTTTCTTTTTTTTCAAGAGAAAACAAAAGCAAAGATACATATATAAGCATTAAAATCTATTTTAGGACGCAGAACAACTGGATCTGAACACAAACAAAAGTAAGCTGAGATGTGCGAAAGATTTAATTAAGAAACAAGAAATTGCATCAATCACAACCAAAGACATCCTCTTTCTAGGAGGAGTGGCTAGCTTCCCCTCTTTTCTGAATTCTCGATTGGAAGGGTGCAGACCGTATGGTACCATACTACAAGCTATCTGCCTGGAGGGGAATCATCAGGTTTCCAACGAAGAATGTCTCAAATAGTTGAATTCACACAATCCTTATGGCCGCACCCTTTCCAATTTTTCCTTTCTTGTGTTGACAATAAAAGGGGGGTTTCATGCAGAAACCTAGTTTTTCATTTGATTGTTTTGGATTCAAACTGGTTTGATCAGATGTATTAAGATTAAGCCCATTTTTGTTTTGGCATTTTGCACCTTTTAAACTCCATTGTGCAAATCTCATAACATGGTTGGGTGACTGCGATCTTCTTCCCCCTTCTAGTTATGACCAACAACAATGGCAAACCAATCAGAGCTTAAGAAGCGGATACAAACAGTGTTAGAATGGATAAAAAAATAAGTTTGCATGCAAACCTATAAACATGACGGGTACAAGACATGCATTAAGAAGTAGAAAGGAACAACGTTCGTAAGAAGCAATGCAATAAGAATGGGAGAAGTAACGACTGAGCTACACATGGCCAGTAATGTTTAAAGACACAAAGTGCGACACACAAAACACTAATTACAGGTTCACACTACATAATTTTTATTAAACGGGCAACATAACACGTCAATGATAAAGATTTGGAAAATTCTACTCCAAAAAAACACTTGCCTTGACCCAATAACGATCCTTCCAAGACACGTTTCTATCAGCCTGCAATTTTCAAGAAATAAATTACATCAATCTCAGTTCACATTGATTACATCAGCCGGAAGTAGGCATGGGAATCATATCCGTACTCGTTTTTCTGTCTCAAGTTTAACGAAAAGTAAACCTGAATTGATCCGAGTTGGGTAAGGAACAGGTAAATTCCGATTTTTGAAAACCGGGATAAAGGCGGGCATGAAATACTTATACCTGTTCCATCCCCGCACCCAAACCAGTCCTGTTTTTAAATGTACTAAAATATTGTACAAAATTAATAAAATTATAAAAATAATAAATTATATAAATTTTTAAAAATATATAATAATTTAATAAATTATAAAAGAATTAAAATATAAATATAAAAAATCACAGAAATATGTGCGGGGCAGGTTTCTCTGATTTCAAGCGGAAATGTACATTGGAACTAAAGTGGAGATGGACACGGGTGTTGGGGACGGAGAATCGTGAAAACCGCCCCCGACCCGCCACGCCTAGTAGGAAGAGAAGACTAATCATTCTTTCGAGTGGGTAAATGCTAAAGACAATAAACCACAATAACACATCACTTATTGTTAAAATAATCACAAAGTGAATCCGATCGGAGAAGCAAGTACAAGTTTAGGCTTCAATTCATAAAAAAATTACAAGGAAGCAATAAGCATTGATTCCATTTTGAGGTTAATGCAATACCTTTCCAACGAACAGCATTGGAATGACGAAAGAAGGCACAGTCGAAGCCATTCCAAGAAGCAAGTACTCCAATTCAGTGAAGTTCTGTGAAGTACACGACGTCGTTTTACTCAGAGCGGTAATTGAAAAGAGGATTTTATGATAGGAAGAAAAAAATGAAAAAGGTGAAAAGGGAGAGAACCTCGTAAAGATTGAAGGGAACAACAATGCCGAGACAAAGGGTGAGCCAGAAGGGGGTGTAGAGAAGGAAGAAGAGTTCGCCCCATCTTTTACTAGGGTTTGGTGTGAGCCACAGTGAGGGAGAAGCAGAAGCAGAAGCAGAAGCAGAAGCTTTAGAGCAAAAAGGGATTGGATTAGATATAGAGAAACAGTTTCTTGTTATGAATGATGAATGAATGAAATCTGAGAGATTCGAGAGAAATAGGAATGGAAAGAATTACCCCTCATTTTGGAATTCGGATCTGATATGAAATATGCAATGGACTCGCTCCTCCTCGCACTTCACTTGTGATGTGATACAGTCAGGATTATTCATCAGAGTTTAGTATCCCTTTATAGCTGCAATATTAATGACATGTCTTGTTCTTTTATTTTTTTTAGATTAGGAGTGGACCTGATATCATATTTCTGATGTTATTTACTTTGTTACTTAAGGTAAATTACGTACTATTTTGATATTAGCTTTTATTTATATTACATTTTTATTATTTATATATTTATAATCTCTTAATTATTATAAAATATTTTTATATTGTAATATTTAATTTAATTATTAACTATTTTATTTAAATTATTTATAATAAAGTATTTAATTTTTTGTTGATAAAAATTTTAAAAATATAATTTTAATTTAAAAAATAATTTATTTAAAAATACATCATAAATAATAAAATAAATAAATAAAATTATCAAATTTATTATTTTATAATATATATACATTAAAATAACTTTAAATTTAAAAAACTATCATTGGTCTAATAATAAAGACTTCAAAGTTAGAATGTTTACATGAAATGTTTATTATTATAGCAATTTAGATGAGATTCTAAATTTATATTATATATATTTTTATTTTATATATTAAAAATAACTATAAATTTATTTATATAATTAGTAACCTGATCCTTGATATGCAAGGATTTTGTTCTTAAATTTATAGGTATATATTTTTATATATTATATAAATACTAAAGTTAATATTTTATATAAATAAATAATTTAATTAACATAAATATATTAAGTTTTAGTATTTTTTTAATTATTTATAATATAAAATGGTTAATATGTAAATTATGGAGGCAATATAGGAAGAAATTTAAAATTATATAATATTAAAAAAATTATTTAAAATATAAAATACTTAAAATAAAAAATTTTGTTCAATCCCTCTTGGTATTTATACGTAAGATTAGGGATGGAGGTAGGTCAAGCTGAGTTAGGCTTTGAGTGTTAAAGTCTGACTTGTTTAAAAATTTTGAACCTTGAATCTGGTCTGTCTTTTTTTTTTTTTTTTTATCAAAATCTGACCTGATTTAAAACTTACCAGACATGTAAGTCTATTTAAAAACCTACTTTACAAAAAAAAAATCAATAAATAAATTTAAAGCCTATATAAATAATTAATTAAAAAAGCTTGCAAATTTAAAACCTACAAGATAAAAAGGTCATTAAATAAGCCTAAAACATATATATGTTAATATTATGTAAATAAAATATAAAATAAATATAATATATTAATATAAATAGGCCCTGGATAAGTTAAATAGGATTTTTTATAAGCCTAGACGTGGGTTGTTTATTTAGAAAGGCTTTTTAACAAGACTGAGTCTGTCTATTTGTTAAACGAGTCTAGCATAGTTAGAGGCTTTAAACGAGTCAAGTTTTAGAAAGGTTTTTTAACAAGACTGAGTCTGTCTATTTGTTAAACGAATCTAGCATAATTAGAGGCTTTAAACGAATCAAGTCGTGTACCTCTATCAAACGGCATTGTTTATTTCCATCCTTACGTAAAATATAAATTGTTTTTACATAAAATAAAAAAATAAATATATCACTAATTTTAAAATTACAAAATTTACAATTAAGTAAACACAGAACAAACAAGTAATCAATATAATATAAAATTTGTAAAATTGTACACTAATCCATCTTTTATATCATATCATTTCATTAAATTCCAAACAAACAAAAACAAAATAAGACATAGCATCCAATAACTTGATATATATTATAGACATGGTCACTTAATAAAAAAATATTAAAAAATAATTTAATAATAATGTTTTAATAATACAAAAAAATTAATATTATTACTAACTGGTTATTATTTTTTTTAGTCAGATTTTTATAACATATAAAGTAATAGAGTTACTATTGAAAAAAGAAATTAAAAAATATATATCTCAATTATTATTAATATTTTAAATTTTATTTAAAAAAATAATTTATGAAAATATTTAAAATTTATATATTAATAAATAAATTTAAAAAAATTGCATGGAATGCATACAAAATAATTGAAAATTATGTAGTATTTTGCAAAAAATTTCAATACGAAAGTTTTACCACGTACATTCAACATCTTGCAAATTTTGGTTAAAGATTTAAAATTAATTTGATGATATAGTATAAGTATTAAAATAATATATCATTTAAAAAAATATTTAATATTATTGATGTATAAATAATTCAGAAAACGTAGGAAATAAATACAATTAATTATTAAACATTATTAAATATAAATAATAAACTATTTAATAAACTGTCATTAAGTAAAATTTAAATGATTAAAAATTTATAAAAATAAACCTTGTAAGAATCATATTGGATCAAAAGGTGTAAAAATCCTGTTGACAATTTCATGTTTGTAATAATTTATAAGTAATAAAAATACTTAAAAAAATTATACTTTCTTATAAAAAGGAATAATATAAAAATATTATACAAAATTTCATTAATATACATAAAACATCATGCAAAATTTGGTATCAGATTAGTTAATAAGCTTATAATGGAATCAAAATATTATAAAATTTTTTCTATATTATACTAAATAAAAATTATAAATTCTCAAACATATTTAATATATATATATATAATGTAGTCAAAATACTAAATTAATAAATTTATCAAAATGTAATAAATATAATTCTACAATTTAAATATTCAAATATTAAGGTTAATATAAAAAATAATAAAATAAAAAATCAGTAAAATACATTATATATATATATATATATTATAAACAACATTTAACTTGATTTATTAAAAAAACTCACAAAGCATTAAATTTTGTCAAAATTTTATAAATAATAAAACTATAAAATTTATTATTATCTATTTGAATGTGAATTTTAAAATATTTTTTAAAATAATAAATTAAATAATATTTTTTCAAAGGTATAATTTTTTTTACAAAATCAAGTTAAATGTTTCAATCGTGAGTCTTTTCTTTATTATTTTTGTTTTATTTATAATATATTATATTTTATTTTATTGCATTTTCAATCATTGTATTATCTCAATAATAAAAATATATTTATAATTGATATATGTTGATGTTATATATTTTTTATAAAATAAATAATTATTCAAAATAAATTATGAAATCAAGTTAGCATAAATTATTAATTTCTATTAATTTAATATTTTTATTGATTATCTTTTTAATATTTAAAAGTTAATGATTCTTAAAATATAATACATATTTGCATGTAAAGGTATCTTTATTTGAAATGTTGATATTATTTATTATTTTAATTTATTAAGTTTTATTATTGTTGATCAATTTCATTTTTTAGATTTTTTTTTATTCTAAATCAATTTTCTCTCTTTTCTCTAATATATTTATTTTCTTCTATGCATCCTGTGAATATTAAAATTCAGTCTATAATTTCATCTTTAATTATATAAATTATTTATTTATCAATCAATATACTTAAATAGAGAGGAATTGTAAAAAGTATTTTCTTTTACTATTTCAATCCTTAAGATCATTCAACGATAAAAAATTTAATATTAAATCATCACTAGATTCTTTATCTTATAGATATTGGTTAACAATTTTCTATTAAAAGTTATAATAATTTAAAAAGTAACATAATTTAAAATATGACAATCTAAATAAATTTAAATTTATAAAATTTAAATTTAATATATCATATCAAACTATTTAATAATTTACGTAGATTAATTTTTATTATTTAATTTTAATTTTCATATATAATTGTTTTAAAAATTATTTATTTAATTGAATCATAATTTTAAAACTTTATACTTTTAAAAATTTAAATAAACTATATGATTATTTTCATATATCATCCATCTTAATTATTTTGTTCCATTTTTTATTGTAGATAAATTTTTTTAAAAAATCTGCTTTTTTATTATAGATAATTTTTTCTAAAAAATCTCATTAGTCGTTGCCTACCACTTGAAATTTGAGATTCATTAATTTTTAATTATTATTAACTTAAGATATAATAAAATAAAACTTTAAAAAAATAAATGAGGAAAGAGAAAAAAAAGAATGTATTAAAATATAATAAATAATAAAGAATGTTTCATTCTTTATTATTTTCTATAAAAAAATATTATAATTTAATATATGCATAAATTTTTTATACTTAAATTAATAAAAAAGAAATAAAAATACATTAACATAATTTTTGACATTAAATATAAACAAAAATTGCACCAATGACTCCTAAATTAATTCTTTTTTTGTCTTCAACTTATTAATTATTTATAATTACAAATTAATTAAGTTTTTCTTTTTTTTTTTCATTTTAAACGATAAATTTACAAATAAAATGATAATAATTGTAATTTATCAAAAATTTCTGAATTTCACAATAAGATATTCTCTTTTCAATAATAATTACTAAACTCAGTTATAATCGCTAAACTCAATATAAGAATTATAAATTAACTATTTATTTTTTTATCTTAAACGGAAAGCGTGCAAATAAAAGTCTATAAAAAAAATTTGGTATCTTTAAATAATTAATTATTAGTAATTTTTTTCTTGGTATCTTGAAAGTAGAAATTAATTAAGAAAGAAAATGATAGTAGGAAGAACAAAATAAGAATAACAAATTTTTATACTTAAATTTTATAATGTGTATATTTAAGTTAGATTTTCTAATACATGGCAGATATATTGTAAAGATGAAATTTTTTTTTATTTAATGTTCTAAAGTTACTCATAAAATTTTAAACATTTGTTACTAAATGGATGAAACATGTAGAAGCATTTATAGAAAAAGAAATTGTAAGCAAGATACTTCTACTTTGTATAATAAAATATTTTTGAATTAATTATTATTTATTCAAAATAAAAATATTTACCTAATTATTTTCTCAAAATATTTAAAAATAAAAAATCCTTACAACTATTTATAAATATTATTTGAATTATTAGTTATAAATAAATAATGATAAATATATTTATATTTAAAATAATTACAATTGAATAATGATAAAAATAATGCATAACTTTTTAATCAATCATTTACATAAATTTGAAACTTATTTATTTGCTATTTTTTTTAATGTAAACTTTTAAATAGACTCACTTTAACAGATAACAAACTCATATTTAAGTGTCAAAGTTCTTAAACAAACAAATTTGAACACCCAAATCTAATTCGGTTCAACCTACTTTTATCCTTACTCCTAAACTAAATTGTAATCCTTGAACTCAATACAAAAATTATAAATTAATTTATTTTTTTTCTTTTTTCTTTTGAAGCGTAAGCATGCAAATGAAATAATAGTAATTGTAGTCTATCAAAATTCTTACTTGATGCGTTCAAATCATTAATTATTAGTAAATTTTTTTTTAGTATTTTGAGAGTAGAAATTAATTAAGAAAAAGAACAAAATATTAGGAAGAACAAAATTAGAATAATAATATTGATAGTCAAGTTTTAGGATGTGTACATTTAAGTTAGATTTTCAAACACTTTGCAAATATATCATGTAAGAAGAAAATATCCTTTATTTATAAAATTTAATAACTTAAAATTACTTTTATAATTGCAAACATTTATTATTCACACACTACTACTATATATAATAAATATTTTAGGATGAGTTATTATTTATTTAAAATAAAAATCTATATGCAATTATTTCAAAGATATTTAAAAATAAAAATTTTGTACAACTATTTAAAAATATTATAAGAATATTAATTATAAATAAATAATGACATATATATATATTTATATTTATTTATAATAAGATTATAAATATGATTTTCTAAATATGTTTAAAATTATAATAATAATAAAATAAGTTATATTAACTTATTTTATGATGTCAAATATAAACAAAAATTTGTTGTTAATAAAAATTTAAAAAATAAGATGTAAATGTGGGATTTATTTATACTTATTACTCATAAATTACATTTATGTTATTGAATAGAAAAATAAAATGTCAGCATTAATTTTAATTTTTAATTTTAATATAAAAATTATAAAATAATCAATTATTTTTTCTTTTTTCACTTTCAACAACTCATATGCAATGAAATGGTAGTAATTAATATCAAAATTATTTTTTGATGTCTCCAAATCAATAATTATTACTAATTTTATTTATAGCATCTTTAGAGTGAAAATTGATTAAGAGAAAATAAAATATAAAAAGAATAGAATGAGAATAATAATGTTGATATTCAACTTTTACTAATTTTGTATTTAAATTATATTATTCTAAAAAAATTTACATATATTATGAAGAATGAAAATATAATTTTTTTAAAGTTAATGAACAAAAAATTATTCTTAAAATTGCAAATATTTATTATTCCATAAATAAAATAATATATAAAAACATTTGAACAGGAACATTATACCTTAAACATTGTTACTTTATATAATAAAATATTTTTGGATTATTTATTATTTGTTGAAAATAAAGATCTCTATGAAATTAATTTTTAAAGATATTTAGAAATAAAAATCCAGTACAAACATTTAAAAATAATATTAGAATTTTGATTACCAATAATAAAAATAAATCATAAATCATAAATATACATTTTTAAATATATATATATATATATATATTATTAAGTTAAAATTTTGGTTGAGATAAATCAAAATTATAATAATAATAAATAATATCATATCTGATTAGTTATTATTATTTTATATTCTAGGAAAAATGATATATATTATATTATAAATTTAATTTTTTTTATGTTTAAATTTTTGTATGTTAATAAAGTTATAATTATATCTTGAAATTTATAAATAAAATAATTTTACATTATTAATATTTGTTATTATTTATTATTTATTCAAAATAAAATTATATATATATATATATATATAATTATTCTCTAAAAATATTTAAAATTATATAATAAAAAAGTACATATAATTTGTGATATTAAACATAAACAAAAATTTATTATTAACAAAAGTCCATATCAATGTGAGATGTCTTTTTATATATAACTTTTAAATTATTGAATGATCAATTAAAACATCAACAATAATTATAATCTTTATTTTTAATATAGAAATTATAAAGTATTAATTATTTTTTTCTTTTTCATTTTAAAAGGTAAACTTACAAATCATTAATTAGTAATTTTTGTTTTGGTTTTTTCAAAGTAAAAATTAATTATCAGCTAGAACAAATTTGATAGAATGATAATAATAATGTTGATATTTAATTTTTTTATGTGTAATTGCTAATAAAAAATTACAGGCTAATGAAATGTATTTTTTTTTTACATTTTAAGCGGTAGTAGACATGTAAATGAAATAGTAACTTATCAAAATTTCTTCATGATCCCTTTAAATCATTAATCTTGACCCTTTCCTCCACCTACTAACTTTTGTTAATTTTATTTTTCTTTGATTATATAAATAAATGAAAATAATATAAAAAAACAAAATTTTTGTTGTTTAAACTTATTAGCTTTCGATACGACTACATTATCTAATCAAACCTTTATCTTTCAATTTTCATATATAATATTATTTTGAACATCACACACCATATCAATTCATCAAAAATCAACACCAATAGAAAAGTTAATTCAATTAAAAATAAAAATAAATAAACTAAGTTATAAGCGTGTAGTAATTAAAATATTATTTGCTCACTACCTTTAACATATTTTTTTAAAATTTATTGTCAAAAGACATAAAAGAATCCATAGAAAACTACAACAACTTCTTATAAACTTCGCTTTCACACTTCCGGCACACCCAACCATATTAGTTAGCTACATACTAAACCCAACAATAACAAAGAAACTTAATACTATCTTCTCTCTATGGACTTCCATATAAAATAATGAAGAAACCAACATAAAACAAAAAAAAAAGTATTATTCAAGATCATGGAAAATAGAAAATAATGTACAAATTCTATACAATACTGTTATGAAAATGAAAAAAAATCATAAAGTAATATCTTTCTCAAAAGAAACAAAACAAAAGAAAATTTTCATTATATAATATAAAAAGCCAAATAAAAATATGAAACTGTTGTTGTTAAGGTATAAAAAAATATGCCAACCTTTGAAAATTTGTTAAGAGATAGAGTAAAAAAAAGGAAGAAACACCTACGAAGATGATAATAGAGGTTTAAGTTTAGGTAAAAATACAAAATGTCTCATCATTGATAAATAAAAAACACAAACAAAAGAGTCATAATAGAATAAATATAAAAAAAAAATTATGCTTCATTTAGTAGAAAAAAAAAATCAAAATTAAAATGAACAAAACAAAAATGCTAACCTTCAAGGTTGGAAATAGAAGGGAGTACAACAAAGGAATATCAGCAAATAAGGTCACATATGTCAAAATTTTATAAGGAATGCGATGTTTTCTTTAAGAATGTGAAGGATACAAAATAGTGCACAAATTCTATATAATACCATTGCCAAAATAAAAATAAAATTATAACATATTTTCTTTATTAAAAAAAACATAACGAAAAAAAATCTTTACCATTCAATAGAAAAAGGAAATAAAAATATGGAACTACTGTTGTAAAACTGAAAAAAATGTAAATCTTTGAATTGAGTTAGGAGATAGGTAGAAAAGAAGGAATACATATAATAAAGCTAAAGTTTAGATAAAAATATGAAAGATCTCTTCATTAATAAATAAAAAATTAAAAAAAAAAGAAAAGAAAAGACAACATTCTTCGTTTAAAAGAGAAAATAAAAGAAAAAAAAACAAAAAATAATATACATATTCTATACAATTCTATTACCAAAATAAAAAATTACAACGCAATATTTTTCTTAAAAAAAAATAGAACAACAAAAAAAAGTTTTATCCCGTAAAAAAACAAATACCAATATGAAACTAAACTGTTAGTGCAGTGAGCCAGTGACAGAGTTGGCATTTAGATGTCTACAACGCCAGAGAGGCATGAGACCTTCCATGAGGGAGGTGTTAAATACTCTTGAGACCATTAAAAGTGGTAGTTTCTAAAGTGCTCTTATATGGGGTCCAAATGCCTCTTACAATGCCACCAAAGTTCACATTGTGTCCCGTTTCCCTGATGTTTATTTTGAAAAGAAATAGCATGAAAACATTGAAATATTTTTTCCTCATATTTATGATTTCAACATTTGTGTAATTTAAATACCGATCATGCTTTCAACTCTTCCATGGTTCTCTAAAGATTCAAATTGTCAGATGTTGTTAGACCATATACGATGAGTCATACTGAAAAGAAATAGCATAAAACACTGAAATACTCTGTGTTCGTATATATGATCTCAACATTCAAATACTATAAATACCAATTATTATGCATGCTTTCAACTCTTCCATGGTTCTATAAAGATTCAAATTGCTAGATGTTATTAGACCATATATGACTACATGACTCATCATATATATGATTTAATAGTTGTTAAAATAAATAGCAAAAGAAGTTCCGGTGGTGGTAGAATTATGCTTTCACCTGTCAGTGGGTTTGTCATTTGTAGTAATGGAGATCAATGAGTAATCATACTTGAAAAGTTGATCTTCCAGTTTTAGCCTCATGATATTGCACTAAAGTTGCAATAAATGTGCTTATACATATGTTTAATGAGGTGGTGCCTGGATAAATTATTTGGTGCAGAGGGGAGAACTTGACATAGTTTACAATTTACAAGCATACTTATGGATGCGCTATACATGAAGGATTATCAAAGTTCCAACTATAATTTGACATAAGAAAATGAAAAGGGAACATGATTATATAGCACCTTTGATACACTGCATGGAACCTTCAGCGTATTTGGGGCCTGTTAGGATGGGCTACCACTGTATAGGTTATTAAGTTTGTAAGAAAAACTGTTGGGCCTTTGTTGGATTTGGATCTCCACAGGTGGAGAAATTAACGGTTAAATTAATGTAAAAATAATAATTAAAAATATGATTAAATAATAAATTAAAATATATAAATAAGATACTTTTAAAAAATCTATTAATTTAATTAAATAAAGTTTTATTTTAAAAATAAAAAAATATTTATTTTTTAATTTTTATACATAAATTTTTTAAAAGTAAAATTTTATAATTTTAACTTTTTATTAAATGATTTAATATTTTTAATAGATAAAATAAATAATATTATAATTAAAATAAATAGTATATATTAAAAAATAATTTAAAATATATTATTTTATAATAATATAAAAATAAATTTATCAAAATTAATAATATTATTAAAACAAAATAAATAATATTAAACTTATAAAATAGATAAATTTTAAAATATAAAAATTACTCAAAATAATTTTTTTAAAAAATTAATAATTATTAAAATAACTTATTTTACCAAATATAATTGAAATATCTAACAAAATTTTTAATTAATAATTTAAACTTTCTTAAAATGCTTTACCAAACATACTATTTATTTTGTTACCTAGATAAAGTATGTAATATTTTTATTAGTTTTTAAAACTTTAGTTATATCATATTTTTACTATTTATATATTTATAATTTTTTAATTATTATAAAATACTATTTTTATATTGTTATTTAATATTATAATATTTAATTTATTTATTAAATATTTTATTTAAATTATTTATGATTAAGTATTTAATATTTGTAGATAAAAATTTTAAAAGTATAATTTTGATTTCAAAAAAATAATTTATTAAAAATATATCATAAATAATAAAATAAATAAATAAAATAATCTAACATTTTATTTTATAATATATAGACATCAAAATAATTTTAAATTTATAAAATTATAATTGGTCTAATGATAAAATTTTTAGAATTAGACTGTTTATATGAAATATTTATTATTATAGCATTTTACATGATATTCTAAATTGGAATCTTATATTTATTTCATCTTATACACTAAAAATAATTACTAAACTTATTTAAATATCTAGTAATCTAATTTATGCGATTTATAGAATTTTATTATTAAATTTATAGGTATGTATTTTTTATACATTGTAAAAAAAGTAAAGTTAATATTTTATATGAATGAATAATTTAATTAAAATTAATATATTAAATGTAATTATTTTCTAATTATCCATAATATAAAATGGTTAATATGTAAATTATGCAGGCAATATAGAAAGAAACTTAAAATTATATAACATTAAAAATTCTATTTAAAATATGATATATTTAAAATAAAAAATATTGTTCAATCTTTCTTAATATTTATATGTAAAATATAAGATCTTATTATATAAAATAAAAAAATAAATATATCTTCAATTTTAAAATTATAAAATTTGTATTATTATAATCATTTATGAGTTAGGTAACTAAGTGTAAACCAAACCACCTTTATTATCATATCATATCATCAAATTTTGAATAAATAAAATAAGATATATCATTCAATGCAACTTTGGTGTGCGTCACAAACATTATCACTTAATAAAAATAATGTTAGAAAATAATTTAATAACATTTTAGTAACATATTAAAAATAAATAATATTATTACTAATTGGTGGTTGATCTTTTTTGTAGTCAGATTTTTATGACAAAAAAAATCATGTCAAGAATTATGATCAACATACATCAATTATATATCTCGCTTATTATTGATATTTTAAATTTTATTAAAACAAATATTTCATAGAAATATTTAAAATTTGTACATTAATAAAGAAATTAAAAAAATAATTTTTTTATGGAATGCACGCAAAATAATAAAAAGTTATGTAACATTTTATAAAAGATTCCACTTCAAAGGTTTTACCATATATATTCAAATGAAAAATTTTGGTAGAAGATTTGAATTTAATTTGATGATGTAATATAAGTATTAAAATGATATAGCATCTAAACAAAATAGTTAATATTGCTAACCTACAAATAATTCAAGAAACATAGAAAATAAATATAATTAATCATTAAAAACATGGAAAAAGAAGATAAACAAAAAGTTCAAGACAATCGTTTAGGTTTGAAGAATTTCCATAAGAAAAGATAGGAGATCGAATTATATTCCCCATTTTAAATTATCTAAGAGTGTCTAGGCACGAATGTTTAGAAGAAATCAAATAAATATTCAGTTTCTTTGGTAAAAACATGGGAAACATATGAAAAAACTGAGAATGTTAAAAAAAAAAAAGAATTGTGTGATTGAGAAAAGATAAATTATTTTGAAAACAATGTTTACAAGTCATACAATTAAAAAATAATGATAAAAGGACAATGCAATAAAGGTTCTTAAAAATTCTTATGAAGATTAGATACTTGTGAAGAAGTGGTGGATGCTGTTTTTCAAGTTTAAGGATTATTTGATTTGTAAAAACATTTTTTATTTGTAAAATATCATATTATTTTTAATTTATCCTTATTTTCAAATTTTTGCACAAAAAATAACAAAAATTAAAATTAAAAATGACTTTTCCTCTTTTTAATTGTTTTCTGTACAAAATATTAAAAACATAAATAGAAAATATTTTTTCAAACTAAACACCACCTTATTTTGATGATATTTTCATTGTAATGGTTTTTATTCATAATAAGGAGGAATGTGATTTAGTGAAGGATAAAATTTCTCCACACATAAATAAAAAGAACATCTAGAAAAAATATGTCATGAGCTTAAAACAATATGATAAACCACAATTTTGTTGATTTATTTACAGAAAATTAATTATAATTACGATATAATTTATGATTATTTAATTGTAATCTACTTAATTTTTCTTATTTTGGTAAAAATGATTACGCAAGTAGAAAATCCAACTATAGACAAATTTTGGATAAAAAACTCGGTAAAAGGAGCATAAAAGAATAAGGCATTTGGTATCACAATGTCATATCAACCCTGTGGAGCATAAAAGATAAGACATCTAGTGCGGTAATGTCGCGTCAACCCTAATAATGTAAGAGACATTTCAATCAATCCTAGAACGTTGTAGGATGACATAGAATAGTCGTGACAGCTTAGTGAGTAACTAGGTCAAACTTGGTCCACAACACTAAAATCCTAATCCATGTTTATAGGAGTAAGTTCCGCCACACCATTCTACATGTCAATCTAGGTCTCAAAGGTTACACCACTTTTGAAAAACAAGTCTCTCACTACCGAGACACACATTCCAATACAAATTTCATTCTCATTTTCTTATGCTATTTTTTGTATGATATTGGAGGCAGAGACATTTTCATAGTGCGAGTTACAACGTTCCATTGCCAATTTTGTTAGCACCACAATTTTTTCATTCCTTTTTTGTAGAATTAGGATTATGAATTGTTTTGTTAGACTTGTATACTCTTGTTTTTCTTGTCTCTATATAACTAATTTCCAAATCATAGGACTTTGGTGAAACTTATAATGTAACCAATTGAATCGCTTCTTCCTTTTGTGAATAATTATGTGTTTCTATTTAATTTTATTTTCTTTATTATACTTAATTAATTAGTAAAAATTAACTACTTTTGTTAATTTTTAAGTTAATTAGGGATAGACGATTGTACAATTGCTTAATTAAGGAACTATGAGGTAAACTAAATCTAAGAATTTTAGAGGATCAATCAAAACCTTCATTTCTAACCGACTATTAATTTAACAAGTCCTAATGTTCTTTATGTTTATCTTAATTATATACCTTGCATGATCGTTGTGGTAATAACTTAGGAGAAGAATATTGCTATTGAATGATCATTAGAGATAGTAACAAGATGAGAATACATGGTTAGCAATTGACTTCAGACCATTCACAAGGAACTTGGGGTGAAATTGGATAAATATTTTCAAACAAAACGTTTTCTTGATAATTTCAAAAGTTAGAATTCAATCATTCTTTTAAGAATTGTTGAAATAGTTATAAAAACAATATTGATGGTTTTAAATATTCATTTCTACATAGATAAGTGCACTTACGTGTAGGTAAAACTTTGTATGCACATTAAACACATAACATAATACATATTTAAAACCTATGATCAGGTTGGAGTGAAACTTTTAAAAGAAAATTCTAATATAATAAATTTATCTCTTAAATCATTGTATTAATCATGAGATATGTCCTAATCATTTTAAATGAGTAGCCAAAACAATTATTTGTCCCATAAAGATGGTTAATATAAGGGGATCTTCTTTCACTTTAACATTTTATGTTGTATATAAATGTTCTTTTAAGTCTTTCATCTTTGCTAATGAAGAAGAATTAAGATCCATAGTATTAAAATTTTAAAAAAAATCCCAAACATCTCATATTTATTTTATGTGTGGTTAATATTATCTATTTTGCAAGAGAAAATAAAAAAAATTATATTCTTTAAACCTTATTGTTTATAAGACTACCTGGAGACAAAATATTAACAAGTACAATGGAACTCATTTAATTGAAAAATGCTAAAGACTTCCGTAAAAAAAAAAATATTAACAGTGACAATCAAACTTATTTAATTGAAATATGCTAAAAAGTTACAAGGATTTTATTCAACATTGGATGAAATTAAAAATGGTAAAATTTTACAATAAATATCTTCATCTATCAACAATAGTAAATAAATTCAAAAAATTATTTTGTTGTTGTCCAATATAGATTTTAAAAGAAAGTAAAAGGTTAGAAGGAGAAATTATTTTTCAAAATAGGAAAGAAGACATTTCTAAATTTTATTTTTTAAGTCTTATGTTTTGAGCTATTTTAAATTTTTTCTGTAATTTTGTAAAAAATTATACTCTCTTTTGGGTAGGTTTTGTTCGAAACAAAAGAAAAATGAGAGAAAAATATATTAGATTGATTAGAATAATTTATGTAAATTAAAACCTTCTATGGGACTTGGATTTCAAATTTTTTAGATGTTTAATGATATCATTTAATACGTTTTAGGGTTAACGTACTTAGAAGGATAAATGTATCAAGTAAAGTAAGGTTTATAGTCATCCATATATATATATATATTTATTTATTTATTTATTACAGAATGACTTATACCGAGTTATACTTGGATGTAAACCATCCATTTTAAAAAAAATAAAAATCAGGACCGTTGATAAGGAAGTATAGAAAATATGTTTCCTTGTTTACGAATATGGAGATTCCTAATTTAAATCGACTATTCTAAATTACTAACACCAATGATCTTGTGAGTGTACTCACTAATGGTAACCTTCTTTTTAACACTCTTGGGCAAGTTTTAACTAAATAACTTATTAGAAATAAGGTTTATCCTCCCAACTCATAAACTTAACTTCTGTTTCCCTTGTAGATTTAAATCTAAATCTCACCTTCCTAGATCATAGAACTTATCTCTTTTTTTATTTTTTGGTTTAATTAAAACGTAAGTTTTAACCAACTTACACAAATTTAAAACGTAAAATAAGACAAATACAAAATATAGCGGATCATCATGTCATTTTTTATCGAAATAAAATTTTCATAGATTCTCTAAATTTTATATATGCCTTAATAATAAGCTTTTAGCTACTTGTGATATTGATATAAGCACATGACCAAAACCATAAAGAAAATATTATGTTAATATTAAAGCAAAGTTAAGAAAGATCAAACCTGAAAAGATGAAATTGTTCTCTGCGAGACTACAAATCCAATCCAAAACTAAAAGAAAAAAAAGCTTTCTATCTTGCGTGTCAAGCATTGAAAGAGAATCTAACCTAAGAAAAATTAGTTTAGAAAAAAAAAGTTTAAAAATCTAAAGTCCTTTACAACTGAAACTTAGGATTATATTTATAGAAAAAATATCAAGCCTACTTGAGCCCAGAAGAACTTTCATTTACAAGGGAGGATAATTAAAATTGATCGAGTAGGGGAAAAAAATCATAGCCCCAGTTTATCATTCTTCTGTCTAAACAATGCTAGAAATGAAGTGCTCTCAAATAAGGATTACTCACTTGTCCACCAAGCTTTGAGGCTCTAGATACTTTCCTAATACCTCATTATAAAAGCCAAATTGGGGCACAATTGAGAAATACATGAAATGGGAGGTTGAGAATATAAGGAAGATCAAAATTTGGTCTTACCTATGGTGGCCAAGAGATATTATTAGTGCCAGACTATTGTCCATTAATTCAAAACTTTGTACCTGGATGATGCAATGGTTAAATCTCTGTTCAAGAAGGGATTCTTATGAAGTTTACTTTCCCCATGTTGAAGCTCTAGAAATTTGTCTATTTCTTTGGACATAGGTGGCATGAAGGAAAAACCAATATGTTGATGGACCCATAATAGTTTCTTTTTGGATTAGATAGCCTATTATCAAATAGAGAAGAAATGCTTTTCTTAAGAAGCTTCTACCTCACATCTCAATGGTTTCCTTTGGAAGATTACTATAAGTTAAATATACCCCAAAAGGTGAAACATTTTGCATGCAAGATGATGATTAGGAATGCTCTACCATGTAGATTGAACCTGGCCAGAAAAGTTATAGTTCTTGAAAATTTTCCTAGTTTATAGAATTGAAGCTGGGACATCATCCCACTTGTGGTTATTCTTCATGATTATTTATTTCTTGGTGAGGTTTTTGTTTATCATAGGTTTGGCTATGATGTTGCCCAATTTGCTTATCATAGGTTTTTGATCGCTGCATCTACTTTTTGATTTTTGGTAGTTTTAATTACTTCGTGGAATGAGGTACCACCAAAAGTTTCTCTCTTTAAATTCATATGTTTGATCAATTTTTAATAATGTTGACTATTCAAATATGAGCGATAACAATTTAAATGGTAACCCCCAGTGGCCATTATCGACCAATCGAAGATGAATAATTATTGATAGAACTTATAATTCTGTCCATGACTCAAAGATGAGTCATAATATTTACACAATAGCAACTTGATTACCAATTAGATATATGTATTAGGTAGCAATCATTTAAGACATTAAAAAATAAAAGGCTAATGATTTTTCACCCAAAGAAAAAGGATGTTAACCTCTCAATAACCATTATTAATCACTTAACAATAAGCAATAAGCAATAAGCATTTATGATAACTACCTCACAGTTGTTATTGACACTAAAAAAGAGCTATGGTCATTCTCACGACAGCAACAAATTAGTGACTATTATTATTGAGGGAAGATAATTTTTTTTTTTGTCAAAACTGAGAGTGAGTGATGATTGTTAATTAAGAATTAATCAAAACTATAATATTTTAATTTGATTCTAATCCTTTCTTTTTTTGTCTGTATATATACAAATACGTTAATTTGAACTCAAGTTTAATGAATTATGAACTTTTTTAGTGGGTAATGAATTATGAATTTTATTTTTAAAATAAATTAAATCCATGCAATTCCATCAAAACTCAAATCATTCTTTTTTTTTTTTTTTTATAATCCTAAACATTTGGTTAAAAAATTATTTTGATAATAACTACATGAAAATATAAATAATAGGATAACAAAATTTTATAATGTTAAAACAAACTCTTCAAACATCCTTTTATTTTTTTCACAATTCTTCTTTACTTAACGGCCCAGTTGAAAAGTATAATGGATTCGACTACATGCTTAAAATGGATTGATAAGAGAATTTAAAAGGAAATACCAAAAGAAAAGGTTTAAAAGGCAAGACCAAATCATTATAAAAAAAAATTATTTGTTTTATACTAAAAAGAATTAAAGAGAATGTAATTTTGTAATCAAAATGTTCCGAAAAAATACACAGTTTTTAAAATCATGAATGTCAGCTACTAAAATGCTTATTTTTACAAATTTGAAAATTAATTTCTCTTATAGCCATAAAACTTTAGGGAAATTATTCATTCAAGAATCAGACACGTGATAAAAAAAAAACGTCGCATCTTTCATTAAATTTAGTTTTAAACTTCAATTTTTTTTCTACTTTTCACTTCAGTTAGATTAAGAACTGGGATGCAGGTTGATTGTTTAGCGCACATAATTACCATTGACTGTGTATGATTCTTGCTGAATGCAATCTAATAAACAATATTCTTCGATTAATATAAATTATAATTATAAATTATGTAAATAATTCAAATAGAATAACCTCTTAAGAATTCATTTACATGAATCAGAAGGGATATATATTATAACTATTCATTTATTGTGATTAATCCAAATCCCAAACCCGCAGAAAGGATCCAAATCCTTGCCACTTTATTTGGATAGAAACCTCAACGGTGCAAATTTTGCACCAACGTTATGTCACTGCTGATAGATATGCAATAGATGTCAAGTCTAGTTCAAAGTGACACAGCACCATTTCCATGGAAAGTGATGATACCACCAATCATTTGAAGGGAAAGTGATGATACCACCAATCATTTGAAGGGAAAGTAATTGTAATCACAATTAACTTATAGAAATAAAATTATCTTTTACCTTTGTATAGTTAAATTCACCAAGAAACATATTGTAGCAAAAGATTATCTAATTGCAAGAAGAGAAAATATATGCAAACACCAAATACACACTATATTCAATTTCAGAAAATTAATTTCGTCATAAATAATTGTTTAATAAATAGATGGATTATAATTAAGTTTCATAATTCACACTTAAAATTTGGATGATGGTAGAATAGAAAATATTTTTAACTCCTTGGATCCATTGTAAAAATTCTATAACTTTCAGGATAATAACAATCTAATTAACTATTTATATAGATCTACAATTTCATCGTTGAAATTCAAAAATTAATTAAATTTTAAAGTTTTTTTAGCTTAAAAAATAAGAAAATTTATCTTTTTTACTTTTAAAAAATTAATTTTTTATACTGTTATTCAAGTATAAATGATCATATTATTAAAATTGTTAACTTTCATAATTAATATTTTTAAAAATACATCTACCGTAATCTTTTAATTGACTGATAATTATATCAAAATTAAAATTTTAATTTATTATATTTTTTAAACTCTGCATCAAATAACATTGAGTTTACAACTTGTAATTATTTATTTATTTTTATCCCTAATATTTTAATAAATTTTCTCATTTACCACCTCCTTTAATTATATACCAATAATTCCAATAGTGTTACGATATATGGTTACTTTATTGGAATTCATCCTCTAATATTATACTATTTATTTTAATTATTACACCATTTATAATATTTATTTTATTATTTAACAAAATATTTGACCACGAAAAAAATTCACTCGGGTTAAAATTTATGATATAAAATTATAATTTTATAAAATTTATTTTGTTTTCAAAACAAAAATTATATAAACATGTTGTTTTATTTCATTTTATATTCCATAGTTATTTTTATTAAATACTTATAATTCAATAAATTAATTTAATAATTTTTAATTAAAAATAATTTTCTTAACTTATAACTGAGTATTTATTAAATATTTTTTCCTAAACTTAACCTTGATAATTGGAATCTTGATTGGAATTGGATTGGCTCTTAAGATAGGATTTCATAACTTTTTTGAAAGAAAATATATATTGTTATTTAAGAAAAAGATTGATATATACACTACAATAAGGAAATGTACATATTTAAGACAAAAATATTGGTTTATTTTTTTCAGCTGCAAACTAATACACCATCACTTACTTTTTTTAAGAAAAATGTCGGTCATGTATATTTTAATCATGTATATTCTAAAATATATTTGTAAATACATTTCTTATAATTAAATATTTAAAAATTATTTATTTCAACAATAAATTGTTTTTAAAAACTGTTCAATTATAAAAAAAAAAATAGATTGCTAACTTCCTCTTTCTTTATACATAATCATAAGAGAAAAGGTCTATGTCCATAAAAGCACAACGCTCGATGCGTTAGCAATTAGCAATGGTCTAAGACCTGGAATTATTTCCTTCAAGTGAGAAAAAAACTGTTGTAATTTGATGATTAATCTGACTTCAATTTTAATATATTATTATTATAAATTTTTTATATTACTAACCAATTAAGAGTGTTTAAAATAAAACTTTTAAAATAATTATATTAACAACATTTTAATATACTTTTAATGACTATATATATGAGCTTTTATTTTTTTATTTTTATCCTTAATTTTTTAATTTTTATCACGGTCATTAATTTTTAGTTAAATATCGTCAAATTAACTAATAAGTATTAAGCTAACTTATATCACATATATTACTTATTTTATATATATAAATATATATATATATATATATATATTACAAACAATTTTAGATAAAATATCACTATTTGCGTAAAAAAATTAATAATATAATAAGTTAATAACATAAAAATTTAATTGAACATTTATAAGATATTTCAAAAAATATGTAATAACAAAATAACAATAGGAATAAAAAATATAATAAATAAAATAAAATTTATTATATTTTAAACACTAATAATACATTTATTTATATTAAAAATTAATATTTTTAATATAATAATTTGTAAATAAATAAAAGTTTAAAAGTAACTACATTATTAATATATTTCAATTAAATTTTATCAACATTTCGTTTGAGGAGGATCTTGATCTATTTATATAAATAGTATAAATATGTAATTTTATTCTGGTTGAATTTAATAAAAAGATAATTCATTAATTTTTCCTTGAAAAGATAAGAAATCTAAATAAACTATATAAAAATAAATAAAATAAATATGATATTATGATAGAGAAATACATTAAATTAATTTTTAAATTATAAATATTGATTAGTTTATTTTTAAAATTATAAAAAATGTTATTTCAAATTGTGAAATTATTAAACAATGATTGTTTTGTTGCTAAAATTATAAAATGACAGTTATTTTAATTTCTGAAATTACGATAATAAATACTAAATAACATATAATTGATAATCATAGTGATGAAAATATATTTTAAAAATTAAAAAATTGGCTAATATTTATAATTTTAGTGGCTTATTTAATATGTTATTCTGGTTGAATTTAATAAAAAGATAATTCATTAATTTTTCCTTGAAAAGATAAGAAATCTAAATAAACTATATAAAAATAAATAAAATAAATATGATATTATGATAGAGAAATACATTAAATTAATTTTTAAATTATAAATATTGATTATTTTATTTTTAAAATTATAAAAAATGTTATTTCAAATTGTGAAATTATTAAACAATGATTGTTTTGTTGCTAAAATTATAAAATGACAGTTATTTTAATTTCTGAAATTACGATAATAAATACTAAATAACATATAATTGATAATCATAGTGATGAAAATATATTTTAAAAATTAAAAAATTGGCTAATATTTATAATTTTAGTGGCTTATTTAATATGTTATTCTCTCACAATATTAGAGTAAGAGAAATTCAACAAGAACATACAAATGGATAAAAGTAATTTAAGTTACCTATTGAGAATCTATTATCTAGTTTACATTAAACTTAAATTAAGTTGTGTTTATTTATTAAATAGGTTAGGTTAATATTTTTTAACACATATTTGGTATTTTTATTCAAGTTTCTGTTGGCTTATACATTTTCAATAAATACAACAAAATAAAGTTTAAGTTATCTCTAGATAAATAAAAAAAAACAATGATAACAAATTAATTTAGAGGTATGAATGAGTTCATAGGTAGATGCATTTCGAATCTTTTATTTATACTTTTATACAATTTTTTAACCATTATATTTTAAAATAAAGTTATACAACATTCTATTTAATGATTGAAACAGTTGATACATACTATATACATGTTCGAACAATTTTAACGACACTTTTTTTTTTTACCAAATATCTGTCATTTGATTTTTACTTTACAAAGAATTCTTGAAAATGTATAAATTCATATTTTTATTTTTTAAAAAAAGTTACACCAAAATTTTGGATTTTAGTTAGTAATATTTTTAAAATATGAGAGTATAAATTGAGAAATAAAAATTTATCGTGTTTGAAAATTAATAAATTTTTTATTTAATTTATATATTTGTCATAAAATTATAATTTAAAACAACATAATGAGTGAAAATTTCATATGATTTCTAAACTTTTAAGTATTAATCACTTTAGTGTGTGACTTTATAAAATATTTATTTAGTGTCTAGTTTTATAAAATATATTTTATTTTGATTTTAACTATATATTATTATTATTATTAAATATTAAATATAAAATGTTTTTATAAAAATAATATTATTTTACAAAATAAAGAATTAGAATAAGAATTCAAATGACCAATGTTAAATACAATTTTAAAGACTAGTTTAGAGACTCATTCATCATGTAATTATTTTTCTATCACTTTTTTTTATAAAAATATAACATTAAAATTACATTATTAATACAGTATTCTTTTTATTTTCTCAATCATATTCAATATTTATTTACTTCATTTTTTTACTATGCAAAAATTATATAATTCATATTATATACTAAAAAATTTCTATTAAAAGTCCATGTATCATTCCCTTAGTTGGAGATGTCACATGATTTTTTATAAAAATTATATGTTTTATTTATTTTTAATTTATTATATTTATATATTGCTTATTTTTTGTAATTTAATTTTTTAATATTTTTTATTATACATATTAAATGAGAAAAAATTGACATTAGTATAATATCTATTTAATATTTTTTACTTATACATAAATTAATTATTATGAAGCTGAATAAAATTAATATTAGAAAGTTTTATTTATTTAAAGTTTATACATTCATCAATAAAATGAAAATTCTATGAATAAAATATTTATATAATTATAAGTCGTAATAGATACTTTAAATTTATAAAAAAAAACTTAATTTATAAAAATTAATAAAACAAATTTTTTTATGAGTTTATTTTTATGAAAATAAATAAATATATTTTTTAAAAAATTAACTAATATATATTTAATTATTATCATAGTATGGAAAAATATAATATGTATATATAAATTATAAAAATGTTTTAAATATTTTTATCCTTATAATAAATAGGGTATAAAATCTAGTTTTATTGTAAAAATACAATCTCACATACTCAACGTATACTTGCGAGTGGTATGTGTGTGTACAGTACGTACATGTATTAGCTCTGTGACCTTTGCATTTTTGCCGCTTCACATGGCATACACTCAGAGTTGACAACCTGGATGGTGAATGAGTACGACACCTCACAATAAATAATTGAAAATTCAGTGATATAATAATATGCATGATTCCGACATCTAACTGTTTTTCATTCAAAGTTTTATAAAATAAAAAAATTAAATATGTTTTTAATTTTTTTAATTTTTTAAATCATGGAATTTTAATTTTAAATTTTTATGTTCAAAATAATTAATTTAGAACATACGCTTTGCTTCTTTGTCTTAATATAAAATAAATCGGTAATATTATTAGTTAAATTCTCTGGTGGAGTGTCTTGCACCACCATTGAGTTACCTTTATTGAATGTGAATGATGTCCATAATTTGATTTGTCATATATGTGATAATGTAGTTCTCATTCGGATCCATCGTCATTAAGATGAAGCTGAATTCATTTTTAGTTTTATTACAAAATTTAAAAAAATATCCAAACACATCACCAATGTTGATCGAATCTGGAGTGGGGTATGGAGGGTCGGTGTTGGGTTATCGAAGAAATAAAAAGAATTTTTAAAATTTTCATATAATATTTTAAATTCATCCATGGTAATCGATTAAAATTATTCTAAAAAATATATAAATAAAATTTTTAAAATAATTCATTTAAAGATAATTTTAAAAAATTAAATATATAAACGATTATCAAAATGAAAAAATGGTTGAAACAGAATTAAGATTGCTTGAGAGGTAAAAAGTTTTGAAACATGTGGTCCACATAACTGAAAATGCAAAAGCAAATGGTTATAGATGTTTTTTTCAAAAAATAAAATAAAATATGAAATTGTAAAATATAAGATACAGCATATTATTTAAATATTTTTACAAAATTTTAAAATTAATTTAATATATATATATATATATGAAAGATGCGACACGTATTAATTGATAATGTATGAAAGGATTAATTTATATCTAATGAATGTTATTATAGCTTATCTATGAGCTTACTTGATAACAATATTTATATGAATTTTTTTTATTTTGTATTTAGATAGAATATTTTAATATTTTAATAATTTTTAAAAATATATTATTTAGATAAAAATTTTAAATTTATTATATTTAAAAATTTATTTGGATAGTAAATTTTAAATACTTGTATTTAAAATTTTTAATTTAAATTATATAATTTAATTTTTATTATATAAATTTTTTTATAATTAAATATTTATAAATTTTTTTAATTTTGTTTTTAATTTTTTATTTACTGAAATATATAAATATATAAATATTTTATTTTACAATATATTCAATTAAAATAATAGTTTAATAAATATACATAATTATAAAATAAAATTTAATTATATTATTTGATATTAAAAATATTATATAAAAGATATAAAAGATGAAAAAGAAAATAAACAATAAAAAAATATCGCAAATAAATGATAATAAAAACAAATTATCTCATTGTTAAAAGATTTAAAAAATAATAATTTTTTTATTTTAAAAATTTAAAATTATCTCATTTTAATTAATTAAAATATTTTTTAAAAATTTATAAAATTTAAAATTTTTTATAAAATAATATCCAAACAAATATTTAAATTATTAAAATTTTAATTTTTTTTAAATTATTTTTTTCTTAAAATATCTTGTTTCGGATTTTTAAAATAATTGGCACATATAGGTAAATTTCTTGATAAACGAGCCTCGATGGTTTGGTCATAAATTCGTTGGGCATTTAGATATTGAGTTTTTCTAGATTTTTAGGTGTGCCTTCTAACGATATGCGGAATTATTCTCAATTCTTCATGGATTTGATTTATAAATTAGGCTTCAACATTGCTATTAATCAAATTTCTATCAAGCTGTGCACAATTTACGTCCTTGTGCTCCTTCCATCGCCTTTATCAAAAAGTTATACTCCTAAAATTGGCATCTCATCCTTTCCCATGCTCTATATAAAGACAATTTTTATACCGATCAACTCAACCAACTTATTCTAAATGATACTATGAAAGTTATTAGGTTTAGACATTAATTTTTTTATCCTTTTTTTTATTTTAAATCGATAAAATTAGTTCAAAATCAATCTTACAAATATATAACAAAACATACACAAAGGGATAATGAATGAATATATTTCTTTTCATTCCGTTCCATCTTTGTTCTTATTTGTTATTCCTCCTAATTTAAAAAAAATGCAATAAAATTAATATTATCTTATAAAATATTCAGTTATATTTTATTTTATTCTATTAGATTTTATTCTGATTTATGGACCAGCAAATATCAATTAAACCTTAAAAAATAACATTGTACGGGCTAGCATGATTGGAAAACCTCAAAGAGAAAGAGGGGTCAATGCAATAATTTATGGTGGGGCATGCAACGTGTTGCTCTGATTTGTGGAGTGGTAAATATCAACAAAGCATTAAAAATGGGTATGATTAGAAAGCCTCAAAGAAAAAGAGTGGCCAAAGCAATAATTTGTAGTGGGCCAGATAGCATCTTGCCCACAAACGGCAAGTTGATTTTATTATGCAATATTCGGTGAGTCATCCAAAAAGAGTGTTTTAATTCTTTGGGTACAAATCCAACAAATAGAAGGTGTTAGACTACAACCTCAAGGGCATGAATATGACTTGGATTGTCCACTACCTCTACCTGAAAAAAGCAGTACCATCAAATTTCAATTATAAAAACTAGTCTCATTTTATAATAAAATTCAAAATTTTAAAAAGTTGCAAATAGTGAATATTTAGGAACCGTTGGATGCACAAAACAAAATTCTTTTTATATTAGGTTTAATTGTATGTTTTTACTTCTAATGGATTATGTAGAATTTCATCCTACTTTTTCTATGACTTGTTTTATTTTAAACATAAAATTTACATATTTTATAAATAATTTACAAAAAAAAAAACACTTAAAATTTCTTCTTATCGTGAATTTGCAACTTTGATCTTTAAATTCTACAATATTCCATATACAACTTACATTTTGAAAATCAAACTAGTTCAGATGATCAATATAAAAAAACTCGTTCTTAATAAGAATTTTAGTAAAATTTAATAGTGTGATAATGAAATAATTAATTTGAGAAAAAAAATTAAAAATTTAAGGATAAATTTAGAATTTAAAATAATGTTTAAAACCCAATTTAAATAAAAATAGCTTAAGAGCTATTTTAAATAAAAAATTAAAAAATTTATCTTAAATAAAAATGAAAGTAGTAATTTTACAAAAAAAAAAAACTAAAATCGGATATGATCTAAATTAAATAAACAAAAAATACATTGAATTCTTTATATTATGATGCTTTTCCAATGTGGTTGTCATAACGTGACTCATAATTGAAACCTGACAGAAACATAGAATAAGTACGCCTTGCAGTGTCCGACAAAACAAGAGAGAGTGAATTAGTGAGATAGCTGCTGTCTGTAGTCTGTACCACAACAATGGCCCCTTTGAATGCACTTCTGACATGTTCATCACCCACTTTTGCTCCTAGCCACCATGCAAGAGGTGCATTTTTCTGTTCTAGTGTACAAATATTTCATCTTGAAATTAATGGTGATAAATGTGTAAAGTGGGAAATTTGGAAAACCCATGTCATGGATATTGATAATTTATAAAAAATTTCACATTTTGTGAATTGGGAACGAAGCAATTTTTTTAATCTTTGCAGCCCCTTAACTTTTTGCAATGATTTCTGTTTGCAGAGCAGTTAGTGCATCACCAATTCAGCAAGGACGGACCTTCATTGTTCAAAGAGGTGGTCTAATAGTAACTCTTTAGAATTTAGAAATATAGATATGTCTATTGTTTGAGTTTGAGCCTTTTCTTAACTTGAATATCTGCTTGTGTTTTTGGTGGGTCTTTTGATTGTCTTACTTATTTTGGACTTCTCTTTTGTACCTAGTTGAGGCCAAGGACAAGTGTTGGTGTCAATAAATCTCAAGGTGAGATTGTTTACCTAAACCACAAGATTGATAGAGTGTAAAAGTCAAGATGCATTAGCTTTTTTAGGTCAATAATTTTCATATTTGTTGTTGTAAGTTCATCATTAATTAATCAATGAGGCAAAGTATATAATCAATGTTACCATGGTGGTTTTTTCATTTCTACTTTCATGTGGGATATATAAAAAAAGGTGAATGAGTGAATTAATTGGAGGCACTGTGATTTTGAGTTTTAAGTTTAATGTCTATAACGGTGAAGAAGTTCTCTTGATTTGCAGTAATAAAAGCAGTGTTGCAAGATGTAGCAATTCCTGAAACCAAGAAAGGTGCTGGGCTACGTGGGAAATTAAATAAGGTTGTGTTGGCTTACAGTGGTGGCTTAGACACATCTGTTGTTGTCCCATGGCTGAGGTATATTTATATATATCTTGTTTTTGTTGATTTTCAGTTTTCATAAATAGATTTGTATCTTAAAGTTCACAATATTGGATTTTCCTATCCCCTTTCTACATGTTCTGCTTCACAAATACACGGGGAGGCAGAGGTGAAATTATTTTAAATTATTGGTTTCTCTTTAGAAATATATATAAAAAAAACTATGAATTGTATGGCTGAATTATGAATTTTATATAAAAAGTGAGTTTTGTTGTTGCATGGCAGAAAAAATTACCAATATTACTTTTTAAGGACTTTAGAAAATCTTCATGAAAAATGTTCATATTCTATGTTCAAAGTAACCGATGAAAAGGAGAAAGAAGAAGTGAAGTAGAAGAACACAAATTAAATTTACATTTTTTGTATAAATAAAATATCTTTTTATAAATTTTGTACCCACAAGTTATAAATTCTTTTATGATGCAATGCTACCTAAGTTTTGAATATACAAAGAAGACTATATTGTTATTGGTGAGAAAATTATATTAAACCTTCATATTTATATAAAAAAAAAAATTATCTCTTTTTTTTTTTTAATTTGTTTAATTTGAGATTTTGATAAATTGTGTCTTACTTTGACTCAACATATTCTTCTTTCGTCTAAAATCTCACTGTTCTAAAAACCTTTGTTGCAAAATTTATCATCTAATAAGATTTTTTATTTAATCTTCTTCTGAAATTTGAGACCCTTCTACATGTTATTTTTGAATTTCTTTTCACAAAAGGAAGGTGATACACTATCAATTTGATTCTTTTTTGTTTCTTCGAATCCTAAAGCCAAAGCCTTCTCTCTTCCTCATTAAAGGGTCAGAATCTAAAGCTCCGATATCATTGTTGTTGGGGACACCTACATGAAAAACTTTCACATCCTTTATTATTGAAAGCATCTATAACAGGAAGAAAAACAAAAAGACCAATGGATAGTGCAAGACCATCCTTTTGTAGAGAGAGATTAGCATAATTGCATTCTTATAATTTTTTTGGTGATTTTGACCTTGCAGAGAGAACTATGGTTGTGATGTTGTTTGCTTCACTGCTGATCTTGGCCAAGTATGTTCTAACTTGTACACTTGAGTTTTTCTGTAATTAAGATCATTATTGGGTAAAATATGGTAGCCCCCATTTTGTAACCAATGCTAAATCCATAGGGTCCTCAAGAATTGGAAGGTTTAGAACAGAAGGCCAAAGCCAGTGGAGCCTCTCAGCTAGTGGTGAAGGACTTGAAGGAGGAATTTGTTAAAGATTATGTATTCCCTTGCCTGCGTGCTGGTGCAGTTTATGAAAGGAAGTATTTACTTGGAACTGCCATAGCTCGTCCTGTTATTGCTAAGGTACACTTCTGTTTAACTTTGATATTCTAGATACATTACTGCCACCCTTTAGAAATATTCATATGCTTTGATTTTTTATTAGGACATAGATATTATCCTCTGCCTTAGTCCTTTTTTTTTTTTTTCATTTTTACAAGTTTGCATCTCTAGAATCATGTTGAATGAATACAAATGCCCTTTGATTATTGTACTAGCATGCTTTGTTATTTTGAAATATACTTGATTTTGTTTTTAAACTCACTTTCAAATAAATGTGACCAAGTTTGCAAACACACCTAAATACACTTTACATCTCTTTTTATAAACCCATTCCTTTTGTTAGCTCATAGTGAAGTATATGCTTATTATATTTTAAAAAACATACTTTTATGTTTATAATGTTTATACTAACATAAATTGAAACCTACCTTTGATAGGCCATGGTGGATATTGCCAAAGAAGTTGGAGCTGATGCTGTCTCACATGGTTGTACTGGAAAAGGAAATGATCAGGCATGTATAATAATATATTATTATTAGGTTCACAGTATCAATTCATGTAAATAGTATATATGTTTTGTTCTAACACATTTATGTATAATTAATTATTCAGGTTCGGTTTGAGCTCTCTTTCTTTGCCCTGAATCCCAAGTTAAATGTTGTGGCTCCATGGAGGGAGTGGGATATTACAGGAAGAGAAGATGCTATTGAGTATGCTAAGAAACACAATGTGCCTGTTCCTGTAACCAAGAAATCCATGTATAGCAGGGACAGGAACCTCTGGCACATTACTCACGAGGTATAAGCTTTTCACTTCACTCTATAAACACTTAAGTTTCCATTCACAATGGTGGCAATTTTTATTTTTTTCAAATCAATTTTAAAAATAAAAAAAATAATTTGAATTGATTTTTAAGAAATTTTTAAAAAGTTTAACTTAATTCTTAAAATTTTTTTAAAAAATTATTTGTTTATAAATTTAAAATTATTTTATTTTTAACTTTAAATTTATATTAACCGTGGTATTATCATTTCGTAGACACATCATTATATTATTATCAATTCTATCATTATCATAATTATAATTAAAATATTTTTATAGTTTTATCAATATTAACTTTAAAAATTAATTTTAAACGTTTAAAATTGCTAAATTTTTATTGAAAAAAATATGTATTATTTTGAAAACATAAAAATGTAAGATATTTTTATTTTTTTTTTAATAAAGTTGTGCTATTTTTGGACATCTAAATATCAATCTTAAAAAGTTGTTTTTTAACATTTCATATTTTTTAATAGCTGACATTTCTTCAAAATCCTTCCATCTTTATTTCCAACGTCAAAGTTATAGAATGGATATTTGTTCTACGTTTCATGAAAGTAAACCGAATTATTCTCATTCAAGTAGAGTGGTCAAAACCGGTTATGGGACTCAAATTAGGTCAGCCTAGCTGATTTGGTTGAATGTGTTAACATCCGAGATCATTTCATATTTGGAAGGATGGATAAAAGAAAATGCAAAAGGACAAATAGTAAATAAACTTTTACACCCATAACTATATTAATAAATTATAAGATTAATTTTGTATATAAAAATTGGAGTTTAAATATATAATTCTTTGAAAAATTTCTTCAATTAACATGATGCACAATGACATATTGAAAAATTTATTTAAGAAACAATTTTCTATTAATTAATACCTTTTTTAAATTTCTAAAAATTTAAAAGCTCAAAAACATGTATTTTTTATATTTTAATTTATATATATATATATATATATATTATTAACATAAATCTTGTCTTGAGTATTTTTAATTTATATTTTTAACAATTGATCTGTACTTAATAAATTGCAGAGGGTTTAGATATTACTCCTATTAATTATATTCATGTATTTTATTCAGGGATCTTCATAATCATTCCGAAGTGCTCTAATACATCTTTTTCTTTTAGATTTCTTTCTAAATGCATTAAAATATTTTTAAACAATCCAAGGAATCCAGCTTTACTTACTAATCTTGACATGTGAATTATTAAATTAAATGTACTACCTCATTCCAAAGCTGTAGTACGATTATAAATTGCTAAAAGTGTAGCTTCATGATTCATGCACTATAGCTCCACAAACTTTATATTAAATACATGACTAGTTTTTCCCTCTCTCTTATTACACTTTCAATTGGTGACATTGAAGGGTGACATTTTGGAAGACCCAGCAAATGAACCTAAGAAGGACATGTACATGATGTCTATAGACCCACAAGATGCTCCAGATCAACCAGAGTAAGCAACTAAGCATAGCATCTTCTTATCAAATTTTATTTACATGAAGTCACATATTAATTAGAAATATTATCAACCAAAAGTATATAAGGTAAAATTAATCCACTAATTTTTATGATTAAGTTAGGTTTAAATCTATTTTTGATGAAATTTTTGAACCATCCTATAAGATTAGGACAATTTTCATGGTATAAGTTAACTTTTAAAGTTGAATTAAGTTAATTTGTGATAAATTGTGTTGCAGATATGTGGAAATTGGGATAGAGGAAGGTGTTCCTGTATCAGTGAATGGGAAGAGGCTTTCCCCAGGAAATTTGGTTGCTGAGGTAAACGAGATTGGTGGAAGGCATGGAATTGGGCGCGTGGATTTAGTTGAAGATCGCATTGTAGGTTTGAAGAGTAGAGGGTGTTATGAATCCCCTGGTGGCACTATTCTATTCACAGCAGTGAGAGATTTGGAGTGTTTGACTCTTGATAGAGAAACACTTCAACTCAAAGACCAATTGGCCCTTAAATATGCAGAGTTAGTGTATGCTGGGAGATGGTTTGATCCACTTCGTGAGTCTTTGGATGCATTCATGCAGAAGATCACAGACACCACAACTGGGTCTGTCACTTTGAAACTCTACAAAGGTTGTGCTGCTGTTATGGGAAGGAAGAGCCCTTATAGCCTCTATAGAGAAGACCTTTCCTCTTTTGAGAGTGGGGATATGTATGATCATGCTGATGCTGCTGGCTTTATTAGGCTTTATGGTCTTCCAATGAGGGTTAGAGCTATGCTTGAACAGGGTATTTAAGTGCTCCTAAATATATCCTATGTGTTTAAATTGTATGTATTAGCTTTAATGCTTCATGCGCTTCAGTGTGTTTCTTGAATCTTTAATTGTTGTTAGCGTTTAAATGTGCAAAAATAAAGTGGGTTCTTGCTACAGGTGCAAATATGAATCCCAATAAAGCATGTTTCCACTTTTGTGTCAACATCAAATCCAAACAATGTTCCTACTCTATCTGTTCAGATTCAAAAGTTTATCCTTCTCCACTGTTTGAACACTATAAAGAGTGAAAGAAAAGATTTTATACACACTGAGGGATGAAGTTATTGCAATTATTCTATTCAATAGTTTTGTAAATGTTTGAAAATTTTATCAATCAAATAATTAGATTAATATATTTTATTGTATAAAATATGATTAAATTTTTTTATAAAATTTTAAAAAATTGTAAACATTATCTATACAATAAAATTTATTAATTTATAATTATATTAATAAATTTAATTATTTATAAAAATTATTAAATATAATAATTCTAACAAAAACTATTCCTAGAATACATTTATCTCTTCATATATATATATATATATATATATATAAAAATTTTAAGTTATATGGGCCAACCCGTATAGATCTGCGATTAAACAAACATATATATTTTTTAAGTTCAGGCGTGTAAAATTGTTAACTTTTGTCTAATCGGATTTGGAAGAATGGGCCATGCCTTTCTTTTCTTTTTTGATATTTCAGGTAGGTTTATAGGAAGCCTAGATTATAATGTGTAAATTAATTCTATTGTATAAAAGATTAAACTAATTTGATCCTATAGTTTTTTTTTTCATTTAAAACCTTCTAAAAGTATTATTTCTATATAAATATTTGGGTGGTTTACAATAGATTTAGGATGTGAAATGATTTTAAAAAGTTTAAAATTTACAAATTTAGTAAAAAAAATGATAAAAATTCAAAGAATTTAAAAGATATAAGATTAGGATTTAACCAGAAAAAAATCATTTTTTTTATTTTATTTCAGATGAAATTTAACATTTTGATCAGTAAATTTTTAAAAAGTTAAAAGCAATTTAACTGATTCAGTTTGTAAAGATTTTGATTAAAAGATGAGTTTAAGTTTTAAATAGAAAACATTCAATAGAAGGATCAAATTTACTTAAAATTTTTAAAAAATAGGGAAACTTAATTAATTCATAAAAAAAATTTAAAAATAAAATTACACAAATTAAATTAAAAGTAAAATTAAGTAATTTAAATAAACTATGATGATAACCTTACTATTTTTCTTTTAATTATATCTTCCAATTTGTAATAGTCTTCATTAAGAATCTGTTGCTGAATTTATAAATAAAGTTGTTCACATATAATAAACAGTTTGACTTAAAATTTTAATAACAAAGATATAAAGAATTTTTATTTTTTTTTGTCCCCGAAAGTAACATTCCTTTCTGTTTCATCATCTCAAGACTCAAACTACGTTAGGGTGCATAAGTTTGTTGACAAAGTAAAGAGTTTAGAGATAAAATATAAGTAACCTTATAATAATACTATACAGATCAAAATACTAGGCAAGTGAAAACTGATGGAATTGGGGTATGCAGCCAATACTCTCCTACCCTTTTAACAATTTCAAAAGATGTAAAGTTGAAATGGTTGTTATCTTTTGGAGCAGCCTGAAGCAAAACTGAAGAAGTCACTGTCATTGATGGTATTGTGGAGTATCAAATTCTCTGATCTCCATCAGCTGTTGCCTGAACTTGAGAAGCATACTGCAAATTCCAAAGGACATCCTCAATGGATGGTCGGCTCCAGGATTCAGTAGAAATACATTTGTTTGTTATAGAAATCACAATAAACAAAGATTCTTTGGAGCATGTAGCTTGCACAACTGGGTCCACAACCTGTTTCCACCCATCCTGATCATTGAAAGATGCCTGTAAATGGAGTGTACTAAATTAGCTACCGTAATTTATAGATATATGAGGTAGGATCGGTTGGCATCAGCAGCACAGGTGGTATTTACATCAACTTAATAACATTATATGGAATGCAAAAATCAATAATTAAACCGATAAATTATGTTATAATATTTTATGATCTTGTATATCAAATTTTAAAGAATTTAAAAATATATAGATATATTATTTAACTCTTGATATTTACATATATTTAAATAACATATAATTTATTCAAATAAAATCATGGGATAAAATATCCATTAAATTTTTTTTTATAAAATTTATATATTGATCTACTTAATAATAATTTTTAAATCAACTATTAGATTGATAAATTTTATATTCTGAATAAAATTATTAAATTGGTGTAAGTGTTAAAATCTGATCTAGTGTCTACAAATCCTAACTCTCCTTGTGTATATATGCATATGCATACATAAATTAAAAAAAAAATTCACTTTATATCTCTTATTTTTTATCCTACACAAACTTTTCTAATTTATATAACATAATATTACATTCTGAATTGATAGTACATTCATGCAATTATGAAAATCAAAAAAGGTCGAAGTAACGTAAAAGAAAACAAGGATAACAGGTAAAATTTTGTTAAGCTTCAAAAGATGTGAATGTGATTTATCCTTTGAATTATGATTCAGCGCTCCGGAGTTGGAGTTGAGGATAGGTGACCTAATAGAAGTATGAACATCCAACATCATCACAAATCCATGTCTAAAAAGAATTGAACGAATGTTAATTGAGGTACTACTTCTTGGTGGATGCAGACATTCTTGCAAAGAATAATAAAAATTCTAGTGCTTTCTATAACATGTTGTTAGGACCTTAGTCGCAGTGTGTCAGATAAGACTTGAAGTGGATGGTATTGCAGTACATCAACAAGAAAAAGGACATGCATTCCATGGTATGTTGTAATTGGAAGATATCATGTAATCTGAACATCTTTTATGCTTACCATTACATTCAGCACCGTTGCTTCTCTTTTGGCTGATACTGAAGGTCCAACAAGTGCCTCAAGAAGTATGAATCCAAAGCTATAAACATCATCCTCTAACCTTTTCATTTGCCTGAAATTACACATGTTCAGAAACCTTAAGGGAGGATCCACAAAAAAAGAAACACTATCATATTGAAATTGTGCTAAATGTAGCAGAAGTTATCCAATTTGTTGTGTACCAAGAATGTTGGAAAAGATGACATTGGATCTAAAAACTTTCCCTGAGCAATAAATTGTAAGAAGAAGAAACAAAGCCATATGATTTATGGAACCCTTACCATGAATTAGGGCCTTCTCCATTTACCTAAAAGCCAGAAAAGACAAGACATAATCACTGATGATGATAGACAAGGTACTGCAAGACCACCAATAGAGGGAAAAACACTAAAAAAAGAAGAAGAAAGGCAACCTACACCGCATGTGTCTGTTTCATCTGAGATAATGGACAATCCATAGTCACTCAACTTTGCCATCCAATTTTCATTCAGCAAGATATTGTTGGACTTTAGTCGATTTTTGAAGAAACCAGGTATCATGCCAGTGTGTAGGAACTGGACAGCCTTAGCAATGCTAATTAGAACTGACAATCTCTCTGACCAATTGAAAACCTTGCCAGGACTATCTCCTGAACATACAATGTTCACACTTTTAAACTTAGTGCACAATATTGCTTCACAAACTAAATTGATGAAGACCAGAGAAATTTACTTTCCACTTTCTAGATTTTAGTTTCTTTAAGTATATATTTCAACTTGAGGCTTTGGAAGCTAGTACAAAAATAGCTACCTACTCAAGGTTGCTTCATTCATTGAATGAGATTCCAAAGCAATTTTAAATTTCCAAGATCTTATTATCCACTTTGCACAGATACCACATGGCAGGGAATGAAAACAAGCCAAAAAAAATTATAATATTAAACCCCCTTTTCCATCAGGATGCACTAAGCTCTGCTACAATATTTTCATATTTCTTGTAAACTTTAGCATCAACTCGTCAGAATAATGCTATTCATGTGAAAACCACTACATATAAGAAAGAAAAATGTCCCAAGCACAAGTTTGTGGCTAGTACATGAATAATTAAGACATACAGTATCGAGGCAATGAAAGAGTGTCACAAATAAATATTATAAGACAAGAAGGGGAGGATCATGGATCCAACAAAAAGAATTTCCATCAGAGCATCATGTAACTGAATAGCTTCTATGACTATGGTTATTCAGCTTTTAGATGATTATATGATAATAATATGACCTATATGACTTGGTTTTCAGAAACCATCAATAAAGTCAAAGAAACATCAAACTCTTACCAGAGAGATAAGTCTGAAAACTCCCATTAGAGACACATTCATAAATGAGAAAGACCTTTGTGTCATTATGCTCTCCTGCTCCATCAATACAGTGTCCCAAGAGGGATACCAAATGCGGGTGACGGAGCTTTGCAAGCAAATCCAACCTTAGTTTGAAATTCCTAATTGAATATTTTTTTGACAAAGGCAAGCCCCTTATTACAACCTGCATCCCACTCTCCAGTTTTCCTCTGTAAAGCTGCAATACCAGGGAGAGATTTTCAAGAGTATCTCATTTGATAAGAATATATAGATTTTAGTTGTTCAAATATTAAACCCAATTGCAACATTCAACCAGGTCCCCAACAACTTATAATGTCCTTTTCCTTTTTGAAAAAAAACACATGTTTTGGACATTACCTTCCCATATATATTTTCACCCATAAAAGTAGAGTTGTCAAAGTCATTTGTGGCTTCCTTTAGCTCTTCCAAGGAATATGACCGACACACAGGGAGGTTCTCTCTGCCTAACTTTGCAGCTTCAGAAACATATCCTGAAATCAGTAACACAGACACACTCAAAAATCAGCAATCAATGTTCATGTCCCTCAAATTATCATATATGCCTAGTGGCATACCCATAATTTTCATCATTTGATGGATGAAGAGGACCTACTTGCATTTGTAACAAGCTCAGAGGAGAACTCTGCAGTGTAGCTATCTTGGACTGTCTTATGCAATAGGTGCTGCTCTGACATGGCCCGAGGGAAATACCTTTTACAAATTATGACAATGCTCAAGACCAAAACCACAACGAATGCAACAATTCCCACAATGACACCAACAAAAATTCCAACTCTGTAAGGTTTTTTCTTTACATGAACCTCTCTGCAGTAGGATACATCATGCTGATGCTGCACACTCCCGGATAAACAGTTTCCATCACTCTTAACAACTCTATTTTCTGATTCAGTGCCCAGCGAAGAAGGCAAGTACCCCATTAACCTATTATATGATATGTCAACAAACCTAAGTTGGCTGCTACATCTTAGGTGAGTTTGGAGTGACCCACTCAACATATTGGATGCCAAATTCAAGTAACTGATGTTGGGCAAAGAGAAAAGTTCAGCAGGAGCAGTGCCTGTGAGTGCATTGAAGGAAACATCAAGCTGCTGAAGCCTATTAAGTTGACCATATTGCTTGGGAATTTCACCTGAGAAGGAGTTTCTGCTGAGGAAAAGCCTTATCAACCCTTTTGGCATTGCTGGCAGTGCATCCTCTAATTTGTTTTCCCTTAAATCTAGCTGTTCCAAGCTACTCAAACCAGTGAAATCTTGCAAGCTTCCTGATATTTGATTGCTTGACATGTCAATGTAAGTTAGGGTGATGGCACTAACAATTGAAGATGGAAAAGGACCCTTCAACCTGTTATTCTTCAAACTAAGAACTATAAGATTGCTTGATGAATTGAACAAGCTTGGAATTGTACCATTGAAGAAGTTATCATCCAATCTAAGAGTTTGAAGGTTCACCATTGTGGAAATCTTTGGAGGGATTGATCCATAAAAATAGTTGAAACTCAAGTCCAAATGTTCAAGTGTATAGAGTCTGTGAATTCTATCAGGGAGTGGTCCCCACATGCCCAAAGAAACAAGACGAAGAACTCTCAAACTAGTTAACCTTGCTAAAGTAGCCACAAAAGAGTCCATGGAGAAGCTTTGTGAAAGTGTTTGATTTGTAATAGCAAAGCCATCAAAATCCCTACCCTTTTCTGGCTTATCACCAAATATGTTGAGCTCGGTGACAAAATTGTCCTTGCATGTGACATTCACTTGTGTAGAAGAGGAAATAGAGCAAAGGTCCGTCCAACGATCTTTCCAAATTTCCAATTGTGTTGGGTACTCCAAATGCTTTTTCAATTGGAGAAGCACCTGGGTCTGAGAAGACTGCAACTGAGCACTGCAACTACCCACATAAAAGACACACCAAATAGAACACAATAACAAAACTAAGTCAAGGAACCCCATCAGAGAGTTCTACTTCTACAATTCTGTTAGCAGTGCTTCAAGGAAGAGCAACTAAGCTCATATCAAGAACCCAATGGAAAACCTGTTTCAAATAAATGGAAAAGAAATGCCATTAAAATAGTTGAAAACTTGAAGCAAAGACCAACAACAAAAATAAACAAATAATGCAATAACAAAAATATGAGGATGATTTGCATATACACTAAAATTGGCTACCTCACATAAGCTTAAAGGGCTATCTTTGACCATTTCAATTGTTAAGCATAGGTAGTTGTTCAAATATTAATGCACAGAATGTAGAAGAGACTTACGAACCATTTAGTGTTAAGAAAAAGGGTTCAAGCAAGATAAGCATTGGCCATGAAAGAAGGAAAGAAATACAAGTATGAGGGCAGAGAGAAAGAGCAACATTAATAACACCTGTGCAAAGGTCTTTCTTATTTAGTGGACATATCTGACATGTAAATGAATAAACAAAGAAAGAACGATCAAGCTGTGGTCTTTGCTCAGAACCCAATATACGAAAGTGGGGTACCTGAAGTTAATGCATTTACTGCTTCCACATGGTGCTCTTTCTTGCAGTGTTCTTTCTCCAGCAAATACCAATAATGGGGTTGCTTCTTCTGAAACAAAAGTAGGAGGGAATTGAACAGTTACGAGAAGATAAGAAAATAAGTGACGTACCAACTTTATAGTTTATATAAATCTATTCTTTCTTTGATTCCTTTTATGCTCTTTCAGCTAAAGTTCAAATTCAGACACCATATCCAACCCTCTGGTGTTGCAAATTCTACTCTTTACAGAAAATGTAAATTGGTGAAATTATGGACTTTTTGGCTAAGACGTATGAGCCAATTCAACCCTTCTTATCATATAATTAAACAATATTTTTATCTTAATATAGTTTTTTATTTTTTTATAATATTACATCATATTTCATATCATTTTTTCTCTGCCTAAAAATTCTTTTTTCTTTACACCTATTTTCATACTATGCAACATTTTTTCCTCACCATGGATTATAGGTTGTTTAGCATAGAAAACTAACAAACAAAACATGAGGTGATGGGCCATATTTATATGTCTACTTGTGGTTGAATCTAAAACTAACAAACTTGAGGTGCCATGCAGAGGACCCCACAATCATCGTAGAACAATGTCTCATCCATCCTTCACTTTCATCTGCACAATTTTGTATTACTTGTAAACTTAAAACATTTAGCCTTCACCTTAAGATTCTTCTTAGTTTTAGCAAAAGAAAACTTCCATGTTACCGGACTTGTGTTCTCTCTCATTGTGTCCTTCACTTCCACTCTCATTCTTTGGAGAACTCAAACGTTTTCCACATAAGATATTTATATTTCCATAACAAATTTTCACAACATTTTTTGTTTTTAAATAATTAAAAAATATTTTTTATTTTTATTTTAAAAAATTAATCATGAAAATAACAAAATCATATTTTCATTATTTTGGTGCAAGTATTTAATAATAAGAAATAAAATAATTTTTTTAATAATTATAAGTAAAAATTGGAAAATAGAAAATAAAGAATATATTTTCAAATTTAATAGTGAGTAATTTTGAATTATGACTATGAAAGGACATGAAAATTTTGAGTTGAATAACATTTTTTTCGTGATTTAAATTATTTGTACAAAACAATTTTTAGATTTTTTAAAATAAACTGGTTTCAAGTTACTCTCAGGTCAGTGATAAGAGTATACTTTTCGAATGAGTTTAATTTTCTTCCTGTGTTGGTTAACAAAGCTTAAATGAATAAGCATAATCTAGATCAAGTTTAAGGGAAAATCCCCTCTCCATGATGGTTCTAGCAAAATTCAAACAATCATTCACAAATAAATAGACGAATCAGAACATACGTCTTTAGTTTTTACTGTGTAACAATAAATAAATTGAAGTTTTTTTTATTTAATTACATATATTACAAAAAATTTATTCACCTGTTTAAATACCAAATAATCATTCTATTGAAAAAATTTAAGATTGTCACTTATCATTTTAGATTTAGGAGGAGAAGCAGTTGAGCCAGGATACAAGGTTTCCAATAAAGGAAGTGCTGGTGTGCATTTGGATAATATAATTTGAAAATGATTACTCTATTTTATGTTTTTTTAACTTTTTTTAATAACGATATTTCCCAGATTTAATTGTTTACCATACTTGCCTTAGAGATTGCAATCAACAAACTCTAACGGAAATGTTATTTGTATACAAATTGTAGAATTAGTACTATAGAATTTATAAATAAACATTAAATAGTAATTATTTTAATTATTAATAATAAATTATATTATATTAATAAAAACAAAAAGATAATTTTTAAAAATTAAATACAAATTAAGAATTAAATTATTAAAATTATAAATATATCATTTTTATTAATTGTATATGTCACAATTTAAAATTTAAATTAAGATTGATTAAGGTTATTGTAATTTTAAGATTTAGTTTGTTTAAAAAATATTTAAGTTTATTATAGTGTATCAATATTTAAAATTAATATTTAAATAAATTAATATTTGATAGAAAAGTTATACGACTTAATCAAAATATGAGTAACTGCTATACATACTCTTCTTTGAAAATAATAATTTTAATATATAAAAATAGACAAGTAAAATAGAAAAAAGAAGATGAATATATATATAATATAATAATGACGGATAGAAAAATTATATATTATATAAATTTATTGTACAAATGGAATAGATTAATTCTAAATTTGAAATGGAAGTTCTTGTCATAGTAAAAAAATTTGACATAATCTTAAAATTAGTTATAATCACTTTTATGATATATCAAATTAATATATGAACATAGATAAATAGTGAAAATGTTTTTAAAAAATTGATCTGCCGTATTATTAAAAAAATTAGTTTTTAACGGACTAATATGATTAAAAATTGATAATTAATATGATTGATAAAAAAATAAATTAAAAATTAATATAACGGATAGAAAATTAAAATTTATTTATTATTAATTTTATAAATTCAAAAGATAGGAGCTAATTTAACACACTCTATAAATAATAAAAATTAATTTAAAAATGACTTTAAAAAAATATTCTTTCCAAGTAATGCGAACAAATCAGAGCTAATTAATAATTGATTATATACTGACAAGTTATATATAATAAAAATTAATAAAATTTTATTTAAAATTATAATAGTTAATATAATGATATATTAAATTATATAATTTCAATGAAAAGGATCATATATGATTTAGCAGTTGTTAAACTGATAATAATAAGAATAGATGTCCTTGCTCCTTGGAACTTGGGTTGGTCGCTTACCATGTGTTGACAGGCTGTCACTAATAAATAAAAAAAGCACAAAATGCCAATTTTTATTTGGCTATTTGTCCATGAACCTTATTATGCACATAAATTATGTATTTTTTTTTTTTTACAACAGTATATTCGTCTGTCCCAACTTTAAATGCCTGAATTTTCATTATGAAACGCTCAATCAATAGGTACCATTTCTAAGTTCCCATCCACTAAACTGGACACCTTTTTAATTAATGAAAAGGCTCTTTACATTCGTTATGTTATATATATAATGTGTATAAATTAAAGTCACCATTTAATTTATTTTAAAGATAATTATGATCATAATTAATTTAAATTTTTAAAAAATTATATTTTACTTATACATTTTAGATACAAACTCACTTTAATAACTTCAACAAAATCCATCAATCAATTTCTCTTTCTAAAATTACATGTGTCGTTAACTATTTTTTTAAATAAAAAAATACAATTCACCAAATTGATTTTTGAAGTCATTAACGCTTTAATTAGATAGATGTTAGCAGAAAAAAATTTATTTTATAAAGCTTGATGAATTTATTTTTTATATTTATTTTATATAAAAAAATAGAATTAATTTCTGTAGGGTCTATAAAAATATCTTCTTTGGAGAGTCATAAATATAGGAACGAATTTTTTATTTTTTATTTATTTTAATTTATTAAATATATTTTATAAAAGTAATAAAAATAAATATTATATTAATAAAAATTTTAAAAATTATAGTTAAATTTTATTTTTTAAATTTTACATAAATCCAAATTTATACTACTAACAATTTTTTATTATCTTTTTTACTTATTTAAATAATAGAAGATTTTTTTTTTCTTTATGTCCTATTTTTATCAATCCAAAACAATTTTCTTTTCTATCTTGTTTTCATCTATTTTTTATTTTTTGATTTATTTTTTTATATTTTTTTAAATCATAAAAACAAAGCATAAATCATTTTACTTCTTTAATTTTTTTATCATTATATTAGTATTTTATAAATTTTTGTTATTAAAATATTTAATTTTTTGTTAAGTTATTTTTCAATAAAATATCACTACTTTAATTCTTTATAATAATTTATCTAGTAACATTTCAGATTTTGGAGATAATTTGATAATAAATTAAATTTTTTTAAAAATTAATTTAGTAATAAAATTATAAAATATTGATATGATGATCATTTAAATTTGTAAATAATATGATAACATATATGTCTTTAAAAAAATTAAATATTAATAATTTTCTCAAATATTGCATTATCATTGTCATTTCTCGTAAATTTTCATGTTATGGCTTGTATAGTATTATGGTAAATCTATCTCATTGTTTAAGAGTATCTCCATCGGAAGTTTTTTTAATCTCTGTTCTTAAGTTAAATACTTGTTACTTGTCAAAATGCTCTATTGAAAAAGAGTAATGTATAAAAAGAATAAAAATGAGTGTGATTCTTATTCAAATCATTCATGGAAAATGTCAAAATTGAGAAAAAAAATAATAGTAGGAAGAGTGAAAGAATAAAATATAGGGAAATCAAATATTAGCAGGGAGAAAAATAAAATATTTGTGAGATCCATTTATTAGATTGGTGGTTTGAAAAATGAAGTTGTTTAAAATTATATATATATATATATATATATATATATATATATATATATAAAATAGTAGATTTAAAAAAACAAAGTCAACCAACTCGATGCGAAATGCTCCGTGGTCATGCTCTAACAACGGTTAACTAATAGCCTGTTTGGTAAAGTAGGATAATTCCGTTGCACCATCCCAAACAGCATATAAGAGAGTTTTTACACTTTGAGTGATTTTCAATTTTGGGAGAAATTTAGATAAAAAGAAAAAAAAAATATAGATAACAACGTATTTTTATTATTTGGTTAAGAAAAAATCAGCTTTTAAAAAATAATAAAGGTGATGTGTTTTTTATTTTATTTTTTCTTTTCCTCACTTCTTTCTTGGATCCAAATAAAGCCGAAATGTCAAAATAAAAGAAAAAAAAAAATAGCGGTGGCTGAATGAAAGGTGCCAATTGCGGAGTTGGCAAGACTTATCCATGAAATAATAATAATAATAATTATCTTTTTGGCATGACAAAGACCGATAAACTTTTACACCTTTATTATTGCTATCCTTTTTCAACAAAAAGAGTTAGAATAATTATGAATTTTTCTACTTTGTATTTTTATAATTTTTTAATTATTAAATTCAAAAGGTATTAAATAGTTTTAAAATTTTAAGATAATAACTATATATACTTTTTATTTATTATTTATTTGATAGAACAGTAGAAAATTATAAAAAAATAACAAAACTCAAAATTTTATGTTTGTACCCACTACAGCTTGCAAGAAAGCAAAGGATTGGCCACTACAGTCCTTAAACTTTGGAGGAGTGAGGCAGCTTGGTATCCATGTACAACTTGTTTGTTGTAATCAGTAAATTAATTACGCATCTTTACTAAAAATATATATTTTTTAATGAAGATATATGGTTCAAGTTAATCCTTCTCTCTCTATATTAATTACATTTAATTAATGACTTAAAATTAATTATATTTAGTTTTAAATGAAATGTACACAAACTCATTTTTACTCCTTTGTAATGAGCGTTTACAATGTGGTAATATATCGTTCCTAATATTTCGTTTTGTAGGAGTGAATATTGATGTCATGTTGGGTCTACTGAAAAATTGAAATCAAATATTAGAAAACACTACTCCCAAGGCAAAAATAAATAAAGAAAAATGTCTACTTCTCTGATTTTTCTCTTCACCATTTTACAATGTACAGGAACTATCAAGTACAACTTTGATTAAGAACCAAAAGCAAGATTTAATGTTACATCTTTGAAGTTTGGAGGAAAGCTCCAACACCTGTGCCTTTTAAAAGGGGGAATAGATAAAATCATAAAGGTTGTGCCCATCTAAATTGGGCAAAGTTTTAAGAGTGCCCACCTTTTCCTTTATTCCTTACCTGACACCGCAGTTAAAAGCAAATGTTATGAGCATAAAAAAGTACTGACTTGTGGTGATGAACTTCGAAACTACAAATCGAATAATATGTGGGTTGTAGGAAACTTCTTAGTCCCTTCCCAACTCTAAAAGTTGCTTAATGTTGTAGACTTTCTAGTTTTGTTAACTTTACTTTTCATTCCCTTTTCATTCCTTCTTTAAATATATTTGATTTCACTCGGTTTAGAAATACCTAATATCAAAATTAGCATTAGCATGGACTAATGAATATATGTGTGAAATTTTTAAAAATATACAAATTTAGGAGTCAAATTTGATCTGAAAATTCATAAAACACATATCACAAAATGAGAAAGACTAGTTACTGTGTAGTTTGTAACGTGAAGACTTAATTTATATGATAAGAATTGTTGTTTAAGATTTAGTATAAAATTAGGAAAGTCATTAATTAAATATTTAAATTTTTTAAAAGTATACAAAAATTTAATTAATTTTTTTAATTTATTAATGTATTTTCTTTCCATCTCACCTTGAAAGTGTTTGGTAGAAGGTTTTTCTAATTTTTTAAGTCCAAAAATATTAATTCGTTATATTTAATATAAATGTTCATAGAAAATGAAAGCTTGCATAATTTAACAAAATCAAGGATTTTTTATATACAAATTTATTAGAGAGTAAAATATTTCTGATCTTGGGCAATTTTTTTTATGCATATAAATAATAATAATAATAATAATAAACAGGATTGTATATAATATCATATATGGTGTCATCTTTTATGTTTGAATAATAGAACTGTAACAATTAAAATTTTAAAAAATATATTTTATCATATTTTATTTTTAATATTGTTGAACTAGTATGATATACTAAATTATTCTATTAATTTATCTTAACATATTATGTTATTTAAATTTTTTATATTTAGAATAATTTTAGGTTATAAATCATTAAAATAATATAATCTTTTTCTTTTTTATAACTACATTCTCTTTTTATTATGTAAAATAATTTAATTATATTATAACATATAATTTGATATTTATATTTTTATTGAAAAGTTAAAATTTAAATTGAAAAATATTTTTAAAAATTTATATTTAAATTTTTTTAAAAATATTATTTTAATATAATTTATGTCATATCTAATTATTATTTATTTATATTAAATATTAAATAAAATAATATAATATTATCAAATTATATATATATATATATACCAAACTTTAAACATAAGATAAAAGTCTATCTATCCTATGATATAATTTATATTTTATTATATTATCATTATCCATCATCCTAAAAGATCATTATTAATTTTCGTATTTTAATTATTTTTTATTCTATTCTGATCAGTGACCAGCAAACAAGATGGCACAATTTTTGTTAAATTCCGTTGTTGTTTCTTTATTCTTTATTTATTTTTACTTAACCAATAAAACACCTTTCCCTTTTGAAGCATTGTTTGAAAAAAATTTCGTAATGACAAGGAAAAATGCTTCTAAGATCATGGATCCCAAGTTTACATCCTTCAGTTGATTGAATATTCATTGGTGGGTAATTCAAGCATGGGAATAGACGAGTACACCGAACATAGAGAACCAGCTGGGTAAAGAGTGTATATGTATAATGCAGTATAGAGAAACAGTATCTTTTTAGCATTGAAGAGTGTATATGTAGGATTTAATATATATATATATATATATATATATATATATATATATTTATAAGAGAAAAATAAAAAAAAATAAGAAGACGAAGAAAATATTCACTTCGAAGAAAGTGGCTAGACCCCCTGAAAGTGCTGATCGCAAAAGAATTCATAAATCCATTTAATTTAATATAAATTGTAAATTGAACTAATTAAAAGTTATAAAATCGATTTTTTATTCAATTGGATTATATTTTGAATTTAATTTTAAAAGCTAGCCTAACTCAATATAAACTGAATTTATATTTATATATATATATATATATTAAGATTAACTTTAAATTTGTAATTATATATTTGTATATTTATAAAACTATTATATTTTATTAATTTTTCATAAATTTTAAAATAATTTTATTATTATTTTAATATATTTAAAAATTTATTAAATTTAAAGTTATTTCTATATTTTATTTTTATTATATAAATTTATATTTTTAGAAATAAATTTTAATTTAAAATATTGTAAGAAACTATAAAATAAACGTTTTTATTATCTTCATGCTAAATTAAAAATATAACTATAAAAAATAAATCATTCAATTTAATCTTAATCATTTTTAATTAAAATAAATTAAAAAATTTATTTAAGCGGACTCAAAATAAATCATAAACATTTCTATTTCTCTTCCATAAATACTGAATTCAGACATCCACTCTTTCTGTTTTTCTCTATTCCAAATGCAACTTTCCATTATCTCATAGGATCATGATGACCCCTAGCATCATTAGCTGTTAATAAGCTAAAACGTCTAACGGAACATTTAGGGCATTTGAACCACCACAAGGAAAATTAGGTTGGCTACAGAACACAGCAATTAACATGCCATAAATAAGGGATTATAGCCTTATACACCGTGAAGTATAGGGTAGCTAGTGACGTCAAAAATCCCCATGAAAAAATAATCTGTGGTCCATATCCTCCGTTTTCTTTAATCCCTATTATAGGACCAATTGTTTAGTCATAATTTTTAACCTTTATCGTCACATTACGTCTTTATCAGAAAAGCACTACTCAATTGAGAACGTTGTACCCATTAGTCGAGGGAAAGAAAAGAGGACAATAACCTGTCTTTGTTTAGATTATCCAAGTGAAAGAAAATCTATGGCTTTGTTTGGCTTACAATAAGTGAGAAAATGCACACAATCCTCCGATGTGATCATGTGCTCAACTTCGATTCTTATGACCGCAAAAAGCGTCTCCGATATTCTTGCAGATTTCAGTCTTACAAAATCTAATCTCTGGACAATCTTCACAAGTAGATTTTCGACCAGGATTCTTTCCATTAACGGAAAATATATATATAAAAAGATATAAAAAAATAAAATTAAAAAATAAAAAAACTTTTAGCCATAGATTTCATTCATTCTTTATTTTTCTTCTGTTTTTTTAGTTTGAGTTGCTTATTGATGAGATTTATGAGAGGAAGAATGAGGGAAAAATAATTGCACCGTAGATTTTTTTTTTCTCCTTCTCTTTTCTTAATTGATTGTTTGTGTTTACTTTTTTTTTAATATGTAATTAGTTTGTTCACTGATCTTACATTTTTACTTGTATTTCTTAAATTTGAAAGAATGGATATATAAAATTACCAAGCTTTAAAATCAATTCAATTAATACATAAAATATAAATAAAATTGATAAATAAAAAACTAACAACCTGAAGATAAAAAAAATAGATTAAATTATAATTATAAAAATTAGATTGAATTAATTGATCAGTTAGATTGATTAAATTAAAAATTATTTTTTTAATTAATTGAATAATAAAATTGTTTTATTAAAAATTATAATAAATGAATGAAATTGATAAAATAAAATCAATTTATATATAAAATAATATTATTTTAATATTTAAAAAATAATAATTACACCATAAATTTTATTTTTTATTATTTTTTAATTGATTGTTTGTGTTTTTTCTTTTTTATAATTAGTTTGTCCACCGTTCTCTCTTTACATTTTTATCTGTATTCCTTGAATTTAAAAGAATAGATATATAAAATAAGAAATCGTTAGAATTGTAGTACTTAAAAAAACAAAAGGGCATGCGGTGTTTGAAGGCAACATGCACGCTCACAGGACACTATAAAGAGGGGAGGAAGCAATTACATGTCATACTTACAAAAGTGAGATTGAGAGAGAATACAATTTTAAAAATAAAATTGTCTTTATAGCAAGCAAATGAAAACTTAAGTAAAGTATAATAATAGTTTTGAAGTTTTTTATTTTAAAATAAATTTTATTAATTGTATGATAAATTTATATATTAAATTTAATTATATTTAAATTGAATTATTTATAAGAGTAGTTTTAGAATTTTATATTTTAGAATAAAATTTTATAAATTATATGATAGTTTAAAATTTATTTATGATTATATTTAAATTTAAATGTAAATAAGATATTATATAATTATAAATTGATGGTTGGATTAGTTAGAAATTAAATTAATCAATTTTATATGAGAGTATGATATAAAAATTTTAAGTGTCCAAAAATATATACATATATATTTATAAATTATGTTAATAAATTTTGTAGAAATTATAAAATTATATATACCTATATAAATTAATATAAATTATAGGAATTATAATATTTATACGTAGAACCATTAAAAAAAAATTTAAAAGAGGATTCTATTTAATAAATTTTAAGTTATATATATATATATATATATATATATATATATATATATATTCACATAGTAAAGTTAAGGAGGTATTCAATTAAAAAGTTAAGTGAAAAAAATAAATTATTTATTATTTTATAAAAATGTTCAAAATCTAATATCTTATAATTGATATTATTTTTTTCTTTAATATATTTCTACAGTATATAAAAAATATATAGTTGGTATTTAATTGATTTTATTTATATATATAAATCATTATATTTAAACCTTAGTATAAGAACATAAAATATAAAATTATTGAATAAGATTGTATTAGTAATTAATTTATATAAAATTATTGGTTTAATTTTTAAGGAATATTTATTGAAGGTTGAAATCTCGTTTAATATGATAGAAAATATATAATTAAACATGGAGAATATATATGTATAGAGTCAAATAATAAAATAATAAATTGAGAACGATTAGGTCTTGATCCTTGAGAAGTAGACGAGGCTTTTAAGTGTGATAGGGATAAAAATTAGAATAATTATTTGACATGCATCATTTACATAAAAGTGTTTTATAAATTATAATGAGGATAATCTGCAAGCCCCTGTTACGAAAGGGAGCTGAAAAATCTAAGGGTCAACTCACTTGAAAGCATACCAAAGTTTATGACCGTAGAAACTTCCAAGGCTAGGGGTATGTGAGCTGGGTTTGAGCCTCCAAATGGCTTATGGTTGCTTTTTCTAACCGGGACTGCTCTAGTCAGACTTAGCCGCCTTGACAAAACCTTGAAGATTATCATTACTGATTGGGTAATTTCGGAATGTTGTAGAATGCGGATAATGATGATTTTAATATTGCCAAAGGCACACTCTTATTTGAAATTGGACCATGGTATTGCTGTTATTTTGATAAAGCTGTGAAGATATTTGGGTCTACATGCATTTGTTTATTGTAAGGATGACCAACTTTAAACTAGTGAAGATTATTGTGATATACAACACAATAATCTCAAATTAATAAGTCTGTTATAGTAGAAATTTGTGGAAGAAAAAAAAATAATTTTATTTGTATATTTAAATGCATAGGGTGATTGTTTTCCGATAGTTCACTGATAGGGTTAAAGAATTTATTTGTTCTTTTAAATTATAATTTAATACACTATTCATATCCTTACTCTCACTTGAATAATGAAATGTCTCATTCTCTTCCGTTATATTATGTATGTGTAATTACGACTTTTTGGTGAGCTTACAATGTGGATCACCCTCATTTCGAGGTTAAGGTGATCATCAAAATAGAAAGTAGATAATGAATTATCACTTTGTGAATACAGGCAATGACTACAATGTACAAAGTAAGAACGGATCTATGTAGCTTTTAGTTTAGATAAAATAACATATATTCTACGTACCTATCTTATCATCCTATTAGTATCATAAACTACTTATATTCTAAAATTGCGAAACTGATGTAATTTGAATGAAAAATGATATGCAAGTAATGATAAGAAAATATAGATAATTTGAGGGTTATGAGAAAAATCAATCCAATTAATATACTGATACAAATAAAATTAATAAATAAAAATTATTTTTACCATTAGATCATATTAAATTATGGTTATGAAAATTGAATCAAACCAGTGATTGAATGGTTGAAGTAAGAACTAGTTTTTTCTCCAAATTAATTGAACTACAAAATTATTTGAATAAAAAAATTAGTAGAAAATTGTTAAAAAAAAAATAGTCATTATATAAAATGATATTTTAATATTTTTTAAGATAAAAACATAAAATTATATTTAATTTAATTTAATTTTTTGTATATAATTTAAATTTTAAAAAATTAAAATATATGTAATTTTTAATTTTTAATCATGTAAAATTATAATATTAATATATTTTATATTTTTAATATAATATTTAATTAATATTAATTAAGTTAAAATTGAACTATAATTAAACCATTAAATCTTCAATCATTAACTTGATTAATTCAATAACCAATTTAATTTTAAAAATTTTAGATTTAATTTTAAAAAATAATTTTTTAAACTAAATTAACTTCTCATTCCTAATTATACAATTATAAAAATATTTTTATATAATTATATAAAAATTAAATTAAAATATATTAATATTATTAGTTTTATATATTGTTATTTAATAAAAAAATGTTTGTCACACACATGCATAATAACATATATTTATTTACATTTAGATAATAGATGTAGATAATGGATAAATGTAAAACTATCAAAATTATATTTAATAAAAGTAATTATTAATTTACATATAAAAATTATTTTACACTTATCTGCATCTTAAATTTAACAGTCCATTATTTTTTTATTTTTTAAATATAAAAAAATTATACATCTACAAATAAAAAAAAACTTAATATAATATATTTTTATATATATCACAATCATTTCGTATCTAACAATAAACTATTTTATCATTAAATTTTTTTGATTTTTTAATAATTACTATAAAGTTTATATTTATCATGATTTTAAATGGTTAATAGATCAACAATTATAAAAATTAAATTAATATATTATAAAAATTTTAATTTTGATAAATTATTAGAGTTGGATTTTTTAATTTATCTAGCAATAAATTAAGTTGAGTTAGTTACTAAGTAGTTCGATGGCTAAGTCTTTGAACCAATGTTGGTTGATTCGTATAAGTGATTTCAAATGTAAAAAAGATGTGATCATTTTCTATATTCAATTAAGATCCTTTCTATTGATGCAAGTACGAGATTTGCCCATGATCCAATAAATTAATATCACAATGCTTCGAGAAACAAACTGCAGTGACATTATCCTCATGTGAAGCAGAATATATATGTCTGCTTTCATGAGAGCATATCCAGCTTTACGAATTACGGTTTAAAACATTGCTTAAATAGGCGAGTATACTAACATTGCGGCTACGAAATTAATGATTAATAGTCGTCAATTTGGCTAAACATCCTATTGTTGATGGTAGAAGTAAGTATTCCCCCAAACAAGAATTCATTTTGTATGAAATAAAGTATGCAAGGAGAAACTTAAATTGGCGATAACCTTTAAAAATTCAGATTTAATGCTCTCAAATAATCTAAATTAAAAAGTGTGTTAGTTTGTAATTCAAACTATTGAAGTTAGTTAATCTAATTACGAACTAAGTTGTATTATTAGTTAATGATAGTTGGATGATTAAGTTTTAAATCAATGTTGGTTGATGTGAGACTTAATAAACACGCATAAATAAGTAATTTTAAGTACAATAAAATATATATTACTAAGATTTTTTTATTTGAATAAGTATAAAAGTTTTTTTTATATATTTTAACAATTTTTATCATCAAATAAATTTATTATTATTTAATTCTTATATTTTATTTAATTTAAACTAAATTATAATATATTTTCTTAAATAAATCAATTAACCTTTTACTGTAAAAAATATTCAACTTGCAAGTACTCTTAATATATAATTTTAAATGTGGTTTCTTTAGCAATATGAAAATTTTTTATTATTATACTTCATGCTTGAATGATAATTTTAATATATCTTTTTTAAAATTCGGATTGGATCAATCAATTGGATTAGAAATTTGTTCTATTTTTACATTAATTGAATTATAAAGATGATTTTAGTAAAAAAAAATTTGAAATATATTATAGTTTTTATACGGGGTGTCGAAGACCACGTAATCAAAATCTATATATAGTAAGTATTTATTTAATTTATAAAATTCAACACATTGGTAATATTAAAATATTCTAATTTTATCTAAAAAATATTTATTTATTTATTTCTCATTATGTATCTATGATAACATATTTAAAATTCTGTATATTATTAAATAAACATATTATTTATAGTAATATTTTAAGAATGTAAAATACATTAATGATATTATTGATATGCTTTTTATATTATTATTTAATTATAAATTATTAAAATTATATTCTTATAATAATCTACTTAAAATGTATATTTTCTATAATTTTTAGTTAATTAATAGTTTAAAATTTTTTACTATATTAAAATTAGATTCATATGTTAATTTTTTGTTGAAACAATTATATTAATAAAAACCAGTCAATGATTAATGCCAGTAAATGGTAATATTTTTATAAAGGGGTGTTCTTTATGATATCAACTTATTAACATTATGGAGTGTAAAAGACGAAAACTCAAATGAATAAAAATATAAAGATTTTATACGGAACTAACTGTAAATAATTAAAAATATAATTTCAACCATTTTTTTACTGAAGAATGTATTGTGAATTTTTTAATTTAAAAAATCATAATCTTACCATACCAAACCCATTTACCGAAGGGCAAGGTAGTAAGCAAACGGTGTGCGTTGTATGTAGCTTTGGAGAGTCCGAACAGCGCTGTGTGTAATTTGGACACGAGAACCAAACCTTATTCATTTTCATTCTTGTACCCCACGTTTCTGCATTGCACTGCACTGCACTGCCATAACCAGCAAGAGCAATGGCCTCAAGTAGTGCACCTAATTTGGATGATGTTCCCTCTCTCGATCTCATGTCCGAGCTCCTCCGTCGCATGAAGTGCGCCTCCAAGCCTGACAAACGCCTCATTCTCATTGGTATTTATTTCCCCTTTCAGATCCTAACACTGATTCTTTCCATTCCAATCTTGCTAGTTAGGGTTTTCTTTCGGTATGAGGCTTCGCGCCCTCTCTGACGCGTAGAACCTTACGGTGTTTCATGATTCTCTTTCTTTTTTTTTCATTTAATCTTTCTTGAATTTAATAAACAAATCGTCGAGTATGATTTTCCAGGTTGAGATTTTAGGTTAACTAGTGATTGCTGTGAATTGCGTTGTACTTGTCGTTGTGAATGTGATTCTCTCTGTTGGTGATTCCACACGTGTCTATTTCTTTGAGGTGTTTTCTGTGTTCCGGACAATGCACAACATTCTCACATTTCTTCTGGTGATTGTATTGGTTTGCATGTTCAACACGTGTTTTATTATGCTTTAACATGTCATCATTCAACTGTGACTATTTTACATTGCTGCTTGGCGATAGAGGATGACAGTTAATTTCTTATTGTGTGGTTGGATAATAACTGGCAAGCTTATGGTTGTTTCTAACATCCTACAGCAATTCTAGATGTGTTAGTTATGTACTGATTTTATGGTTTGTGGCATGGTCTGAGCGATATTGGTTGAGATTCGAAAGACTTGCACTAATATGAAATAATTTTACATAAAAATAACTATGTGCTGGTTTTATCAATAATTGGTTTTTGTCTTTGCTTGATTATCATTTGAAATAGGACTTTATGTCAAAGCTTTTCCCTCTTTGTATGCCATATTTATAATTTCTACTAGAATACATTTTTTGTAAATCAATGCATGTCTTTTTGAGTTGCTACTCTGTTTGCACAACTGAAACATGAAGCACTGCACTTTGTTGCTTCCTAAACTTTCAAATTGAGCCAGTTTATATCCCGAGCTAGAATGTGAAATGTATTGTGTTTTCTCCTGTTATAAATCAGGAGTTTCTTCTCTTACTGTCCTTTATTTCATTGATTATATAGTCTTTCAATTTGCAGTTTAGGAACAGTGAAGCCCAATGCTATTTTTTTCCCTTGAAGATTCAAATTGAGCCAGAATGTGTGACACAAGTTAGTTTCATAAAATATGAAGTGATTTTCCTGTACTACCATTGGACTCTGAGATTCTTTTATTTCATACGCTAACATTCAGATTACTCCTACAATAAATTGTAGTCTTCAAGTAGGGTTGTGATTTACATTCCACATCTTGTTTGGTTTGCACATTTGAGATCCATGCTTTTAGGATTTACTATTGTATGTATGTAAAAGATTAAAAACTCTGGGTGCGGTATAAACTTTAAATATTGTTAATGCAGGTCCACCGGGGTCAGGAAAAGGCACTCAGTCACCAATCATAAAGGATGAGTACTGTTTGTGCCACTTGGCCACTGGTGATATGTTAAGAGCAGCTGTGGCAGCTAAAACCCCTCTTGGTGTTAAGGCTAAAGAAGCTATGGATAAGGTAAGGTCTTTTATATGCTTGCCTGAGCATTTGCTGCATATATATGGACTTGTATAGGGATTGCTAATTTGGCATTATTTTTTGAATTTCAGGGAGAACTTGTTTCTGATGACTTAGTTGTTGGCATTATAGATGAAGCAATTAAGAAACCATCATGTCAAAAAGGTTTCATTCTTGATGGTTTTCCTAGAACTGTGGTCCAAGCCCAAAAGGTATTAACATTCTTGGACATCTGAGCTACACATTATGGTGTTTTCCTATATACATGTAAACACTTGTTTTATCTGCTGCACTTTTTTACATGCTATTCTTGGCGTACTATGAATGCACTTTTTCTTTGTTTTTGTTGGTTGCAGCTAGATGAGATGCTGACAAAGCAGGGAGTTAAAATTGATAAGGTTCTCAATTTTGCTATTGATGATGCAATCCTTGAGGAGCGGATTACTGGCCGCTGGATACACCCATCCAGTGGCAGAACTTACCATTCCAAATATGCCCCTCCCAAGGTCTCTGGGGTTGATGATGTAAGTCTGTGTCTATTTATAAAGTGTTATTTGTGTAATTAGAACATCTTTATGGGGACATGGCATTACTGAAAATTAGTTAAAAGCTGCTGTTATCTTTCAGAGTAGAAAAATAATGCTGAATTTGAGGCATCGCATTTCATTGTTTTTAGATCATTAGATGGTTTAATTCTTTGGATATAAGTGTTTTTGAAAACATTGCTGGTTTTACTTACTGGCCATGCCAATGCTATCGTTGACAGTGGCTATTTTTTTTTTGAGGAAGTAATAGCTGTTTTACAACTTACATTGTCAAAATTGTTGTCCTTAGGTTACTGGTGAACCTCTTATTCAGCGCAGGGATGACACTGCAGCTGTTCTCAGGTCAAGACTGGAGGCATTCCACAAGCAAACTGAACCGGTATGATTTTTAATCAAAATGGATCTAGTAAAACTTGAAACATTGGATATAAACTACCAGTCAGGAAATATTTTTATTTAAATCCTTGATGATGTCTTGTATTGGATAGCTAGATTATTTTGGATTAATGCTGTCTTGGAAGAAAAAACTTGTTTCATAGTCGAGCCATTGTGTTCAGCAAATCGGATGAAAAAAAAGAGCTGTATTTTATGGTTAAAGAAAACCGTATCTTGTCCATCTTTCTTTCAACTCTCTTCTTCCCATATTTACCTTTTTTCTACCACAACAATTATTAATATTATCAACAAATAACTGCATATCTTATTTCATAATCTACTATGTAAAAAGTGATTTTTTACACAATCCAAACAACCCTACAGTTTAATAAAATTTTGCTTGATATTGCTTCTTTTTTTATCCTACATAAACCCTCCTAATTTTTCTAATGAAATAACATATACTCTTCTTGATTACATAAATCTCCCTTGATTTCGTATGCAATTATATGAATAAGAGAGATTAAAGTAATGTAAAAAACAAGTGGGGTGTGGGGTGAAATTTTGTTAAACTTCAGGGGATGTGAATGTAATTTACCCAAATAAATTATCTTAAAATTGCCTTTCAATAAACACCCAAATAAAAACAGATTCCGTTATAATTGATTATAACAATAATTGATTATACATAGCAATAATCTATTTTCCACAGCTAGTCTGTTTGAGACAATAATGTATGCTTGATTTGAAGTTAATGGCAAGTTCTTTCCTCATCATTTGGCCTAATTTACCCCCTTGTTAGGAAGTCCCACATTGGCTAGAGAGGCCTACCATGATGGGCATATAATGTGGAGGCAACCCTCATCCTATAAACTAGCTTTTAGGGTTGAGTTATCCCAAAGCCCAATTCTAAGACCTCTTTTTAATTTTGGATATGTTGATACGAGTTCTGCATTCTAATTTAAGTGTACATTATTTATTTAGTTTGGTAGAAATTCCTTTTTTGTCTTTTCTGTACAATGAAAATTCGTTCACTGGATATGCAGGTTATTGATTACTATTCCAAGAAGGGCACTGTTGCTAATCTTCATGCTGAAAAACATCCCAAAGAGGTGGCAGTTGAAGTCGAGAAAGTGCTGTCTTCATAGAGTTCCTCTTTGCCCCTCCAGTCCAATTTCAAATGCAAAATGTTTTGCCATTAAAAACTTAGTTTACTAATATGTTTTTGAAAAATATTCAGAAATCTGCTGACCTTTCAGCTTTTACTGATTTGTTCGGAAATTCAAATGCCGGTTGTTCTCAAACACCAATTTGAAGATTTACATGGTTGAAATAAAAATTGATTCGGATGTAACTGTTACTTTTGGACCATACTAGTTTAATAGTTTTGTATGAATTCCATGCCTTGACCTTTTCAGGTAGTTTTGTAACTTTGTTTAGACTGATTTTCATATTTACTAACTAATCCGGCCAACTATTACGAACATTTATTTCTTTTTCCGCATCTTTCTTTGATGTTAGGCTGTCCAAAAAATTTAAAACCCTAAAAGCTTAAACATTAACAAAGTCATACATTTTACCCATTTATCTAGTTTTACTCTCACTTGTGCTGCTGCAGTTGTTGTGAGGGCTTCTTGGCTCCTCTTTTTTATTTTTCTAACTGAATTCTCCATTTTCAAATGTCATCTCCATCTTCCTTCTGTTACTCTGTTCTCCAATTTTGTGTTTCTTCATCTCATCTTCTCTAATCTTTGATTGGATTTGGTCAAATATCCCCTTTCCCTCACAATATCATATTCTCTTTCCTTTCATGTCTTGATTGTTAGTGTTTTGTTATTGTTCTCCCAATCTAAAATATCATATTCTCTTTCCTTTCATGCCTTCATTGTTAGTGTTTTGTTATTGTTCTTCCAATCTAAAGTCTCAATGATTAGGGTTTGTTCATTCTTTGAGATCTTTTTTGCATGTACCCCTTGGCCACTAAGAAAGGCACGAAAATGGATTTGTGAAGGTAATTTGTATTTGTAATTTTAGGGTTTCAATTTTTATGATTTTTTTGTTTTATTACGGTAGAATTTTTCATTACAGCTTTGTTTGGTTACGGTAAGATGTTCTAATATAATTTATTTCTTTATGCTTGTCTCATAATTTGTTTTTAGGTTGATAGTAATCATTCTCCTTTATGCTTGCCTTATAACCTAATGTTCTTGAATGTAAGTACTTTGTTAATTAGCATATTTTAATTTCATCGTATTCTTCATGATTTTAATTTTAAAATTTGTTTATTTTTGCAGAAATTATACTTTGAATTCTTCTGCTTTCCTCTGAAATTTGCATAATTGCAACAACAAAAAAACTACAACCAAACATTGAGAAATATTCATTTTTGACAATCTTTTCGTTGGTCCAAGTAGTAGGTCGAATCCGATTGTAACTGATCTTTTACCTGTTAACCCGAAACCTGACCTACTGGACAACGTTTTTGGACAAAAACAGCCCAGCCTATTACATCTGTTGGGTAATTGTGATTTTGGATTTTACAAACTGAACCCGTCCAAATTCGGCACCATCCATCTCTATTATAAAATGAATTGTTTAGACAGATTTTGATATTGGTGCCTTTTTTTAATCAGAGCCAATGAAAAGCTTCAGTCTGTCATGATACGTATTAAGGAATTGTTGTTTTGATTTGACAAATTTATTTATTTCGATTTTTGTTTTCGAATTCAACACAAACAAATGTTTCGTTAACAGTCAGAGACGCAATGGAATTGCGTGGTTATGTTTATGTAGCAGTCTTTCCCAGAAGTTTCGAAGGTTTCTTTTTTCTTCCTTAATAACCAAACAGGCCCGTAGCTTTTTGTTACTTCTTTTCGGTCATTTTGTATTCAACATATTGTATGACACAGCAGAAACAAAAGCCTGATTAATGAGAAAGTTGGATAATTATATGTAGTGTGTGTTTGCTGCGTTTAGTTTATCTAGAACAATAATTAGTTTTAATTAGTTTCATGAGATAACTTTAAAAAAATAAAAAATAATTGTTTACTAAACATGTACCGAGTTACTTTTAGCAAAACTATTAGAAGCACCGAGTTTGACTCTTCACAAAAGAAAAAAGAAACGAAGAAAGAGAAGAGGAACATATATTGCAAGGTCTCTCGTCAAGCCTAAACCAAATAAAGAATTAGGCTCCATAGCGGAGTTAAGATGAGTTTTCTATAGCCTTGAAGCTATGATGCTAGTAATAATTTTATAAGTAGCATATTACAGTTGAGATTTAATGAAATTTCATTTGATATCTTTCTATTTTTTTAATTTATTTAATGATAAATAGCTGCATATCCATCTTAATTATGCAAATCATCTTTATTTTTTAATATAATTATATAAATAAAAAAGTTAAAATAATATAAAAGCGAAAAAGATATCAAATATAATTTTGTTATAAGAATGTAATTTATCCTTTCAAAAATTATGTTACATAATATAATTGGATAGAATTGCTTATTTGGGTTGAATTATCTAACTTCAGATTGAACAGAACCCGAATCTCGTCAATTGATGGTCTTTCATTCCATTATGATTTTTAAAGGAAAATTACTTTTCGCATTCTTTCATTTTATTATTTACATTTTTCTTCCACCTAAAACGATAAAATTATTTTATAAATAGATAATTTTTAAAAATTTAAATTTAATTTTTTTTTCCAAAAACATGTATCTGAAAAGTAATTTGTATTAATTAAATTTTTTAAAAAATGTATCTAAAATAAGAATTAAATTTTTAGATATATGTTTTCAAAAAATTATTAAAATGAACTTTGGATATATTTCTATAATAAAATAAATAAATTTCCAAAATTACATATTCAAAAGGTTTTTTTTAAAAAAATAGATTTAACTATTCTTCAAATAAAAACATTTATTTTAATATCAAATACAAGACAATCCACTGTATCCCACAAAAATTATAAAAAATAAAATAAAAATTATAAAAACATATAAATATTAACATAAAAAAAATAGTCGGAAGGTAGGATCCTCAAGGAACCCATCCTAAATAGGACAAAACTTACATCTAAATACCACAGATTGTTTATTAATTAAGACTAAAGTTGCATCAAAAGTTGAAATCGATTAGCAATGCGAAACTTTAATTTTGATAGAAGGACAACACTAAAAATAGTTATCATATTATACTTAAATTTTATTCTATCAGATATATTTTTTTTCTTGACTTATAAATTTATTAATGATGCCACATTGGAATTAACAATTAAATTAGTTAAAAAATATTAAATGATAAAAGATTAACTAAAAAATGAAAAATGAAAATTATAAATTAAGTAGATGAATTAAAAATATTTAATAAAATTAATAATTAAATTAATTGATAAATATAAAACTATTTTATCTTAACAAAATTTTTATTTAATAATTTAAAATTTTCAATAAACTGAAAAGTGTAACTTCCCTCTGAAGTATAAGCGTCTTAAAAAAAAAAAAAGAAACTACCATCTACTCATGATGATTCGATTTCTTGAACATGTATGATCATGGAGGTGAGAAAGGGGCTTTTCTTCTTTTGCTATTTAGGTTTAATAATTAAACAAAATATCCTAATAGTGTTATGTATGCATGAAACTGCATCTAACAATGACTGTGACTCACCTTGTTGGAAGATAGGGAATCTCACGTTCACTCAGATGCTTCACATGGGTGAACCATGACTATGACTACACAAAGGTTGTGGTGTGGTGTGGTGTAATAACAAGTTACACATTCTGCCTGATTCCAATGCAGAGGGTGACGCACCATGAAAAAAAATGTAAAACCATTACCCTTTTCACCTCTATTATGATAATAACTTTTATAGTAATTTTAATAAATAATTTTAATAAGGACATTATTTTCGCTATTTAGGTTTAATAATTAAACAAAATATCGAAACACCTTTTCTCACTAACAAATTGATGCAACTCATAGTCTCTTTGATGATGGTGCATTTATGGTTTGTTGGAAGGATTTGAAAAAGAAAAAAAAAAAGAATTATAGCGAAAGGAAATAGAAAGATAAAAACCATAATAAAAATAGAATAAAAAATAAATTACTTAAATAAAATGAAAAGGAGAATAAAAAAAATATAAATGATATAAATTTTAATTTATATATATTTGAAAAATATATAATTTAATTTTTTATTAACAATTTTTTAAAAAATTATTTAATAATTTAAAATAAAAAAACAAAAAAAAATTAACCTTCATTATTTTCTCTTCTCTTTTTGAAGAAAGAAAATATTTTTATAAATATTATTAAAATTAATTTTTTTTCTTCTATATAAAATAAATACAAATAAATAAAAAATAAAATTTATTAAACTCTAAATTTTTTTTTTCTTTTTATATTCCTTCAATCCAAACACTGCATTATTAGTACACATTATGGTGTTTGCACTGTGGATGATTATTGAAGGATTGAATCCCGACTGTTGAGATTGCATGGTGATGGCTAGGGAGATATCAACGTGACTTTTGCATTTATGAATGATTTCTTCTTGTGATAATATATTCAAAACATGGTTTCGATTTCGTTTGGTTTCTCTCAGTTTGGATACAGTGAGTTGAATAATGTAAGGTGATCTAAACGTAAAAGGATGGTAATGATTAGTGGCGGTGGTTATCGCCAACAAAAGAGAAGAATTAAAAAAAAAAGTTCCACGAAAATTTTATTGGCAAAATTAGTCCTCAAGACAGGATAAACAACATTATCTTGAACTAAATAAACGTTCACATGTCATTTAATGTGACATATCATTATTCTGTTAATGATAAATAAGACGTTGAACTAGACCGATGAATGAATAGCAACTTCAACAATTAATAATTTTTTTACAATTTTAAAAAATAATTTGTCCGACTCATAAAATCTTAAAAAGTAATTTGAAGGTTTAGTTAATAATTTTTACTAGGATTGTAAAATAAATAAATTTTTATAATAGGTAATTTTAAAAAAATAAAAATAATTATTTTTTATCTTTCTATGATAATTAATTTGTAATTTGTTTCTTCCAATAACTTTTAATTTAAATTTAATCGTCTAACTTTTAAATATTATAATTTAATTCTCCTATCATTTTTTTTTCTTTGGCCCATCTAGAAATATACTAGCTCCAGCCCTGGCTTAGGGAAAAAAAATAGATCCGGTCGCAAAAAAATTATAATTTAATTTATATCAGTTTGAACATAAATTGTTTTAGTGTTTTTTTTATTTGAAAAATAATTTTTATTAAATAAAAAATAAACGAGTATAAAAAATTTCTTTTAATTTATATTTTAATTCTAATCATTATTGATTCAATACATTATTTGATCAGATATTATATTGTTCAATCAATGTTATATTTAAAATTTAAAATTATTTTAAGCAATAAATAAAATAAATCAAATACAAGGTGAAGAAGTCTCAGCTTACAAAATTTTTATATACTTAATAATAATATTATAAAAAGACAGATCACAAATTAATTATAACCCATGTGAATCAGAAGTCATCAAATGAAAGGTGTACTCACACTTGAGAAAACACGTGCACGGCGCCCCGAAAAATGAAATAACACGTGCTGAAACGAAGAATATTAGAAAATATATGCACCCATCATAAATAAATACTCATAGATTATTTCGGTATTCAAAACCTCTGCAAGATAAACGCCCATTGCTATTTTTTTTTTGACCCTAACTACTAAATATTTACAGCTTATTATTGAAGTCAGAAGTATACCTCATGTTACTCCTATATATTTTTTTGTACATTACTTCTGTATTTATGTCTTCTTGGGTTTGATTATAGAAATATGTATTTTTATTTTTCTTATTTATTGTCATTCTTGTTTACTTAATTTTTATTTTATTAATTAATTAAAGAAATTACAAAATTAATAGTTCTTTTTTCATGTTTACACCAATATAAAATTCAAATTAACAATTATAATAATTTTTCAACCACAAAAGTCATGTGCTTATGTATTTCTAACTTTTTTATTTATTCAACCTTTTAAAGAAAATATACATAAAAAATAGATACCATATATGCTAGCAGATTAAAAAAATTAATTAATAAAACAATCTCTTTATATAATTTTTGAAAAATAAAACAATTAAGAAAATGAGAGATTTGTAAATATGATAAATAGTACTATTATGAAACATGATATTAATTAAATTTTTGAAAATTTTATAATGTCAAGCAAGTCTCTCAAAACGTTAAAAAGACACAAAATAATAATTTTAATCTGTAAAAATTGTATTTATATTAATTTTTAAAAATAATTACTGTTAAATAAATATTTATTTGACTATATGAGTATCTTAGTTTTTAAACAAATCATATTAATGTAAGTTTATATACAATATTAAAAATATCAATCTAATTAGTGTTATAATAATGTATAGACAATCAATATCATGAAAATACAAAGGAGAAACATATTCAATCACTAAATTTGACAGCCTTTTATCAATTTAGTCCCTTAAATTATAAACTAACCTACCCTGTACTAAAATTAACAACCAAAGTAGACAAATAGTTAAACACTATACTATCTTTCGTAATGTTAAACATTAAATTAACTACTAATTACCTAATTTAAATACTATTTTTATAATAAAATAAATTTAAAAATGATATTAAACACTATACTATCTTTCGTAATGTTAAACATTAAATTAACTACTAATTACCTAATTTAAAAACATTAAATGATATTAATTTTAAAAAAATTAATATTTTATGCTAAATTAATATGTTATCTAATTTTAAATTAATTTTTTATTTTAAATCTAATATTGTATAACATTGTCAAATGATTGGAACTAATTCATAAACATACCTAATTTTAAATTAATATTTTATTTTAAATCTAGCATTGTAATTCATAAACATTCTTTTAATAGGGAACTTAAAATGTAAATTTTTTCATACAAATAATAAAACAAAAAGATATTAAGTGTATGGACTATTTTTTAATTTAACCCAAAAATATGTCACAGTTGACAAGTTTATTTTTATATAGTAATAAAAGGGTGAAAATACTTATGCATATTTAAAATAAATTAATAAAGCAAAGGTGTAGAACATATTTCTAATGAATAAATAAATCAGTATTATAAAAATAATTAAAATTTTTAAAATTTTGTAAAAAAATTGTATTAAGAACTGCAAAATTTTTCAAACAAATTTGTAAAAAAATAGAAGGGAGTAATTCATATTAATTTTTTATGTTTTAAAATTTTAAAAATAATTAAAGGCATACGTTATTAAATATAATAAAATTTGCCCATATCTATTAAAATATTAATATTTTCAAACAATTAATTAATTAAAAATCTGTATAGGATAATTTTAAAAAATGAAAATTTAAGTTTTGAAAAATTTAAAATTAAAACAAATTTTGATTATATAATTTAAGTTTTACATCGTATAATTTTTAGTTTTATAAAGTTGTTACAAAATTTATTTTTTAAAAGTTAAAATAAAAAAATAAAATAAGATAAATTATTTTAACTATCTTGTTAAAAAATTGTAGAATAATGATGTCATGGTTAAAAATATTATATAATGGTAATGATAATAATGAATGGTGTAAACACGGATGATAATAATTAAAAATATCATATTATGATATTGATAAAAATAACACAAAGAATATTAAATAATGAAACAATGATATTAATTGAAGTTATAAAATAAAAAATATGATAATAACAATAATAAAAAAAGATTTTAAAATGTAATGATAATGAAAATGGATAATATTGAAATATCTATAACAATTATTATGGATGACATTAAATATAGCAAAAATGTTATACAAATACAATAAAAAGTTAGTTAATAATGATAATAGCAAATGTCATCCAAACATTGATGATGAATAAGTAATGTAAAATATTTTTAAAATTAAAAAATATATATTTAAAATTGTTTTTACTTTTAAATTAATTTATTTATATTTTTTATTTTACAATAATATAAATTATATTTATTATTTATCTGATTTGATATAATATTCTTTACTATTTTTTATAACATTATTATTTTTATCTACTAATATAATTGTTATTTATTATTATTTTAATTTCTATAGCAGTATCCCGTTATATTATTGTAAGTGAAAATTATTTAAAAAATAAAAAGTAATCAAATAACTTTAAGAAAATTAAAAAATACAAATCTCCCTAATTTATAGCTATACTAATATTAACAATAGTAAATCAAGCTAATAATTCCTGCCTATATAATCATTGTAATAATTAATTTTAGAATATTATTTTATCATTGTAATTGAAGTTTTTCTATTTTAATAATAAAAATAGATATACATATTATTATTTATTAATTTATTTGTTGGTAAAATTAATATTATTTTCTTTTATTATTCTATTTTTATATTTAATTTTGTTATCATTTGTACGTTTTTTAATATTATTTCATCTATATTATTAGTTTATATAAATTATGATTATTATTCTTATTTTATATTTTAAATATATCATTGATATTTTATTTTATATAACTATAATGGTAATTTACTATTATTTATTATATTATATTACTATGAATTTTTAATTTTATATATTATAATATTATTTTAAGAATAATTATATATATATATATATATATTGCTATTTGCAGTTAAAAATATAAGCTGTGGCTGTTTTAAATCGCCACAAATATTATTATCAACGTTTTTAAAAAATTCTAGTTTGTTTTCGGATACCACCAATGGTTAATAGCATTTTTCCTTAACCCCCGTAAGGTCGCTAGAAATTATGAATAAATTTATTGGTTCAAGCGGCCAGCAATGCATACAAAAACACCACCATTCTTTTACTAGCTTCAGTAGTTTAGTTATAATCTTGTTCACTTAATTGGTTAAAATTTAATTTTTTCATAAATTTGACTTCAATCTTATAGTCTCTTGAATATTTTCATGAAAATTTATTGTAATTTTTGTTTTTGCAATAAATGAACTTGGAGAATCAAAAATATAAATAAAGAATTAAAAATAATTAATTTCTACTATTTTTTCTGAACATCTTAAACTAAATACAAAAAACAATAATATATATATATATATATATATATATATATATATATATATATAACCATAATTTTTTTTAATATTATGTTATCTTAGTTATTCTTAAATCCTTTCTATATGCTATAAATTGGATATAGATGTAAACTAATGCTAATATTTAGAATATTAGATTGTTACCTAATCAAATAATTTAATCTTTACTACATTTTATTTTCAAAACCACTTTAAAATGTTGTTTCTTTGACAAATTTATATACCATTCTCAATTATTTCTAATGAGAAATTAATCGCTTATAATTATGTTGTTAAACAAAAGAGAAGCTTTTGATAGAGCCAATTTGTACAAACAAAAAAATCAACCCTCAAATTTTAATTAGGCTTGAAAATAAATAAACAATAAAACTTAATTGAACATAATTGAAGACCAAATTTTGCTTGACTAATAATTGTCGGCAATATTTTGATTAATTAGTACAAAATTTGACATTAAAAAAAATGTTGTTAAGATTGAACTATTCTTAGTAAACTGAAGAAACAATGTAGTTTACAACATCTACTTCAAGAAAAGGTCCAACACTTGAAGGAGTGTCTTTATCCATGAAAATTAACACTACAACTTGAGAAAGAATGAATAAAAAAATTAAAGATGAATATACTTGAATCAATCCATGAAAATAAAAAATGAATAAATAAATTAAAGGAGAATATACTTAAATCAATCAATAAAAATAAAGGAAAGAAACATATGAAATAGTTAAACATAATAAAAAATATTAAAAATAATAATAAAAAGAATTATAAATCCTAAATTCTAAACTTTAAAAAATATAGAGACCAAAAGTTAACGGCACAATGTGCAATTCTAATCTAATGTGCTTGATTTATCTTTTTACTAACTAATATCTTCATTAATTAATAAATTAATAAAAAATTATTAAAATTTATGTTGTGATATATTCAAAGTTTTAATAAAATTATTAATAATTTTTAATAAAATTTTGTTATTACTTATTTAATCAAGATTTTAAATTCATCTGTTAGCATCTACTTATTTGATAAAAATATAAATTATTAAAATTTATAAAATATAAATGGATTGAATAAATATATATTTTAAATATAAAAAATATAATATAAAATTACTTTATCTTTGAATATTTCGAGTTTGCTTTGCTTCTCAACAACGGTTTCAGACTTTGCAACCTACAAACAAAATTGCAAGCACATTATCATTAAATCAAAATTTATCTTATTTAAATAAAAATAAATCATTATATCTTTTCAAAATATTGACAGAATTAAATATGTTTGTCACTGACTTCGAACATATTAATTACTATTTAAAAAAATAATTAATAATTAAGTTGTTCTAACTAAAAGTATTAAATAAAATACTATTCGATTCCTTCACATATTAAAAAGCACAACTAAAAGTTTAATTTTGTAGTATGCCAGCATATGTAGAAAGAAGAAATGATGCTGCTTCTTCATCCCATGACTATAACTCTGATACAATATACTAAATTTAAGAGCTAGCTTATAGAGAACTGACAAGAAAAAACAGAACAAATAAGGCAAGTGAAATCCATTAAGTACTAAATTAATCATATGATAAAATAAAGAAATTATTTATGAACCTAAAAACACTTTTACAAGGAGCCAAGTAGAACTAGCAGGATTTTTTGTTCTTCTTATAGACACCGATTTATATATATCTAAATATACCAACTCTACATTTCATAAAATTAAGATGATGAAGGTGTCAACATAAGTTGAAAAATAAAAAGACAACAGGGGAACAAATTGAAATTAGACCTCTTCCTTATCATTCCAATATAGCTTGCATAATGTGAATTCTAAATTTGGGTTCTTGCTCTCCAAATTGGAACATGAGTATAATGAATATCTATAGCATTGACTAAAAAAATTTAATTATGAATAATAATTAGTATTATAAACTAATTTTTAAATATTTTTTCTATAGCAACAGATTTGTATTTCAGTGTAATGAAAATATTTTTTATATTATTAACCAATATTGACATACATTTCATATTTAAAGTATAATGAATTGATCACATAAAAGTGTAAACAGATACATAGAAAAAAGAAGTTACAGCAAAGGATCTCCTTTTGATCTCCACAGCAGGAAACCATAATAGAAATTTTGGTGGCGCAACTATAGCAATGAATGAAACGATGAAAGAGAGGATCTGAGGTTCCTCTCAACGCAATATAACCAATGATTTCAACCTTGACATACAGAGAAAAATTACTTGTAAGTGGATGATAAACAGATGCATGCTTAGAAAATAAAACAGAATTAACTGTAATGAGATAAGAAAAATTGAAGATTAGAATATTCAATATTTAATGGAGAGGTAATCAATCAAGAGGAATGAAGTAAATATAGAGTTGAATTGAGATTTACAAATTGAAGAAAAAAAGGATTATGGTTAGTTACTTGATGGTTTTTCGCTACTGTTGAAATTAGAAAGAAGAGTTGATATTAAGAATGTAGAGAAGAATCTCACTGGATAGAAGGAACCAATCTTCAAGAGAACACCAATGAAAAAAATCAACCAAAATATCAATGACAGAAAAGTTCAAAAATAAAAAAGATTAATTTAATCTAATTTCAAAATTGAAACAACATAAAAAGTGTAACTTAAAAATGACAGAAAAGAAAAACATAAAACTAAACAAAAATAAAAAATATGATATTTTTAAAAAAATTAAAACAAATATTTTATTGCATTTAAATAAAAAAAATAGTAAGTTTATAAGATTTTTTTATAACCGTTAGAAAATAAGAATAAAAATTGTACTTTTTGTTAATGTGAAGCTCGTTGTATTTTTATTGTTTTATATTATTGTCGTGTTTCATAAATATGATGTAAAAATAAATTCAAGCTTTATTATATGAAGATTGAAATGTTTCTATTATTCATATTTTAAAGAAATAAATTTATATGAATATTTTAGCTAAATTAAAGATATTTAAGGTAGATTATTTATATATTTTAAAAAAAATTTGTACTGCTATGAATTTTGTTAGGTTAAATATGTTTATAGTTCTTCTAAAACATTTAAATTTTGATTTTAATCATTCAATTTTAAAATCTTTGTTTTAGATCCCTTATTTTTTAAAATATCATGATTATAATTTTTGATATTAATTTAAATTACGTTAAGTCAAGTTAGATCAATCATTATTAGAAAAAATTTTCACCATTTATAAAATATTTTGATTATAATCCTCAAATCATGATTAATATATTTTAATTTAATATAACTTAAGTTAATATAAAAATTATAATCAATGTATTTTAAAAAATAGGAACTTAAATCAAAAATTTTAAATTTAAGAAATCAAAATCAAAATTTAAATATTTTAAAAGGACTAAAAACATGTTTAATCCAATTTTATTTCTTAACGAAGTTATTTTTCATCATCTTTGTTATTACATCTTAATTATTATTTTACTTTTTTATATATAAAAAAAATCACATCACTGTAATAATAAAAACTGTAGCAATCAATGTACCTACATTATTGACGTTAAGAAAATATATATCATAATGTAGATTATATTTGTATTTTACTTATATAAATATATAATAAAGTAAATAGATATAAATATCATAGTATTTATATTTTATAAATACTTATCTAAATTTAAACTTATTATATTTTTACTTTATCCATTATAAATATTTTTTATTGGTATTAAATAAATATACAATTTTTATCACTCCTAAATGGCACTTTAATTTATGTTTTTTTCCTCTCGTTTTCTTGCACGAAAACTTGTTATTTATTTGAGTATTTTTATTTTGTATCTTAATTTAAAATTATATAGTTTTCCACTAATAAATGTCTTAATGATACCAATAAAGTAATTAATAAATAGAAATATTTTATTAAAAATTATAAAGATATATTAAGAACACTAAATTTTTACTTTGTATATATTTTTTAATTTTTATTTTTTAATCAAATTTTTAATATTTTTATAAAACATATAAGTTAAAATTTAATTTTTATCAAGTAAAATATTTAAATAAACTATTAAATAAACCATTTAATTATTTGACAAAATGATATTCTATAAAAAAAAAACATTTTAAAAATAATTGTAACAACAGAACGAACAAGAGTGAAAATAGATCACTTACTAATTTGAATATATTCTTCCTATATTTGTTTTAATTACCATTTTAATCGGATTTATTTTTTCTTGGTTGAAGTATTAATTATGGAAATTAAAGATTTTTGATGATGTAGACATGTATATTTGAATAAAGATATAAAACCTTACAGTCAGAGGGACAATTCAATTCAAGGGTAATAGTGTTTTTTTTAGCAGTATTAGTATTATAATAGTAAATAACATATTATATTAAAACGAGTGAAGTGGACGATGTTGGGTTCGAAGAAGAAAAGTGTGTCTGGTTAAGAACTGGGATAACAACAGCCACAAAGCCACTCAAGAATCAATTCATCCTCTACTTCACTTTAATGGCCACCCAATCCCAAACACAATCAAAGCCAAACAACACCATCGACCCAAACAGCGGCTTCTGCTCTCAGTCTAGAACCTTCCATAGCCTCCGTCCAAACGTCCCTCTTCCTCCGTCATCTCAGCCTCTCACCCTCACCGACTATGCCCTCTCCCTTCTTCCCGCCACCGCCATCGCCACCAACACCTCCGTCCTTATTGACGCCGCAACGGATGAACACCTCTCTTATTCCCTCTTTCTCCGCCAAATCAAATCCCTGGCCTCCTCCCTCCAATCCCTCACCCCTCTCTCGAAGGGCCACGTGGCATTAATCCTCAGCCCTACTTCCCTGCACGTCCCCTTACTCTACTTTTCCCTTCTCTCCCTTGGCGTTACCGTCGCACCCGCTAACCCGATCAGTTCCCCCTCCGAGTTGTCTCACATTGTTCGACTCACCAAACCCGCCATCGCCTTCGCCACCTCCGCCACCGCATCCAAAATTCCCAACCTCCGATTCGGCACCATCCTCCTCGATTCTCCTCTCTTCCTTTCCATGCTCGATGCCAACAACGCACACCCTCCCCGAGTTGAACTGAGTCAGTCTGACTCAGCGGCGATTCTCTTCTCTTCGGGTACAACCGGGCGAGTCAAGGGTGTGTCGCTCACTCACCGGAACCTCATAGCTTTAATTGGGGGATTTTCTCACCTGAAGCACACGGTGGACAGTGTTGAAGAGGAACCGCATCCAGTGTCACTGTTCACGTTGCCGCTGTTCCATGTCTTCGGGTTTTTTATGCTGGTTAGGGCCATAGCCATGGGGGAGACATTGGTGTTGATGCGAAGGTTCGATTTCGAAGGGATGCTGAGGGCCGTGGAGAAATATAGGATCACCTACATGCCGGTGTCCCCGCCTCTCGTGGTGGCCCTCACAAAGTCTGAATTGGTGAAGAAGTACGATCTTAGCTCGCTCCGATTGCTCGGTAGCGGTGGCGCGCCGCTTGGTAAGGAGGTGGCCGAGAACTTCGATGCCAAGTTCCCCAACGTCGGAATTGTGCAGGTAAATAACTAGTTACTATTATTAGCAAAGTGTTCCAAATTATGCAGATAAATAACTAGTTACTATTATTAACAAAGTGCAATATATCACTGTATTTACATCTGATTTCATATAAATTCTTTTTTGGGGTTTCTAACCTTTTTAAAGTTTTTTAATTAGTTTGTCACCATTTTTTTAAATTGATAATCATTATATAATAATTAATAAATTGTCAGAAAATTAAATAATCAAATTTAAGTAGGTAGATAGTATTCTGAGTATGTAGGATAGTTATTATTATTATTGAGATAATAAAAATATAATTTGATCGGTAAATATTTTTGAAATGTATACTTAAATTAATAATTTAAATTTTATGTGTTTTAAATGTGTATTTAAACAAACAAGCTTTATGTTATGTAGAGAAGAAAAAATAACCTTTTATGTTGTTTAGGGTTGTTGCGGAATTTTTATTTATAATTTTTTATGTTAATTGTCCACTCTAATTAGAATATTAGATTCAGATCCCGAATGACCAGTTCCTTTGGCGAAACCAATCCAACTATTTCTCTGGGATTCAGAAGTATTTACCTTCTTTTTGATCATACTGGAAAGTTGAAAAGGGCATTTAGCTTTATGTTGCGTTTTATGGCCCAACTTTGATTTTTCATTGACTTTGGTGCATGGCATTTACTTCTGTCGGACATCAAAATTACTTTAATATAAAATTTTAAATTAATTTATATTTTTAAAATAGATCTATAAATTTCTTACTTTAAATTATATATTTTTATATTGGAAAGTGGAAAATTTGACAATGTAATTAATATAAAACAAACAAATCCTTAATTATTTTAGATTAAATTATGAGATTTTGGTTTTTAAGATTTTTAATTAATTAATTTTTTATTTCTAAAATTATGTAATTCTGGTTTTTCTATCAATTTTAATTTTCTTAAAAAGATCACATTTTTATTTTCTTCTAATTCTGTTAAATTAAATTGTTTTGTATTTTTTAAAATTTATCAATAAAAATACTTTTTTAATTAAAATTTTTCCCTTTAAAACTAAATTTTTCATCTTATGAAATTATTTAAATTTTATTAAATTTATACTAAATGACTTTAAAATTGACAAAAAAGGTTAAAATTTCTTAATAGAGATACTTAATTATTTTAAAATTAAAATCACACATAATCAAATTATAATGATAAAATGTACAATTAAACCTATGCTTTCATAATCCATGGTGCTGAACTTGCAGTTTTTTTGAAAGCTCAAGTACTTAGATACGACACAAATACAACATGACAATGAAATATTGATAGATTTTTCTAAAACTTGAAGGTATAATACAGAGTTAGATATATTGACATGAATTAAAATAAAAATATTTTGGATAAATTACAATATTTGTAAGAAGATATAGATTATTTCTCATTAAAAATATGATTATGTGAGTAAATGGTATTCGTACACAATAAAAATTCTTGTAAATATAACGAAAAAAATAGTTACACGCTCAGAATAGTATTTCCATCCTAAACATGTCGCAAGAATGACATATTTTTTCTTAATTAATGTTCAAAATATTACGAAAATATTAAGTTTTATTTGTTTAAAAATTTTAAAGTTTAAATTATTATTTATTATAATTTTTTTTTTATCAATGCTTAACTTGTATTAAAATAATAATAATAAAAAATTAATAAATAAACTTAAAACTTATACATATAAATGATTAAAAAGGACTAAACCTTAAAATTAATAAGATAAAAAATTTATAATTTTATCTATATAATTTTAAAGTATATTATTAAATATTAATTATATATAAATATAATAATATATTAAAAAAATATAATATATGCGCATCGATATATAAATTTAGATATATATATAAAAACTAAAGTAACATATATAACTTTTATAATAAATATGAGAAAATTTTATAAATATAAAAAAAAATTATTTAAAATTTAAAATTTTAATTTTTACTGAATTATGTTAATATAATAAATATAAATATATAATATATAAAAATAAATATATTCATAAACATGCTAATAAACTTTTTTAATTTAACTTATTTGTCTAAATTTTTTTAATAAATTATAAGTTTTGACGAACAACTTTACTTATTTTTATTTTTATATTTAGTATAGTTAATAACGAATTATCCGCGTTAACTTACTCCTACACGGCTCAGGGTAAGTTGATTACAAAATAAGAAATATGATGGTTTGACTCATTTTACCTGTTCTTCAGCATATTAGCTCTTTAAATTATTTAATTATAAAAATAATTAAAAAAAGTATTTATAAAAATAAAAATATATAAAAAATAAATTTTATTCTTTTAAAATAATTCATTAATAAATTAATATATTAAGTTGCAGATCCAGCCCATTTAATTTAAAAATTAACATTTACAATATTTTTATAGCTTCGCATGTTTAACTTGCAAGTTTGCGAGTTGGTCCACGGATTTTGTCCATATATACATCTCCACCCCTTAGACACGTATCCGAAAGTATCTTAGGCGAATTGATATCGGATATAGATAACATACTAAAACTTCATATTTGGAGTATATGGAATTCACATGCGGTTTTATAGTCAACATTGGGTCTGATTGGATCTGTTTTTGTTTTTTATTTTCAGTTTTAATTGTAAAATATTATCTTTATGTTAAATATTGTTTATATTATATTTTATATAAATTTTTAAATAAAAATGAAATGAATATAAAATGTTATTTTTATAACTAAAATTAAAAATAGAAAGTAGTAGCATATACAAAATAGATTCTTAACTAGCCTTTTCCTTTTCTTTATGTTTAAATAATTTTAATTTTATTTTATTTATTTGTAATGATTGTTATCATTATCTGCTAGAATAACAGTGCATATTGCTGAACTTGCAGTTGTGTGCTCAAAAAATGTAACAACTTGCTCTAACTTGCCTTTTTGCTTGTCCTTTTATTTGGATTTTGATTTTGATTTATCTATTATTCTTATTCTTATAACCCTAGGGCTATGGTCTAACTGAAAGTGGAGGAGGGGCAGCAAGAATGATAGGGTCTGATGAGGCTACGCGCCATGGTTCTGTGGGTCGATTAGCAGAAAATATGGAAGCCAAGATAGTGGACCCTGTAACTGGAGAGGCATTACCTCCTGGCCAAAAGGGGGAGCTGTGGTTGCGAGGTCCAACAATCATGAAAGGTTGTTAGTTATTTCCTTTTGAATTTTTGGGAGCGTGCTTCATAATAGTAATAATAATAAATCAAGTAAATACCCAAATTGAACATGAAAGTGAAACTTTGTTTACCTATGATCTCTAGAAGCTTCGTTTTGTATAATTTGATTATGATCACATTTTGATTCTTTTTGAGATTAATTGGTCCTTAAGAAGTCTGTCTATACAATTTGGTCTCCAAGTATGTTAAATTTGTTTATATTTTACTTCCATTTTGTTTACATCTTTGTAAGGAAATGATCAAAAATACAAGTAAGTCAACATATTTGGAGACTAAATTATAGAAGTGAAACTTCCAAGATCAAAGATAAATTGGATACAACTTTCAGGAATCAAATTGTGTATTGACTCTAATAAATGATATCAATTTTGGTTAACCCATAAAAGATGGATTATGTTTTTTACCAAATGCAATTCATAATCTTATATTGCTAGAGATATCTGATTATGTCTTTATGTATTAGATATGTAAAATGCTACATGAAAGGTGTGATGGTTATGCCACTATGGTGCCAATGCAGGTTATGTAGGAGATGACAAGGCAACTGCTGAAACATTAGATTCAGATGGGTGGTTGAAGACTGGCGATCTTTGTTACTTTGACTCTGATGGTTTCCTCTACATTGTAGATAGGCTGAAGGAATTGATCAAATACAAAGCTTATCAAGTGACATGTTATTTCCACCAACACGTTCTTTTGGATATCACTTTACTACTTTTTCATTTTCTTACTATTTTTTTTCAAACCAAATCTAGGTTCCTCCTGCTGAATTGGAACATATACTTCACACCAATCCTGAGATTGCTGATGCTGCTGTAGTTCCGTATGAAACTAGTTCTTAAACTTTTTTATTTACTTAAGCAAATTTTTTCCCCAATTTTCTTTCTTATGGGGAAGTCACAGAGAATCAAAATTTCAGTTTTTGACTAAAACTATTAGTTAGTGTATATTTGGTCCAAAAGAAAAAAGGTATTGCTGTAATTCACTTGCTTTTTAACAGAGACATGACTTCATCTTATAAGAAGGTTCACTAGTGTGGTAATCTTTTGTGTCAGGTATCCTGATGAAGATGCGGGACAGATTCCAATGGCATTTGTAGTAAGAAAACCTGGAAGCAACATCACTGCAGATCAGGTCATGGAGTTTGTGGCAAAGCAGGTGGGTTTCTGAAGCCTTTGTGTTCTAAAATGAGGATATTTGGTGAATGGATTATCTATTCAGGAATCGTTTGGAAAAGTTTGTAAAGAACCTTATGAAAATAGTTTATAACTCATAAATCATTTAGTTTATTTTAATAAATTTCTTAACATAACTTATCAAAATAACCTTTTTTTAAAATTTGTTTTTTCCAAGTTTTATGATCAAATTTATGTCGGAAACTTTGGTGTAATAGTAGATTGTTGAATAAGCAATAATTAAGTTGTATATCCAAACACACTCTCAGGAATAAACGCTTATATAACCTTATCTGGCTTATACAATTGACTTTGTGTAGATATTCCTGTGAAATAGTTTGATTTTTCCCTCTTGGCATATTGCCTAAGTATGCTTATTGTTGCAGGTTTCGCCATACAAGAAGATACGGCGTGTTTCTTTTATCAACTCTATCCCAAAATCTCCTGCTGGCAAAATTTTGAGAAGAGAACTAGTTGATCATGCTCTATCTAGTGGTTCATCCAAATTGTGATCAAGAAAAGCATGGAGTGCAGCGCTTAACGCATGCAAGTGTTCTTCATAGGGATTCTCTTGTTGTGATGTTAACATATTTACTACTTGGAATGCTTGAATCATTATTAGTTTTAATATCTGGGGGCTATGTATTGTAAAAGGTATTAAAGTAGAAAGTTACAAACAATCCATGGCTAGAAAATCAAGGGAATAGATTGATTATAGTTGTTGACTATTATTTTAGTACTCTTCTAAATTCTATAATTTGTGTGTTGCTACAGATGATGTACCTCTCTCAAAACTATTTGGGTGGGTTCACTACATATGCGACCTGTTCAGATGCAATATATGCAAGAGATCGTGTGAAGCATTTGATCTACTAAGTAGTCCTCTCCACCACTAAGAATGTTAGTAGTTTGTAAGCTTGTAATTGTGTGTATGATTTGTACCTATTACACAAAAATCGGCAATCATTTTATACACACACCTCCTAGAAATATAATTATTTCTTTTTATTTTCTATTTTTATTTACGTAAATAAACGATGCATTTTTATAGGCTTGTTCTCAAAATTATTTGTGAAAGAAATATTTTTATTTGTTTTAAACTATTTTGCTCATTCTACAATTGTATTGTTTTTTTTCTTATTACTTTTTCAAAATCATAAATTTGCATAAAGGGCATGTGTCTTTTAGGGTTTAAAAACCTAACTTATTTCTATGAGTTGGCTTTGTTAGAACTTATTTTAAATCCATTAATGAATCACATGCAAATATGTAATTCTATAAATTTTATGTTTTAGATGTGAATAGAAGTTTTATTTTACAGCTAACTTTTGATATTGAATTGGGTTTATCTCATAGATCTATTCCTACAATTATCTATCATAGTTGTCCATGTTAGATGTCCAATTCATGTTATACACAAAAAATTTGTATTTGTTTCAATATGATTACAATAATTAATTTTATGCACAAGAATTAATTTTAAAAATGTTTGTTTATAATATAATTACAAAAATTTATTTTTAATATATGTAAATAGATTAAAATATATAAATGCTATATGCAGAATAATCATAAATTGAATAAAAAAGTATATAAACAGAAAAAGTATAGTAATTTTTATGTACAAATAAAAAAATAATAACATGAATAAATATGTACATGAATTTTTAAATTATAGACGAGTTTAATTTGATACCATTTAAAAAATTTCATTCTGTATACCCATCAAATCATATAATGGAATGTTTCATTCTTCTATTATTAAAATACTCATTCAACTCTTGGGCAAAATCAGCGTATAATTTATTGTTCTATAATGTGTAGCAATTATAACGCAATAAATATTTAAAATAAAGCAACCCCAATAAGTTATAGATGGAATGGGTCTACAATATTAATTATATGAACAATTCTAAATTTGTAAACAAAATATAAAATTAAACAAAAACTTACTCAAGCTATTTTCAGAGCCAATGTTATAAAAATTTGCTTGGATTGATTTAATAGGTTATTGGTTGAATCAATGAGTTATTAATTAAACAAGATGAATTAGTATATATTAAAGCTTGAAAAAAATTGTATTTTTATTTGTAGAAATTCTAAAAAAAACTATAACACTGCTTAACATAACATAAAAATAATAGAATATTTAATTAAATTATCATCAATAAAAAATATGTTGACATAAAAAAATGTTATAAAATAGTTTACCAATAAGTCTAAAATATAATTAAATAACCAAATTTTTATATGGTATAAAAATATGTAAATAAAACAATTATCAAGATAAAATTATAAAAATACATGTTAATTAGTATATATTTATGATATATTACTAAGTTAATTTGAAGTTTTATTTGTTATCATGTTTTATAAAATAAAGTCCCCGTTGCTAATTTGATCCTATAATTTTAACATGCTAATAATATTTTATATATTTATTTTGTGTTTTATTTTTAATTTATTAATTCTAAAATGCTCACAATTTTTATAATTTGTTAATTTTAAAACTTAATATTTTCCATTCATTTATTTCACTACCGTAGCTGGTGTGAGACTCAATCAATTTTTCAAATTTTCTTTGACAGAGAAAAGTTGGAAGAAAAACATGAATGTAATGATTATGACGGTCAATATTGTCATACGCAGTTGATATTTTTCTTTTTAAATATGTTTGATCAAATTCGAGTAGTTTACGGGTTAACAATGTCATCAATTTTAATAAAAAGAAAACCATCTAAGTTAAACCGGATCCATAACATTTCTGATCTAATAAATAGTTCAAACCCTTAAATAATCGATTTTTAGTCTAAATGGTCGAATCGGCCAATTTTAATAAAATTGCTCGAAAAATATCAATGTATCATGTGTATACGTTATTAGCATAAATGCACTAACGAGGAAAATAATATTGACAATAAAATTGATGGAAATAAATTATCTCTGCTCATTCATAAATTAGCATGCTAGAGATGAATAATAAAAAATTAAATTTAACTGTATTTTTATCTTTTAGTATGGTGTTAGGATAATTTTGGTTTTTTATCCTTTTTAATTAATTTAAATTTATTATCTTTTAAAAAAATAAATATGATTTACTATTACACTTTCTATCCAATTATTAACATTAAATATAAACTTGAATTTTTCCATTTAATTATTAATGTAAAGTGCTGATATTCATAATAATATTTTAATATTATTAAATTATCATAAACTGTCCATAAAAAATCTCATCCACATCTCATCTCAAAATTATTGAAATTTGAGAATTTAAAATAAAAAATAATATTTAATACAATAAATTTAAAATAACTAATAATTTAAATTTTTTAAATATATAAAATAATAATAATTTAATTTTTTAAAACACATTTTTATAATAAAATATAAATTTAGAATATTATATAGATTATTAAAATGATATGTGAATTCAGTATAGTTTCAGATTATTATAAACGTTAAAATAAAAAATATAATTGAATGAATTTAAAATGAGAAATAATATTAACTCGATGAATATGCAGATTTCATTTATTTAACAGTGTAGTGTAGTGTAGGTTAAATAATCCACTTAAATTCAGGGATGAATAGATTTCCATTTTTTAAAATTTAGATCTGCAAAATATAGAAACTGTGAAAATCAGCTTACGTGGCAAAGTCCATGTTTAGATGAGGATTGAAATATCAATGCTAAATGAGAAGATATTTTATTTATTTTCATAAAGTATATCCCTATTGCTGAATGCTTCATAAGCGACACAGACAGAAAACAGAGAGGAGTGGAAGTACACGCAGTCAAAGCAATAGAATCTGAAAAACAATGGCGAAGCAAGACAGCTACGGCGTCGTTTCCGATCTAATCAACTTTCTCAATGCTTCTCCCACTGCTTTCCACGCCGTCGGTAATGTCAAAACCAACTCTCCTCTTTTCCCTCACCAAATCGCTAATCTCAACTCACTCTCCATTCATTACTTTGAGTTTCAGACGATGCAAAGAAGCGTTTACGAAGCGCGGGGTTCCATCAACTTTCGGAGAGGGAAGACTGGGAACTGCAACCTGGCCATAAGTACTTCTTCACCAGAAATCACTCCACCATTGTCGCCTTCGCTATCGGCAAAAGGTTCACTTAATTTCCCTTCCTTTCAAACGAACTTTGAACTAAAAATAATTACAATGTCTCGTGTTTCAACTTCTTAGATACGTTTCTGGAAATGGATTCCACATAATTGGGGCTCACACGGATAGTCCTTGTCTGAAACTGAAGCCTGTGACCAAGGTAACTAATGTTTCGAGTAATTACTGATTCAAGTATTCAATGTGTCATTTCGTGTATGTAATGTCAGAGATGTTTAATTAGGAAGATGTTTTTTGCAGGTGGTTAAGGGTGGAATTTTGGAGGTTGGTGTCCAAATCTATGGAGGTGGTTTGTGGCATACTTGGTTTGATCGGGATTTGACTGTGGCGGGGAGGGTCCTTGTGCGAGAACAGAATGCAGGTTCTGTTTCCTACTCCCATCGCCTTGTTAGAATTGAGGAACCTATAATGCGGATCCCTACTTTGGCAATTCACTTGGACAGGTTTTGCTGCTGTTGAGATGCATTGCCTGCTAGTTTGTTTGATCATTCTTATGGGTTTGTGATTTTATTCTGTTGGTTGTTGTGTACAGGACTGTTAATGACGGATTCAAATTTAACACGCAGACTCATCTTCTTCCCATCTTGGCGACATCACTAAAGGTAATCGTGCAATTCTTGTTACTTTAAGCTTTTTGGCTGGTTACTAAATATTCTATGGAAATGATTGTTATTGTGATGTCCAGGTTTAGTCCATTGAGTCCTGGCCTAAATTCTTTATTTTTCTTTTTAGTTAGGTTACTTGAGTTACTGTTAAGTCATTGTATGTGGTTAGAAAGCTCATTTATTGCTTCAATATATATTTTCTTGCATAAGAACAACTCTTTGTTGCGAATGAGTTTTGGAATTTTATTAGCATGCAATATTACAAGGTAGTTAATATTGTGTTTGGGTTTTAAATCTTTGTTGCATATTGAAATCGTTTTGGGCAGGTATACATTGAAATTCATATGTAGTTAATTAAAATAAATAAGTAAAGCCTCCACAAACTATGCTTGTTCAGATTCATAGCATTCATTTCTTTTTTTAATTATTTTGATTTTGCTTTTACACATTAATAATTGAGCTTTGTCTTGCAGGGAGAGCTCAATAAAGTGTCCTCTGAAAATGCTCCTCTTGAAAGTGGAAATCAGACTGATGGAAAGAAAGCAAATGATAGAACAGGTGCCAGCAATACAAAGCACCACCTTCTTCTTCTACAGGTTAACAGCAGACTCTGAAGCTCAGAATGCATTTTTGATTCTTCTATTTCAGTTTCCTTTCTTTTATGGGATGATGTGTTATTAACACTTGTCACAACTCGGTAGTTGTAACTTGTAACTTTCTTAATTTGTGTTGTAGCATGTGTACAACAATTATGAGTCTAATTATTGATGATTGTCTTCTTCCTCCCTTTCACCAGTTGCTTGCAAGTGAACTTGGATGTGAACCAGATGACATTTGTGATTTTGAATTGCAAGTATGTGATACACAACCAAGTACTGTTGCTGGAGCTGCTAAGGAGTTCATCTTTTCAGGACGGCTTGACAACCTCTGCATGTCATTTTGCTCGCTTAAGGTTCAAGTTTTTATAGAGATTGCTTTTTCTACTCAAGTTTCAAATGCATGTGTATCCTGAATAGTATCTATATGAACTTTGAAATATAACCTTGATTTTGAAGTGTGCCACTTCTTTATATATTACTTCTAAATCGGGGTATTTTAGACTTGAGTTATTCTACTGCGCAAGGACTGGAAAGAACTTCTGAATATCCCTGCTGTGCACATTTATAATATCGTTACAGTTTATGCTCTGATGGAATGACTTCAGCCAATGAACTCTTGGTATAATTGCATCTTCTCCCAATCTATGAACTTGTGAAATGATAGATCACTAATTCAAACCCAAATGGTTGTTCTATTTCTTTATTACAGTATCTATTGATGTAATAGGGATGCAAGAGAGATTAATCACATGTTTCTGGAGATGTTACCAGAATTCTGTTGCATTTTCTGATAGAAACTGGATAACATCTCTGTAGATACTAATGTCAGTGTGATACCAATAGCTATGTGATGGAATTACAGTGGAGAAGATGACATGAATCCAGAAACAAAGAAAACCAGAACATTTGAGAGGTCTTTCACTCTCCTCTCTTCTACACGCTTTCCTCACCTCTGCACTCCTCTCTTCTCTCCTACCCTTACAAGTCCCAAGAGAATTTCCCCCATTTATTTCCCTAATTGCCTCACTGGCAGTCTGTCATATTAGTCCCACCATCTCATATGTGCATTTCAGACCCTGATCCACTACATCCCTTCCCAACATACACCTAAGGGAAATGTAGAGAATTTGTATAACTGCAGATAATTCCCAAAAACATACAAAGTCAGGTGGGTATGGCCATTTGATTTGGAATTCCAGTCATGCCCTCTGTGATGGTCCTGTAATAAAGTACATCTTCAGGTTGCAATCTGAGCTCCAATCATCTGATAGAAAACCTGTGAGTATCTAGCTCACAGCAAGGGTGGATTTGGATTTCTTCAACAATCACACATAGAAGACTGGGAAGTATATGGCTGGTAGTTGGGCTCAGTTTGTAAGCATCTGTCCAATTTTTTCTAGGACTTTGAAATTCCCATAAAATGTAGGGCTAAGCTTCTGATTAAATCTTCTGGCTAAGGACATGATCACTTGAACCTATAAGGTTGAATTTTGATATAAACCAAATCAATCATTTGGTCAAATGATAGCCAACTTGTATTCATGTCAGCCTGCACCTTCATTCTGTTTTGGACCTGTAAAAATCAGTTTTTTAGGTTTCCTGACATCTTGTCTTTTTCTGCCATTAACTAGCTAACTTCCTCAATAGTGGATGGATCTGTTGGACATTTAAACAGGGTGAGGGGGTCACTGTCATAGAGGGCTTTAAAAGGGATTTGTTGATCGTGCTATTGTAATTGGTATTGTCCCAATATTTAACCAGGTTAAGCCATTTAGGAATTAGGACACTGCTTAGGTTTTGATCCTGTCAAACGTTACAAATAGGTCTCTAGATACTCGGTGACTACCTCAGAATGAGGGTGTTAGGTAGAAGAACTTGAGTTTGGTTTCTGATTTCCTCAATAACTCAGTTCCTACATATGCAATAATGAGGTTTTACTTATGCTTTCAATGTCCTGCCATATGCCACACCCTATATAAAATTATAGGTATTAGCTGTTAAATCAATTATTTGAGTCCTCCTTGTTTTTGTTTTTTTTTAAATATTATGCTTAGATACTGTTTTGCCTGCAGACCTACTGATAATTTACTATGTGAACCCTTATGGTTGGTACTATAGAGATAAGGATCTTGACAAAACCCTTTTATTGAATGAGTTGGTGGATAATGTACACTTCTGGTCCTAGTTATAGAAATATACTAGATAATACTGTATTACAAGAGGATAGCTGTAGCACACAGCACTAAGCATGTCATATATACAAAAGGGTAAAATATGTCTAGTCACTGTAAATATCATTAAATTTGATTTTAGTTCTCACAATTTTTTTATTGGTTTTGCTGTTGCTCTTTATAAATTTTAAAACTTTTTAAAATACTTTACCATTATTGATGATGTGAAATGCATCTAAACATGTCATGTCACTTCTACTTTAGAATAGATGCTAATGTGGCATGGATAGATGCATGTCATCATCTTGTAGTAATAAAGATTATTTTAAAAAATAAATTGAGGACCAAAATTTTTTAAGAAAAATAGAGGATTAAAATCAAATTTAGTCATATTTATAGTAACTAAAAACATATTTAAGCCTCCCCAAGAACTATTTCCATAGTTATGATCCATTCAAGTCTAATGGTGGTAGTAGGGACCCTGGTGTCAATATATATAACCTTGGGTTCTTCCCTTCAGTAACTATATTTTGGGTGTGGGTTCTGTCAAGCTTGTATCAAGTGGTAACCAAATCTCTCACAATTCTGCAGTTTGAGCAGTGATGTTGGCATTGTAGTATTCGCTTGGGACTAGAGTCAGTAGACCCTGAACATAGAACCAACCCACATAAGTGCCCAAGCTGTGGAGCTTGGTATGATCCATCCAAGTCCCACATTCTTATAGTGTGCTTTGTATTGGTATGCTTAGCCTTGGGCTATTTGCCTCTTTCCCCTTTGACAGGTAACTTCTCTCTGTGAAGTCTCTGAAAAGATTGTATCGTTGGTGTTTGACTTCAATGCTTTGTCAGTTTTTTCTATGCTTCACCTTGCCAATCTTAGGATTAGATATAGCTAAAGAATTTTTCCGGGTGTGTCTTGCCCTTGGTCCTATGGAAAATTCCAATCAACTTAAGATCAAATAGTGTCTCTTCCCCTGTCAGGAAAAGACATGGTTGGATGACATCACACATACAAATGCCACAAGGTGAATATGTCGATTCGCTGGGGTTTTTTCATTAGACTTGAGCATTTTGGGACTTCATCTAAGAATTAAGATTATATGACTGTCTACCTGGAAATTAGAAAATGTGTTTGCAGGATGTGTAAAATTTTTAAATAAAGCAGTGTAGTGGTTCATTAATCATTATCCTATGCTGACATCTTGGTTTCTATTTCAGGCGTTAATAGATTCTACATCCTCTGACAGCAGTCTTGAGGAAGAGACAGGAGTTAGAATGGTGGCTTTGTTTGACCATGAGGAAGTTGGATCTGATTCTGCACAAGGAGCTGGCTCTCCTGTTATGCTAACTGCGATGTCTAGGGTGACAAATTCCTTCAGCCCAAATTCCAACGTAAAATTCTTCAAATTTTGTTACCCTTTTTTTGTGCCTAAGGACTCCATGGATGACTCTTACAACTTACATAGTGTGAGTTAAATCTAGGTAGGGGCTGTGGTTATATCAGCCCTCATAATTCATTATGGCACCACAACACGTGTTAGCATTTTAGATATTTCAATGGTTGAAAGTGGAAAAACCACACTCTGATTTTGCTCAGTATTTAACTAAGTTTTCCTTGTGATTTGTTTTAGCTTCTGGAGAAAGCAGTACAAAGAAGCTTCCTTGTATCTGCTGATATGGCACATGCACTCCACCCAAATTACATGGTACGACTTCTTATGTGTCTTGATTTACTTTTGCCAATAATTCAAATTGTTGCTCCTTATCGAGACCTAATTTCTTACAGGAAAAGCATGAAGAAAACCATCAGCCCAAACTACATGGAGGACTTGTCATTAAAACCAATGCAAATCAACGCTATGCAACCAATGTTGTTACATCCTTCATATTCAGGGAGATAGCATCAAAACATAACCTTCCTGTTCAGGTCAGTTCGGTTAACAATTTTATCTGTCTCTTTGATGCCTCTCTGATTGGAACAGATTGCTTATGCAGAGCAAGATACAATCATGGAGAAAAAGCCTTCTCTATTTTATCTGTAGTATTTCAAGGAGTAAAACTTTTCACCTTTTTTGAATCATCAGAAATAACACTAAAAGCTTTTTGAATTTTGTGAGCACCAGTACGAGAAAATGGATTATAACGAGGTATGTCGATGTAGGACTTTGTGGTGCGCAATGACATGTCTTGTGGTTCAACCATTGGTCCTATTCTTGCTAGTGGCGTAGGTGTTCGCACTGTTGACGTAGGTGCACCGCAGTTGTCAATGCATAGCATACGAGAAGTTTGTGCGGTTGATGATGTGAAGTATTCATACGAGCATTTCAAGGCCTTTTACCAAGAGTTTTCTCATCTTGATGCTAAGATTGTCGTGGACATATAGGTTGTTGATCCTTTGCCCTAGATGCTGTTGCTGAAATGGTCGTTATTTGTAATGTAGGAACATTATTTATGACCTGACGTTATAATAATGATGTAGTCTTAATAAAATTAGACTCGCTTAATGCAATATTAGTGAGGACTTGGTGTGTTTACTAGAAATAGTCCTCATTCATTCTTCTAATGGAACTGTATTCAGATGAGAAACGTATGTACCGAGTAAAAGTATAAATAAATATACTATGAATTTTCGAGTAATTTATAATTCAGGACATGTTATTTGAAGTTCCTGTACATCTGTGCATACCTGCCTTCTGGGGTGAATTCATCAATTGAATATATCCAGTTTGAATAAAGCTCAAGTTTACTCTTCCTGATTAAGCATGGGCTTGACTTGAGCTATTCTGGGAAAAAAAATTCTAATTTTCAAGTGACTTTTGAAAAATGATTATTTCTAAAAGAAAATGCTTTCCATACACGCATTTAAGATTTTGAGGTGTGTAAACTATAATCCATACAAACCTAGGGGGAATGTATATGTACATTTGTTTCGGTTTATTTTAAATAAATAGTTTTTGTTGACTTTTTAATTGAAATTTTGAAAAAGAAATATATTTTCTTAACTAATCTCTATCCAACGTATTTCACGCATATGTGTACGCGTGCGCTAAATTCGTAGAAAAAAAATGAAATTTTTGTTGATAATTTATGAAATTCTAAAATAAAGTATAACATAAATCAAAAGTATGGACAGATATTATCTAAGAAAATATATTTTGAATAAATTAATCAAGTTAGTTTTTCAAAAACATCATTAAAAAAAAAGGAAGTTTTTCTGAAATATTTAAAAATGTTATCCATTAATTCATTTATATGAATTAAAAATATTATGATTATAAAAAACATAACATGATCTTTTTGAATTTGTCAAAGAAAATCTGAAAGACGGATAGTAAAAGAAAATATCAAATTTAAAATATGGATTATAAAAGAAAATATCAATTAAATTAATCGTGGAAATATGAGTCCTTCTAATTTATTATAGTTGGTTTAATGGTAAAAAAGTTAAACTAATTTACATGAGATCTAAAATTTAAATTTATTTATTTTTTCTATAATTTGAATTAGGTTTATCGTTGGATAAACTGCTTCACTTGCGTTGATCAAAAAATAAATAGTTGGTACTATAATTTCGTGTAATAAAAAATTGGATAGGTACTAGCTACCCTCATCAGAATTTCCTTTTAAAAGTCTACTAAATTTATCAAATTATTTCGACAATAATTTTATTTTATTTTTTTATCGGCTCAGTAGTTTTATACTAAAAATAAAGTTTATCAACGTAACTCTTAAATGTAAAATATATATATATATATATATATATTTGTGTCTAAAAAAATTTAATTAAAAATTAATATTTTATAATTTTTATTTCAATTATGATGTTATTTTTAATATAAACAAATTATTATTATTTAATTACATATCTATAAATATTATCATGTAAAATTTTATACTCATAATTGTCATAAAAATGCTATATCATTTAATAGTTAGATTAATAAAAAAATTAATGTTAAAAATTATATAAAAATATAATTTTATTAAATTTGACACACCGATATTTTGCATAAGTGAAAATCATAATAACTCTTACATTAGCAACTTTGTGAAAGTGAAATTTTCATCCATCTAGATGTATATATGGTTGTCTTTGATTAAGTATCTTTATAAACATGTGTGAGGCTAACTTTAAAACAGCATAGTGGGTAACTAAATTTCTCTCTAAAATGACATCTCTATGATTCAAATCACTCTCGTTGCAGGTTAAATTCGTGTGAATCATTATTCATTTTCCCTTCAACTAACCATTGTTGGATCTAATAAAATATCCATGTATTCATACAATAAATATGAATTCATTAGAATATATTGATTAATATCTTTATCAATGATTACGATGATTTATCTTTATTTCTAAAATAAGCGCGTTGATAAGCATAGATTTCATAAATAATTATCTCTTACTTTTATCTCATTAAGACTTCTTATATGTTCAATTAAGTGATCTTTGTCATATTTTATGAGTTTGGGTTCATATGAAGTTTAATTGAATTTCTTTGCTTACCCGATTAAAATGACACTATTATAGTATTTTGAGCATAATAGGAGTTTTAGACATCCAAAAATCATGAAATCTGTCTTGAATGAAAGATTAAAGAAGTGTCCATAGTTACAAAGCAAGATCAGACTCTAAATGGGATGTTTAGGACTCCGAAATTATCTCAAAAGATGAGATAGTGTTGCTGACGTGGAATTTGAACAGTGTGCAAAGATTCGGCCATATCTTGAGATATAGAAGTCATATTGAGATGAAATCAAATTTGTTGGACAACTAAGATCCGGGGCTACAACTTTTGTTCAGAAGTCAAGCTCTAATTCGGACATGTGAACATTCGAAATTGCGGTGCAAGAAAGTCAAAATTGTTGTGCTCATTGGTGGCAAAAATTCAAAAGTGTTTTGCATTTTCAACAAAGCCCATGTGAAAGCAATAAAAGGGTAGAAAAGTAATATCCTAGTTGGTGACTTTCTGAAGATGATGCCTCAAAAATCCTCTATAAATAGAAGAGTTTACAAGAGGAGAAACACACCATTTTTGGAGATTAACTCCAATACTATTTTCTTTCTTTCTTTCTTGTTAGTTTTGCCTCCTTCATGGAAGGCTTAGGTTTTCTTTCTTATTAGTTTGCCTCCTACATGGAAGACTTAGTTTTTCTTTATTGTTAGTTGCCTCCTACATGAAAGGCTTAGGATTTATTTGTTGTTAGTTGCCTCCTACATGGAAGGCTTAAGATTTATTTGTTGTTAGTTTGCCTCTTTCTTTGTTGTTAGTTTGCCTCCTTCATGGAAGGTTAGGTTTGTAGTTTCAATTCAAGGATTCAAGCTATTTTCATTTTAACTTTGAGGTCTTGATCTTTATTTACATGCTTATTAAGTGGTTTCTACTCTACTTCACTATATTCTTCAATTTTATTCTTTAATCAAAGTTTGATCGGTTGACGTATTTTGATTAATGCATAATTGATTTATAATTGGTTTTTGATTGGTAAATCATTTTCCAAAAGTTTGAAGAGTAGAAATTAAGTAATTTAATTGAAGGTTTTCATTTTATTACTTACTTCAATTGAATTCTGATTATAAAATTGGTTTAGATGAAAGATTAAGTGGTTACTAAATCTTGTTGATCATAATCAATTGAATTCTGAGAGGTTTCTCAGTAGAGAATTCAAGGATCATTGTAGGGGTTCTAGATGATCCTAAGTTGATAAACACAATGCATGATTTTAGTGATCAATGATTAGTTATGAAAATAGCCTCTGAATTCCTTGAGTTGATAATTGTTAAGTCAAATTAATTTCATTCTATATTTTGTATTTAACACTTAATATCATATGTTTACAAAACCCCATTTTTCTAACTTTCTCCTAATTTGCTTAAGAATATGAAATGGTCTTTGGGAGATGACCTAAGTTGCACCTTATACTATACCAATAGTTTGGGGGAAATCTAGAAATTATTTTTGCACGTTTGCGACAAGCGTGTCACGCGTCATTTTAAAAGAAATAATTATTCAACCACATTCTTAATTTTTTAATTGATTTTTTTTTAAATCGATAATACACACTTCATTTGATTGAAACTAACACTTCCTGAAAAAGTCAGAAAATACACTTAATGTAATACAAAAAATAATCATACATACTATATAGTAAGTTATATCCAGTTACATTTGGGTTGGAAGTAACTCGTCTTATATTTTTTTAGAAATAAATTTCAACTATTAATTGAGGGATGCAGGGGTAGATAAAAAGGGGAGCTTTGATGTAATTTTCCTTAATATTATAAATGGCGAAACTGGTGAAAATTTTGCTAAGTTATAATGATAAATAAATTTAATTTGTAATCATATAAAAATATGATATTATATTATTTTATTAGTTTATATTTTTAATATATTATATTATAAATATTTTTAAAATAATATTTAATTAACATCAGATTGATTACTATTTAATTGTTATTAAATATAATTAGATTATTAAATCTTAAAGAATATTTTAATTGATTGAATATTAAAAATGTTGAGGATTTTTAGAAGAAGATTCTCTTGGTTTGATGAGAAAGAAAAAGAATGTGAAAATTTGAAGTAGATAAGTGACTTGTGCGTTTCAAAGCATCCGGAGACAAAGTAAAGCATTGGTCACAATCGATGAAACCTTTGTTGTTGCTACAATAGGGCATGGCCGTGGTGTGGTCACAGAACCGTACATTGTGAGCCACATTATTCTCCTGGCACATGCTACTGCTGTTGGTTCATGGGGTGAAGTACTAGATAAAGCATAATGCTTTGCTTTTAGTTTAGTCTTAGTGCATGTTAGGATTATAATTTTCACATTATAAAACATGATTATACGAATCTTAAAGTTTATTAGGTAGTTTAAATTTTTTCGATTCTTACAAATCATGTTTTATATATTTTCAACTGTAAAACAAGCGTGCCTTTAATATGGCGTTCAATCATGTTTTGGATGAGCAAGGTTTTACCCACATCCGTTTTCAGAAAATTCAACCCAGAGAAATTGGAATGTTTGTTGTTGGAAAATATGCTGAGCCTGGTTGAGAATAGCTGCAGCCAAAGGAGCTTGGACGGTGTGTTATTTGATACTCATTCTAATTACGAATGTTAACAAGTCCTCACAAACTTTAATTTATTCTTTGAAATTTGAGTATGGAAGTATTTTTAGGATCATGGTTAAGTTAATACAAAATCATGGGAGGATGCCTAGGAATATAAAGTTTATCATTTATTTTAGAGACATTCATTTTTAGCTATAAAATAAGTACCAAAGTTACTTTTTTTTTGGATAGTATGTTTGATAAAAATACTATAAATCATGTGAAAAAATTTGCTTAAATGTGCTTAATAATAAAACTGTATTCATGAAAAGAGAAAAAATTTCATGAATCTATCCAATAAATAACTCTTATACCTTTAGTCTACACAAATTTTAATTAATTTAATATAATAAATAATTTAACAAAAATGTTATCACATGACTAATATAACTAAAAAATGATAAAATCAGTTTTCAAAAGGAGTTAGTTGATTGGAAGTTTCAACTTTCAACCAAAGAAAATAGCTATTCAATTTTAATACTAATTTTGCGATTACTAAAAAAATAATTGTTAATATATTTTTATTATCAAATAGATTATTTAATATTGAAAAATAAAAAGTATATTATCAATATTTCTATTTTATTTAAAATTTAAAATCCTAGATTTATAGATGAATGATGGTTGCGTATTGGTTCTGAAAAAGGCAACTTTATAGATCCACCTTATCCCTGCCAGCAGCTTTTTTTGATTGAATTGGAAGGTACATTTTAAACCACAAAATGGTAGAAAGTTGGTTTGTTCCAATTTCCAAAAATGCTCCAAAACATCAAGTCAAAACCACTCTAACAACAGCTCAAAGCCTCAAAGCAACCTAATTTTGGCCTTGTTAATAATGGTTATCAACACATCATTCACCATGTTTTAGCTCATTGTTTTGAAAGTTAAAAAATAAAATTGATGACTGAATAGTCAGGATTTTTAAAATATTATTTTGTTAATAATAGAATTTAGGCTTAATTTTAAATAAGTAAGTAATTTTTTTTATATAAGAAATATTTTTTAAATATATTTTATCTTTACGATCAGTTCCAAAAGTTCATGTTAATAAAACTTTAAATAATATTAACATTAATCTTTAAAATTAATTTTAAATAGTTATTATACTTTTTATTTTTATATAGTAAATGATTTTTCAATAAAATTTATTATTTTAAATATTTAAATTTAATTCTAAAAGCTAATATTAACGAAATTGTAAATATTTTACTGCAAGTTTGGTATAAATTCTCCTGACTAAAAACTAGAAAAACACATTACAGGCACTGCCAAAATTTACTTCATTTTTCATTTAAATTTTTAAGCATTTAAAAATTTTAAAATATTAAAATACTTCCTCCAAACACGACTTAAATTTTTTTTCTATACATATACTTTTTTTTATAATTATATTTTTACTTACTTTTTTATTGTGTGTATATAGTTCTGAAAAATACTTTACAAGAATTAAATAGACAAAACATTTTTTAAAAATCATTGCACAAAAAATTTTCTAAATTGAACCAAATCCTTAATTATTTTTATAAAAAAATACCATAAAAGTGTGTTAACAATCACAAAAATATGCGTTACTAACACTGTTTTATGAAAACAAATTAATTAAAAAATTAATACTTTAGTCAGGATAAAAAGAGATCAATATTATAAAAAAATTGAATTAAATAAATATAATTAAAGAAATATTATCCAATATTATCAAAACACTGGTTAAAAAACTAAAATTAAAAATACTTTAACATATTTTTGTAACTTTTAATATATTTTAATTTGTAATCAAAATTTTTACAACGTTGATTTACGAGATTCATATAACTAATTTATGATTTGACCAGTTAAATTAATCAATTAGATCTAATTTTTAAAAATCATTTTTGTCTAGCCAGCAATTCACACAACACGTTGCAGTCATCATAATCATGAGAAGTAATAAGAAAATGAAGGGTTGTGATTGCGCCATTTGTAGGAAGTTTTTGAATGCAACAGGGACCACATTATATCCTTAACCAGCAATTGCGAGAATTATTGAAGTCGAACTTCAAAGTCTAAGGACTATCCCTATTCCCTATGGTCCATAATACCCTACTAACTCAACAAAAGGTGCAGAGGGAGGGGAAAATTAAGGACAGTAGTCCTTGGTCTTTGGTTCTTAGACCCTTTTGAATTTCAAAAATCGATATAAAAATAAATGCAAAGTAGGTACGTGTCATTATTCTAGAAGAACGAAGTTGGGAACAAAAGAGTACAATGATTATGAATTTTTATGTGTTGGAGTTCCTCTATTGGCACAAGGGAATCCTCAATTCTGCTCCCAAATATTTTTTGGTTGGAAGAAAGTAGAAAGTGCTTTTTATTGCTTTCCATTTTCAACTTTGTAGCTGCCGGTGTCCCGACACTCACTCACATGGGAGAGAAGTGGTGAACTGCTCATTCCTCACCACTTTTGGAATTGCTTCATCAATTCTTTTACCCAAACCTATGCTTGTTACACATCTCCTTTCCTTCCTCCTAAAAACTATGCACAAAGTTAACTTTATCAATAAAATATTATTTAATGTAAAATACTTTAGAACAAATATTTAATTTAATTTTTCAAAAAATTATTTGTCCAATTTAATGTCTTAGAAGAAATAAAAAAATTATTGAATAGTATTTTAATTTTTTAAACATGAGATGATCTAGCTATTTTATTAATTAAATATCTTATACTTATAATTTTTGGAGATTCAAATATTTCTTAAGAATTAAAGTGTCTTAATATTTCTTTTAGGACCCATTCAACCAAATGGTTATTATATTATAAGCATGGGAATTATTTGATATTTACTTATCTAATAAAAAAACAATATTAAAAATTAATATTTTAAAATTTTAAAATGTTTAATAAATTTTAAATATTATTTAATCAACATATTTAAGATAATTAATAGTAAAACTAAATATTTAAACATGCTTTATTAAATAGTTATATTAATCAATATTTTAAATTAACAATAACTAAAGATAATATAAAGATTTCCATATCGAAATAATAAAAGCTTTAGATTTAAGATGTCAATAAGAAGTTTTTATAAAGAATAAATTGAAGAATATTTACATATTTTATTAAATATTTTTAATTAATTTTAAAATAAATTTAATTGGGTAAAATAATTTTAAACACGATCGGTTTAATTAAAATTATTGAATTAATTTTAACACATTTTTAATTATAAATTAAAAAATAATAATTTATAAAATTAAAAACCATGTGAAACAAAACAATTTTAATAAAACTTTGAGTTATAATATTATATATTATAATATAATAATTATTATAATTTCATCTTAGCCATTTATTTTGACTTTTCTAGTTTATTGGTTATTAAAATAAATTTTAATCTTTAATTATAAATTATTTTTCATTTTAATTTTGAAATCTATATACTAAAAAAGTAAAAAATTATTATTATTATTATTATTATTATTATTATTATTATTATTATTATTATTATTATTATTATTATTATTATCTTTATTATTATCATTGACGAATTTACATTATGATGATATGGCTTTGGTTGTTTGAGTTGTACTAATTTTGTTGGATTTTATCATAGCTTTATTGATTAAATTAATGGTAAAACTGTAATTTTTAATATTTTTAAGCTTCCAGAAGCTTATTTTTAATGAAACGGAAATTATTTAAAATTTGTTAATATATGTATTTTCCAGTTACGTTGGTTTTTACTGTTATTTAGAGATCTTTAACATTAATGAGTTTGTTTGTATCTCACGGTACATGTTAAATGATATTTTATTGTTCCTTTAATATGTTATAACTTTTAAATATTTTTAATTTTTTTTTCTTTTGAAAAATTTGAACAAATAAAAATTTATTAAAAGTGAAATTAATTATTTTATTAAAAAGTTGAAGAATAATATAATTAATAATTAAAAAATATAAAAAACTATATATATATATATATTATTATTATTATTATTATTACTTTTAAAATTGATATGACGTATATTTTTATACTTTGTGAATTAATGAGTGATATTTTAATTTTTAAGATACTGATACAATATGCATTTAGTATATATAGAGATTGGTTTTTGCACTTTAGGATGTTATGTCAAGTAAAATATATTTTAACAAACATAGTTGAAAAATATGTTTATAACTGATATGTTATTATATGAAATTTATGAGAGTCAATTAAGAAAATATGAAATTACATGTTTTTTTATATTTGAAGAACATTCTCATAATACAAGTATTTGACAATTATATTATCAGTGTTTTAAGATGTTATATAAATATTCTTTTATTATAAAATTGTATGAGAAGTACCGTCGCTTAAAAAGATAGTTTGTTAAGATAAATTATTGAATCAAAATAATAAATAATAAATAAAATATTTAAATATTTAAAAAACATGTAGCATGAAGTATGTATGGAAACTTCATGATTTTTATGAAAAAATATCTATATATATATATATATATATATATATCATGAACTTATATTATTAAATTAATAATGGTAAATGATGTTATAATTAAAATGAAATGTGTGATCATAGTTAATGATTCAATAATAAAAATAATTATATATATATCTAATATTTATTATGAATAATTTTTATGTATGTTTAATTTTTAATGATAAAATAACCATAGATGCATTATTATTGTAATCATACATGCATGATCCATAACGAGAAATATATTATTACTTCAATCATGGATCATCATATTAATCTCTCCATTATTCTATCAATGTATCTTTCAATAAAAAATCTTGCAAATTAGATATATCATTTTAGCAAAAATTATGTTCATGATTATATTTATAAATGTGGTATATATAAATATATACAACTTGATCAAAATAATGCTGTATTTATTATCATAAATCATGATGCATGCATAGATAAGATATAAATGTACGTAATTTTTTTAGTAAAAACTATATTACTTAATAATTATTAATTTTAAACTTTATTACATTTAAATTCAAATCATATTAGAATAATTTCAATCAAATTTTAGATTTAAATTTTATTATTTTTATTATAAGAAATAACTTGAATCAACAAAATATATTTTAAGTTTTCCTTTTTCAAAAATAATAACAAAAGATGATTATTCATAAATTCAGATATTCTAAAATAAAATAAAAAACAAAGTTTACAACTAATATTATAGCTATTTTTAATATGAAAATTAAAATTTTATTTTTATAATTAATAATTTTTAATATCAACTTTTATTACATCATATCATTAAAATTATTAATCATCAACTTAAAACTTTAATTTTTAAATAAAAAAATTAAAAATATCATAATTCAGCAAACTTTTATCAATAAAAAACACTTAATATAAATAGAAACAGTTTGATGATGATGTAACAGTTCAGATATTGTTTTCATGGAATTGGACTAGTTTACACAACGGTGATTGAGACGTGGATTTCAAACCAAAGCCATTTCGGTCATTTCATTTCATGCAGTAGATAGCTATTGGTTTGGTATATTACACTGTAGAATCTATAGAAAAGTATGATGCATTTACCATATATATAATACTAACTGAAAACGATGTGAAGCATAAGTTATAATTGGATGTGAGGTGAAATACCGTAATGTAAAATATCTTCAACTTTCTAATAAGGATAATAAGGAGCGCGCCCAACACATCATTTTCAAGAATCACCCATTGCCATCAATAACCACACCAAATCTCGATAGTGCTATAAAAGGATTACTTTGACTTTTTATTATGTTAACAGTAAATGAAAACCAATTCCGGAGATGTTGTTCAGTTTATAATTTTATTTTCATTTTAAAAAATTAATCATTAAAAATATGGGTAGTATGTTCAAAAGATTTATTATAAAAATATTATAATGAATATGGTTAACAAAATTTATATTTATAAAAAACTTGAATTTTTATTTTCTTTTATGATAATGATTTAAGAAAATAAATAATTAAAAATATCTAAAAATGTAAAATAAAAGATTTTTACAAATTAAACGGTCATTTAGTTTCCTAAAATTATTTTTTTTATAACATTTATACTTAATATAAAAATTAATATTTCTGAGTTCAAATTCTTAAAAATTTAAAAAATCTACCAAACACTGTCTTGAATGAGAGAAATGTTGTTACTGCTATTATATAAATATGCAATAAAAAATATGATAAAAAATAAAAAATTTGATTTAATAAATAAAATTTTCAGTAGAAAAATTACGAATAATTTATTTAACATTGATTATTTAGTTAACAAATGTTAATAAATAAAATAATATAAAACATTTTATAATATTAGAAAAATAATGATAAAGACTCATTTAAAATACAACTACAATATAACTAATTTGTGATTAGATGTGATAATATATATATATATATATATATATATAATTTTTAATGAAGATTATTTTTTACAATTGTAGAAAATAATAAAAATATATTAAATTATTCAGAATGTTTATTAAAAGGATTTGATGATAATTCTTTATGAATATAAATTTATTAAAAAAAATTATAAAAATTAAAACTATCACTGTTTATATCTTAAAATTATCATTAAAATAAATATTTTTTAAAAATATATATATTGCTATATTTATTTTAAGTTAATATTAAAGGACGTGAAAATTTTTTATAATTTTTACTTTTTCTCTTTTTAAACATGATTTTTAAAAATAAACATATATTAATAAATTTTTATCATTTTTCTCGTCTTCTTTGTTGACATGTCCAATAACATCTAAAAATTTAACTATGGTTTAATACTTTATATAAAATAAAATATTTATAATTTAAAATACTTGTTGTTAAAAAATTTAAAAATGCTATCGTATCAAGAAGCCATCGTCACTGTCATTAATGATTTCAAAGAAAATAAAATGAAGTGACATAATTGCAGTAGATATTAGCAACACAGATTTAGGTGGTTTTAGTACTTCATGTTAAATTCAACTTAGCTATATTTGTCTCATTATCTAAATCTTTGCTCCATACAATGCAACAGTCATTTTTTTCATGTCCTTATTACATCATGTGTTGAAACTTTGAGAATGACTTGCATTCGATTTTGCATGAATTCTCTCAAACATCAAAATTTTTATCAACAATAAACATGTATAGATTTACAAAGAAATAAGACAACTTAATTTTGGGAGCATCAATAAATTTAGTCGTTATCTTAGAGAGGGTTACACATTTATTCTATTTAAAGTTGTTATATACTAAATAAAATCTATAAGATTTTATATAATTTAAAAATTATCTTAGAGAGGGTTACACATTTATTCTATTTTATATAATATTTTGTTATCTTATTTTTTAAATTATATATATTCGAACGTTTAAATTATAAAAAAAAACTACATACATGATTATTATAATAATATAATATAAATCGTGATTTGATTAATATAAATCTCTTTTGATAAAAAGGTAATAAATATGTCATTTTAATAATTTTTCTAACTATATTATATATTTGTATGTATGATATATATATATATATATATATATATAATTTATTAAAATAACATATTTATTTTATGTAAGGTTAATGTAAATAAACATATTGATGGATAAATCTCATCATAAATAGATAGGATTAAATTATATAAGTTATGTGAATATTTTAAAAAATTACATAACTTCTTCTAAAGATTTAAGTAATTTTTAAAAAAAATTAATTAAAGTATTTATGTATTTGTACCGTCTAAATTTACTATTTTAATTATCATAAAAATAATTTTTTTACTAGATATATTTCTTATGCATATGTATATATATAAGATAAAATTTAGTATATAATATACACATTTAAAAGAGATGAAAATAACATAAATTCAATTTTCAATATATTAATTTTAATTTAGTATTTATGTAAAAACTTATATCCTTAAAAGAACCATTGATAAATTTTAAAATAATAAAAGTATATAAAATAAGCATCAAAATGATAAACAATGATATTGTTGGGTTTTACACCACAATTACATCCATAAGGTAACATTCACATCTTGATGAGGTTATTTTTATAGAAAAATATATTTTTGCACATAAGTTTGAACCCAAAAGATTGTTTAAGAAAAATTAAACATGTACGACTTAAACTAGCTTTTTATTGATTAATAATAGATCTAATATATTTTTGTTGTTATCTAATCTTAGAGAGTGATACAAAATTAACACAAAAATTTCTTTACTTGATCATAAATGTGATAGATACAAGAGAAAAGAAGAGAAGTGATACCTACAAAGATACATCAATATCAGATAGTAGTAAAAATATTTAAAAAATCATACCTATTAAAATTTTAGGACCCATTTATATTATGGGAGACCCATTTTATACGAACACAAAAAAATATATTAATTATATGAACATTTAGTTTATTTTGATTATGTATTTAACTATTCATTTAATTATAACAATCTAATGGAAAACAGCAAGCATTATTGTCAAATAATCTAATAACATTATCTATAAGAGAAAAATAAGTTAATCAAGTTATAAAAAGATCCTAAACATAAATATAAATTTCAAACTATAACTAAATACTTTTAAAATTAATTAAGCGAGGGCAGTATAAGAAGTTTTAAAGTATTATTGCATGAGAGTCTTACGACCTTTTGTATTATTCCGTGAGAAAACGTGATAGAACAACAAGTTAACGTAAGAAGTTTGAAAGAGACCATTCAAACAGGTTAAAATGAAACATATGTAAGTTAAGATGAAGAAAGGGGGGGGGGGGGGATATCAAAATTTGAACGGTAGATACTTTGATACGAGAGTGAAACAAAATCAATTTAAGAATACTAAAACAATGCAAAATTAAAGTGATGACCTGAAGTTTATAAATAACAATTAAACGATCGTTTTATTGGAATAAACAAAATTATCGCAGTTTTGTGAGAAAAACGTTGGTGTGTGTAAAGATTTAACACCAAATGGTTTATGAATTTATAATTAATTAGGTAGCATAGTTTTTTTTTCTTTTGAATGAATGACTAAAAGTCCAAAGCTCCACTTTTGTATTTAAAATTTAAATAATGTTTAAAATTTACGTCATGAACTATATTAGCTTGAGATTTATGAGGCACTGTCCATATTCCCAACCACTTCTGATATTACGTCAAGCTTGAGATTTAAACAATGTCATACGATCAAGTTGCTATATGCTACCTTCTTACTTCTTTAATTATTTGATCAACCCTAACCACATAACATAAATATGCATAACGGTCAAAAGTGAAACGTCGACCTTTAATAACGATGACGATAACAAAATATCTCTTTCTATCGATGCTCATTTTAAAATCGAAAAATATAAACAAATGTACATAATTTTTTTTCTTTTATATTTAAAATTAACAGATATAAAAACTACAAAAATAAAATAAAATTGAACAATTTATATTTAAATATAATCGAACCAAAACTCATGTATAAGAATATTGGCATCCTTTGTACATGGCTTTCCAATGTTGAGACAAATAATTTCAGGTTAATGGAAAGATCCCTCATTTCAGAAAGATATAGAAAGTATATCTATAAGATTCAGTGTATATAAGAAGGATGATAACAAAGGAAAAAAAAGTAGAGAAAATTTTTATCCTAATATATATGATCAAATAACATAATATTTATATTTATGATATGAAAAATAAATATGATTTACTTTTCACATATATAATATTTAATTGTAATTTTTATAGAACTCGATACTAACAAAATATTGTTAATAAAAATATAAATCAATTTAATTTCCTGACAACATATTTAACACAGAATATTTTGACCAAGATACTCTAAACATTTTTATGACGTTTGGAATACTATAGTTATCTTTCTCAATATTATTATATTTTTATTTATTTTCATAATTACATCCTTGAATGGAAGATGTGTATTTTAAAATAATTATAAAATAAGACAAAATTGGGAGGATAAATTCAACTTAAATACATTGTTTTGATTATTATTTTCCAATTAAGATTTATATTTTATTTTGATAACCACTAGTTACTAAATGGAATATTAATTTTAATTAAAGAAATAATAGCCATACCATATAGTTATAATCCGGGCTGAACTAGCAACAATTTTTTTTCTGTGGTTAAACATAAAGATTAAAATTCAAATAACCAACCAGATCTTTCTTTAAATGAAAATTTTGTCGTTTTTAATCATAGTAGACAATGATAAAATTATCATTAATTACAACTTGAATTACTTAAATTTTTTACTCATTTTAAACGTCAAAAGAAGGATTTTTAATCAAAGCAAACTCCACTTCTTCATGTAAAATCCATTTTACAAATCAACTTAATTAAATAATTTTTATCAAAGCTAAACTGAATTTTTTTTATTGACGACTTGATTTTAACATGAACGTATTAAATTTGTAGAATTTTAAAAAGAAAAAAATTGAGAAGGGGTTTTAGTCAATTTGAACCATCTAATTATCATTTTAAATTAAGCCCATCAGAAGCTATATTAGCTCTATGTTATTTAAATAAGAGGCTAGGCACATGAAAATATTAAACAAGTCACTGATTTATTACATATGAACTAAAATTCATTAAGTTTTGGAAGAAGGGGAACACGATCCCCCTAACCCAAAGGCAGCTTTGCCCGGTTTATAATATTGTATTTGTATCTAAATTGAGAATAGATCCTCCATATTTAATTTTTTCAAGAATAAATCATACGTTTTTTTTCTGTTAAAATTATGTATCATTTTTTTTTTCTCAAAACAATAATGTTAAAGTTAGGTAAAGTTATTATAGAGAACAAAGCTTTCATGTTTAAGTTGGATAAAATCATTATAAATGATAAAAAAAAATCTTCCAAATTTTGAACTTAACCGCATATTCTAAATTTTTAATACAATTACACATACAAGATTCAAACCTAAAAGTTTTGATTAAATTGAATCAATCATTTACCAATTAATTCTAGTACTTGATAATTAAGTCATATGCAAATTTTATACCTCTGTCTTTTATAAATATTAAATTAGTAAAATTATATAAAAAATATAAATACAAATTTTTTGCATAAACCATATCATTTTACATGAGAATATTTTTTTTACTGTTACCGTACCCAAAACATTTGTTTCTTTCCAGCCCAGATAAAAAATGTTATGAAAAAAAAAAGAAAAAGAAGTCAAGTGTATATCACAAGGAGTAGTTAGCACTTATAATTAATAAAATATAATAAATTATTCATATGCATCACATGAGATATTTTTATAATAAAAATCGTTACTATGAATGTTTCTAAAATTATTCATTTTTACTAGCAATATCAGAATAAAAAGAAATAACATGAATCAAGTATTTGTTTATGTCTTTGTTTACAGTGAACGCTTGGTGATTTTGGGTTATAAAATAAAGAACCGTGGAAAGCTGACGTTGTAGATAATTGATATCGTTTCCGACCAAAAAATATGACAGTTTGTTTGGTTTTCAAGTTATGAAGGCAACCAGTTATTTGAGTAAGAGAGGAAGAGGAAGCAAATGAACACAATAAATAAATCCCAAAAAGAAGGAAGGAAAAAAAAAAAAAACAGTACCTTGGTCGGGGAATTGGGTTCTGATCGAGAAATTTTGAGATTCTTATATGACTACATTAACCATATATAATCATCCAAATTTACCTACACAATCTCAAATCGTGTTCTATCTATCTATCCGATTAAACTAAACAAAGCCGAGTAAACACGAAAACGATGAAATAAATATTATTTGAAAATTGTAATTAATTAAAATCATCCGATAAAAATTTCTCATGAATGTTAATCTACTTAATGGAAGAGAGAAGTGTGTCGTAATCGAACCGTCCACGTGGCGCGGATCTCACGTTTCTAATTATGGAAACTGAAAAGCCCTTTTCCCCGATCCCCATTGGCGCACGTGGTCCATGCACTCTCCCCACCCTCACCCAACACATTACTGCTACGTGCCTCGCGCCACGTCTCCCTCCTCTCGCACGCGTCTCCCTCTACCCGCACGTGTCTCTCCCACAGTTCCTATAAACTCAACCTCCTTCTTCTCCCTCCACTCCGTGCACTCGGTTCTTTCTGGAACCTGCTTCCCCTGTTACCATCACTTTCTAAACTCCATAACACGCCCAAATGGAAGCCGAGGGAGGCTGTTGTATCGCCAGGTCTGCAACTCGTGTATACGACATGTCCAAGATGAATAAGATAATGTTAAGGTTTCGCCCTATCGCCCCCAAACCCGTTCCTACCGCCGCCGCTTCCGACGCTTCTTCGTCGGAAAGCGGCGACGCGTTCTCCAGATCCGCCGGACCTAAAGGAAAGAACAGCGGCAGCAAACGGTGCAGTCGACGGATTCTCCGTCGCAGAACCGCTCCTCGGCCGGCGGTAACTCTCCCGCTGCTTCCGGAGACTCCGGATCCGAAGAATCCCGCCGATGAAAAGAGCAAAACCGCGCCGGTGTGGCTGAGCTTCGAGAACCGTGGAGGTGCTGCTTCGGAGAAGTTGAATCGCCGTTGGCAGCCGGCGGCGGTGGGGCTGGGAGGATCGGTGGTGACGGTGGAGTGCGTGACAGACACGTGGCAGGAGGAGGAGGAGGAGGAGGGGAGTAGAGACGAGGAGCGGAAGGTGAAGCTGGGGAAGGACACGTGTCCGGGGTTCATATCGGACGGTTACGGGAGGGTGACGTGGACAAACGGGGCGTACAAGGAAGTGGTGGGTGAGGGAGGAGTATGGTTGGCAATGAAGGTGACTATACCATATCCGTACCACGGATTCGCGTGCAGGGTAAGGGTGCAGTACGCGTGTGGGAAAGAGAGAACGGTGCCATGTGATGTGTGGAGAATGGACAGTGGTGGGTTTGCATGGAGATTAGACGTTAAAGCTGCTCTTAGTCTGAGCTTAGCTTTGTAATTTACAACTAACTGCTTGTTATTTGTTTAAGGCTTTGCTTGTCAGAATCAAACGACGCCGTTTCGTTCCGTGGCAGCTACACCTAATTAAGTCTATTCAGAACTGTTAATATATCCGAGGTTTAGCTTCTTGATTGTAAAGTGTAAATTAGTGCTTGTGCTTTTGGTGATCGGAAACGTTATGCCTTTCCGATCTAAATTTGAACGTGGAGAGGTGAGTTACTCTGCGTGAATCTGTATAGGAACTTATGCATATTACTCTACCATCATTATTGTACGATGTTCCCTAAATCCCACTTAGTAAAGCTTTTATATTTTTCTGTGGCTTATTAATAGTAATCAGATCTTATCTTTTTCGGGTGCTTATGCTTCGTTTATAAAATTGGAAAGAGTTAGAAATAAGGGATCATCCGACGTTATATATGTTGCCGGATCTCTATTATATCATTGAAGATTGGGATGGGGGATAAAGTAAACTAATCCAGTTATTTATGAGATGAAGGTGGTCGTGAAAGTATTGTTATATTTTTTAAAATGTTGATTATTGTCTTCTTTCTTATATTATAGTTTAATTAATTTTATCTTGATCTGCTGGAACTGAAGTGATGGGTGGGACAGATGGTGGAGAAGGGTTGGATTGGAAGGAGAACCTGTAACACTGTTGGGGAAGTGATTTTGGTTGGCTGGTGTCACAGTCATGGTGGTAGAAAGGAAGATATGGCTTTATTTACTTGGCATTCCAATATGCCATTAACGTGCCGATTGCACCACGTCGCTGCATCTTAGCTGAGCATGCATACTTTTTATGCTTTTTCCTTGTCAGGATCCTCTTTTTCTATTTTTGCTCATAAACCAGACATTATAATTCCCCCCAAAGTCCAATCTTGGAAGAATAAAATGTTGCAACTGCTTCATTATTGCAGATTTTGTTTTCCTGTCAAGTTCAATATATCCTATCCTTCATTCAGAATGGAACGCTTGCTAATTGTAATTGATACCCTTAGTAAAACTTTAAAAAGTAAAGAAATTGTGACTTACATATAATTATATTAATAAATTATATTTGCAAAAAGAAAATGAAGTGCGTGATTGTGTACATATAATTAAGGGATAGGTCTAAATTTGCTCTCACTGATAACTGATCTTCATTGATTATCTCCGCCCTTTAGAAGCTAGAGTTATGAAAAACAAATTTAATTCAATAACCCTTGTTGTTTGGTTATAATTAGTTTCACTTTAGATTTTATATATTTTTTTCCGTCACTTGGGTAAGAATATGGGCTTTAGATGAAAGAGTGACGATCGTTCCTTCGAATCTGAATATCCAATTAGTTGTCATTGGTTACATCTTTTATCCATGAGCATAGAACTCTGTTCCTTCGAGTTACCTCAAATTTTTTTATAGCTTTCTTCTTGTGATCATTCCAGAATTATTTTAATATCCACCTAACATTCTAACCACCAAATTAATATTTGAGCTCATGTAAGTTGGTACATAAGATTACTCATTAGATAACTATATGACATTGATTCCATTTGTTTCTACTTTATGTTCCTTTTAGGAAAATGTGTGAAGATTAAATTTATAAATTTTGAGTTAGTACAATTGTAGAAAAGGAAAAATTGTCGTGTTAAATTTTTCTAAATTTTTCTTAAAACAGGATTTCTATGGCAATCCTTGTTATTTATAATAAAATATTGAATTTTGTTTGGTTTGTGAAATATTTTTTATTTTTATAATAATTCTTGCAATTTATCATGAAAAATCATATTTCCTTTGAAAATACCTAACAGTTTGTGCATTGATCTCAACCATTAATCTTGTGTTTGAATTAGTGTCATATTCGTCCAATGTTAAGGTTTCACTTAATTGAGAATCAGATACTGGTATTAGTATTTTTGTTTTTTTCTTTTGTTGGTTAGCTCAAACTTTTTTTTATAGTTGATGTTAAGTAAGCCAAGTTAAATTAACTAGACTCTCTATAAGAGCCGTCTTTGTCAGCCTAACTTGTGAGATAATATTGACTCAAGGTTGCAACCTATATTTATGATTATTTTAAAGTTTTTTTTATAGATGTTTCACACTTTAAAATTTTATATTTTTATTTTATAAGATTAATAAACATTTATTGTTTTTCTTTTAATTGTATTCTCGATGATTAATATGACTTTGTTAAATAATGTGTTGAGTAATTAATTGAAAAACAGACATAATAAAAAATTAAGTAATAATTTTTTAAAAAACTAGAATTTAATTATTTTTTAATTTTATGCATAATTTTAAACGTAAAATAAAATAGAGGAAGTAACACATTGTAATGTTTAGTTTCATTTTAAGATTTATCATAATCATTGTTGTGATTTAAAATGTATAAGAAGGGTAAATCGACTGCAATTTTTTTTTAAAAATAGTTAATTAATTTGGAATGCGAATGAATGGATCATAATAATATAAAATAATTTTAAATATTATTTTTTGAAATATTCAAATTTAAAACTTTCATGTAAAATTATTTTAATCTCTTATTTCTCACCATCAAACCAATTCTAGTAATTTAATTTTAAATATTGTTTGAAATAAAATAAATGGAAAGAAGTGAAAAAAATAAAATTAAACTATTATTTAGATAAATAAAAAATAAAATATATATTTCTCGGTTGTTTAGATGAATAAAAAAATAAAATTGTATAAAAATAATAATCAAATTTAACTCAAACAAATTAAACATTTTACTATATATGAACATAATTGATAGGTAATTGTATTATTTAAATTTTTTGAAAAGGGTTTAAATCCTAACCGTTATGAAACAAGTTTTATTGAAAAAGTAATAGCTATTTTAATAATCTTTTCATTTTGAAGGAATTTTTTTATGTGCTAATGTTATAAAAAGAATTTTTAACTTATGCCTCTAAAATATTCAATTTTTTTATATCTTCTCTCAAATAAATACTGGAAAGTTAATAAATTTATCATACTTTTTCTCCATTAACTTTTTTTTTTTTCGATTCTCATAATTCTAAATACAGAGGTACTGTATATTTCAAATAAATAAGTAATGTGCTTAAGATTTATATGAATGAAAATAACACTGTTCAAGCCCACCCATACTTTGATATCTAATTGTACTATAGTAAAACAATCTTCCACCCCCACGGTAGTAGGATAATACTGTAAAAGACAAAAGTAACAGTAATTAAATGAACTTTACATATTCATAGTATGATATTGTTCTGTTGAGGAAAAGTATAGGTATGTTGTATCATGAAGGCCCTTTAGGATTAGGATTTGAATAATTTATACAGATTTACGGATAATATTTTTATATCAACAATAAAATTAGAATTAGAATTTAATTTGTATTAACTAGATTAATTTTTGTCGGCTCATCATATAATATAGTATATGATATATTACCTTTTAGTAGATTAAATATATTTACAATATATTAAGAAATTCTTTTAAACTACTTAAATCTGAATATGTTAATATTATAATATAATTATAATAGTCAACAAATGTATTGCTATTGTGTAAACTACCGTTCTAAACATTAATTTAGTTTTCACATGGTGTTTCCTTGATGTCCAAGGAAACAAAAAGAAAAGAAAAAACACTTTTGAGATAAATTGTTAAAAAAAAAAACCACCAATCAAATTCCATTCCAAATTTAGTATAGAGAAACATTTCATTCGTGCTCGGATTAGCTTTTATTTCACAATAAAAGAATAGTTATTTATACCAGTCTTCTAAGATATATTTATGAAAAAAAAAGCAATTAGTTTCCGGAAAACAAAAAGAATACTATCACATATTAACTTTGTTTTGTTACTTTCCATATAGATAATAACTTTCATTTTGAATCTAATATAAACAACATACGAACGCGTTTGATTTAATTAAGCCTCTGTTTGAGGTGGTTACACGTTTTTTTTTAATTAAATTTTAAAAAAGTTGTTTGACTAAATATTAATTTTTAACATTTTTTTAAAAATAGTTTTAACTTAAATTTTATTATAAAAATTTAATAATTTTATTTTTACTTTTCAATTCTAAATTCATGTTTTAGAATATAAATGTCATAATTTTTTTATAATCATCAAACCAAACCAACAAATTGTGATCATCAATTATTACTATCATAATAATAATAACAACAATAATAAAAATATTATTATTTATTTTTTAATATTTATAAATTTTATTATTTTTGAAGATTTGTTTAATTAATAAATTTTTATTTGTTTAATTTTAGTAAATTTACTGTGTAAATGTTGAATAAAATGAATTGATTCACTTTTATAATAATAATTTAAAAATTAAAAATTAGATAAAAGTAAATTTAATTTTTAAAAAATATTATTTAGTTTTTTAAAAAATTTTAAATATAATTTTTTACCACGTGCGAAGTTGATTAATTTTTCAATTTCAATAGCTTTTGGTTTCTAAAATTATTAATTAATTATTAGTTTAAAATTTAATAAAATAAAAAATCATCTAATACATTTATTATTAAGATAATTATGCTTGATGTTACTTTCAAAACTAAAATATATTAATTTTTTTCTTTTAAATATTGATAATAACGAGTTAGTTATCAAGTCTTCCCCTATTATCTTCAATTCCCCCCCTCCAATGAACGAGGCTCCTAGGCCCAACACAAAAGCCCAAACCCAGCTAATTATTCTAGGGAATCAATCTAATCCCTAAGAACTAAATTACGGGGAGCTTTGAAAAACATCATATGGTTCACTCAGTGGCAGACCTGCAAATAATGACATCTCATTTTGAAAGGAAAAAAAATATACTAGATAATTTTTCACATTTTTTACCCCTATTTATATAATTTTCAATCCATTAAATTTGAAGTTAATTGTATTTAAGTTTATTAGGCTGGAGCTATTCATCTTTACAATTTGAAACTTTTTAAATTAAATAATTTTTCTTTTTTTTCTTCTAAACTTTTTAATTCTTATATATGTTATTCTTATTTGTCCCACACAATAATTTTAACATAAACAACACAGGAGACATTACGGGATGGATATTGCTATTGATATTTTTTATAATTTTTTTTACAATACAGATACAGTGTATGTTTTAAATTTTATATAATTTTAATATTTATAATTTTATCATAATATCATAATATACCCGTTAATCTAGAATCCAAGATCCACCATTGGGCCATTGGATCTTCATGAGCCATATTCTGCCATCAAGCAGATGCATCTGCTTGATGTCTCTGATCAAAGAAAACAGCTGATGAGATTTACCAGTCTGCCTCAATCATTTGTACAATCACTTAGGACTTCACCCTTTCAGGTTTAAAATTCTTTATAATTCTTAACCCATTCAAACTAAATAGTAAAATTATTGAAATGTTAATCATTCTGAATTTAAATATTATTTTTTATATATTTTTAAAATTTAATATATCATTTTAATAAAAATCATATATTATGATTTTAATAGTTTTTTAAAAATTATGTCTTTAATTTATTATTAATTCAACATAATATAATTTTTATTATTAAGAAAATACTTACTATTTTTATTTATAAAATGTATTGAATTTAAAAATATTCGCAAATATAAATATAAATATAAAAGTATATAGTATAATATGATCATTGCTGGGCAGTTAATTACTTGTCCCCAGAGAGAGGAGAGAGTGTGGATGAGTGACCGTGCGATTAAGATCAATGCATGAAAACGAGTTGTAGTATGAGCCGTTGGATATGGGGTTGTCAAAACGGGGAAACAAAACGAGGCTTTAAGTAGAGAGAGGAGCGTGCGATCTCGCCCTTCGGTTTCTTTTCGCTCTCTTCTCTCTCTCTTTCTCTCTCGCTCGCTCTGAGTTAAGGTAAGCGCGGAATGGAAAGGTGGTGGCGTTGTCGTTAGGGTTTGAGGCACATTGCATTTGCGTGGTACTGCTAGATATCCAGGTTTTCAATTGGATTCTTCCTTAGGGTTTCGCACATTTTCTTTCACGTTCTCTCTCGAGATCTAGGGTTTATGCTGTTATTCTTTGCGCCATTTCATTTCGTTTTCCGCAATTGTTTGATTTTTTTGTGGTCGATTTGAAATTATGAGCGTGTCATTACTCACTCCGGCGTGCGCAATAAGGATTTTGAGGAGTCTTGCATTTCTTGCTTTCAATTAGTAGAAAATGCTCGTGGGCATTAAGTGATGATTGATGTAGTCGCCCAAAGTTACAACATTTTCGGATAGAAAGGGAATTCTGAACGATAAAACTGAGATAAGTCAATAGGGTATGAGAGAAGCACACCCGTCACTGGGTTTTATGATATTTTGCTTTAAAATTTGGAGGATAAGACTTAATTTGTGCTTCTGGGAATTGGGGTTTTTTCAGAGATTGCTGTGTGGGAGCAAAGCTTGTTGTCAGAGCTGATATGTGCGGTAGTTGGAATTTTATCTTATGGCACCAACTGTACCTATAGAGTTTGCTGGACAAAAAGAATCCAGAAAGTACTCGCATTCGCAAATCATGGGGAAATCGAGGAAATACTCCAAAGGTTATGCGACTGGCTTTGTTCCTGATTTCCGTCATGCTGTTGAGACTATGGGTGAATCAGAAGGGTTGGGTAGCTTGGGTAGGGTTGACACAGAGATGACAGCCTCAGCAGATTCTAGTGCACCGAAGAGGAAATGCCTTGGTGTGAATGCTGGTGGTTATGGTAGTTTTGATGTGCCATTTCAGCTTTTCTCGTTATCGAAGATGTCAGGTTTTGAGAGAAAGGATTTGAAACGGAGATTAACTTGGGAACTTGAACAAGTAAGAGAACTTCAGAAGAAAGTTGACAGTATGAACTCAAACATTGTTGGATTGTCTCCCTCTAGTGACATAAGGAGCCATGGTGCAGGACAGAAGAGGCCTAAGCTGGAGAACCAGCATACAACACTAGAAGTATCGGTACCACATGGTAAGAAAAGGCCCTTACCAGGACATAATGGTCCCAAGACAAAGAAGAGTATGTCTGGGCGTTTTGAATATGCAAAACCTGCTGCACCAGGGACTTCATATGCTACATTGATGAAACAGTGTGAGACAATACTTAACCATTTGATGTCTCACCAATTTGGTTGGGTTTTTAACACTCCAGTTGATGTTGTTGAATTGAAAATTCCAGACTATTTCACTGTCATCAAGCATCCAATGGATTTGGGTACGGTGAAGAGGAGAATAACTTCTGGTGAATATTCAAATCCTTTGGACTTTGCTGCTGATGTGCGGCTGACTTTCTCAAATGCAATGACTTATAATCCCCCTGGTAATGATGTACACATCATGGCAGAGTCCCTTAGCAAAAAATTTGAAATGAGATGGAAGGCCATAGAGAAGAAAATTCCTGTCACTGATTGTGTCCCATCTGAGCCTTCAAGACCTACTCGAGTGGAAACTGAAATTTCTCACCGAATTCCTCCCACAAAAAAGAAGAAAATAACACCAAATGACATTAATGTGAAGCCAGAGCCTGCTAAAAGAGTCATGACTGTTGAGGATAAGCATAAATTGAGTCTAGAGTTGGAGGCAATGCTTGGAGAGCTGCCCGAAACCATTGTTGATTTTTTGAGAGAGCAAAGTTATAATGCAGGGCAAACCAATGATGATGAAATTGAGATTGATATTGATGCTCTTAGTGATGATACCTTATTCAAACTGCGGAAGCTTCTTGATGATTATATGCTGGAGAAGCAAAGATTCCCGACAAAAGCTGGACAGTGTGAAATGGAGGTCTTTCTCTCTCTCTGACTGGTCCACTTGTCAAATTTAGTGATATGTTTGCGATGATCATTCATATAAAATTTGAGATAAATTAGATATTCATAAGTATTTACTTGAATAGTTGATGTTGGAATTTATATTAAAAGTGTATGATATGTCAATGTAAAGTAGATCAATTAGTTTGAATTCTATCAGATTTTATGGATTTGATCTGCGTTATGATAACCTTGTCAAGAGGCTTACACCAGATATGTGGATCCCCACTAGTATATGTGTGTGCACACACACTAAACTATCATTATGTCCATGTCTACGCATCATCTATGGTGTGCTTACCATTTTGACCAACAATTTTTTGCTTGCTTGATTTTTATGCAGCTTTTGAATGAATCAGGGTTCAGCAATTCATCGATGCAACCTTGTAAAGGTATATTCTGTTTCTTGTTTTGTAAGTTTGTGTTCTTATTGTCTAAATGATTGACACTAATTAGGATCTTTTATTTCTCACTGCAAATGCAGGTAATGAACATGTTGAGGAGGATGTGGACATTGTTGGAGGGAATGATCCTCCTATCTCAAATTATCCTCCATTAGAGATTGAAAAAGATGGTACCAATAGAAACAGTAAATGCAGTAGTTCAAGCAGTTCTAGTAGTGAATCTGGCTCTTCATCCAGTGGTTCGTGTTAGTGCATACTTTTGACATTTTTTATATTTCAGGATATGTTTTACTTCTGTTGTTCTTATAAATTCAGTAGATACTGACAACTCTGCTTGTTTCGGTCATGATGGTGACAAAATTAATCACTTGAAAATGAATTCTTTTTGCTGGAATCTGTTATTATTGTCTGACTTTTGCAATTATGGCACAGCAGATTCAGACTCAGGTAGTTCATCTGGTAGTGAGTTGGATACAGCTAAGGCATCAGAACCTCTTAGTGCTACCAAGGTAATTGTGATACATATAGTATCAGATGCTGTGGTATTTTGATCAAGTGCAATCCCCCCTGGGCTTTGTTCAGTATCTTTGCTAAAAAACCAATGTGTTGCAGGAAAATGTAGGATCTGGCTTGACTTCAGATCAAAACAAAGGGGATCTTGGTAATTCAGAAACTGGAAAGGGTGAGTACCAATGTTGATGGCTGTAATCATGTGCATATTATGGTTTCTTGGCATTACTTTTGACGAGGATGCCTCAGCCACCGTGCCTTCTAGCTCATTATCTCTTTCCTACATTAGATTCAACAAATGTGGGTGGTCAAATTGAGCAGAGTTCCCAAACTAAGCCTGTTGCTTTTGAGCCAGAAAGCCATCAAGAGGGTAAGCTTGAAACCATGGATAAATCTGTCTGCTGTTTTGTTTTTGAGCATGATCTCACCCTTCATGCTGTAATATTTTAGGGGAGAGTGCTGCACCTAAGAGGCAAGTTTCTCCTGAAAAGCTCTATCGCGCAGCTTTATTAAGGAGCCGGTTTGCTGACACCATACTGAAAGCTCAAGAGAAAGCCCTTGAAAAGGTTTGTTAAGGGGGTAATGTGGTAGTTGCCATTTTAATTCCCTACATAATAGAACAGATCTTTTTGGTGAAACACAGACATTTGAGAAACATCAAAATTTGAAGTGTTTAGTTTTTGTCTCTTCTCACCAATAGGGCTGTTCTGTTATACTTCTAAGGTATCATCAAGTCTAGCAATTACCAATTTATTATCATTACTGCCTTTCATGAAAGCCTTGCCAATGTCATTGCAAGTATTTATTTGAAATCCGATGTGTTAACTCTGTTTTGATCTCAGGATGAAAAACGGGACCCTGAAAAACTTAGGATAGAGCGAGAAGATCTAGAAAGAAGGCAGAAGGAAGGTGTGTTTTTTATTTCAAACCTTGTTTGTAATATTTGTTCTGTAAGGTTAAAAATCCTTCTCTCATAAAATACTGCTTCAGGTTTTCAAGATTTCACTGATTTATAATTTTGTTCATGGTGCATTAGAGAAAGCTCGGTTGCAGGCAGAGGCAAAGGCTGCAGAGGAAGCTCGGAGGAAAGCTGAAGCAGAAGCAGCAGCTGAAGCCAAAAGGAAGAGGGAGCTGGAAAGAGAAGCAGCACGTCAGGCTTTGCAGAAGGTAATGTCAAAAGGAAAGTAAATGATGCAAATTAAGTTTGTTGTATGTTTCACTGAATAGTTCTGTTTGCAGATGGAGAAAACTGTTGACATCAATGAGAGCAGTCAATTTTTGGAAGATCTAGAGATGCTGAGTGCTGTCCATGATGAGCGAACACTTAGTTTCAAAGAGGAGACAAGCCCAGATCATCCTGAAAATGGATTGGGTAGGATCAAGCTACAGGGAAATCCCTTAGAACAGCTAGGATTGTACATGAAGGCTGATGATGAGGATGAGGAGGAAGAACTTCCTCAGAGTGGTGCTGCAGGTCCATCAAATGACGTGGAAGAAGGAGAAATTGATTGATTTTTTTTCCCCTTGATTGTTTCATTATTTTGAACAAATATATAAACTTTGGTCCTGGGGAGCAGTTGCTGGATTTAAGGACGCTGCTTTTTTCAGCTATGGAGTGCAGAGTATAATCATATTTTTATGGTCTGATGCTGGCTCACACCTAAGTTGGAAGATGGGATAGCAAAAACTTATAGCAAAGGAGTGAAGATTGGATTTGGTTTTGCTTCTTTCTGATTAAATTTGGTTTTAACTTGGAAAATGGTTTCTGAAAATGTGGATAGCAAGCTCGCAGCCCCCATTTATTAAAGGGCTTTGGTATCTGGATGGAAACTTTGTATCAATCAGGGTCCAATTTTGCTTGTAAAAAGGAACTCATTTGTAACGAGTTCAATGCCTGACCTTATAATAGTTAGCTTCACTCACAATGTAAAATATTTTAGAGCCAAGGTAAATCAATTCTTTCTATTTATTTTTTCCCCTCAAGTGTCTCTTGACTAATGACCAAATCCTGATGGTTATGATTCCTTTTACTAAGTATTTCCTAAATGGTGAAGAGGTTTGGCTGGTTTTGAAACCGAGTTTAATCGTCTCAAATGATGCGAGCAGCTGACTTTACTCGGGGTTCTTTTTTAGTCGTAAAATTAAAATTGCACAATTAAAAATTGAATTAGTAGTCATTTTAATCTTAAAAGATCAGGGAATAGTTATTTCAGTTTCTGAAAGATATTTGGGGTCATGTTGAGATTCCTGAATCTTCAATTCTTCCTGAGATTTGGGGTCTGATGTGACTTTTGTAGCTGGGTGGCGCCAAAATGCGTGGGTTACAAAGATTTGGGGCATAGAGGACTGGATTGGCCGGTGTTGATGGTGTAGGTCGCAGTGGTTTTCTGCTAATTTGGCCTGGTCGGGTTATGAAAGAGGATGAGATGTGGAGGTATAGGTTGGTGTTTTATGAGAGTGGTTGGGTTTGGTGATAGTGCTCGATATTATTTGCTTAGTCTCCTGCCAACTTCCTCTATCCAAGATAGTTATGGATAACTTATCACATGATAATCATTATTATCGATAAGTAGAGGGAAATAAGGTAGATTGAGTTATATTATGAAAAGTGTGTTCGACTCGATTTTAAAATTCAAAATTAAAATTTGATCTATTTATTTTATACAGTTTGTTTAAGGTTTGATCTAATCTTTTTTTTTTTGCAAGTTTGACATAAATGTCTTTCAGAAAGCTTACTGTATAATAAGGGTTTTTTAAAATAATTTACAAAATTTATCAATAGGTTAATGATTCAAAACTTGTATTTTAAATAGTTCGAGCCTAATTGTTTTTTCAAAATAGGCTTTTGAAAAAAGAGGTTTCATTTCAGTAAATAGGCCTAATGTAAGTTAAGTTAAATTTAGAGTTAACCGTTGTGAACCAACTCCCCTACATTATCAATATTGATAATTAGTAAATAGGTCTAATGTAAGTTAGCTCATAGTTTAAGTCTATTTTCATTTCTACTGTTTGATGATTGAGCCTAACCCTCAATTTAGAGTTGAGCATTGTGAACCACCTCTACACACCACTATTAAGTTGCAACTTGCCGATAATCGACGCAGCCATGAGCAGCCACTATACCACCTTCCTCCACACCAATCATACAAGACATCCCCCCCCCCCCCATGTCTGCATACATTCCATCTATTCCATTGTGACTGCTAGTTGTGCCCTGAACCGACATTGTTTTTTATAGCTCCCAAACTCCAACACCACAACCTATAATCTAGATCTTGTTACCAAAAACCCAAAGACAATAAAACTGTTTTGCTCATTCTTTATTTTTTGTTTGAGTTGACTATGATTAATTTTCTTGCTTTTCATTATGTGACGTGTAAGGAAGTTTGGTTTTTGTGGTTGAGACAATGAGAGGTTAGTGGTGAAGTTAGGTTTCAAGCATGAAATTTGTGATAAAGGAAAGGTGAAGGTGGTTGATAGTTTTGAAGAGATAAATGATCTATCATGAATCGAAATGACATCATTTTATGCTACCCGTACATATGATGTGAGACTTAACATGTTATGTATGTATTTCAGTTAGTGTTAAATCATGCTTGTTAACTAAGGACCAAAATAACTGACAGATTGAAGATTTGGAAACTTAGTATCAATTTTTCTTTTAAGAACAAAGGACCAACTTCCAGTCTTTTAGAAACCAAAATATTACCTATTTTAGACGCAAAAACTTCTACTATATAAAAACCAAGCCCTATAATTTTTTTGGAACAGGATTTTGGTACCAACAAATTAATAGCCTATTTGTATTGATAAAAAAGAACATGATTTCACCACGTTAAAGGTGTGTTTACTAGGATTTCTTTTTTAATTTTGCTGGAACGAAGTTACAGGACTAACAAACCAACCTTAACATCAAGGCCGGGAATACGTCAAAGGTTACCTGATTCAAAGGTCTGCAACTATATCACGTATTTTTATACTTTTTTTTCGTACAATTTGTTGGAAGGTCTTTAAATGAGGCTGTCTCAACTACTACAAACGATTATGCAAATGAAATTTCTCCGTAATATATCAATTGACACTAAATTTGAAACCATTTTTACAAAATTTATTTTAATATATTCATGATTTTCATTTCATGAAAACCTAAATGGTTGTCTCAGTCAACAACGGTTTTTTTTTTTTTTTGCAATTTGTAAAAGACATCATACTTTTCACAATGTTCGTAAACGCCACAGATAAACTAGACTGCCATAGTGAATATATCGTACACTGCCAAAATTTATGCACATTTCTCAGTCTAACTGTACATTTTACTTTAGCTACGCAGTAATGCATGCATTATAGTATCAATCCTCAAACATTCCCTCGCCTGATATTCTAGAAGACTCCGTCCCATTAACATGAGGTTGATCTGAGAAGTTATTACCAAGACTACTCAGAAAGCTGAAGTCAAAGTCATCATCATCGTCATCATCATCTTCTTCTTCAGCAACTTGATCTTGCTTTTTTTCTTCATTATTAACTTCTCTGCCCTGTTGTTCCTTGGACCGGGCTTCTCTTTCCATCTGTTGCTCGATGCAATCTTCGTACGACATTTCATACCATACATTGCCCTTGCCCACAATTCTTTTATTATGGGTGTCTGTCATCCGCTCTTGCATGCTCTTTTCTGAATTCTTGGGTTCCCCCCAGTAGTCATAACGATACAGAGGACTTGTAGGATCATATTTGCCTTTATTAAAATAACTAGCATCTACATACTTTCCTGGCTCTTCCAATGGCAGTCCAAGAGCTTTGCGACTGCAATAGAAATAAAATGTAAAAATCAATGCCTCATAACAGGGAATTAGGCTGATAAATATCAACACAATAGTACCAGCTGATGTCTCTAATCAATGCTTCTCTTTCCTCAAATGATCTGCGCCAATGCATGTAGTCATACTCGTCCATCTCAACATTTCGCCTCAACTTGGTAATTTTGTATTTCTCACCTCTGTCCATTGCTTCCTTCGCTAGTTTATTATGGTGCTGTATACCCAAAAGTTGCATCTCAGGTTTGGAAAAGAAAATTAAAACCTACTCTAAGCATCTCAAACTGAAGATTTTGAATAACAGGTGAAGGAACTCTGTACAATTTGAGAAAATATCAAAAATAAAAAATTACAGTGCATATGGTAAATTGACTTTTCATGAAGTTGGATAGATTATACTAAGATTTTGCTGGTCAAAAGGTATTGAAAGGGAAACCTGCCTGATTATCAATATATTTATTGCCATATCCTTTAAAAGTTCAAATTTTGGTCAATAAACTTACAGAGAGCACTAAAAGCAAATCTGACAGGAGTTACAAGAAAAAGGTGCAAAACCCTCCTGGGAAGTAGAAAATTTTGATAAATCACAGGACGTAAATATGAGTATTCAGTAAACTTACTTTTTTGGGCCTTTCATTATGTTCAACAAAATTAAAAACATCTTTTATAATCAATTACACCCCCCCCCCCCAACCCCCATTTCAAAAAAATAAAGAACAAAAGAAGGATGACAAAAGGTAGCCCCGTCTAACCAGCTGTGTAATATGCATTAAAGAGAAAGGTTTTTATCAAAAAAGGAAAGCTTACGTCACGCTCAGCAACTGCAGCCTCTAAGTCAAGCTCTTTGACACTTGTTTTCTGCCAAAGTGTTAAAAACCAATAAGAAAATAAATCAGCAACCATATGAATGCAGTATCAAAAGAATAGTACTCACCAGAATAGTTTGTGGTAGTAACGTATTCTTATAATGGACTTTGGTATACTGAACAGCATTTTCTTCATCAAAATCTTCTTCATCGGCCAATTCTGACAGCTTTTTGCCTTTATATTTATCAGGATTAAACATCATATCCTCCACAATCATTTGTTCCGCCACATTAATTTGCCACAACTGCAAAATAAAGGCAGTTACTGATGACGATTAAAGATCATCCAACCAAAAAGAATTCAAGGCATGGCTATGATAATAGAATTGTGAAAATGCAAAGTATGCCAAGTCATTCACTAAAGGAGGCTCATCCGCAAGTCTTTAAGTTTCAAGTTTTATCGGTGCACACAATTTATTTGTCATGGATGTTCTATTCAAGCATAGCAAATGTTACTATATGACGTTATTATCCACGAGCTGTCACTCAAGTGACACCAAGTTCCTTTCGGGACTGCTTGATCCTAGAGTTGAATCCTACTGAGAGCCACTTTGCCTGCACTATATTAGCCTACCCTCTCCTTTCCCACACCAAGTATTAGATTAGACCTCCCTAGTAGCCCCAAAAAAAGTTACCAGAGTACTAGGATGTATATATAGCATAAATATGACTGGAAACTACATTCCCATAAGATGCCAAGTGGCCAAACCAAATCCTGATAAAAGACAACAATTATATCCTCATACTAATGTGCCAGTAGGATGCCAAGCAGCCTAACCAATTACATTTGCTTCTTGATGCATTCCCTTTTTCTTTCGAGGTCAAGAGCAAAAAGTTCAAAATGAAGAAGCAAGTCCTAATAATCCAAGTGCATAGCACCAAAGTGTTCAAACAATTTCTTATTTTCCATATCTTAACTGCATTGCCACATCATAATATGTACTCTAGGTGCATTACTCAGCATATTGCATATCCCGTAATCAAGGCCTCAATGTCTGCTTAGTATAGATAACCAACCAATTATACATACATAAAACAAACACATTTTAAGAAACCAACTGCATAATAAATTGTAGATTAAAAACTTGGATATAGTCATGTGGTTACTTATTAGGAAAGAATGAACTACCCTAGGGAAAAGAAAGAGAAGCCAAAATTTGTTTTGTAGTACCACACAAAATACAAGACAGGCTTCTTACACAATGTTATGCACTTTTAAGAATAAAAATCAACAAAGGCTAGCTTCATTATCACAAAGCAGATGCAGCAGGAGAAGCTTTCCAAATATATAAGGTCAAGGTCATGATGGGGCATTTTTAGGGTGGGGTAGTCAGCTATATACTCTACCCTTTATCTTCTATGGGTGGATTTGACCCAGGAGGATGGAAACTATTTTTTGGACTGCAGAGGGGAATTGACATGGTCATCATGCTTTGATCAGTTGGAACATCAATGGGACTTCATTTCAGGAGCCACAAGCCATTCACCTTGAGGACAAGGTGAAATTTTAAGGAGGGAGTATTGATAGACAATCATCAGCTAGTTACATTAGTTACAATCTATAGTCAATTAGGTTAGTTAGTTGAGTTGAGATAAAGAAGAATTAAGGCAGATTGCCAATAAATAGTAGGAAAGGTTAAGAGAGAGGGTATCTTACAAAAACCCATGCATACACAAGGGATTTGGAACTATTGTGTACTACTAGTCTACTAGACAAATGAATTCCAAAAGAGAAAATTGTCATGACCCCAGACCAACCATCATTGATATGAATTAACCAATATATTGTTGAATGGGTTAAAATTTGCAGTTAAATGGAGAAGCATCCAATGCATGAACTGAACAGTCAACTGCAACTGTTCCTAGCAACTGTTTTAAGAGATGAATTTGTTATCAGAATCTACCTTATCAACATATGGATGATTAGACAATAGAGGTTCTTCCACTGGCTTGTCTCCTGGATCTCTTCTCGGAACAGGAGGCCTTCCACAATCACGCTACAAATTTTAAAATCTCAAATGAAAACGAATATCTATAGCAATAAAACTATTATAATATCAAGCCACATTTGACAGGTTCAAAATGCAAACAGGCAATTTTATTTTTTTGGTTTGGGGGGTTGGAGCTAAACCTCATTAATATTTAGTAGTCTCCATTAAAAAGTAATTAATGATTTTGTAAAAAGTCATTGCTCCCTACTCTTTCAAAAGTATCAACTTAATAGAAATGCTAAGAAAACAAGATAAGGTCCAAATCCAATTGATCAATTTGGCCCTAATCTGTGTTAAAAAATAGACAAGTTGAAAAAGGTCTAACTCAGGGGATAGGAAAATGGAGAATGGGCTAAAACTGAATTGTGTTCATAATTGTTGAAACATCAAGTTTAAATAGAGGAAAAATAATGAACTTTTCCGATCTAAGTGCCACTATCAAAGTGGTTGAAACTGAATTCAAAATGAAACTACCATTAAGCCACTAAGCGCCACTCTGAAAAGTGGTTTAAAATTGAATGCAAAATAAAACTACCACTAAGTCACTAATAGCTAATTTTAAGCAACTAAATTTGACTTCAAAAACAGACAAAAAAAAAATGGATTGGAATTGAAATGTCAACTCATCCAACACTCCTCCTTGGCATTTAGGTGACAAACGCCAATTCTTTGTCTCATATCTTTAAATCTTTCCTTTGGTATTGACTTGATAAAAGTGTCAGCTAGCTGGTTCTCAGATGAGCAATGAACAAGCAACATTTCATTAGATTGTTGAACTTCTCTAATAAAATGAACTTGATCTTGATGTGTTTGGTTCGTCCATGAAACACTGGATTTCTTGAGATTGAAATAGTTAAAATGTTATCACACATTATCTTGGTAGTTTTTGTTTGTTAATGTCCCAAGTCCTTTAGCATCTTCTTTAGTTATATTGCATGATTCACAACAGAGAAAGCAGCAATATACTCAGCTTTTGTGGTTGATTGAGCTATAGTTTCCTGTTTCTTAGAGCTCTAATTGAAAAAACTCGTTCCCAAGGAAAATAAGTATCTAGAAGTGCTTTTGGAATCATCAATGCAGCCTCCCCAATCACTATTAGAGTAGCCCACCAATTTCATTGTTTTTTCTGCAGATCTTGCAAAGAAAATTTCAAGTATGTTGATTCCTTTAATATATCTTAACACTCTTTTAGCAGCCGCAAAGTGTGTTTCTCTAGGTGAATGCATAAACTAGAGAGCAAACTTGTAGCAAATAGAATGTCAGGCCTGCTTACAATGAGGTATAGGAGACTACCAACCGAGCTTGTATACATACTTTCATCTACTTTTTCAGAATTCTCATCTTTACCAAGCTTCAAACCAGTGGTAATTGGAGTGCCTACGGATTTGCAGTCTTGCATTTTGAACCTGTCTAAGATATCAAAAATGTATTTTTTTTTACATATAAAGATGCCATCATTGGATTGCATTATTTCCATGCCAAGGAAGTACTTCATGACTCCAAGATCAGTCATTTCAAAGACTTTCTCCATTTAATCCTTCAACTTTTAGATTAGTTCAATTTTGCTTCCTGTCACAAGGATGTCGTCTACATAAATTGAAACAATTAAGGATTCACCACCAGTGACTTTCACATATAAAGTGACTTCACTTTGGCTTCGATCGAAGCCAAGCTGGATGAGATGATTGTTCATTCTTTCATACCATGCTCTCGGAGCTTGTTTTAGTCCATACAGGACTTTCTTTAAAAGATAAACTTAATCTTCTTTATCAAGAGTTGAAAAACCATTTGGTTGCTCTACATAGATCGCTTCAACAAGCAACCCATTTAGGAAAGCTGATTTGACATCAAGTTAATGAATCTACCATGAATTGTGAGCTGCAAAGGGGAAGAAGAAGCTTGATTATATCATACCTTGCTACTAGCGCAAATGTTTTTTGGTAGTCTATACCATACTGTTGTGCATAACCTTTCACCACCAGTCTAGCTTTGTGTTTGCAAATTGATCTATCGGGGTTGAGTTTTGTTTTAAAAACTCATTTTACACCAATCACTTTGCAATTCGTAAGCCTATCAACAAGCTATTAATTTTCATTTTTGTTAATCATGTCTAATTCATCTTGCATAGCTCTCCTCCAAGCTTTAAAGTCTTGTACTTCAGCATAGCATGTTGGTTCAGAGATGACGACGCTACACCTCTGATAAACATCTTCCAAAGTTCTTGTGCCCCTTACCAGTAGGTCATCCACTAACTCATTTATTGCAAGTTGAGGTTGTTTATTTCGAAACAACTCAAAATGAGCATTCCTCTGATTTTGCTAATCTCAGACAGCTTCTTAATCAAATTTTACTGCTCTGCTCAAAATTATTTTTTCTATTTTTAAATAGAAAATTTTGTAGCCCTTGGTTGATGAACCGTAGCCCATGAAAATGCCTTTGTGAGTTTTATTGTCCAACTTACTTCGTTTAGATTGACACTTGGTAATAACATATACACCAAAAGATTCTGAGATGGTGCATTGAAGGTTTGCTATCACTCTAGGCTTCACAAGTAGTCTTATCCCGTAAGGCCTTTGTGGGGAGCCTATTCAGCAAATAAACAGAAGTATTGACTACCTATGTCCAAAACAGATTTGACATTTGTTTTTTAATCAAAAGACACCTAGCCATCTCCATTATTGTTCAGTTCTGCCTTTCATATACACCATTTTGTTGTGTGTATGGTAATGTCAGTTGATGTCCAATGCCTGCACTATTACAAAATTCTACAAATTGAGCAGAGATATATTCTCCACCATTATCAAACCTCAAAGCTTTAATTTTCAAATACATTGATTTTTCACTAAAACTTTAAATTGTTTAAAAATATTAAAGACTTTACTCTTGAGTTTAATGAAATAAACCCAACACATTCTAGTTTAATCATCAATGAAAAGGAGAAAATACTTGTTACCATTTATGGATTCGGTTTTCATTGAGCCACATACGTCAGTGTGGATAAGCTGAAGTTTCTGCTTAGCTCTCCATGCTTGATCAGCTTTAAAAGGTAGTTTTGATTTCTTACCTTGCTAACAAGTTCCACAAACTTGAGCATCATACGAGATTTCAGGCATATTTACCATCAACTCCTTTTTGTTCATTTCTGTCATGCTTTTATGATTAAGATGATCCGGCCTTTTGTGCCATATATTTTTAGTAGTCTCTGAAGCACTGATATAGGCCTGTTCAGTTACTTTCTCCAAGTCTACTGTAAAAATTCTTTTGTTCATCTTGATGCAAAATAATTCTACACCAGAGGGATAAAAAACAGTACACTTGTATCCTTAAAGTGCATTGAGTAATTCTTTGCAAGCATCTATCCAACACTCAACAGATTTTGGCTAATATCAGGTATGTATTGAACATCAGGAATAGTTTTAATACTTGAGATCGTTGAAACAACCACCGATCCTCTCCCTTTAACTTTTAAAAACTCTCAATTTTCCACCTTCACTCTAGACTTGTAAGTACCATCAAGGAAACTGAACGTCTCAACATCATTACAGAGGTGGTGTGTGCAACCGCTATCAAGAAGGCAAGCATCAGATAAGTCATTTGTTGAGAAGCAAGAAACTGCAAAGAGTTACTCCTTCTATGCATGAGTCGCTTATGCTAATTATGTTTGTAAAGACTTTGAAATTTTGTTTTTAGATTTGCAAACCTTGGTTACGTGCCCCAATTGTTTGCATTTTCCACATACAGCATCAGGCCTCCACCAACAGTATTTCTCCATATGCGTTGTCTTTTTACAATGCTTGCAAGGAGAAAACGACCTTTGTTTTGAATCATTACTACTTCCACCATCATGCTTACCATTATTCTTTTGGTTAAACTGTTGTTTTCCTTTACCACAATGTTGCTTTTGAACAGAAAAGGCTCCTTCAGGGAACTTGTTCTCTCTTAAGGTCCTTCTTTACTCTTTTGCTTGTAGAGCACTCATTAGTTCATCTAATGAGATTTTACTAAGGTCCTTCGATTCTTCAAGAGAGGAAATTTTGGATTCAAACCTCTTAGGAAGTGTTACCAGAACTTTCTCCACAATCCTTTTGTCTGCAAAGTCTTCACCAAGTAGTCTAATATTATTAACAATTAAGGAGATTCAATTAGCATACTTACCAATCGTTTCATCCTCATGCATATGTAGAAATTCGAATTCATGTTTCAAGTTCAGCGCTTGCATTCGACGTGTTCTATCGTTGCCTTCATATTTTTCTTTCAATCTGTCCCAAGTCTCCTATGCTGTTTTACAGGCCATGATCCTGTAAAACACACAATCTGCCACAGAATTTTGTATAAGGGACTTGGCCTTGAATTTCTTTACTTTTTCTTCACCATGAGATTTTATGTCAGCCAAGGTAGGATTTGTTGGTTCGGAAGGTAACGGACTATCTTCAAGCACTGTTTCCTAGAGGTCATAGGATTTCAAAAAATCTTCCATCTTCATTGACCAAATGTGATAATTTTCACTAATGAAGGTAAAGGGTGAGTTTAAAGAAAGGTTGTTGTAAGCCATTGGTTTGTGGGTTGAAAAGAAAGAAAAATTTTGATCCCGTAAGATCAACTATGACTGTGATATCATTGTTAAAAAATAGACAAGTTGGAAAAGGTCTAACTCAAGGGATAGGAAAGTGAAGAATGGGTTAAAACTGAATTGTGTTCATAATTGTTGAAACATCAGAGTTTAAATAGAGAAAAAATAATGAACTTTTCGTATCTAAGTGCCACTCTCAAAAGTGGTTTAAAACTGAATACAAAATAAAACTACCACTAAGTTACTAATAGCTAACTTTAAGCAACTAAGTTTAACTTCAAAAACAGAAGAAAAAAAAAATGGATTGAAACTGAAATGTCAACTCATCTAACAATTTGTTATGTTAAAATCAAAAGTTACACAAGCATTATAGGATCAGATGCTTTGATTGAACCAAACCTCATGAAACTATCTAGAATTAAAATTAGATATTGACAAATCCGTAAAAAAAAAAGATGCATTTGAATGCTTTACGAAAAAGAAAGCATAAAAGAGATCACAGCAAAGTTACTGCATGAAGAATTTCCATGAATGAAGAATATCTTTTCTTATGAAGCAAGATTGGGGTGGTTTGGCATAACAAGAGGGAAAGGTGCAAACCCGTAATTCATCTTCATTAGTATCTTCATCACGGTGAAATATAGGTGGGAAGTCAAATCTGTTAAAGCTGAGGTATGAAAATGAAACATATTAAATTTACTACTTCAATGTGATCAAATAAATAAAGTTTAAACTATGTAGTAAGAACAAGTTATAGAAAATTGAAGATCACAAACACATAATCATACATTAGATGATCTATATTTGGATCAACAAAACGAAGTTCGATAGGAAAACGGAAGCGATAAGGATCTCGCTTTGCCTGCAAAATAAATATGCTAATAAGTGAACGGATGGCAAAAGAAATCCATTTATGACTAAATACAGGTATCATGGGAACTAACAATACAGTGATTAAAATTCATTTGACATTCAAATTTTGTCAAGAAGCAATTTATGGATACAGAACCAGTCATATAGCCTTTTGCATCCTACTTACATTACCTATAAACAGATGAAGAAAAATTAAACATATTACACAAGAACACTCTTCAGTAACATCCAGCCAGTGGCATGGTTAAATCAATGGTGTATTAATGCATATTCTGAACCAAGAGTTGCACGAGCTTAGCACCAAAAATAGATTGAAAAAAGAAAAGCAGCAACCGCTGAGGGTTGAGATCAAAATGGTCCACAACCTACACCATGTTCATAGGGGTGCCTATGTTTGATCCTTAAATCAGTCACATGGTGGATAGGCTTGAGATTGGGACCTTCGTAGGTTGTTTTAAGTATATCCCTGTCAGTGGTTGTGAACTGTAAATTTGGCTATACCTTGCCATGCCTAAAAGCAGGAACAATGCCTCTGATGAGTGGGGGCTTGCCCCAGCTGTAGAGGCCTACACCATGGAATTCCATTTTATGTACCCTCCCCCATAGAGGCAGTGAGTGCACTTGAGAGAGAAATTATACCATTGCATAATACATGTTCAGTTAAGGTTTCCATTTCAAAACATGAGCAAAACAACATGAACATAAAAATGCAGTGCTGACAAGCTTCCTATCAATATCAACACAGACTGCAATTTGGTGAGTGGTGGAATAAGCTAAAAGCTTCATCTCAATCTTAGAAACTAGAAAGTAATAATATTAGGTGAATATTTAGTGACAACTTATGGGATATTCTCAAACCAGTGACTTAAACACTCACCATAATTTCAACAATGACGTGCATACCCACTTTTATGTGATGACGAATCCAATACCAATCATTGTTCTTTATAGGAACCCACCTAGAACACATCACAGTAGATGAATTTCCAACAGAACACTTGCATAAAGATATAGACATCAAATATTAATACTGAACAAGATAAAAATGCTATAGAAGCAAAGCATTAATGTCACTGACGATAATGATGTGTGATGGAAATACAGTGATAGCTACTGGTTAACATAACTGAGAAAAAAATATCTTTATTGCAAGAAAAAATCCCCTTCAATGTAAAGGAGACAGAATTACAATGGTAAAGAGGAAGAGTTAGAATGCAATTACAATTTGGACTCATGAGAATCCCTGCCCTCTCAAGACTCATGTGAGCCTTGCCCCTCTCACTAATTTCTAAATACCCAAAAGCTGAACTAGCTAACTTCCTTTTTCCTATTTATATCAATTACCTTCCTTACGACTTCATAGTCTCTCCTCTTCAATATACATTTTTTAATAGGAGGTCTAACATACATGAAACCAAAGAAAATCTGTGTACTAATTCTTGGCAGCTTACAATGAGAAAACATTAGGGGTCATTTGGTTTTCACTTTCAATTACAAACCTTCCACCTTATTTTCATTTTGTTGTGTATTTCAAAAGATTTGTATCCAAAACAGTGAAAAAGATAAAAAGTTGTGTCACTATTTCCAATGCAAATATATAAAAATAGAAAACAAAATAAAAGCGAGAATTTTTGTAATTAAAAGCAAAAACAAAAAATAAAAATAGAAACCATTTCTCAAACCAAACAATCCCTTATGATTTGAACATTTACTAAATGGGATTGTTTAAAACTTTGAATAAAATAATGATGACTTGTCTTCAATAACCAGGCAACCAAACAAATGCTTCTCTCCCATATATAAACTATAAATCCTTTTTTTCTCTACCAAAAGAATGGATTCAAAATCCAAAAATTTAACTAGTCTCAAGATGTGTCTTGCTTGTTCCTGTCCCTGGCTATTGATGTCAATAGAGCATTTCAGTGTTACAAAACAAATGCTTATGGAGTCACTTTTCCCATTTAGAAAATTCATCTAGTAGTTATTTTTGTCCCGTGCAATATTGGTTATGTATGCATTAAATAACCTCTCACACATTTCTGTAGGTCTTCAATTTAGCAAGATTATGATAGCGGAAGTAACTCATTATCATCAGAGTAGTACTACAGAATTCAAAAAACAAGGAAATCAACACTCTACACACAAGATTTGAAGAACACTAAAAAAACTAACACAGGTAATATGATAGCTACCCATCATGTACCCCTCCGATGTCAACAAATGCCCCTTGATAGAGATGCAACATTGTCACCTTCCCTACACAAATCTGCACAGAAAAATACCCCTAGTAATTAATGATGCTATATGAAATTAACTTTCAGCCATTTACAGAAAAGATGTCTTGAATTATATGTATGAATGGAGAGGAAACCAAACAGACAAAAATGGGACATCACCAGGCAAAAAAAAAAAACTTTGAAGCTACAATGCTAACACTCATAGAAATCTTGGGATAGAGACAAGAAGTAAACTTTCTATTTTCTAGACATCAGAACAGCATGCTTCAAAATGAATAAGAGGTCAACAGCTTACTTGGCCAGGATAATAGAACGGAAGCTCGTACTGCAGAATACATTGAAGAAAAATAAAAGTGAGCACTAAACTATGTTTTCATGAGCTCAAACCCACTAAAAGGAAAGAACAATCGTAAAAACATCCTACCATGCCATCCTTGTAGTCCTTGCCTCTTTTTCTTCTGCCAGGGTAATAATCTTGGTCTTGCTGTCACAACCACATTCACAGCAACATAAGCTACATTCTAAAAAAAGAAAACCAAAACATTACATTGCATTGTTCAAGGATGTGATGCGAAAACAAAACCTTATAAGACTCCTCTTCCAATCTATCCTTATTAGCCTCCACCCACTCCTTATATTGCTCCAGGAACACCTTGTACCTATCCAAGCATACATCATCGGTTTCAGTTCTCACTTCATTCACAACCTCCTCCAAGCTCACTCTCCTCGCTTGCATTCTATGCGCCTCTCGAATGAATGCCAATTCCTTCCTATCCACCTCCCATCCTCGCGGCGGCCAATCGCGCGGCGGCACCAATCGAACCACCAGCGGGCCCGACCACTTGGTCACCAGCGGCTCCGGAATCTCTCCCTTGATCTCGAACTGCTTCGCGTAGAATTCCTCCTCCGTTAGTCCCATTTCCTCCATCTTCTTCTTGCGGTACTTAGGACTCAGCATCTTGAACGCTTCGATGGCTTCAGGGGAACGCAGAGGGACCTCTTCGCCTTCGTTGAGGCTCTTGCGCGCGAAATCGGCCTCCGGCGAAAGGATTTCTTCCCACGGAGCCCAGCCGCGCTCGATCCAGTTGCGCCTTCGGGCTTCATCTTCAGTCTCATTGTTTTTGGGGGCAAAATTCTCGAGGAAGGTCTCGTCGACGGGAAACTCTTCGGAACTGAAGGACTTGGCAACGAGAAGGTTGCCGGAGAGTGAGTGGTGGCGGTGGCGGTGGCGGTGACGGAAGAGAGGAGACGGTGCAGGACGTGGAAGGTGGGAATGCGAAGAGGAAGGGTTTAGGGGTTTAGGGAGAGTGAAGAGATAAGAGGTTTGGAGGACTTGCATGGTTGAAGCAAAGCAACCCACCTTGCTTCACACCAGAACTTTGTTCTTTGTTCTGTTGAAACTTGAGATTGAGCGGATAAAATTTTTGTATTTTTGCAATTTAAAATATAACTAACTACAAAAAGTAAATACACTAGCTTCATTTCATATTAAAGTAGTAGAATGGAATGAATATAAATAAAATGGAGTAATGGCGTAGTTGGGAATATAACTGTGTAAAGATTTTATTCTTTTTATTCGGACATGTTACCGTGGAATGAAATGAAAGTTCCATGTTTGTTGTTAATTAGCTTTAATATATAATAAATTAAATTTAATTAAAATATATCAATAATAACAATAATATATATTATTATTTACTTATTAACTAACTAATATTTATTTTTTATAATAATTATCTTTAAAAGTATATTTTATAATTTTTAATTGATTTATAATATAATATTTTATATTAATAATATATTAAATTAAATTCTAATAAATTTGGCCAAAAATAAATTCAATGTTTTGCGAAAAACTTCCCACCTATTTTATTTATCTTAAAAGTTTACTATGCATATCCATTAAAATCAGTCTAAAAAAAGAGGATTGAGATAATTTGTATGAATTTTTACATTCAAATTTCATAATTATTGGTGTAAGAAAAATTATCATAATCTGTTACCTCAATATTTTGTTGAACTTTTTGTTTATGAAGATGTTTGATAGGATACTTTAATTAGATAAAAAAATAAAATAATTAATTTTTTTAAAATTATTTTTAATTTTATTTATCATGATAATTATTTTAACATTTTTAGTTGCACGTTAAATTTTTGTTTTATTTTTGATACATTTTATTAATTTTTTATTTTTTATAAAATATTATTGTTATTTTATTAGTATTTAATGTTCTAATTTTCTCTTTAATTATTAAATATTTTATTTAAATTATTTATATTAAAACATTTAATTTTTGTTCATAAAATTTTTTAAATTATAAATATAAATTAAATATTTTCTATAGAAATATTATGTATATTTTATTTTAAAAACAAAAATAAATATTTTTATTTTAAAGAAAGAAAAAGTATTTATTAAATAATAATTTTTGTTGAAAAATATATCATAAATAATAAATTAATTAATTAATTCATCAATTTTTTTATAATACATAGTTGTCAAAATAAATATCAATTTACTTATATTATCTTATTTTTATTAAATAATAATATACATAAATAAAAAGAAATTAAACTTTATTATCTTTATTTTAATATAGTTTAATGCGCAGAAAATAATAGATCAAAGTTTATAATTAATAACAAGAATAATTCTTAAGCTTCATTCTAATAACTATGCTTTTGTTTATTCTTTTATCTTTATCAATCTGTGTTAATAATTAGTTTTATAAGTACTTTTTGATTTAATCAATTTTTTCAGATTTTCAGCTGTCGTATTGTATTTTTAACTTTTACTCCCTAATTCGTAGTTATCTTTCATAGTAAATCTCACTGTGCAAACCATGGAACATCAGTTAAATTTGAATACTAAATGGATCAAAATAAATTATAATTTTTTATTTTTATATTATTCTTATTTTAAAAATACTTAATATAAAACATATTTTATTAGAAAGTACATGATTCAATTAGTGATATTAAATATTGCAAATTTAAAAAATTATTATTTATTGACTTTTTATTATGTGTATTTAGACGTACGTTAAGTAATGTTATTTAAAAAAATGCAATTATCCTATTAAGAAGCAACATGTAAATGTTCGTTATATTTTTAGCCATGAAATTATTAGCAGTTGTTGAGTTGATTATTCTACATAACCGAACGTAAGTAGAAAAGTTATGTAGATCAAATTAAAAAAAAAAAAATTGAACCTCTAAAATGATGATGATCCAAGTTCAACCTTTTTACAAGAGGCTTGTACAGGTTAATCCATTTTATAAATTATTGTAACATTTACTTTAAAACTGTGTTCATTAGGCATTAAAAAAAAAACATTTTTTAGAAACTAAACCCATCCAATCCAACAAATTTAATTTTCAAACTCAAAGGATTAAGTATCATGGTTGGCTTGGAGAAATGTGACCGCAAGAAAGTGAACACAGAGAGGACCAAGAATTATGAATAGTTAGAAAAATAAGTACTATTTACTTTTTATGAGAGTGAATGTTAGCTATAATTCTCCATATAACATATAACATATAACATATAACATATGGAACATTAGCATTTAAAGTTTTGGTTTCTATTTCCTACACACAAGTTGTATGGAGTTTCAACATGTTTCTTTAACAAAAAGTAAAATTTTAGAATACGAAGAAACGAAAAAAAAGTTATTGTAAAATAAGATATAGGACCGTTGAAAAATATAAACAAACACATGCATATTAGTATACATTCATGATCTATCTGTTTATATTTTTTTTTTAATAAAATTAATAATTTAACAATTCACATCCGTATATATCTAATATATGATATTATTTTTTATGTGTTTAATGTAAAAATATAGATAGTAAATTAAAGATTAAATATAACCATAATAATTTAAATATAAATTAATATAAAAATTACTTGTGTCAATCATCCATCTTTTAATTCATTTATTCTCTTTTTAATATTTTATTTAATTCTATATTAAAATTATGTATCGAACAGAAAAAGGTAATCCATTTCATTTTAAAAATCTATCAAATGGATCATGAATTAGGAATAATTATCCCATTTTTGTTGATTTTATTCTATTCTTATCTTAAAGAATCATTACAAAATTGGTATAAGTATTGAAAACTTTGGCACAGTACTTTGGCACAGTAAAATAAAATCTGAAGAAGACTTTTTTTTGCATAATTGCTATTTGGGATGAAAGCTCTGACAACAGAAGTTACAATGACCATGAACCAAGATCTTAACTTTCAACATACTAGAAAGCAAAATAATATAGTCCTTTCATTGTTTACCCAAGGACTAAATATACGTCTTTTCTGGGAGGTAGCTCGCTCCCATTGCATTAAGCAATTCTAAAACTTTTGCGTGGATTTTACTTGAACAAATTATATAAACATGGTCCATCAAAATTTGTCATGTGATTTTATGTACATTGAAAAATACTCTTAGTTTTACTAAAAAATATTCTAATAATATAAAAATAGCTATGTAGAACAATTTATTTTGCAATGATTCATCATTAAATGGATGAAACCAACCTTACGAATTAGAGGATAGGCGGTTTAATTATGAAAACATTTTTAAAATAAAAATATATACAGAATATTGGTTGGCGCACAGGCTTAGCAAGCTGGCTCATGAGCCTAGACTCAAATACCCATATCTACTTAAATCAGCTCAAAAATACTTATGGATCCTCAAAAATTGTCCATAAAATTATAATTACTGATCATTTTAGTTTCTCAAATTAAAAAAAATAATCCTTAAAATTAACAATTATCAATTATTTTAATTCCTAATGTTAAAGTTTGTCCATTTAATTTCTAATTTTAAATACTTCGATCATTTTGATCATCTAACATTGGTATGTACAGTCAATTGCTTCTTAGATTTGTTACATATTAATTCTTAACTTTGTTCACATCAGTGGATTTAGTTTCTAGCATTAGAGATCAAACCAATTAATAATTGTTAAATTCATGGACAGAAATTAGAATTGTTGAATTCATGGACTGAATTACATAATTTTGCAATGTTAAGAACCAAATTTACTAATAGTGTCGATATAAAGGACTAAGCTGATTGACAATTAACAAATCAATCACTATATTTGGTTCTTGTAATATTAAACATTAAATTGTCAGTTGTAATTTCATACACTAATTTGGTATGTTAGCTAAGTTTAAAAGTATTCACAAATTTTTGCTTAAGTACCAGATACCTAGAGTAGATAATTCCTAGTTCTAACTTTGATAGAAAGTGATTGTGTAAGACTGGTTTTATTTAGGTATTGTTAATATAAAAGAACTATGAATTTAATACTCTAACTGATCAATTATTATTAGTTAGAGTATATAATTCATAGTTCTAACTTTGATAGAAAGTGATTGTGTAAGACCAGTTTTATTTAGGTATTGTTGATATGAAAGAACTATGAATTCAATACTCTAACTGATCAATTATTATTTACACAATATGTTAATATGTAGACAATGGACCGATTTGATGTACCTTTTAATGAGTAATATTATTTACACAAAATCTAAGCCTCCAAATAGGCATATCATTATCATTAGAGAATGTTCAATTTATTTATAGCTTTTACCTTTTAAAAAATATTTCGTAAAACAATTTTTAAAAGCTGTTTTTAAAGAAAATATGAATGAAAAAATGAAAAAAAAAATACATAAATAACAAAAACTGAAAATAAAACATTAAAACAGCTTTAAAATTACTCTTAATTTTTAGTTTTAAAAATTGAAAATAAATATTATTTTTAAAACAATTTTCAAAAACTTTACTCATCAAACAAATTTTCTAATTTTTTAATTTTCAACGACAAAAAACTGTTTCCAAAAATAGAAAATAAGCCCTTGATTTAAGCTTTCTTCTACTAAACTTTGGTGTATACACATGCAGAATCGACTATTTTAGGCAATGCGTGACATATTTTAAACCCAAAAGAAAGCTTGCGCATAATGTTCATGCGTCATGAACTTATATATGGTAACATAATTAAATGAATTGTAATTATCTGTACATCCATAGAATTCACACCAAAGATTAAGAAGGAATGGCCATTCTACAGAAACAGATTGTATCTAAAATAATCTTGGACTACATAATAGGAGATTACCTGAATTAATTCTTCGCCGTTGCTTCCAGCTCTCAAACAGAAAATCTTCATTGCTTTTAACTTTGAGGTAATCATCCATATCATACCTCAATCCTTTGGATTTAGCTGAGAATGACTGCTCTGGGTAACGATAAACTTCTCCAAATTTACTGTATATATCTTTTCCAACATACTCCTGAAGGTAATCAGGGCTCCAGCTTCCACGACTGCTGACAGAATTGTTACTTTGATCTTGTACTACTTTGTAGGTTTCCTATGGCATGAATGAATTTCAGTAAACAAAGTCACATAAAAGGAGAAATCAGAACTAAATATGAGAAAATATGGGTCAATAACTGTTGGGCGTTGTTGAAAGTTTTTCCATATCAATGACAAATTTGCATGATGTCTTTCCGATCCCTTTGAATTTAATCTTGTTATTAAAATACTCCTGATAATGCCACATATGTGGGCAAATGTCCAGAGTTTATGGTGATGAATAAATGAATCATTCCAATTTTCCGAGACTTATGTTTTCAGAAGTAAATAAAAGTGAGCTTGTGAAATAAATTGAAGTCAATGTTAAGACAATCATATTGTCATTCATATGGTCATGTTACTTCCACAAGTAATCTAAACCATTTGACTTAAAACACATTTTATTTGAAAATAATTTGACAGTTCAGTGATAACCTGCGTAGAACTTGCTGTTTTTGGAGTCAATGTCATGTGCATCTTATTCAGGCTTTTTACAGAAGAAGCATCATTACTTGTCTCCCATTGCAGCCATGGCAATGTAACCCCATCCATCAAAACAGGAAGAGATCTAGGCACTGGAGGGCTATTAAATGTTTCTGTTTTTATTAGTCCTCCAATGGATGAGCTTGCATCACTCCTTTCTCCATCAAGCGATGAAATATCTGTATCTTCAATATTTGAAATAAAATCCTCAATATATCTCTCAGCCTCCTCAGTCAAGCGCATAGACATGCGGCTTCTGTCATTACTTCTCTGAACAATAAAATAAAATCAACGAAGAAAACTGCTTAAAGAACCAAACAAATGGACTGAATTAGGTTTCAATTATATTACAAGGAAATCATTATCAGAACACTAAGCACAAGAGAAACATGCACCTTCCGGGCTCTTGATGGGTTTTTTATAGGATTGTCCTCCTTAGCAGGAATCAATTCATTAACAATTTTAGAAAGTTCTCTGCCTCGCTGCTCCTCAAACACTATTTCAGCTAATAAATCTTGTTTTCGCCTCTCTGACTGTCATTTTAAACCAAAAAAGAAAGGCAAACCATTTTAGTAAAACAACTCCTACCAGCAAACAGAATATTTCAGTGATAAAAAAAGTCTAAGTTATGCAATGAGAATGCCCTACTCTTCCTGTTGACATTCCTGGAATATTACAAAGTTTGGATTGGTAGAAATAGAAAGAGATGGAATGAATTGAAACAAAAGGAGATGAAATGACACCAGGTTCCATAGTTTGAATTGTTTTAAAATGGGATGGAATGGATATGAAATCCATACAATATCCCACTTTTTCTTCCCCTCCAATTGCTTGAGTGAAGTATGGGATGGAACAACTCTTTTTTCCATTCCAATCATAAAAATATCCAAGCAATGAAATGATAACTTTATTCTACTTCACTCCATTCTGTTTCATTCCATTCTATTTTATATCTTTCCACTTACCATTAGGTTAAATTGTAGAGTTTACGAAAATGTGAGTTTTGATAGCATAGGTAAAACTGCAAGGACATTATTTTTTTCATACACTGTCAAAGAGTTTAAAAGAAGAACCAACATATCCTGCTAGCAGAAGCGCATTAGAAACAATTTAATTTTCTAATAATTACACAAATATCTGAGTTTCCCAGCTAAAAGTATCATTAGAAAATAAACATCAATGGTTTTCAAAGACTACTCTGCAACTTTACCCACAAAGCCCCACACCCCCCCCCCAAAAAAAAATATCAGTTCGAGAAGAGGTGCATTAGAACATGAGTCAGCCACCACTATTACTCAGATTTCCATACTGTTCCAAAAAAGAATGATGTTGGTATGATGTTGGTATTACCTGTTCCAGTTCAGTTTCATAGTTCCTTCTGATTGAAGAAACAGCCTGAATAACATCAGAATTGTTTGATAACAAGCGATCAACAGCGGATAAAGTGGAGGCCCTTGGTTTCACCACAGCCTAAAATTAGAATAAGAATGCAGGAAATTTTTCAGTGAACAAATCAGAGGATGCAATTACAGCATGCTCAAGCATGACAGAGAACATATGAACAAGCAGATTGACATAAAACTAATACACATTTTACAGACCTGCTCAGTTTCCATATGCCTTAATTCTTTCTGCATTAATTTGTGCAATCCTTTATCTGTGTCAGTAGGTGCCACCTGAACATTTTTTAAAACAGGAAGAATATTAGAAGCAAAATTCATCAAACTGATTGAGTGCTTCTTGCACAACTGCAATTCATCAACCTTCTTATGTGCATAAACTGTTCGTTGTTTCTCAGTTCCACTTTTATTTAATCGAGCACTGGCACCTTCATCATCGGTGAGAACTGATGAATGACTCTGAAAAGTGGCAAACAATCTCAGATTTAGCTAAAATACAAATATGGTGATGACAAAATTAAGAATAAACGTGGCAAGACAGTAAAGATGTTAATACCATCTTTCATAGACTATGGTTGGGAGGATGAGGTTGGCCAGTTTAGACAAGAAACCCATTCTATTATAAGCAAGATCTTATTAAGATAAGATTGGGCAGGAGATGGAGGCCATCCCTCTCTGAGCATGGTAATGAGCAAATTTCCATACCCTCAAAATCAGGGGTTGCTTGGGGTTGGCATTGAATGGATGGAAAAATAAAACAATAGCAAGCTACTTTCAACCTTTATCTTTTCTTATTTTTTTGTGGGAGAGACTTTGACAGTTCAAAAGTAGTATCAAGTATCAGCTCCCTCTATCTTTATTTGTAAGTTGTAACATCCAACCAATAGAAAATGTTACAGATTCCACTCTCCCAAACATGACATGTGAATTTCAATTATGAATACTCTCAATGAAAAAATTACTACTACAAGTTTTCACAACAAGAGATAAACAAGTATAAATTTAACAATAGAATCCAGATCACACTTACAGAGTAGCCATCAAATGACTTCAAATCCTTCTGGCTTAGGGACTTCCTTAGCACTGGTCGTTGATCTGAAGCAATTGGCTTGTGCATTAGCTTGTTTCCAATTTCAGTACTTTTCAGACCTGAACGACTTCTAGAATTCTGAGAATGATCCAAGTCACTCTGTATCATGCAAGATAGGTACATGCATAACATAAATACATTAAAAAAATTAATGGAAAAAGTTTAAGAGAACCATAACAAATTTAGTTGAAGACCAACCACCCAAATGGGAGGGGGATAGTAATTTAAAGGGAACCAAATCGGTATGGTTGGTATTTGATTCCAAAATCAAGTGTTCCTGAAAGAAACTTGGTTGAGAAAGATCTCTTACTAGTTTATGCACAACTTATTCAAGATTAAACTTTAAAAAAAAAAAGGAGAATGATCTTATCAAATAAAATATTAAGTAAAACAGTTAACACAGGCTGACAAATTCAACAGATTAGATAGCAGGCTTAGCCATAAGGATTTTGAGTTGAAGTAAACATGGGAATTACATAACAATATCAACCTCCCTAAAAGCAAAAGTGAATTCCCTTTAACATCAAAAGCAACAGTGTGATATTTTGTTATGCAAGGACCACCCATAATCGGTCATATGATTGACCAGTTAATACTCATAGCAAATGGTCTTTCTCTATGTAATAAAATCCTGCCCTGCTGTAACAGCAGAGAAGGTAGATCCATGTTCTCAATTTTTTGAAAAAAAAAAAAAAACAACGTCTTCGCTCTTTCCAAGAAGCTTAAATGACAAACTATAAAATGAATTAAAATAGATAGACTTCATCAGCACAAATATGTAATTAACAGTGCCTTGTTTGGGAAGCAAATAAGAGGGGAAATTATGGTAGGATCTAATCTAACATTATCATGCATATATTAGAAAATCAGTATTTTACAGTACTTTCATTTTCTTCCCCTTTTCAGTCTTTTTTTTTTTAATAAAAAAACCATTATATTACGAAAAAAATAATCCTGACAATAAATAGATAACTAACTAAACGATTCAAAACGGACGTTGAACTTCGACCGACTAAGACTTACACAGAATCACTGAAGAGCTTAGATTCCCTGCGTAAACCGCATACTAAGGAGAGATATATTTAACAGATAATTACAGTTTACAAGACATGCATTCTTTTGAATATATAACCAAAAATATTGAAAGCACCTCGGAATCGCTAATTTGGTACCGAACAACCGATACCGATCTCCTCCTTCTCGAATTAGCATCCGAGAACGATCTTCCCCCTCCGCCAATGCTGCTCCTTCTATCATCGCCAACTCCGGAGCTCTTCCTCGAAACGGACCTCCCTCGCCTCTGCGAAGCGGTGGCGCCGGCGGGAGCGGCCTCGGAACCGGAGGTTCTGGAACCGAAGCGACCGCGATTCGCAGATTCGAAGAATTCGATGGCGAGATCGTCGAGGCTGATCTCCGGGAATCCGGAGCCCCTGACGGTGTTGACGAACCTGCCTTTCGGAGCGTGGTGAATGTCGTCGTCGTCGATGTTGTTGCGAGAAGAGAATGAGGGACGGGAGGGGCGACTGAGACTCCGAGAACGGCGGTGGTGGAGGGAGGAGGAAGAGGTGGAGTCCTCGGCGGAGGAAGTGGAGGAAGCACCGACGGCGGTTCTCTTGGTGGTGGATTTGAATGCTGCGGTGGCCATGGGAGAAGGGGAAATTCAAACGTCAAATTCTAGGGTTCGGAACATTCAAATGTAAGAGTGGGTTTCAAAATCATTCAGTTCTCGTGAAGAAATGTGAGCTGTATGAGTGTGAGTGAAAGTGTGAAAAAACAGCAGTGGAAAATGGGAGAATAGATTGGCGGAGAGGTCCAGAAAAGCCAGAAATTTGAATATCGTAATTCGTAACATCTTAATTATTGCTATTGGCGCATTTATTTTTTTTACAATACTATACTATGGTGTTAGTACTATACTAGTAGTGTCCAGAAATGAACAAAATTTTAATTACAGTATTTTAGGTTTATTCTTTTTATTTTTAAGCAAAATTTAAACTTTATTTTGATAACTTCTTAACATACATATTACAACACATTAATTATTGAAATAGAATCTTAATCTAATTTCAACATCAAAATATCTAAATTACTTTACTAAATTTTTCCGTTGAAAAATACCTTAATTTTGTTTATTTTTTAGATTATCTAATATTACATTTCAACCAGTTAAACGCACGTCTCTTCATAATGAGTTGCATCAAAATACATTCAATAATATAATAGGGAGAAAAAAACTTTTTATGCAAAATAATTTTTTAATAAATTGAAATTCATAAATATGTGATTTTTCAATTAATAAATATCCTATTGTAAAAAATATAATATTAAAATAAAACCATTTAATAAAGTATTAAATAATTTCAAAATTTTATAAATTTAATCCACATTTATCTTGGACAAAAGATACTATTGTTGAAATTAGAAACATCAACGGTTATGTTTCCACGGGAATCAGTGAGAACAAAAAGTTTTATTTAAGAGAAATTTCGTTGTCATGTCTCAAGAATTAAAAAAAATAACGCCAAACTTTGATGTAAAATGAATTTGTCATATAAAATAATATAGCAATTTATAGTAAAAATATATATAATTTGATAAATGATATAATAAAAATTAAAAATATTAAATATAAATTATTGTATAATTTATAATATAAATATTACATCTCAATTCTTATTTCCTTCTTACATGAACGGACGCTGAGTCCTTTAAGATTTTGAAACAAACATAAATTCTTAACCATATATATTATTAAAAAATAGACCTATTTTGATTTTTGAGATTATACTTTTTAAAAGTAAAAAGGTGTATTTTAAAAATAAAAATATATTTATAATTATTGATTATTACATTATATAACAAAAATTTGATTCAATTATAATTTTAACTATGAAGTTTAAATTAATGGTTATTGATGTCATTCATTATCTAAAGTCTTCTTTCTTTACTTTATAAAAAAAATCAAATCCTGATATTTGAGATCGTATAAATACTTCAAACTTTATTTTTTGTAAAATACCTAATAAAAAAACAATCGTCCGTGACGATAAATACTTTCATGAAGTCTTCATGCCGTGACTTACATTTTAGTTTTGCGGTTGCTTATGGTGTAAAGCATTCTCACATAACATCATTATGTTGCTTACTTTCTAAAACATTCTTAAAAAACATCATCGTTACTGTCTATAAAATCTGACGCATTAAAAAGTTTAAGGCCAAGAAGTTTTGTATGAAGAATAAAATATAAATATGTATTATAAATGGCATGTGTATTTAAGGATATATAATAATAATAATAATATATTAATAATATTAAATTTACAAATTTTAATAAAAATATACTACCATTAAACTTTTATTGTATCTTTTTAGATACTTAATAAAAAATTATATTATAAATTTTATTTTATCATATGTTTTGTGTAATAATTATATACTAGGGTAAAGTTATTGAATGTACTTAATTTTATTATGATTTTAATTTAAATATATTAATAATATGATTTTTTATATATTTATCTAATCATAACTAGTATATAATTAATTATGTTTATATTAATTATATTAAAAGTTATATGTTTTTAATTAATTAGTAATTAAAAATAGAAGTTCAATTTTGATATATTATTAGTATGAATTTTTTATACTATGTAAACTAATTGTGAATTTTTATGTAATTATTATAAAAAATATTAATTTTTAATAATATAATAATTTATGATTAAATCATAGTCATCTTGTACTATGTCTCGATTAAATTTTAAAATATTTATACTGAAAATTAGTAAAAATCATTAAAATATATTTTATACTTCTAATCAGAAAAAGGTTATATAAAGTTATCGATTAAATTCTAAAAATATTTATATTGAAAATATATTAAAAATTATTAAAATATATTTTATACTTCTAATTGGAAAAATATTTCTATAGAATTTATTTGATTACGGTTTTTAAAAACTGTTTTAGTTTTTAAAGCAAAGCGAGAACAAAAAAATTGTTTGAGGTAACAGAGTTTGGCTCTCAATTCTTAAAACAATTTTTAAAACTATAATTCCAAAAACAATTAAACAGAAACAGGTTAGAAATATCTTTGAAATATGCTTTTAGTTTCCATAAAAACATGGTGGCAAATTAGTAAGGATTCATCGACGGCAATTTTGTCAAAAAAAAAAAAAACAATCATGATATCACCATTTCTGATTACGTCTTTTAATGTGTAGGGTTCATTTTTTCAGACGATGCTCTAAGGTTTGTTTTTAAAAACTGTTTTCCTGCTGTTACAAGTTTATCTAAACCAAGTTTTCAAAATAATTTTAAGATTTGGAACACAAAATGGTTTTAAGGATTTCCTTATTTTATCTAGCTTCAAATTTATTTATAAGTCTGCGAAGATCATTTTTTTAATATAGGATAATTGTTATCTTTTTATCTGAATAAGATTATTATTTAAATGTTTTATCAAATATATTATTTTAAAATATATTATTAAAAAATTATCAAATATATAAATAACAACATACATTTATTTATATATAAATATGATTATAATTTATTTTTTTTATTTAAAAAATATAAATAGATATATAAATATATAAATATATCAAAATATAATTGCAAGAGCAATATATCATGTAGAGTAATGGTGCATCACACTTTAACTGTGTTCCATGCACCACATCATTGCTTCCTACCGTCAAATTGTTTAAATAATAATATTATTTCCATTATTGCATTCTTTTATGATTGCAGCGAGATTTTTTCCGAAAATACAGTTTGTCTGATTCATATAATGGATTTCATTGCAAGTGAATTCTACGCCGCGAACTAGAAAACTTCTAGAGTGGTTAGAGAACTTCAAAAAAGATTACGGGTGTTTATAGATATTATCATATATTTGATATATTTAGATTTAATTATTATAATTTTTTTATTTTAAAACAACAATCATAATTATAGATGAAGAAAAAATAAATAATATATATATACACGTGGAAGAGAAATATATTTAGGATGAAAAAAATGAACATTAATATTATTATATTGATATTGATATCAGCCAACTTATATATATATATATATATATATATATATATATATAAGCTAGTTTTCTAACTATCAAAATAGATTCACAATTAGTTTTGTCAACTGCTCCAACTATTTGTTGTTACTACTTTTATTAGCATTTTTTCAATGATACATTTGAACGGGAGAAATAATATAAAAAAAGTTAGTGAAAATTTGATAAATTTTACTTTTGACAAATTTGTCTTGTATGATTTATTTTTTTTTCAGGTTTTACAAATTTCTAATCTCCGCGGTAGGAGAAAATTAAGAGGAAAATATTTTTTTAAAATTTTAATATTTCAATTATTATATTTATATAAATAAATAAATATCTAAAATAATAATAAAAACAATATAATATAATAAAAATTAAAATTTTAAGTTTAAATTAATTTTTAATTTATATAAAATAAAAATTTATATTTTTATTAATATAATTTTTTTTAGTTTATTCAATAGAAGATAATGTCTTTTTTTTCATTGGCTATTTCTATTCTAAATACTTATTTTTATTTTATTTTTTATCTTTCTATTTTTTCTTCCTAATTTTTGTATTATTTAAACAAATCATTAATGTGCAAGATTTCCTGTGTTTTTCAGCAGGATTCAGATTTCAGAATATAAAAAATGACGTAATTAATCTTATTTTGACCATTCCATTAATTTTATTACATTTAATTATTTTAATACATATTTAATAATACATAATAAAAATTATTAAATAGTACTTTTTATTAAAAATTATAATATTTAATATTACTAATATGTTGGATTATGTAAATTGTAATAAAAGATTACTATTTTATAGATTTTTATTATTTATCTTTAAGTTTATATTAAAAAATTATGTATATACTTATTTATAAATTTTTATCTATATTTATTTAATTTTTATACAGATATGATAATTTATGATTAAACAGTAACATATATTCTAATTAGATTTTGTTTAAAATAAATATTTTAATTTTTAACTTATGGAAAATTAGAATAAAATAATTTTGTATCATCAATCATTTAGAAGGTAAATATGAAAATATAACTATTTGACTGTGATTTATGAGGAAAAATTGATATAATTTATGAATTCAGACATCACTTTAATAAAAAAATGTGGATGATATTTTTATTTACATAATATATTACTCAAAATAAGCGTGGCATACAGAAATGGGTATATGCTAATATGAAGATAAATGTTTTTTTAGAAGTTATTAATTTGGCTAGTAATTTTAATGAGCCGTACGGATTATTTTTGATTTTTTTTTATTATTTAGACATCCTTTCATTACTTTTTATATAAAAATAAAATAAAAGGAATAAATATCAATATTCACTCAATATTTTTCATTCTTTTTCTTTTTAGTTGCTATTTTTAAAATGACTTTTTTATTTATTAAATTATAAAATGTCATTAATTATAATTTTTATTGTGTATCTATTTTTATCTAATTTGTAAATATTTTATATATTAATTATAAATAATACTAAAGATCACACTAGGAAATTTGATAAAACCAATAAAAGTAAAATACTAATTATATTTTTTAATTAACAAAAATTATGAAAATAAACTATTTAAATTAATAATCATCCTTTTTATTGATTTAATGTGTCAAAATTTTAAAAATAAATTAAAATAGTATTAATTAAGATTATGATCATATTAAAAATTTTGTTTGTTTAAAAAAATATATCATTAATTTGATGTAGTGTATAAAGATCCAAAATTTAATATTTAAAATGAAATTAAAATTAAGTTATTATATTTAAAAGGAATAAACATTTATTAATAAAATAATAAGTATTTTAAATTAAATAAGTTATATAATTTAATAAAAAAAATTAATTATTATAAATATTCTAATTTAAGAATAGATATTAAAATATAAGAATAAAGAAGATGAGTTTATATCTAAATTAATGTTTATTATGAAATTTTTAAAACTGTTTGTTAAAATATTAGGAATTTTTTTAAGATTAAATAAATTATATTTATATTTAGCTTGTGAAATATATTTGAACAATATTTTACGATTTTATAATGAATAAAAGTTAAATTTAATGTGATATCATTTAATTAAATAATTATATATGAAACAATTTTATTATATATATGGTAAGAATGGAGTTGTTAAATGGGTGAACTCTAACAAATTCTCAATGCTAAGTAAGATAAGGTTAACTTATGACCAGTCCTTACATAAAGATCATTATTATCCCAAACTGGATAGAATCATAAACACTTATATTTTTAAGGATGGTTTGTATTAAGTGAAAAAAATTTATGAAGATTAGAAAAAATAAATTTCATATAACTACATATAATGAATAATAAATTTAAAATAATTATAATCTTAAAAGAACATTACTCACGTTATTGCATGTGAAAGATTAAAACAAGTTTGTTACGGAAGAATGATGATCAATGTTATAAAACAATTTATTTTTAACAATTTTTTTTCAATCAATATGTTATATATAATATGAGTGGATATTCATTTGAATTATCTCTAACAACAAGTTTTGTTAGATCAATAAGTTTAGGTATTGCCTACTCTATTTTCTTGTTCACATAAAAAAGAAATTTGATTTTTGAAATTTTTTATTAAAGATTACTTTTAACTTAAAATTATTTTCTTTTTGTTATTGACTAGAAGTGTTTCTATCAATAGATATGTTAATTTAATTCGTCAAATTCAACTCAACACGTATGCTGGCTAAAGTCAAAATGTATTACAAGTCCACAAAAACTTATGTAGAGTACGTAGATTTAAAAGTTCGTTAAATCTAGTCTATGAACTTTATTTTTTTTTTCTTTAATTTTTTTATAATTATTTTATTCTCTAGTTTATTTATTTTTTCTTAAAATAAAATAGTAATAAAAATTAAAATAAATAAAAAAATTTAGAAAGAAAGATGGAAAAAATATGAAGAAAATATAATTTTAGAAATAAAAAGATAAATATATTAAAAAATAAATAAATAAAAGATAAAAGTATAAAAAATTGAAAAAAATATAAGAAAGAATTAGAAAGAGAGAGAAAATTCTAGAAACAAATAAAAAAATATTTACAAAAAATAGAAAATCTAAGAATAAAGATAAATAAATTAAAAAATATTTTAGTATAATAAAAAATATTAAAAAGAAAAATTAAAAAAATAAATAAAATAAAATAAAATTTTATAAAAAAAATTAAATATAAACTGTGATTATATAAGTTAATCCATGTCTATCCTATTTTATTTGATAATTATATAGATTATAGTTTAAAAAAAATTATTTTTAAATAAATTATAAAAATAAATAATTATAAATCAAAAATAAAAAAATTAATTCACATTCATTCTATTTAATTTGAATTCTATATGTGAGTTAGACCTAAATAATTTTATTTTTAAATTAGTTACAAATAAAATAAAATTATATAAATTAATTTATATTTATCATACTTAAATTGAAGGTTAAATAAATTAAAATATAAAATATTTTATTTTCAATAAATTATAAAATAAAATATTATAATATAAAGTTAGATGATCTAACTTATGTTTATTCTAAAAATTATATAAATTTAAAAATTATATTTTAAAATAAATTATAAAATAAAAAAATTAAAATTAAAATTAACCTCAAAACTAATCCACAATTAAAATTTATATATATTATAATTTAAAACAATTATACTTTTTAAACAAATTATATAATATAATAAAAACTTAAAATAATGCCTGCACCGTGATCGGTCACAGCTCTAGGAAGCGAACCGGGTATAGCAATTCAAACTTAAATATAATAGAGCATGCGTATGCGTCACCACGCCTGCACCTGAAAGTTTGACCATACGCACAGATGACAAATTAAAGTAGAGGTGATGAACTATTATCATATTTATTATTTAACATATATTACTGTTACGATCACAATCTGGTAATGTTAAACCACAATTACTTGTATAAGTAACTTCGTTTCACATTAATAACCCTAACTCTAGAACTCATGTACAATGGTAGTTTGGTTTGAACGAATCCTCAATGAAGTTTGGTTTGAACGAATTCTCAATGAAGTTGTTCTAATAAAGACAATGTACGTGTTTGAAAAATATTAATTTTAACAATCATTTTTTAAAACTTGTTCAGACAATAAGAAAATGTTAGAAGATACAACACAATTTTCGCGAAATAATTAAGGTATATAATTTATTGCTTGAAACTATTTCTCTCACATTTAATAACTTGTTATTCTTTCCAACATCTTTATAAATTTGAAGATAAGAAACTCGGACCAATATATATAAACATAACATGAATATTTATATTTATATATATATATATATATATATATATATTTAATACATCAATATGAACTTTTTATAAATTTTTTTTATTTTTATAGGTCTATGAAAAATATTTTACAAATAGATTCTTATTCAATTTTTTACATTAAATAATTTTTTCTTATTTTTAAACAATTTTTTAAACCCTAAACCAAAGTCGGAAGGTCATAAGTTATGAGAAAGTCAGGGTAAAAGAATCAATGATTGAAATGTTATCAAAGTCGACCATGAAAGTTTTGTAAAGTGATCTGAAGAGGTTGTGACGGCTCCTTTTTATTATTTTCAGTTTGGGAAGATGAGGGAATTTATAGTTGTATTCCAAATGTTTTATAAATATTTCGGAAAGAGCTTGAAGGAGAAAGGCAGAAGACATTTTATTTATATAAAGTAGGTCCGGCCCGTGCGATTCTTGGAGAGTCTACCATCAAAATTGGACCTAGATTAAGCCATGTCCATATTCACGAACTACAGAAACTTGTCTTAAGCATAGCGCCAGCGGAAAGAAAGTCTTTCTTCGAAAGAGTTCTGCAAGACTAATGATAGCAAACATTCTTTCAAAGCAAATGAGACAAAGCTGCAGGAAGCCGAGAAATTTTAAGGAAAAAAAAAAAAAAAGGAAACGTGACAAGATCTAGAGGATTGCAGGCCACCTGCATTTTTGTTGATCTAAAAATTCAAAAAATATATATTTAATTTTAAAAATGAAATAAAAACCTATCTACAAAATATTTTTCTTACAGATCCTTAAAAGTAAAAATATATATACATGTTAACATTCATAAAAAGAAAATGTTAACCGTATTATATATATATATATAGATATATATGTCATACGTGGATTGATTCAGGTTTTGCTATCTTCAAATTTATAAAAATACCAGAAATCATCTAATAACTCCTTTCTCCATACACTTATATATAATATGATATATATTTAGAAAGGTCAATTTAAAATATTAAAGCCATGAGTCCATGAGTCCATGATCCAAAGCAGAAAGGATCCAAATGAGAACCGCCCGAAAAAAATGGAGGATGGCAACTAAAATACAATCCATCGCATAATCAATAAAGCCACCATCCGGCAGTAAGTATATAAATGCCAAGTAAGCCACCATCACAGGGCAACACTATTGGTTCCGCAAACCAATTCAGACTTCTCATTCCAACAGGAAGCTAAATTGCTTTTAGACATAAAGATACTATAATCGTATGTAAGCAGGCTAGTTTGTAGTACCACCTAAATGAGACTTGTTGGCAATATGAACAATAAGGTCAACAATGCGATTGCTGCAAAATCACAGACAAAGTAGACATTAGATCTAGCTGAATTAATAATAAAGCATATGCGCATCTCGTGAGAATTAGATTTTGGTTGGATTAACAATGAACTGCAAGTGTTAGGTAAACTCTCATAATTAACATAAGTCATGCATGAAAAGGTTAAAGGTGAAGTTGGATTACCTGTAACCCGACTCATTATCATACCATGCAACAAGCTTCACAAATTTTTCATTCAAAGCAATTCCTGCCTTCGCGTCAAAAATACTTGACCTGGAATAATGATTGAAAAAATGTTAATAAAAAATACATAGCTTCATATGCAAAACTCCGAGAAACAGGTAGAGGATTGGATCAGCTGAGAAAAAAGATGAAGGGTAATAGGATAGGTGCTATATAACTAAATGCTTTCAACAATTTCTCAATTGTTGACATAATTTATACCTGCTATCACCAACAAAGTCGGCGGAGACCACATCATCTTCGGTGTAACCAAGAATTCCCTTCAAGTTGCCCTCTGATTCCTCTCTGACCAAGACAACAACAGTAAATCAGTCAAGCCAACAGAGAAGAATCAATCCCAAAAAGTGAAACATTTAAATATGAAGTCCTGATGAGTGAAGAGCTGTGTATGATTAATATAACACTAAGTATTACTTTTGGGAGATACTAAGTATTCTGCCTTTACTTGATAGCTCTTTTGATTTGTTCATAGGTGGTTGGCTTCTCCAGCCTCACGGTGAGATCAACAACAGAGACATCCATGGTAGGAACGCGGAATTGTATTCCAGCCATTTTTCCATTCAAAGCAGGAATGATTTTTCCAACAGCCTTGACATAGAAAAGAATGAGATAAGTAGAACCGAAATTGTTGCCTGTAGACAATGCAATATCCTGGTAGTGGTAAAGAGCCTGAAACGCCACATATAGTGTGAAATACGCACCTTAGCAGCAGCAGCACTGGTAGGAATGATGTTAAATGAAGCTGCTCTTCCGCATCTCCACTCTTTTTTTGATGGCCCATCAACAGTTTTCTGGGTGCCTGATTTGCAGAACAGAAATAGAAACCTGACGTAGCTAGTTGTATGATAAGATAGGCAACAAGTGAGCAACTAGCAATAGGCTCACCGGTGATGGAATGGACAGTGGTCATCATACCCTCAACAATGCCAAACCTTTCATGCATAACCTACGAAATTTACTAGACAATTAGAACCATATAATAGTCAAAATCAGCATCAAAGTTCCAGTTCAAAAAATGTAGAGAATCGGAAACCTTTGCAAGTGGGGCAAGGCAGTTAGTTATGCAGCCAGCATTAGAAATAACATCTAGCTCTGGCTTGTATTCGTGCTCATTAACACCAACAACAAACGTGGGAGCATCTTTACTGGGGGCTGAAATAATAACCTTCTTTGCTCCACCCTGGATTATTAAAAGGACAGGCATATTAACTTCCTACCCTGCCTATGTGGGCAGCAAACAGTTGGACCAAACAAAATCATGAACAGAACCGAACCAGAGCTAAAAAAACCAAACCATTTACTTTGGTCTTTAAACTGAATTTTGTTTTTAATTATGTGCTTATGCTAACTGGTGGCTTAAACAGCAAACACCAAAAAATAAGATAAAAGTGAGATCAAAACTGCGAGCAATTACAGACACCTTTTGAAAAATAGGCACAAAGGAGATATGGTGAGTACAAGAACGCTAGGAAAGTAAAGGCAAATTGAAATAATAGGCAGCTAGCAATTAGGCTACAATGCATCATTGCATGAACATTGGGCATGGGAAAATTACTGCAAATGTAGACAATGGAAATGCTGGGAGCAGAAACCTTTAAATGGGCAGCAGCCCCGTCCTTATCGGTGAAAAGTCCAGTGGACTCAACAATGACTTCAGCTCCACTCTCAGACCACGGGATCTCATCTGGGGTCCTGATGATTGACCAAAACTCCAAAATCATGACCAACACGTTCATAAACAAAAGAACTCTTCAACATTTTCATGCACAGCTCCACAATCGTAAACAGGAAAAAGATTTAAAATAAAATTATCAAATCATACTTGATAAAATTATTAGCGATAACATTAATCTCTGAAAAAGTTAAATTGACAGAATGAATAAGTCCATGTTTGATAATCGATTATTTTAGAGAAATAATCCTTTCTTTTTTGAAAGTTATATTTAAAATAAAAAACTATCTTCTCATATACCAATACCAACAGGATACACCTCATTCTTTTTTATATATCTCTTATCATATCTAATCTCTTCTACGTTTTTTTTACTTTCTATTTTTTTTTATCTTTATCATTCTATACATATCAAAATGGGGGTAAGAGTATCAAAACTCATTTAAAATAAGCTAACCAAACATGGACACACTATCTCACATTTACAATCACGAAGGAGTATCTCATAACCTAATTTTTTCAAAACCAATCAATCACTTTCTTCTTTGAACGCAAGTCCTTAAAAAGAGAATTATGAATCAATTTAGTTCCTTATATTAGTGCTCAAAATCAGTCTCCAAAAAAGTTAAATAGATAAAACAAATTTATTTACCATACAGTTAAAAAATCAATTTTCATATTTTTCAACAACTACATATATTGCAATAAAAGTTTATAACCAGGATCAATTCTAACACATATATCAACCACATTTAATATTTCAAAATTAATTTTATTAAAATCTAGTTTACTTAACTTTCAATACAATTAAAGTATCTCACCTTGACAATACTATTTGATAACTTGAGCTTTTTAACGAAATTAGCTTGAATGTTTTTATTTTTAAAAAAGAGTTCAGTAACGAAAATAAAAAATACCTGTGTCCAAACACAGTGACTGGATTCTGACCAAAGAGAAGGGTGTTAGAGTTCTTGACCGTCACATCGCAATGTTTCCAGTGCCCGTGAACAGTGTCGTACTTAAACATGTAGGTCTATATACACAGTCAAAATTAAACCAATGAGTTCAAATAATAAGGCTCTGAAGACTGACCTAACAGCAACATAGACCGAAGCTAGCTCCTATTCTAATGTTCTGCTTAGTTAGTTACTGAAGGTGCAAGAGGTTGATGAACACACCATGTAATCAGTGGAAATGAAAGGATCATTAACAGCAACAAGTTCCACATCGTTTCTCTGTAGAGCAACCCTGGCCACCAAACGCCCGATTCTTCCAAATCCTGTTACGTGAAAAATCAAAATAGGAAAATAGATGAATCGCAAGACGAGAGAAATGTTACCGTTGATTCCGATCTTGACCTTGCCTGATCCAGACATTTAGCTTGATCAATAAATTTAGAGATACAGTGAAGTAGGAAAAATCAGAGTCGTGAATGAAGAGGAGAAGGCAAATCATGAAGTTGTGGCGATTATCTGCGCGGTGAAGATGAGCGAGAGCGATGTTTAGTAGCACGTGACATGCAAACCGTGAGGCAAGGTAAAAACATCACTCTTACCGTAGATAGTTAAGGATTAACTTTACTAAATAGTAAAAAACAACTACCGAAGCAACCAAGTTTTGATACTTGCTCTTAATTTAATAGGCTCAGTTCTATGATCTAAATGTTGTTTTTCTTGCATAATGTAACAGTTAGATTTTGTTTTTTAAAGATTTCAATCCATCGTTCTTTATCTCCCTTGTGACCGTCTCCTCTTAAAACACAGCCTTCTCCAAACGCAGAAGCAGAGCGGTCTCATACACAAAAGCAGAGCAAAGTCACACTCATATATTGAAAATGGAAGCACTGGTATGAACATTTTGGGTAATCCGTGACACGCAATTAGGAACGAAGTTCCAAAATATGAAACGTAAGAGATATTAACAAACCATATAATAAGAAAAAAAAAACCACATTAGCCATCATGGTTCAATGATTACACTTTATCACTTCATAATTTTTTTTATGATAAGTAATAAAGGTGGAATCCATATTCTCGTATGAAATTATCCTAATTCTCAATCCTTCGTTGCTATATCTTATCACTTCATATATTTATACTTTTATCAAAGAACCTTTATACTTTTTCAAACAATAAATCTCTTTACATTTTTTTAAAACTGCTTTTTACGTTTCTTATTTGACTAAATACATCTTCCCCTTTTTCTGAAAAATAAAACTTCTAAAATATCTTTATCATTGATATATTTACCTCCTCTTCTTTTTTACTAGGATTATTTTAAGTGAAGATACATAATTATTATTTAAAAATTAACAGTAGATACTTAAATAATTATATAATTTATTATATATGTGCATATATTTAATTATAATCTTAATCATTTTTTAACAATCCAAACAATGATACATAGTAACATAAACATATTTCATCTATTCATCTATTCTATTTTATTTCATCTCCTTCCTCTAATTCATATAATTTAATTCTTTTCATATCTATTTATGTTTCTAATGTATTGATCCAGTATATTCTCATTTCTAGATACTTCTGTCACTCGTGTATTATAAAATAAGGATGATTCAAGAAATTTTTAAAAGGATTGAATTTTTGGTAATATATATAAAGAGAACAAAAAAGGAAAATGGAGGAAAAAAAGTATATATATTAAATAAATGATAAAGATATTTTTAAAATTTTACTTCTAAGAAAAAGAGACGGAGGTGTATTTAAATAAAATAGAAAGTGCAAAAGACAATTCACCACTTTTTTGTTACTTAACTTTCTAATAACGTGATTTATTTATTTATTTTGTATTCTTTACCCCTATAAGGAGGTTTACTAATAAAAATAAGTACAAGAAAATAATGAATAGAAGTATAAAACTATAAAGAGGTAAAGTATATTTTAATAAATAAATGCATTTGAACAGTACATATATAAATGAATAAATGTATTTGAAGAGTATATGTGTAAATAAATATTTATTGTTTAATAAATAATATATCTTAATAGTTTTAAAATGTATTTGAACAAATGTACTGAACCTAAACAAAAGAAAATAAACAGTGTAACATCATACAACTCATGTCTTAAGAACATAAAAGTGTATCTATTTTTTCACCACTTTGTTTCTGTTTAATTTCTCCCGTTTTTTTCCTTTATAAAGGATATGAATTAAAAGGCTTGGCTTTTCTACGAAGATTACAACGTGGGAGTCCAACTGTCTCAGTCCCTACTAAGAGAAACTAAAATAAATATAAAAATACAACTTGACGAAAAAGCCCAGAAACATATAACTCAATCCAATATGAAAATGGGATCGATTTCCTGGCCTGTATTGGGTATTTATACGAGAAATGGACCAAAGAAGGAAGTTCAAACGTAGTAATCGGAATTACAGAAAATTTCAATGAAAACATATGGAATGAGTCAGATCGTGAACAGGAATGGGATACAGATTAGGTTTTGACGATCTACAAACTGCAGTAGGATTTTGGGAGGGAGGAAAAGAGGAGAGCAGCGAAACAGGATCGAATAATATGGTAAACGATTCAAAACAATCAATCCATCATTTACACAGCCTTTTTCCCCTATAGTTAAAGAAAATTTTTAAAAAAACTGAGGTAAAATAAAAGATACAATAAAAAGATACACCCTTAACATCAATCATTGCATGGTGTGTAAAATTGATGCAACACTTTTGGGTGAGGGTGGGGGATGGTGAATGTAACCTAATGTAACCTAATATTTTGGTTGTAACCACGACTAAACGTTTGGTTTATTTTGAATTTAAAGGAATAATTTTTTAAAAACTTCTTGGATATTATTTCAAATAGAGCATTTTAATACACATTGATCATAACCCAACGAAACAAATGAACTAAAACTAAAAAATGTTAATTTTAAAATATGTGCAGAAAAATATTTAAACCATGAATCCATGATTCAAAGCAGAATGCATCTAACATACGGATCCACTGATGACAAATGGAGGACGGCAAAAATATCCACAATGACAATCAATAAAGGGAAGTGCATTAGCAAGTATATAAGCCAATTACATCGGCAAGTATACAAAAATCCAAAAACTCCCATCCCGTCCACAAAAGAGGCAACACCAAAAGCCTAAGCGAGCAAAGGCTCCTAAAAGGGCAACAACACAGGTTCCAAAACCGATTTTATTAAGACTTCTCACTTTAGCATAAACAAAATACGCTAAATATCGGCTAGACATGGTACTCAAATGTAGACAGGCTACTGCGCACTATCACCTTAAAGAGACTTCTTGGCAACTAGAGCAATCAGGTCAAGCACGCGTGAGCTGCAGAACCAGAGGCAAAGTAGGCATTAGAACTAGCTGAATCAATAATAACGCATTTACACTTTCTCGAGATTACATTTTGGCCAATTTAACAGTTTATTGCACATCTACGACAAATTAATTAACCTCTTCGGTATCTTTAAGCAACTCGATGCTGCATTATCCAAATATCATCCAAAAAGAAAGGTTGAAGGTGAATTACCTGTATCCCCACTCGTTGTCGTACCATGATACAAGCTTCACAAAGTTGTTATTCAAAGCAATTCCAGCCTTTGCATCGAAAATACTTGACCTGGAACAATAATGATTAAAAAAGTTAATCTGATAATAATTTATGACTAAACACAAATAAAGACCAATTGTTAGCGAGGATAAACATGTAAAAGACTAATATCTACTCAAAAATGGTAACACAAATTGGATAGGCATCATCACTACCGGCAACCATGTATGTTCAATAATTTCTCAACTGTTGACATTATTTATACCTGCTATCCCCAAGAAAGTCGGTAGAAACCAAATCTTCATCAGTGTAACCAAGAATTCCCTTCAACTTTCCCTCTGACTCCTCCCTGATAAAGACAATCCAATGGCAGAGAACCAATCCCAAAATGTAAGCAATTTTGAATAACAAAAGTCCTGATAAAATAATAAGATCCATAATAGTACTACAATATCATTAAGAGAATCCAAGCATTTAATCCTTACTTGATAGCCTTTTTAATATCATCATAGGTGGCTGACTTTTCCAGCCTCACTGTGAGGTCAACAACAGAGACATCCACGGTAGGAACACGGAATGCCATTCCAGTCAATTTTCCATTCAAAGCAGGGAGAACTTTCCCAACAGCCTTGACACACCAATGTAAGAGCAACTCAGGTAAAACCCGGAATCATTGCCAGTAAACAATACAATATCAAATTTTCAGTATAGAGACTGAAAGAGTACATATACGGATATAGCAAATAATCACCTTAGCAGCTCCAGTGCTGCTTGGAATGATGTTAAATGAAGCAGCTCTTCCACCTCTCCAGTCCTTGCTCGATGGTCCATCAACAGTCTTCTGGGTAGCTGGTTTGCAAAGCAAAATAAGAGAAGCCTGACTTAGCAGGTGGTATGATAATATGGGTCAGGTCACCACCTAATTAAGAGCTATAAGCTCACCTGTGATGGCATGAACAGTGGTCATCAAACCCTCAACAATGCCAAATCTGTCATGAATAACCTGCAAAATTGCCAAGAAACAATTAGGACTACATACAATAGTCAAAAGCACACACAAAGTCCATTGAAAAGAATCTGGAGAATTGGAAACCTTTGCCAGTGGAGCAAGGCAGTTGGTGGTGCAGCTAGCATTAGAAATAATATTAAGGTCTGGTGTGTACTCATGTTCGTTAACACCAACAACAAACATGGGAGCATCCTTACTGGGGGCTGAAATAACAACCTTCTTTGCACCACCCTGAAATTTTAAAAAATACAGAAAATAAGATTAATAACATTCTACCATAAAATAAACAAAACTGATCATTGTTTAATGTATGCCAAGAGCACACAAGAAGAAATCAATAAATAGTTTTTGTTGGAAATTGTAAAATCCATGTTTCCAATCTATTGGATCCTGCCATTTACAGTAAACACTGACTATATACGTGGGCACACAGTAGTAAGACCGTAAAATTAAAAACAAGATCTCAAACCCAGCAAGTATGCAGAAGACATAAAATGGATCAATCAGACAATCACATGCAATATCACAGAAAAATAAAACAAAGGAGATGGGGTGAGTGCAAGAGAGCTAAAAACAAAAGTACCGGCTAATTAAAATGATAGGCGGCAATTAGGGTACAAAAAATATGCTCGAAACATAGACAACAGCAAAGAAAACGCAAGCTTAGAAAAGGGAATAGTTGACAGAGGCAAAAGATAGTGCCAGAAATATAAACCTTCAAATGTGCGGCGGCTTTGTCCTTATCTGTGAAAACTCCGGTGGACTCAACAATGATCTCAGCTCCAGTTTCGGCCCATGGGATCTCTTCAGGGTTCCTGAAGATCAACAAGAACATAACCAAGAAGTTCATAAAGATAAACAACACTTTGACAATTAAATGGAAGGCTCAACAATCAAAACGAAGGGAAGAAAAGAAAATACCTGTGTCCAAAAACAACGACCGGTTTGGTACCAAAGAGAAGGGTCTTTGAATCCTTAACCGTAACATCATGATGCTTCCATTGTCCGTGAACACTGTCGTACTTAAACATGTACGTCTGCGCAAGCAAACACGGAGAATCAACAAGTTCAGAATCAGATCTAAGATTTTTAAAAATTAAATAAAAAAAAAAGACATAACGATCTGAATCCTAACCAAACAGAGAGCATGGTAGCTATTCTATTGTGGTTAGTGATAGAGATGAAAAAGGTTAGGAAATGAAAGTGAGAGGTTGAAGTACCATGTAATCGGTGGTAATGAAAGGGTCGTTAACAGCAACGAGTTCGATATCGTCTCTCTGGAGAGCAACCCTGGCCACCAAACGGCCAATTCTTCCAAATCCTATTACATCAAAACAAAAAAATTAAAAAATCGAAACAGAAGTAGTAGGAACATAGTTGAGCCGATCGGAAGCAGCAGAACAGAGATCGAAGGAAGGAGAAGGGTTACCGTTGATTCCGATCTTGACCTTGCCTGATCCATGCAATTCATTTCAGAACAATAGAAACAGAAGATGAATAAATCAGATCGAGAAAAACTGGGTAGAGTTGAGAATGAAGAAGACAAAGAAAGAAAGAGTGGTGATTGTTAGCTTACCCATGACTGCAGAGAAGAGAGTAGGAGGAGCAGTGGAGTAGGTAGTAGAAGTTGAGAAAAGGAACTGGGAGATAGTGTTTTCAAAATAGTAAATAGGGTTTTATTATGGAGGTAGAAGAATCAAGACCGCAAAGATAGGTACGTGTCCAAAATGAAGTGCGTGACACCTACCTACAGGACCGGCGTATGACCCATGATGCTTTGCCAAAGTAGACGATTTTTGTAATTTCTGCTTCTCGCCAGCAGACACGCAATGCGTTTTTTCTTTTCAAAATGAATTTAAGGTTACTCTTTATATAAGGTTTGTTAATATTCATTTTTTTAAAATAGTATTTTATTATTATATTTTTAAAAAAGGATTAGTTCTTTCCAGGTAATTCTTGTGCTTGATAATTGTTACGATATCTCAAATTACACTACAAGTATAATTTGAGTGCTTGTTACTTGAAAATTCGTATTTTATATCATAATAATCAATTTCTAAATTATTGGATATATTATATGCATACGTGAATGTAATTATGTAATTTATCTTAATTAACTTGATTTTTAATAGCTTTAATTTTTTCAGTATCTTAATTTTCATAATTTAGATTTTTTAATAATGTTAAATAGCTTTAGTTTCTGAAATGTCTTAATTTTTATAATTTTGATTGTTTTAATAATTTTTTATCTGTCATCTAATCTTACTGTACTCATATTAAGAAAGTAAATAAATGTTCTTGTATATTATAATTGTTATATAATTTTTAGCATGTCCTTGATTTTCTTATCAATTGATTTTTTCTTAATTAATATTACTATAAAATATATAATAAAAACTAAATATTATTAAAATTTTAAAATAACTACTACAAAAGAATAAAAGTTTTCTAAATTTTGTGACAAATAAGAGCGAACAAACTTTTAATTGGCTTATTCACATTATTGGCTTGAAATGGAAACATTAAATAACAAATTCGTTATTGTTGTCTTAAATTTTTAAAAACTAGATAGATGCGGTCATTATATTCAAAGAAAAATATAACTTGCATAAATATTACCTACAAATCAAGCAAATAATGCGTACGAATTGGTGTATGTTTGATTTAATTTTTTTAAAAATATTTACACATTTTTTATAATTTTCAATAAAAATGTCTGAAAAACAAATAAATATTTTTAAAAAAATCTTAATATCTTTGTTTATGTTTTTAATGAGCAGTCATCAGCACATATGTATAGAAATACCTTACACTTTTTTTTATATTTTATGATCAACGAATGAGAAAATTTTAAAAATAAAATAAATTATCGAAACAGGATAAGTTATTGTGTAAATGTTCAATTTTTTTTATTTCTAATTTAACTGCAATAAAATATGCTGTAAATATTTAAAATAATTATTTATTAATAATTATTTATTTGAGAATGAAAACAAAATTAATCTTTAAAACTAGAAAGAGGTCAATATTTAAATGGATGTACAAGGAGTAATAACTACGAACGTTATTCATCATATTTGCATCTTAATATATTTACTCAGTTTAAAATTGAGTAGAATTAATTTTAATAAACATAATTTTAAATTATTAAATATTTTTAAAATATAATCATATATTAATCTAAATTATATATGTTTTATATATATAGAATTTATATTTAAAAATATAAAATTTTTGAATTTAAATTAAATAAATCCTTAAAAAATTTATTAGAATTAATTTAATAATAAAAAACATGGGATTAAATTAATTTATATAAAATATGAGTATGAATTTTATCGTAAGCCAAAAAAATTATTAAATTGAATATTTAAATGTATGTAAAATATCAAATTAAATAAAAAAATTAACCTATTTAAATTTTAAAAACATAAATATTTTTTAACTTTTTATCCCTTAAAATACTATAATAGTATTATAAAAACAAACTTAATACTCTTTATGTTTTTAAAATGAATTCAAACGTGTACTCAATTTTTTTTAAAATGTATTCAAAATTAAATGTCATTCTTGTAAGTTGGTACCTTATTGCTTTTTTTATATTTAAAAAAACTAAAATAACAAATAAGGTGAACACTATGGCAATGCAACACTATCAAAACAACATAATTCGAAGGACAAAGAGGAGGGAATCCGCTCACAATCCGTGGGGCACATCACGTCGCTGAAGTGGAGGCCAATATTCATATACAAAATAGCTTTTAATTTCTAAGCCACTGGCTTGCTTTTTACTTTTCTTTCTTAGGTTCGAAACATGTGGCTTCAGTTGGAGGGTCGTAGATATTTGGTTCGTGAATGAAACAACGAAATAACCAGAAATTGCAAAGGTCAAGTCACGTATAATTTTCTGACAGCATATTTTTTATTTTTTTATTATATCATTCCTCGTATTTCTCTCTCTTCTCTTTTTATATTACAGAAAATATTGTATAAATTTGTAGGAAGAATATCATTTCTCAAAGGTCAGGCTGTTGCGTGGAGCGCCCGATCTATTGATGTGGTCATACCTAACTCTGAATGTTTGACTACTTAACCATCTCATTGTCTGGTAAGAGAAAAAAAAAACAACAACTGTAGAGAGATAGAGGGAAAAGAAAATTAAAAAAAAAAATGGAAGGAATTTTAGCCATTGTTTGCATATGAGAAACTCAATTAAAAGTTCAATCTTTAGAAATCTTCATAAATCTAGAAGCTATTAGGGTGATTCTAGGGTGGTCTAACCAACCGTAGTCTGCTAATTTGTGCTTCGTTTCTTTAAAAAAGAAAAGAAAGTGATTAGACATAACTAAGAAAGGAAATATTTTTGGAACATAAATAAGAAAGAAAATATTCGTAAGTCTGGTTTAACAAAAAAAAGTGCTGATAAAAGAATAAAGATAGTTGGTGATATGCCTTTTCATTTGTTTTGATCGAAGAAAAGAAAAGAAAGAACATAAAAATATTTTTAAATTTTTAATGTAAAAATAAAAAATATGGTGACCTTTTTATGGAATAAACAATTACGTTCCCAGAAAATACATGGCTATTATAATTTAACATTAATGTTTACATTTTATTTAAAATGTATTATTTTTATATTTGATCAAAGAATATATTATTTAAAATTATAAAATATATTATTATTTATTTAAAAAAATAAATATTTAAATTTATTTATTTTAAAATTTGTGAATGAAAAAAGAAACTCTTAAAGACAAGATCATTTTAAACTTCTGATTATCTTTGGACTCTGTTGAAATTTTTCCAACAAGCAGAGGACATTTATTTGGAAAACGATAAAAAATATATATAATGCAATAATCGGAAATTCAAAAAACTTACTAACCTGACAATCTCCAGTAGTACAGTAACTCAGGAAAGTCATAGTGTTTTTAGATATTTTTTTTTTAAAATAGATGAATAGAGTTACAAAAACTTATTAAAATGACATATCTTAAGCTTCAAAGAATACGTTAAAAATACTAATAGATTATTCATCAATAAATTCTTACAGGGTAACCAGAATTAAATAAGGAATCTACCTTTATTGATAAAGTATGTTTAGATTAATTGGAAAAAATTCTTTTAATAATTAATAAAAAAACATAATAATTTTATCATGATTAATTTTATTAAATAAATATATTTAAATATATTCAATAAAACGGACTACGTTTAATTATGTTTATAATAAATGATATTCTAGATTTTTTAATTTATTTAATTTTAATTTAATTTCTAACCTTTTAATATTTCAAATCGATTTATTAAATTTGAAAATATTTCTAACATTAAATTTTTTGTAAATTTCATACAAAAAATCAATTATTTACTACTGATTCTATATTACAAATAAAAAATTTAAATTAGAACATTTAATAAAGTTGAAAAACTAAAATAATATTTTATATAAATTTGTTTAGTAAACAAATTTAAGTATTGAACATATCTAAGATCATCCAATAAATAATAGGATCATATATATAGTACTCAATGAAGATAATCATAATTAATATAATTATAAGACGTTAAATTTTTAATTCCTTAATTCAGTTTTTATCACATTCTTTAAATTATTATATTAATTTTTAGACAAAACTACAAATACGTTATATAAGTAGACTTATTAAATTTAACACTTTTTTAAATATTTAATTTCTTTTGTCATCATTAAAACAACATTAATTTTAACATAAAATTGATGGAAAAAATAACGATATTAATTAACATAAACTAAAACCAATATAAAAACAAAATAAAATGTAAGTTAAATACGAAGTTTTCTACACTTAATATAAACATACTTTGTCTTCCCTTAAAGGCTGCAATACTGAAGATTATCAGGTTAACCTTAACGATCTGACTATTAGCTTCATCTCTCTTCTTATTGGAATTTTGACATTTCCAATCACAGCATTATATTATAACGTTTTTTTTGTTCGATGTCCAAATAAATGCCCTATTCTTAGATACAAAATGATCATACTCAAATGCCTTTTTGACGATCTTAAATTGTATTGACCGGGAATGCGAAAACAATGGAACAAGGTTCAATAAAATGGCACACAATTCATAGGGTAAGACATAAATGGTCATTGAACTTCATGTTTCGATCAGCCACCTCACTCGTCATTACTTCATATTTTTGCCATAACATTGATAAATGATAACTGTTAATTTTAATCATAGACTAAAAATCAAGGCAGAAAATTATTCATACCATGAATCCATGATTCAAAGCATACAGGATAAAATAAATAGAGGGCGAAAATATCCACTATGACAATCAATAAAGCCAAGTACATTAGCAGGTACATAGCCATGTACATCAGCAAGCAAATAAAAATTCAAAATCTCCCTCCAGACAACAACAGAGGTGGTAACACCAACAAAAGCTGAAAGCTCCTAACAGGGCAAAAACACTGGTTGGGGAAACCGATTTATTCCGACATCTCATTTTAGCAAGGGCAAGGCAATAAGCATACGATACAAATGTAAACAAGGCTACATTGGAGTACACCTTAAAAAGACTTGGCAACGTGAGCAATCAGGTCAAGCACGCGTGAACTGCACGACGAGGCAAAGTAGGCATTAGATCTAAGCTGAAATAATGATAAAGCATCCACACTTTTTTCTTGTGATTAGATTTTGGTCATATTAACAATTTATTACATAACTTGGGCGAATTCATTAACTTCTACTGTATCTAAGTAACTAGATTCTGCATTACCCCACTATCATGCACAAGGAAAGGTTAAACGTGGATTACCTGTATCCCCACTCGTTGTCGTACCAAGATACAAGCTTCACAAAGTTATTATTCAAGGCAATTCCTGCCTTGGCATCAAAAATACTAGACCTGGAACAATGATTTAAAAAAAGTTAATCTAATGACCACGAGAAACATGTAAAAGTTTAATATCAACTCAAAAAAAAGGTAACAAAACTTGAATAGGCGCCATCACTACCGGCAACCATGTGCGTTCAATATCTTTTCAACTGTTGACATTATTTTTACCTGCTATCCCCAAGAAAGTCGGTAGAGACCAAATCTTCATCAGTGTAACCAAGAATTCCCTTCAACTTGCCCTCAGACTCCTCCCTGATAAAGACAACACATAAGACAATCTAATGGCAAAGGACGTATCCCAAAATTTAAGAAATTCAGTATAACAGTAGCCCTTATAAAATAATAAGATCCAGAATAATACTACAAAATCAACAAGAGAAGAATGCAAGTGTTCAGCGCCTTACTTGATAGCCTTTTTAATATCTTCATAGGTGGCTGACTTTTCCAGCCTCACTGTGAGATCAACAACAGAGACATCCACAGTAGGAACACGGAATGCCATTCCAGTCAATTTTCCATTCAAAGCAGGGAGAACTTTCCCAACAGCCTTGACGCACAAAAGTAAGAGTGAATCAGATAAAATCAGAACTAATTACCAGTAAACAATACAATATCAATTTTGTAGTTAAGAGACGGAAAGAGTACAGATAGGGATATAGCAAATAATCACCTTAGCGGCTCCGGTGCTGCTGGGAATGATGTTAAATGAAGCAGCTCTTCCACCTCTCCAGTCCTTGCTGGATGGTCCATCAACAGTCTTCTGGGTAGCTGGTTTGCAAAAATAAATAAGAGAAACCTGACTTAGCAAGTGGTATGATAATATATGGGAAACAGGTCACCATCTAATTAATAGATATTAGCTCACCGGTGATGGCATGAACAGTGGTCATCAAACCCTCAACAATGCCAAACCTGTCATGAATAACCTGGAAAATTGCCAAGAAACAATCAGGATTACATATAATCGTCAAGAAATTTTTCAATAGACAAAATCAACACACGAAAATTCTATTGCAAAGGATCTGGAGAATTGAAAACCTTGGCAAGTGGAGCAAGGCAGTTGGTTGTGCAGCTAGCATTGGAAATAATATCAAGCTCTGGCTTGTACTCGTGTTCATTAACACCAACAACAAACATGGGAGCATCCTTACTGGGTGCCGAAATAATAACCTTCTTTGCACCACCCTGAATTAAAAAAAACACATTAACATTTACAATAATCTACACTAAACTTTAATAAATAAAAGCAATAAAAACACCCAACAAAAACAACTTTGACAAACAGCACCGCAAAAATGGATCTCAAATCTTGCGAAACCACGGCACAAAAATGATGATCACATACTAAGAACGTACAAAAATAGAACACAGGATATGGGGTGAGAACAAAAACGCTACAAAAGCATAGTTAAATTAAAACAATACACAGAAATTATTATAATGCAGGGAACAAAGCACAAGAAGAAAATATCAAAAACTTAGACACATGAGACGGTTAGTACAGGAAAAGGGTAGCGCCAATCCAGAAATACAAACCTTCAAATGTGCAGCGGCTTTATCCTTATCTGTGAAAACTCCGGTAGACTCAACAATGATCTCAGCTCCAGTCTCGGCCCATGGGATCTCTTCAGGGTTCCTGAAAATCAACAAGAACATAGCAAATAAGTTCAAAAAGATAAACAACACTTGAACAATTAAATGCAAGGCTCAACAATCAAAATGAAGGGAAGAAAAAAAAATACCTGTGCCCAAAAACAACGACGGGTTTCTCACCAAAGAGAAGGGTCTTAGAATCCTTAACCGACACATCATGATGCTTCCATTGTCCGTGAACACTGTCGTACTTAAACATGTACGTCTGCGCAGGCAAACACGGTGAATCGACAAAATCGGAATCAGATCTAAGATTTTTAAAAAATAATAATATGAAGAAAAAACATAAGGATCTGAATCCTAATCAAACAGAGAGCATGTTAGCTATTTCATCGTGGTTAGTGATAGAAATGAAAAGGTTGTAAATGGAAGTGAGAGGCTGAAGTACCATGTAATCCGTGGTAATGAAAGGATCGTTAACGGCAACGAGTTCAATATCGTCTCTCTGAAGAGCAACCCTGGCCACCAAACGGCCAATTCTTCCGAATCCTGTTACATCAAAGCAAAAAAATTTAAAATAAGCCAAATAGAAGAAGTAGGAACATAGTTGAGCGGATCCGAAACAGCATAACAGAGATCAAAGGAAGAAGAAGGGTTACCGTTGATTCCGATCTTGACCTTGCCTGATCCATGCCATTCATTTTAAAACAAAACAAAACAGAATGGAAAATCAGATCGGGAGCAGCTGAGTAGAGTTGCGAATGAAAATGAAAAGAGAAGAATGAGAATCGTGAAAGAGTGGCGGTTGTTTACTTACCCATGACTGCAGAAATGAGAGTGGAAGGAGGAATACTGTAGTGGCTAGTAGGAAGAAGAGGGTGGGTAGCAGAAGTTGAGAAAAGGAACGGTGAGATAGGGTTTTAATAAGGTGGAAGAATAAAAGACCGAAATGATAGATAAGTGCCGAAAGTGGAAGTGATTGACACCTACAGGACCGGCGTATGACCCGTGATGCTGTGCCAACGATTACGCTGTACGATCTTTTGTGATTTCTGGCTCTGCTTCACGCAAACAGATCTAGAATGCGTTTTTTTTCCCTTGTTTCTTTTTTAATAAATGTAAGGCTTCCCTCTTACATACAGGTCCTATTAAGCAATAGTTTTTAAGAAATTAATAAGTAAAATGTTAATCATTACATTCAAAATATTAAAATTTTAAAAATATATTATCATATTGCTATAAAAGATAATTTATTATACTTAAATTATAAAATATCTATAATAAAGTAATATTAACCTTTTAATAATATATTTTAACACAAAAATTGGAATAGGTAATTTATTTAAAGAAAATCAGGTATGTATACTTGAACAAATTATTCAATTTTAAATTCACTTTTAATTCCTAATCAATATTTTTTTCATATATAGTTGAACAAATAATCTTAATTATATAATTATTTATAAATAGTTAAACTAAAACAAAATCCAATGATAGTAATCCATATTAGATATATGGTTAAAATATGTTATCTTCATGACAATAAGTGGAAACAAATTTCATTTAATATATTTTAAATGCACTTGTCTGATTTGTTTTCGTAATGAAAATATATTGATTAGCTTCATTTATGTACATATTTTAATCTTAGTTAATAATTTAAAATTAATTTTATTAAAATTAATTTCACTCAAGTTTAAATCAAACAAATATTATGAACATGTTTGATAAAATATTTTAATCACTTGAAATCTAAAATCATTAATTGAAAATTCTTTACAATATATAAAATAATTTATTTTAATAATTATTTTAAATATTTTTATATTTTTCAGCTACTATGTGAAAATTTTATTTTTAATATAATTTATAATACGATCATTTATTTATTTTTCAAAATTTAATCATCTGAATTTTTAACAATAATTTTATAAATTTTGATATTTTTACTTTTATTTATTGTAAAATATTATATTTTAAATTCTTATTAATATATGCTATTTATTTTAATTATTATAAAAATTATTATTAATATATACTATTTATTTTAATTATTATATTATTTACTTTATTACATTGAATATTAAATCTTTCGAAAAAATTATAAAAATTAATTTTATATAAAAATATTTAAAATTTATTTATATGAGAAATAAAATAAATTATTTATTTATAATATTTTATTTAATAATATTTCATTATTTTTTATCAACAAAAAAGTAAATATATTCTACTTATCAAATTTTAATTTATTATTTAATTATATCTTTATTTATTATTTTATATTTATAAATTATTTTAATTATTAATTTTATTAAAAATGTAAGTTAGTTTAATTGTCGTATAAAAACTACTTTATTTTTAAAATTTTCACCATTTTTAATATATTTGTTCATTTTGAATTAAATAAAATATTAACTAAGATGAAGTATGTCGTTAATATTGAAAATATGATTTCATTAACAAATATTTTTTTGAGAATGACAACAAAATTATAAGATATTTAATTTGTTTTTTAGTTTTAGTCTTTTAAAATATTTTATAAAATAATTATCAGAAGTTATTTTTAAAAGGAAATTAAAAGAGAATAAAAAATAAAATAATAAGAAACAATATAAATAATAAAAATCAAAACAATTTATTTTTTAAAATTTAAAAATATATTTTTTAAAATAGATTTCAAAAACTTAACTTATCAAACAAGTGTCCAAACTTCTCAATTTCTTTTTTAAAAAAACCTATTTTTAGAAAGAAATAAGAAACAAACTCTTAACTTGATCGAAACTAGAAAGAGGTCAAGATTTAAATGGATGTGCAATATAAACCTTATCTTATCCATTATATATCCACATGTGAAATATCCTGGAGTTTGCATTTTCCTGTAAAAGGAAAAAAAACTAGAAATTATTGTGTCAGGAGGATTAGAGGGTATTAAGTCTAATTGTATTTAGACTTTTAACTGTAGGGAACGTTAACTACTTCTCCTATTGATTAAAGAGTTTTAAAAAAATTTCAACTAAAATTTTATTAATACATAATTATTATAATTTTAACACGATAACGTTGTTTTTAATAAAAAAATTGTTTTTCTACCAATATTCTTAACACACATTAACTTTGATTCTTTGTGAATGGTTTATCAGATAGTTATATACTAAACATTTTTTAGAAAATAATAAATATGTGAGTATGAATTTTATTGTTAGCTAAAATTCTGTACACAGAATACCAAGTTAATTATTTCAAAACAAATATTTTCAATCTATTAATATTTACAAAACACAATTTTGATTTTTATTCAATAAATTGCTATTATATATTATAAAATATATCTTCATATATCTTATTCTTAAAATTGAATTCAAACATAAAAAAATTAAATGTCATTCTAAGAGTTTATCAAAAAGACAAAAATGTTAAAAACAAGGATGAACACTGCTGCGGCAATGCTACGCTATCAAAGCATTTTATAATTTTGAAGCACAAAGAGTGAAGTGGTTCAGATTCAGTGGACACGTCACGTCGATGAAGTGGAGGCCAATATGCTCTTACAGGTGGCTTTCAATTTTCAAACCACTGGTTCCTCTTTTACTTTTCTTTTGGGGTTCGAAACTTATGTCATTGGTTGGAGTATTCGATTGAATGAAACAACGAAATAACTTGAAACCAGGCTTGGCCATGCCATTGCGTGGGGCGTCAGCACTGTTATGTGGTCATGCTTGGCCCTATTTGACCATATACTTTTGTTATCTAATTATTTGAGTATCTGAAACTCAGTTCAAAGTTTATTCCTTAAAAATCTTCATAGTCTAGAAGCTTTTATCATGTATTTTGAACTTGTGATTATACTGTTGTTTTTATGTATTGGGCCTCAAGGCTCTCAATGTATATTTGTAGCAATATAAGTGTTTGATTATTTGTTAATTAAAAACATCTAATGTTGTATTTTATGCATTTTAAAAAATTTTGGATGGATATTTTTTTTTTAATTTTTAAAATTTAGTTTGAGCACTTTTAATTATAAAAATAATGGGAGTCTAAATGGGTGAAAAATTCAAAAAAAAAAGGTGAAATAAAGAATGTTTAGAAAGAAAATAAAGAAAAACAACTGTTATTCTAATAAATGACAGGTATGCTCTTTATACAGAAGAAAGATAGTTTTCTATTTACTTATTTATTTAAAGTGGGGAACACGGATATCATTCATATATGAAAAGAAGACCAAAAAAAAAATTAGAACCTCTTTTTATTCCTATTTTTTTTTTCACTCTACAAAGAAAAAAAAAGTTGCTTTAGGTTTTAGTGGTTGTTTTGTCTGTTGCCCCATTTCTCCTTTTTCACCAAACAGATGAATTCTCATTTTCTCCCTCTGTGTTATTGGAATTTCTTTCTGAATTCTCATTTCCTCCTTCTGTGTTATCGGAATTTCTTTCTCCTCATAATTATTTATACCAAGTTTAATTGTGTGTTAAGAAAAGTAAGGGAGTAATTAAGGTGAGTTTATCTAACCTATCTTATTAGAAATATAAATGCACATTTCTACAAAGTGTATATTTAAATTTTTAGTTGTTTAATTTTTCTATTAAATAAAAAATATATTCGAATGTACGGATATTATTTCCTATTTTATTTAGGTTGATATATATTCGTTAAACACAGATGAGTTCTTGATAAAAAATAGAAAATGCAAAATGAAGTATTTTAATTTGATTTTGTTTTTATGACATCACAATTTTGTTTCTCTAAGAAAAATTAATCAATTTCATTGGATGTGCTTTAGAGTTCGTGCACCAAATAATCTAAAACGTCGTTTTTCTCTTATATGCTCCATTAGACAAACCAAAATCCAAACAAACTTTTTATCAATTTAGTTAAACCACCCAGGTTAGTCGACTAAATAACTTATTATTGAAATAAGAAAATCTTAATAAATTTAAATTACAACAACACAAACACAAGTAATCACAAAATTAGAAAAGGGAAAAAAATGAAAAAAAAAAATGATCCTTGAAGCATCTGGGTGGGTATTGCATGTGTGTGGGCGCGTGAGAGAGACTTTGGCGTTTTACAACATGCTGGGACAGTTAGATCTAACTCGAGTGTGGAGCATTGAAGGGTTGGTTGTGAGTAAGTTAGCTAGAAAGTAGTATGTTTCACAAAATTCGAATGCATTTACGCTTTAAATTTTGGCATTATGACTCTATTTTTTAATATGTTTTCTCCCTAAATTTATACTTTTCTTAACGTAAAATGAAAAAGGAATTAAGTTTGAATTTAAGAATTCATGTAAATTATTTTTATTTTAAAATTTTCATTCTAAATTTCAACATTTAATCAACAATTATATATAGATCGGTTCAACGTAAATGTTGACTTAAAAAGTAAATTTATCAACAAAAAAAAATCATTGACACTTGAAAATAAATAAAAGACCTACTTTTAGAAAATGAGAGATATGATAAATTTATTTTTTAAGTGAAGATTTTTTGATTTAAGTCAGAGAATAATAATAAATTAAAGAGTTTATTTTGCAAATAAATATTTTAATTACTATCCATTAGCTAATAATTAATAACTATTTTTTGTGCAAAAAATATTAACAATTAACAAAATTTTATGTTTCTACTACTTTTGATTACTCTTATATATGATTTTTAAATAAAATTTAAAGCATTGTAAAGAAAAACCTAAAGCACATGATTTAATTGCCATCCTCTTGAACTGGCAGTGATTACAAAATCATCTTAATCTTTTATCTCATGTCGTTGGATGGTGAAAAAATGTCTTGCTCAATAACAACCTTCTAAATTTGTTGCAAGAGATACTTTTGTTCGTCCAACAAAAATACTGGTTGTGTCCAGATTCGTACAAAACAAAGTAAAACGATTAAACCCGAAGAAAATGGAGATCGAATTCAAATTATACGTTATTTTAAATATCAAATATTGACTTAATGAAATGAAACTGGTGATGAAAATTTATATAAAAAATAAAGTTATATAAAATATTTTAACTTTCATTATTGAAGATGTTGAGTTGCGTCCATTATTTCCTATTATGGAATACCGGGAATGTCATACTCAATCGCAAGGTTCCGAGCACGAAAACCATTTCACATAAAACATATAATACCAAAATACCATTTTATACATGTACATGCAAATTTCTACTTCATTAACAAGGGCATATCAATTTCCTTATTCCTTAATATGATACCCATTCCAAGTTGCTCAACCTTTTTTTTTTATGAATTATAATCTGAATTCTTCTAAATAAATATTTAATAGAAATAACTAATTAAATATAAGAATGAAATAATGTGGTTTCATAGAAATTTATAATTTGATTTACTTAAAATTTAATTTAATTTAACTCTTTTAATAAATAAATAGGTCTAAATTTATTAATAAATCTTTTTAAATAAACAAATCAGACTTAAATATAAAAAAAATATTTATTTTATTAAAAACTTATTTATCTTCATATATATTTATATTTATTATATTTATTTTGATTATTATATTTATATGATATTAATATATTTACATAATTTTTAAAAAATTTTAAAAAAACAGTATATATCTTTCTCCTTAGTCTCAAAATGGAATCCTTTTTTACTGTTGTTTTCGTCTATCCCTACAAGATTACGACTCAACTTTTAATTTCTCCTTACGTGATCTTGTGCAAGAATATATCATATGTAACACATCACTTAGTGTAATATTCTAAAATAAATAGTTATAAGATTATCTATTGTTAAATAATTTTGATTTATTTTTTTAAAAATAGTACTAGTAAGTGTTAAATTGACATATTGTATAAATTAAAAAATACTAAAATATATCTTTATAAAATAATTTAAACTTATGAATCTTTAAAATTTTATATATATATATATATATATGTTTTAACATATTTAATAATTTTTTTATCTTGTAAATTTTAAGTATGCAAATCTTTTTAATTAATTATTTATATGTTTTAAGTTCATTTTATGATTTTTTAATATAGCCTTTTAAAGGTTTATAAGTTTTAAAAAAAACTTTTAACAGATAATAGACATGAATTTATTATTCAAAATTTTTAAATAGACCAAATTTAAACACTCAAAATGTAATTTGGTTAGCTTACTTCCAACCCTAATTGTAACCATGCTTCAATATTTCATGATTAATAGGTCAAAAATTATTGGATATATGTATCTACACTACATCTATATTAAATCTATCATATGTTAAATATTGAAATTAAATATATTTTTAATCATTTTAAAATTTACATCTTAATTCTTCATTTTAAAAATTATTAGTTTTGATTTCTATTTTTTAATTTCTTTAAAATTTTGTAAAATAAAATATTTTTTAAATAATAAAATATTTGACACGTATTATATATTAATTTAACATATCAATAAAAAAAATTAAAAATAATTTATTTTAAAAAATAAAAAATAAAAATCATTCATTTTAAAAATAAATGAATAATTCAAAATTAAAAAAATTAAACAATTAAATACATATTTAATCCTAATTTTTATTCTAATAAAATTGTGTGATACTTTCTAAATTTATGAAATCACACGTTTCTCTTATAGTAGTATTATAAAATGTATCATGAACTTTCACGTCAAATCAAACTAAATAGGTATTAATTTATTGATTTTTTAATCATTTATTCGAATAAAAATGTTTTCACTACCTATAATTTCATTAATTAATATTTAAATTTTGTTCACCAACATTAAAATTAATAGAATGTTTATAAATTATTGTTAAAATAAATATTATTAATTAAAAATACTTTCGAGATTTTAAAATTTTAAATATCAATATATTTATATTTACAATCAATGAAAGACTTCTTTTATCAATTAAATTAATTTTGCATATTTTTTTTTACGTTTTTATAAAATGCAACCCTACATTACACACGTTATGTACTGGTTACTAGTTAGACTATATCATTGTGTGCCCTGAAAAACATTTGATACTATCGGCCTCATTTTTATTTTTTTTGCTGTAACATCAATTTTTTAATATACATATATATATATATAATATTTAAATAAATATTATAAAAAAAAGGATGCATATAAGTTAAATTTCACAAAATTAACCGATAAATTAAAAATAATTAGAAACTAAATATTTTAAATTTTAAATTTTAAAACCTATAAACTAACAATTGAATTATTATTGTTTAATTTAAACGTTTAACTAAATAAAAAATGTAAAATAATAAAAAAATTAATTAATAGACTAAAATATCATAAGTATAATATATTTTTTTAATATATATATATATATATGTATATATTAAAATCTAATTATGTGAGAAAATATATTTTATATTTACTGGCAGATAAATTTTGATAAAGATTTTCATCAAATAATAGTATTGTGCATCTATAATTTTTATATATATTTTTATCAATATTTTTGAAAAGAGATTGATTTTTGAAAGAAAAACTTAACAATATTCTCAAATGAAATGTTTTAAAATTAAAAAATATATTTTAGAAATAATACATAAAATCTAAATAGTTCGAACCATGAAAACTTAATTTTTGCAGCATGTACCTAAGGTAATCAAATCTTCATGAGAATTAATTAAATCTTTATATTGAGTTAATCATGCATAGTAACAAGTTAACCAAATGTTACATATAGCTAACCAAATTTTGTATTGAATAAACCATCTCATGTAGTTGATTACCACATATAGTAATTAATTACTAAAACCTTTTAAAGCGTTGAAAACTTGCAAAATGTTTATTTAAAAGCCTTCTAAAGCGTTAAAAGCTTGCAAAATGCGGATTTAATTGATTATAAAGCATTTAGAAAGTGAAATAATCAATTAAAAATAGATATAATTAATTACTAATGTATTTTGGAGTTATAGTAATTAATTATTAACAAAATTAATCAAATTACAATAGTAACATAATGTTTTAGTAATTGATTACTAAGTTTTATAAAAATTTTATTTTTTTTAGTCACAATGATTTAAAACTAACTCATTTAAAACTACCATATAAATTTACATATAAATACTTGTTAACCCATTTTTCATATAGAGGAGAAAAGAAAACGAAAAATAATGAAAAGTTTGAGAGCTTTTAATCAAATTGTGAAAGTTTTATCTTTGCTCTAAGATTTTGATTGTATTGAGTTTCAAGAGTAATTTTGATTTGATCTTCTCTTGAATCTTTTCAATTTTGGTTGTTAATTCTTGAAAGAAATAATTATCTCTTGAAGGTGTTTGTATCTATGCAAAGTGTGTGATCTTTGCATGTTTCTTGAGGTTTTAAGTGAGATATCTTAAAGTGATTATTTGTAAGAAAATATTAGATATCTTTGGAATGAAGAATATCCTAAATGATTATTGGTGGATGCGTGTAGCTCTTTGATAGCTAAGAGTGAATAAGATAAATTTTTGTGTAATTTTCTATTAGTTTTTTTTAAATTGAAGGATAACAAACTCTCTTTATTCTCATCTAATAGTAAAATGATAATGTGTACAATGTATTTAATATTAATCTCCTACTATAAATTAACAAACCATTTTATAATTATGAGTATAAAAAATTATAATTTACAAAAAAAAGTCTTTATCATTAAATGTGAAAACTAAAGAATCACAGATCAAATTAAGAGTCAAAGTAACATTAAAGATTTTGATTTAAGAGTGATAAGATGGATAATTATTGTAGGAGGCACATTCGTCTGAATGGAGGCAAAGAGAGTCCTCGCTCATAACAATAAAAATCCTAACAAGAAGAGATGACGACGACAATAACAGAAAAAAAAAAAAAGTTGAATTGAAGGATGTCACCACCATCTACTCCACTGATTAGACATTCACAAAGATTTTCCATGCCTAAAAAATAATGTCCTCCATCCAAAACATAATTACTGTAGTAATAACCTAAGCAATTTTGTTTTCAACTTTAAGAAACACTATGTAAAATGTCTGGACACTAGCTCACAACTTTAAAAAAAAAATTCATTCCTTCCTCTTCAAAACCTAGCCTCAACAAAAAAAAAAATTAGGTAAGTTATTCTCATCAAATGAAATTTATAGTTTTTAATTTGACATATTTAAAAAAGCATTAACCATCATATATTTTTTAAAATATATAACAGTAAATAAAAATTTTAAAAAAATTATTTTACAATTCAATAAAATCTTTTATGCATATATAATGGATCTTTATTAGTAATTATTAGTAAAATAAAATCTAAACTCTTAATTTCGACTAACATTAAATGTAAACTACACATGTCACCATAATATTAATTAAGGTAATCAAAAAATAGATTTTTTTTTCTTTATATTTTTACATTTTAGCATTCTATTTTATTATTCTTTACATAATTTTTTATTGATAAATTATAATGATTTAACACTAATTTTATTGACTTGATTATTAAGATATAAATCTTGTGTAACTCATATATCACATTCAAGATTTTTTAAATGACTTATGTTTTTAAACTTATTTTTTTAATTTATTGATGAATTTTTTTTAAAAAAATTGTCAATCTAATTCATCTCCTTAAATTTGTGGTCATTTGATTAACAAATTAAATAAAATTTTATTGATTTAATAAAATTTTTATTTTTATTTTTAACATAAATATATTTTATATAATTTTTGAAAATAGTTTTACTTTAAAAATAATATAATAATTTAAATAAATAATATATATTAAAATATAATTCAAAATATAATATTTTTATAATAATAAAAAATAAATATATCAAAATTAGTAATATTAATGTAAAAAATAAATAATATTAAAATTTATAAAAAATAAATAAAATAATAATTAAATTATATAATGTAAAAAATAATTAAAAGCTAAAAATGTAGATATTATTTAAAGTAACTTTTTTAAAATTAATAATTATTCAAAAATGCTAACTATTAAATAAAATTTAAATAGTTTAATAAACTTTTTACTTAGTGTAACTTCACATTTGAATTAGTTAAGATAAAGTGTGAAACATATTAATGATTGCGATATACTAGACAATTACCAAGACACAATTTACAAAGAAGAAATAACAATGTTATATTTTTAATATTTTATTGTGTTATCAACTTCTACATTTAATTCATCGAACAAGCTTCTACATTTAAATAGTATGAAAGTGACCATAAAAAAAATTAAACTCTTTTTACTTCTAATTTTTTTTAGAAAATTAAAAAAAGTTAATAATAAAATAATTCTAATTATAACTTTTATCATAAGCATTATTTCTATTATAAGAATAATAACTTTCATTATCATCATTATCCGTACCGTTTATTTGTATAATCCACATTACTATATATATTTTACTTTTTCTATTTAAGAATTAGCAAGAATGACAAAAATAATATATACATAGGCAGAAATGCAACAGAATTCTGCTTACGTGCGAGAATCAAGTTTTTTAGAAAGCATATCAGCACTAGAAATACACTGAAATTATAATAAGGAGGCAGAAATTTCATGTTATTTAACTTAGTTAGGTTGATTTTCTACCATAATTTTTTTCAATATAAAATTTTAAATCCTTCAATTTTTTACTTCCAAGCTTTAAAGTTCTTCTTTAAAACATTTAATATATCTATCAAGAATATATTACGTCTAAAATTTTATTTATTTATTTATCTAACTTTTAATTATTCTTAAGATTATGAACTTACACACAAGAATTGTTTTATTTCAACTTTACAAGATCAATATATAATAATCATGATTGAGATAAGTCAAAACGTTCGTGATAAAACTATTATCGATGTTGTTTCCTCCATCCATTAATTTACACCACTATAAATTCAAATTTAACAATTATAAATTTTTCTGTTTTTTTAAATATCTATAAAAAAGCTGGATCCGGATGCAAATCAATTTTACTGATTACATTTCTCATTTTCCAAACTATAATCCTTTGGATAGTCAAACCAATCAAAGTGCTATGTTTGTAGAAAAGCCAACATCCCAATTTTCAAAACTATCCCCTTTCATGCTCGGAATATGGATTCATGTCCTTATCTTTTACTTGATTGTCTGTTTCAATCGCTACAAACATCGAGTTTATGAAGCATAGCCCCTTCGTTTTCATTCACCGAATTTCACGGCAAAAATAAATTTCAATATATCACTTTTGCTTAAATTATTAAGTGTGCCACCATATGCTTGTTGATCCTTCAATAACTATGCACTAATGTTTTATAGTTCATGAGCGATCGGTGTCTTTGTTTTTTTAAAATGAAAATTCTTGAATATATAAAAGGGATATAAGAGTATAAGATATGCTGAAAAAGAGAAAGAATATAAATAATGGTATAACAATTGTAAAGATATACACTATACTTTTAAAAGGTGTTTATACAGATTTTTTTTAAAATTATGCTTTTTAGGAATTAAAATTTCTCAAAGTTATAATATTAAAAATATTTTAAATGTATTTAGTATATTTAAGGATTCCTAAAAATATTATTAAAAGTTAGGAATAAAAATGAACGAGAGTGTTTGATGGAGCCTATAATTTAACTTATCTAAAATCTAACTTGAATTTAATAAATAGATAAATTTAGATTTGTTAAAAAAAAATTAGATAAACAAGTCAAACTTAAACTTAAAAAAAAAGTTTATTTAACCTATTTGAAAACCTATTTATCTTTATATATATTATATATTTATATAATATTAATATATTTACATAATTTGTAAAAATTAAAATTTTTAATTTTTAATTTCAAACAAAAGAACTCTTAGATAACTTAAATTTTTGTTTACCTCTACGAGAATATGACTCAATCCTTAATCCTTAAGGTGATTTTGTTCGAAAAAGGTATATCACATATAAAACATCACCAATTATAATATTTTAAAATAAATATGTTTTTTTATGTATACGATATAAGTTAATGTTATATGAATTTAAAATAATATATTTGATTTATTTTTTTATACAAGTAGTATTAGTAAGGATTTGATTGATAGATTCTATAATTTAAAAAATATTAAAATATATTTTCATAGAAATAGTTTAAGTTTGTAAACTTTTTAATGATCTAAAATATATATTTTAAATATATTTAATGATCTTTTTATTTTATAAATTTTAAATTTGTAAATCTTTTAATCAATTATTTATATAAACTTTAAGTTTATTTATTGATTTTTTTAAAATTTGAACTTTTAAATAAACTCATAAATCTTGTAAACTTTAAATAAAAAATAAATTTAAACATTTAAAATTTTTAGTTTAATTCGACCTCTTTCTATTCTTATTAAAAATATGATTGAAATTTTTTTATCTTAATTTATAAAATTCTTGATTTCTACATCCTTCTACGATAATATTTTACTAAAAAATATAATTAAAAAAACTATTATTTTTAGAATATTTTAATTTTTTTTTCATCAAACATAAGAATTTAATATTTAAGTTGAACTTTTTGGAAAATCTAAAAAAATCCCCACTCAAATATCTAAAAAAATCTTTATAATATGACCATAACATGCTTATCTTATATCTTTACGTTTTTAAAATTATATTATACTTAGATACATAATGAAAGATTAGACACAGGTTAGGTGAATTTTAAAATAAATAATTTAAAAGTAGGTAATTTATATTAGATATTTAATTTATTTTTATTATTAAAGGAATTTTTGGTTGAAGTAGAGTGATTTTTAAAATAAATTATCTAAAAATTGCCGTTTTAAAATAATTTACCTACAAAGAACAATTATAACGTATAAATAACATAAGATGAGACTGTAACATTGATCTTAAAAATTTGCATGTGCTTATTTGAAAAGAGTGCTACACATGTCATGTTGCAGGTAAGGAAAACAGTCTCTTCTAAAATAAATATTACATTGGTTATATTTTATATATATATTTCGTGCATGACTCGTAAAAATAGGGTGTCACGGAGCTTAAGAAAAATAATGACTTGAGAGTCAAGCAATTTCATTATTTTTATCTTTTATCTCTTAAACTATGACATCCTATTTCCGTAAATTATATATGAAATTCAAAATGTAATTAGTATAGCATCCTCTTAAATAATATAGGACATATTGTTACACCCTTTTCAAATAACTTAAATGCAACTTTAGGATGTATAATGGTTTGAAATTAGAATTCTCTTTAATTTGTGTGAGTCATGCATTGTAATTATTTGAACACGTAAATTGTTTTAAAATAATATTTTTTATAATTTATCTTTAAAAATATCCTATTTCGATCAAAAATTCCAATGAAAAGATTCATATTTCCTTCCCCTCTTATTTGCTGCTTTCTTTTTCCATTAGAACAAACTAAAACGTAAGTACTATAGAATCTCACGATCCTTAGGCACTTACATTCCGCCTAGTGCCAACGCTAATGCCCATTTGCGAACAACAATAGCAATGGCACACCTTGATATTAGACACTTAGCCAAAAATCCTAGATACACCCTCATTTTCCGATATTATTTACTCCTAATTGAAGCATATATTAAAATAAGTTTATTTTCAATGTAATTATTAAAAAGGAGTAAGATTGACAGAATCGGTTGGTAATTAGTTAAATTAATGGTTGGAACAACTTTAAAAATTTGATCAAAATTAGCTAAATATTTGTGTTGGAAAAATTGACTTGAATTGGTTTTTCAAAAGAAAAAATATTTTTTTATAATTTTATTTAAAAATATTTATTAAAATAAATAAAAATTCACCTATAAAAATTAAGTATTTATTATGAATTTATTTTTGTCTTATAAGATAGATAATAAAATATTTATATTAATTAAAAATATAATTTTTTTATAATTTCATATTAATTTATTATATTATATTAAAATATATATTTAGTTCTACCGATGCAATTTCAATTAAACTAATGACTAATGAACTACTATTTTTACTAATTCAACCACCATTTTAATTTTAAAAATCTTAGTTGTGAATAACCTTTTTTTTATATTTTCTTAAATTTCTCTTTATAATTTTAAAAAAAATCATTTTCGATGAATTCACCACTTGATTAGTGGAATACTATACTACTAGTTTACAACATTATTTTAATTTTTGGGGATGGGAAGGGGACTCCAATCAATATTCTATAAAATAACGACTCCGTCTACCCATAAAAACGCACAGCATTATATTATATAGTAACTAGTTATTAACACAGGATGAATGTGGGGAGTAGAAATGTACGCACGGATATTTTAATTGCTTGGTACATTCATATCTTCAAACGAAATTTTATATACCATCCTCGAGATGCATGAAAATTATTTTCATATCCCCACCCATAAAATATATAGGGGTTATTTTTCTTTTTAAACAACTTTAAATGTTTTAGTTTGGTATTTTGATGAAATACCAAACTTTATTTTTAGTAATTTTGTTATAATGTTTAAAAAATAAACAATTACTTATTTAAATTTAAAAATTTTTAAATATGCACCTAGTATATTTCTGGAGCTAATGAAAAGAAGAGGAGATGGTGTTTAGGAGCAAGACACCAAATCTTTCTGTCTCTTTTTTTTTTTTTTTTTCTAAGTAAAAATTTAGCTATCAAAATATTTTGGTCATGCTATGGTAATTAAGTTGTTGAAATTTAAAATCCTATGAATGTGGTCTCTGACAGCTCTATATACTTGGACTTAAGGATCTACAAATCACTGATTTCAATGATTAAATATAATTATTATATTTGATTCTGATTAGTCATCATTGAAAGAGGATTATCATGACCATGAATATCGTAGTTCGTAGAGAATTTCCATAATAACTTTGCAGTTTGTATTTGTTCCTAAACAGTTTTTTTACTCTCAAAATTTTCAAAGTAAACGCTAAACAGACAATTGTGGTTCTAGTTTTGTCTGCAATTGCATTTGCATCCCCCACTATGCAGTTATACCATCATCTATAGAACCGCATTTTTAGTGCAACGTGTTTTATTCAGCGGCGGGAGCGGAAGGAATTAGTGGTTGTTAGGTTCATGAACTTAATATAAATTTAAAAAATTTGCCGCCAATCTTGGAATTGAAGATTGACATATCAGTGTAAAGTAGGATCCGTGGGTATGGTAGGTAGTATGTAGCTGTAAGCCGCAAGATATGTAACTGTCAACAGTTCCCATATACTTATCCCAAAGTTTCCAACATGGTCCTACATTCAATTTTTTATAGTAAAATAATATTTATATTTAAATATATCTTATTTTTTTCTTCTTATCTTTGGCCTCTTTTCTATCTGGTACATTCTAATTAGGATATATGAAAGTAATTTTCCTTCTTATAATTGGGAAGATGGGCCAATCTTGCAGTAATGGTAGTAAATTCTAGCTAAGTGATAAACTGGCAAAAACCAAGGGCATTTTTTAGTCATTGAACTCTATAAAAGGAGTAGGAGCATGTGCAGCTGTTTCTCAAGCCCAATATAATCTCTCTCTGCCTTGAAGGAAAAACATATAATGGTGTCTAAATTGGAAGAAGCAGAAAAGAGGAATAGGAGGGTACAGAAGCCACAACAGCAGTGGCAGAAACAAATTCAGTGCAACAAAGGGAAGGTATGCAAGTTCAAGAGGAGCAGCTTCAATCTGGAAGATGATGGTGCTTCTTCTGCCATTCTCTTGCTTGCTTGCATAGCTTTGTTCTCCTTCCTACCTACTACTGCATGCCCTGATTAACTCTTTTTAGTTAACCTCTGTTTTTTTCTTCTTTACCTCTTGATAACCAAAACGTGTGTATAAAGAGGTATAACTAATTTTCCCACCCAAACTCTTTTTTCTCAGTCTTCCTCTTTGGCTCTGCCCTTTGCCTTGGTGTTAAGTAGTCTTCAAACGCTATTAAAGCTTCTATGTTGTCGTTTTTTTTTTTCTGACTAATTTTACCGTTATTATTTAATAATTACTCGTACATCATTTGAACTTGGTTCTGTTCATGTACTTATACATTTGGATAATTAAATTTATTTTAAAAACTTACGGAACTTATGTTACAAATTGCTCTTAAAATTTGTCGAAATAAATTAAAAATATTATTTTAGTAAGTTACAAAAAAAAATCTTACTAAAATAAGCTAAAAATCATATACAAGATTACAAGTTATGTTAATAAATCAGATAAGCATTGTATATGCTCTTCCAACACTTCCCATATTTCCTATTTTTCAAGTTTTAAAGTTTTTTTTAATAACTTGAATATGGATGCTAGCCCTTGCTGTGCAGCAGTCAGTTACTCACAATATCCGGATCTGTAGAGCTTCTAGTGATGAACTATTTCTCTCTTATGCAAAAATATGCTTCTGATTTCATCTTACAAACTGATCATACCGATAGATAGAAAGACTGAACCAACTCTTATTGAAATGAATTCTCAATTCACTCCATTGGATAACATTAGAGTAGAGATTCAACCTTAGATTAAGAGTTAGGAGGAAGGTTGATCTATCTTATAATTACTTGACGTAATATTTCTTAGGTGGTTTCTCCGGTACCCCTGAAAATAATGGGGTATGGTACCCCTTCACCCAAAAACCAATAATATGATGACACCTGTCATCATATATTAAATTAACTATTATTATTTAGTAACACAGTAAATTTGATGAAATAGGTTTAAAAAATTTATAATTGCATACGATTTTTGCTGATGAGTCCTTATCCCTAATCGAATAAAAGATATGAAAAAATAAAAATAGTTTAACTATGGTTATTGTTAAGAACCCTAAATCACTAACATCAGAAGTAAGAAGCTGAATATAGTGGAGCGAAAGGAAAAGATTACAGCGGAAGTAAAGCAAAGCAAAACGAAAGAAGTTCAATACAACGGAACTAAAGGAAACGAATAAAGCGAAAGTAAAGCAAAGCGATATAGCGGAAGCAAAGCAATACAACGAAAGCGGATGTGTTGAAGTGGTTGATTATCGGATTGGAGGTATCCCATAATCGTTTGAAATCATTATCCGGAGGTGTTCAAAGATTGGGTTCAACTTTTGTTTCAGGTGAGAAGTTTATTTTATATGTTTTGGTTATATTTTGTCGTTTTAAATTTAAATTTATATTTCGAACCTTGTTGTTTGATGTAGGGTTTAGGTTTTTGTTTGACTGGGTGCTATATAAGTGTTGCCTCTTACAATGTGTGTGCTGACTAAATTTTGTGGGTTTAGAAATCCCCTATGCCTGTATGCTGTTTATATGATATGTTTTGTTAGTTTGTTTCGTCAATTTGAAATTGTAAATTTTGTATGTGTAAAAATTGTATAGGTTAGTTTGGGTTTGGATATTTATACGGTGAAATTGTTATTTATGTGGCTCAGGTTATTAGATATGGATAACGAGTGTTGTGATGAGAAATTAGTTAGTGTGGAAGTACAACAAGAAGAAGAGTACTTTATGAAGAATATAGGAAAATTGACATATGATGAGATACGGGCAATGGTATTTGATTCAGAAAATGATGCTGTTCGGTTTTATTATTTTTATGCTCGTTTGAAAGGATTTTATGCTCGTAAAGATGAAATTAGTAGAGATTATATGGGTTCTATTATGATGAGGCAACTGGTGTGTAGTCGTGAAGGCAGTAGACATTGAAAGCATTATTTAAGAATGAATCGGTGTAGAGACCCAAGGCCATTAACAAGAACTAAATGCGGTGCTAAATTTTGTGTACACTTTGATCATATGTCCCGGAAGTGGAAAGTTGTTTCTTTTGTTGATACCCATAACCATGAGTTAACCCCAAGTGATGCAGTTCACTTGATTCCTGGGTATCGTTCACTAAATGAAAGGGGATAAAGCACAAATCAACATGTTCCATCTGCATGGGATTCAAACCTCTCATATCTATGGTTTGATGTTGGGACAAAAAGGTGGCCATGATAGTCTGGGGTTCTGCAAAAAAGATCTTTACAATCATATTGATAGAGAAAATCGAGCAAAAATAGAGGATGGTGATGCATTTGCTGCCCTTTGTTATTTGCAAGCAAAAACTGATAATGATCATATGTACTTTGCTAAGTTTACAACTATTGCTGATGGTAGGCTGCAACATTTATTTTGGGCAGATGGTGGTTGTAGAGTTGATTACGCGTGTTTTGGAGATGTGGTTGCATTTGATACCACATATAAGAAGAATAAATATAATCGACCTTTGGTGATTTTTTGTGGTTACAATCATCATGGACAGACCACAATTTTTGCTTTTGCATTAGTTTCAGATGAGAGCTCAGAAACATACAAATGGGTTTTGGATACTTTCTGTGAAGCCATGTTTAGGAAACATCCTATAGGTGTTGTAACTGATGGACATCTTGCGATGAGGGAAGCAATTAGAGATGTCTTTCCCAAGAGTTGTCACAGACTTTGTGGTTGGCATATCCAAAAAAATGCCGCTGAGAATGTGAGAAATAAACATTTCTTGGAAGATTTTAAGCAGTTGTTATATTCGAATTTCAGTGTTGATCGATTTGAAGAAGAATGGAAGAAAATAATAGATAAATACAACATTGCTGATAATAAGTGGATAAGGAAGATGTATAAAATGAAGAGTATGTGGGCGTCAACATATATGCGTGATACTTTTTTTGCTGGAATCAGAACCACATCCATTTGTGAAGGTATAAACTCTTTCATTAAGAGATATGTGAAAAATAAGAGTAGCCTTGTTGATTTAATGCATAACTTGGACAGGGCTTTGAAACAGTATAGACACAATGAATTTGTATCTGATTTCAAATCTACATACTATTTTCCTGTAATGACAACTGCATTGTATATGTACGAAGATGTTGCATCAAAAATTTATACTTGCAATAAATTTGTTGATGTGAAAAATGAGATTGATGTTGCTGCACGCCTAAATGTTGTATAGTGTGTTGAGTGCAACGATGAGGTTAAGTTGACAATGAATGAATTTGGTACACCGAACAAGGAAATAACTGTTATTTTTTATAAGTAGAGGTTTACCTTTGTTTGTGAGTATAGATTGTTTGAAAGGTGTGGGCTTCCTTGTTCTCACATTTTCTGTGGCATGAAACATTTACATATAGATATCCTTCCTCCAAGTTTAATTTGTAAAAGATGGACGAAATCCGCTAAGTTGGACTATGTATCTTCTATATGTAAAAGTGACAATGATGTAGATAAAGAGGAAGGTTGTATGCTGCGTGAAGGAGCACTTGTTGGACTTTGGAACAGGTTAGTGAAGGTAGCTACAAGGAATGAGCCAGATTTCATGGAGGCCAGTGAAGATATTAATAAACTTGTTGGGAAGTTTGAGAAACGTAGTAACTTAAAGAACAGTGGGAATTTAAATTCATGTGGTTTAGTAGGAGATCCTGTAATGGTTAAAACTAAAGGAGCTCCTAAAAAAAGTAAGGGTGTTAAGCGAAGACGTTGTGGTCATTGCAGAAAAAGTGGGCATACGGTGAGGAAATGTCCGAAATTTCAGAATTGTGATTTTCTCTGCTCTGTTGAGGAAAGCTTAGGATCACCTGAATATGATGAAGTAAGGATACTAATGAATTATGCGTTTTACTAATTTGTTAATATTTTAGTTGTTATTTGTTTGATACTGATTGTTAATATTTTGACACTGTGAAGCAGGACGATTCCTTTGAACAAGGCCGGCCGGAATCTAATTGCATTCTAAAAGAAAAGGCGTGTGAATCCGGGTTAATTTTTTTTTTTTGTTTTTTACTGATAATTCGTTTTTGGATAGTAAACAGCCCTTAGTTTTGTATTGCTAAAATTTTGTTAGTATATAATATATAATAGGACAATGTTAAAAAGTTGGATCGTGGATTGAAGACCTTAAACGAAGAATTAATACAAACACAATGTTCAACAAAGGTATTTATAGAATACATTGTTTTGAATTTTACAAATACTGTAGATGATATAATTACAGTTTATTGTGACATAGGGAAATGAAGGCCTTCATGATATAAACTGTTCGAATGTGAAATCTGTTCATATTGACATGAATACCAGCTTCACCTCCCTACTACAGAATCTGCACGTTTTAGGCAATATAGGAGGTGAACGTCTTGTGAAACATTCACATGTTTTTGGTACGACTCTAATCCATGCAATATTTTAGTATTGTAAGCTTAGTTCATATGTTTCATATTTAAATATGAATTTTTTATTTTTACAGATTCAGAGGGGTCTTGTTAAGTTGAGTTCAGAGAATGATGATGATGACGTTGATCTCTGTTTAACATTGTCTTATTCATGATGTAATAATATTTGATGACTTCAATTTCTGTAATTACTACAACACTTGTTATTGAGTAATTCTGAATTTTATCTGTTACTTGTTGAATATATTGAATCATATATGGTTCCATTAAAGTATTAAAAGTAAACATTGGCCACAAATACAACGAAAGTATTATAGTGATTAAATTTGACCATATATGAAATGTTCAATAATCGTTATTTGCTTATGATATGTCATATTGTGATGGTTTGATAATGATATATTGTGATAGTTTGGTAATGATATTTATGATGCATGGTTTCTGGTGATATTGATGTTATGTGAAGCTTATATTGCTTAGTGTCCAACTGCTGTTTTTCGCTGTTCATGCTAGTTTTTCGCTGTTTTTCGCTGTCCGGACTTCGTGCATCATTGACGTCCCTCTAATAACAATGTAACAAAATAAATATTTTAACGTTTTATTTATATTTGATTCTAATAAATGTTGATATATATAAAGGTGTCCATTTTTTTATGAGGGTTCCAGAGAAACCACCCTATACCCTAATTTATCAGGGTTGTGTAGAAACTACCATGTTAACATGTTGTATTTACCGTAAGTATTAAGCATGTTTAATTGTCATGAATAAAAACTGTGTTAAAATATTTGGAAGAAAAAAATTGCATATAATCATCTGCTTCTAGGAAATATATTTTTAAATAAATAAATCACGTTTATATGTATACATGCATAACCTAATTAAGAAATAAATGTTTGAAAATATACACCATACAAGGCGGAAGGGATATACATTGTACCCATGTAGCCATTAAATAAATTATCAATGTTTTCATTAAATAAAGGCAATATACATCACAGACAAGATGGACAAATAAAAAAAAAATAAAAGGCAGTGTTCAATAATTTTTTAGATGAATATAGAAGACATAAGGTCTTCTTGCATGTGATGAAAATGTAATAGTGTCACCGACTTTAAAATTACAGAACTCGCAGAATTGTGCCCACCCACGAGATAGGTGCCTAATGTATTGGTTTGTTCCTTTCACCTTTGACCAAGACATATGTACTATCATTGAACCAAGCTCATCATATGTCAGACAAACTTCGCATGGCATATCTGGCAGTGCAATTGCGGTAAATGCAGAAGGCATTGTCTGTTAATACAGAGAAAGTGAGATATTGTGATATATAACATATGTTAATAACAAAAACATGTATCTAATGCATGAGTGAATCATATTACCAAATTATTCTTCATTTGGAATGCAGTGAGGGTCTTTTCACAAACAAAGTCATATGGTCTTGGAGGACGATTGGGATCCGCATACATTGAGTCATAGTTGAAATCGTCCCACAATTTTTGTAACTTGACACTATCGGCGAGTATAATTCTCTCCTCATTTGGATAACAAATTTCCTCATGCATAATGTTGAAAATCTTGAAATTGAAGTTGCCTTTTCCTGTATACTTCATTAGAAGCCAACCCCCAATTTTTAAGTCTGGGTATAGGTCCTTCATATTTTCCCAGCCTTCACACAGAGATACAGACTTAGTGGTCTTTGACACATCCAAGGAGATTTCAGTTTTTACGGGATCCCTCAGTGTGATGACATCTAGAATGTCATCTAAGTAATGTTTGACAAAGAGGGAAGGCAAATACTCCAACGTCTTTCATTATACGAACCAAACAATAAAATTGGTTATTACAATTTTCATTATAAATAAATATGATAAAGGGTTTCTTATATTCATACCTGGTCAGGGTCATATTACATCCAGAAACTGGTGCATTTACGAACATATGCAGATGAACTTTGTGCAACTTCCATAATGTTAAGAAAAGACGAACGATTGAATTGCAGACTGCATGAAGAAAGTGTAGCATCATTCTACATTGAAAAATGAAACATGGTGCAAATGCTCTTATCTTGAATGCAGAACATAATAAACCTGATTGTTTGATGTAAATGCAGAACGTACTGTCGAGGTTCTTGTATATAAATGGTTTACGGGTATATAAGGTTCGTAAGTTGAATTCTTAAATCAGTGTCTTTTCAATGTTGTGGCTATGATCAGTTAGAACAAAAAATGGTTTCACTATGTTGACATATCTAAACCATAAATAACCGACATTATAATGAGGTAGTGATAGTGGAGTTGTGGATTGCATGCGTACCTTTCGACCACAACTGATGAGTGGTTTGAAGTAAGAGGGGAAGTCGCCGTCTTCAAATTCTAACAGTAACCACTTCGTAACAGTTGAAGAATACGTTGAGTCAATGTGCCTAAATTTGATATTTAACTACTTGGCTAATTCCTTAACCGTCAAGTTTGATATTAATTGTTTATTTGTAATTGTTTAATTAGAAGGTTGTAATGATTGTAATATTTTTTATTTATGTCTAGGTAGAAATGGAATAAATAATTCATATCCGAGAAGCTATCATCCAAAATTATATGTCCATGCATGTGCAGAGCACTTTCATTGGTTGAAGTTCGACAGTCTGTATTCTAATTCACTCCTTCAGGTAAACATGGGTAAGCTAATCGTCATTTGGCATAACCAAATCCAACCATTCGATGTTTAAATGTATATCAGAAACATTAAAAGTATAAATGCAGTTGTCCCATTTGATTTCATTAGAGTCACATGGAAACAAGCAATTGTCAGATAATTAAAGACAATGTTGATCTCGTGTTGATCTCGTGCTTTAAAAAAATAATGACACATAAACAATCATTAAAGACATGCGTTTTTAAAGTTACAAATCATAATCTAGAAGTTGGACAGACACTGTATCGTGGTGCTGAAGCCGTTGAAATCCATTAATCCATTAATAATATAAAAACCAGTAACCAGTAATTGCCAATTCATCTGTCAAGAGCATTAAACATTACACATATGTTGGGGAAGTTCCAGAGTCACTTTTCTAGTTTTGTGGAATCGTTAATATTCGTTGAACAAAAAGAAAACACATACATTATTAACAAGGACATTGGCATTATTAACTTTTTTAATCATGTTTTAAAATAACATACACACATCTATCTCACAGTCGACGTACATATCTATTAACCTTTATACCAACCATGTTTTGTTAATGATTTATTTGGTTTACCAAACGTATGCAATCGAAGTCGGCATCATACGCATATATCAAACATATGTAAAGATATATAACCAACATATATTAAACATGATGACATCAACTGTAAACTGCATGTAATAGTTCAAAACGTAAACATAATAGACTAAAATAGCTATACCAAGAACAACTCAACATGCACAACATGTGGCTTCTCTGCATATGATTATATTGTAATCGTGTTCCCCCTTTTAAACTTGCAAAACCCACATTTATATTATTATAATATTAATGAAATATATGTTATTAACCTATATATTTAATAATATAAGCACATGGGATCTATACATAACTAGTAAGTGGACCCGTGCGTTGCACGGGATTTTGTCTGCTGTAATTTTGGTCTGTATGTATATATGCTTATTCTTTAACAATTCTATCATATAAATTAATGGTGATGATGAAAAATGGATTGTATAACAGAAAAATAGTTACAGTATAATCTTGAAGAAAGAATTTTAAATAAGGATTTATAGTGGATAACAAACCATAGAATAGAATAGACCATAAAATTAAACATGTTTAGTTAGATAAAGATGCGAACATAGTTATACGGTTCAATAATTTTAAAACAACATATACGGTAAATACAGTTTAAGACAATCAAGTTGGTAGTTGATGAGTAAACACTCATTATCTTTCAAAAAAACAAGAAAAAAAAATGTTTAGTTGGCATATGAGATATTGATTACACCCGGCCTTGTAGCATGTGCTGCAAAGGTTAGTGTGTCACCTTCCTTAAAATTGCAGAAACCACAATACTCTGACCACCCAAAATCCAAGTAACCAATTTATTCATTTGTTCCTGGTTTCTTTGTCCATAGCATTTTAATGGACATGGATGGAGACACCATCGTCACAATTCAAGTAGACATGTTGTGGCATGTGTGGGAGGGCATCCCTTGTGAATGCATCTGGTAATGCCTACAAGAAATAAATGAAAAGTATATCAATGTTTAGAGTCACGTAATATAAAATATGGACACAGGTTAATAGGTATAAGTTGTTAATTTCAGTACCAGTTTATTTTGCAGGTGGTATTTTGTAATTGTTTTGCGACATGTGTAGTCATAAGGAATTGGAGTTCTGGGGGACGGTCCATACATTGACTCAGCACGTAACTCAGCTATCATTTTTTTCATTTTCATGCTGTCAGAGGGGAAAGATCGTGGTTGGGTCGGGTACCTTATTTCCTTGTGTTTGAGGTTGTAGACACGAATGGTAAAGTCCCCATTCCCAGTATGTTTAAGTTGAAGCCAACCTCCATACTTCAACTTTGGGTATATGTCTTTCATATTCTCCCAACCTCCATTGATGACAATGGTACGATCAGTTTTAATAACGTCGAACATGATGATTGTGTCTTCAGGATCATAAAACTTGATGATATCTGGGATATCATCCTTGTAGCTTTTGACAAAAAGGGAAGGAAGTGATTCCAACACCTGATACAATGTAAATGAAGTGTCATATTGGTGTCTTTTGAGGTGGGAAATATTTCTATCGTTAATTGAATGATATTAACTGACCTCATCTGGATCATACTGCATCCAGAATGTAGAACATTTTGGCATCCTTTGGGTACTGCTTTGTCCTATCTCCATGTAATCTGTAAGCAGAATTGGATTCTATTTGCAAATGTTTACATATCTTAAGAGATATATATACTTAAAAATTTATTCATCACAGATAAATTAAGGTCAATAAAAGTGTACACATTTTCATACTTGGTCATGTATACTGGTCAGCATATATATTTTTGTTCAGAGCGAATGAAATGAAGTACACAGACATGAATATATGGTATGGTAACGTTGTATGAAGAATTACAAAAGACAACTGGTGACACCAAATAGTCGACAATTTTGTACATATGATAATGTAAAATTAATGATCCAACATTTGCTTTAGAATAGCATGGATATATGAACCAATAATGTAGACATTAATGATTAATACAGGTGCAAATTTGTATAAACAGAGGCATGTATATTATTGCATATATATGTTTGTGCTTGCAGTGATGCAGAGCATGTTGATGCAGTTAATATATGATTGCATGGTATGTACTATATACATGAAAGGAAGTCCAAGTGATGTGTGTCAGACCTGATTCGGTGATGGTAGTGTGTGAGCAAGTTGTGTCTGGGCTCTGTGTGTTGGAGGAAGTTCTGGTTGCAATTGTTTTTGGCAGAAAACCCTTTGCAGAATGTGAGAAGTGATTCGCTTGTTAGGTTTTGGCAATACCCAGTAACTGTAGATGGCAGTTTCCCAAGGGTTATTTCCGGGGATACGAAAGGTTTTGCTATATTTTGTGTCATATGGGACAAATATTTCATGGTTTATTTGGAATCAGAGTACATTTAATAAGGGCAGTTATAGAAATTATGGACTTGACATAATGCGGGAAACAGTGTATTACGGGAAAACGTGATGATTAATTACGTAAATATGGAAGGACAATTAGTGGTTGGCTTCTGAATAACGATTGTTTTAAACGTATAGGCTTCCATTTGAAATGTATGATGAGCGGCTAACCTAATGATTTTAAACGTTTAGGTTATTTAAGTTGTACATAAATATGGTAACAGACGTAAATGGAGGTTGAATAAATCATTTATTGCCGACTTGTATTTCAAAAAATTTATTATAATGGTTATATACATTGTGTCTATTACGGGGAAGAGTTTATTTTAATTGTGTAATTACAGAATTACAGGAACAGGTGGAGTGTGTTGGTGGGGAAACGTTTGCGATCAATACATTGGGGTGTACTTTGTAAAAGATTAGGATTAATGAAGACGAAAATACAGTTTAAAGAGGGTAAGTTTGTAGACAAAAGAAGGTTAAATATGGGTTTGTTGAGTGTTTGTTTTATGAGATTGCAGAATGTGTTGGTTACTTAGAAGGTAATATAAAACACATGTTCATTTATGTGAATATGTGTTGATTGAGGATAGCAACAGGATGTCATATGATTTATTTATATATATATATATATATATATATATATATATATATATATATATATATTCCTCGAATGCCTTACTAAGAATGCATTCAACAATTGCACAGATAATCTTCATAAATGTAATCATAATTTAATGGTAATTTTTTTGCAGTACAGCAAAAACCTGATACATGCCGTATAAAGTGAATGTGGGTTGTTGTGTCACCACGTATTGTTGATTATTTTGGTTTGTCTCTGGTACATAATATAGCTGCAAGGAAATTGAATAATGGATTATTTAAGTACATGTAATAAGGAATGTTTGAAACGTTAAATTATATCTGACTTATTTATTCATAGTATGTTGTACGCAGTAGTTAATGGAAGTAAAAAATGTAACAGAAATTGGAATAAGGATCATGTACCTGGGTTGATAATTATATAAAGGATAACATAAGATTTTAAAGGGGGCTACAGACATGACATAGGTTCACAACACATTACCTCAGCCGAAAGTCATCAATGTCTTGTAGACCATGGTTTATAAAGACACATGTACCATTGAAGGCATTAGAACCACCATATTAACCTTAGAAGATCATTTATCTTAAACAAAAAATTCATAAATATTGGGCTCTGGTTGTAAATGACATATTAGTTATGTGTAAATTATAATAGTTAACTAAACGATTGAAAGATTTAACTCTGCAGAGCTGCAAATAACAATGACAGGATGTGGTGTTGTTCACATGTTCAAAAACTGTTCGATCTGGTCTTCATAAACACACCCCACAGGGTGCAATCCAACCTATTGGACTTGTACCAAATGGACATTATCATAAATGAGAACAATACTACAATGAAATGATGTCAAAATAATGAGTCTCAAACAATGACTGCAAATCCTCAACAACAAAATCAATAATCATATGAAGCACATGTTGAAATTAACTTACCATGGCGGGTTGTAAGTATTTATTTACAAATTCTTAGACGGCGAATATAAAAAAACATAAAAGTACAACCTCTAACTTTTACATTAAGTGTGAATGGATTTCGATGAAGTTGATGTTTTACATGAATTATAATGTATGATTTTCCTTCAGCAATAAATAATAGTATCCATGACTTTCACACATACCACAACTTTGACGTAATAGAGGAATAAATGTCGATGCTGGTTTCCACTTTCACGTTTCTGCCTTCCCTTGTAATGACAAGTTATAGCATATCAGGAAACACTAATCCATACAGGTAGATAGACCACAATTTAATGGCCAGATTTACTGGAAGATTTGAATTTAAAAACCATGAGGAACTGCACTCACAGAGTCAATAATTCTACTAACAATGAAATGATAAATGAAAGGATATGCAATTCAGATTTTGTACTCAATTAACACTCATTTATTTAGGTGACATTTAGAACATAATACAAAATGTGCACCTTCAGCGATCAACTTTAACAAACAGTGCATAGTATAAATGAACTATTAATATATGCATTCGAATTTATGACCAACCACAATTAATGAAGACGATTGCATTGTTATATTAACCAAATTAAACAAATAAAACAATTAACCACAGTTCTAAATTTTAACAGGGAACGCATGTAAACATACCTGCAGAGTTTAGTAATAAACCCGAGACATCACCCCAAAACGGATGTTAATATCCTTAACCAACAGCACATTGAATTTCATTATATAACCATATGTAATATGTGATGCAATGTACAGTACACCACCAGGGTCATATCAATGGTCGTATATATTTCAAATGTCATATTAGGATTATGATTTAAAACACTAACATAATTAACACAACCATATTACAATCCTATATACGGTGAACATTAACATTTATCCTAAGTGGATTTTGCAGAAGCTAAAAATGTAGAATATCCCCCACACGCAGGTGTTTCGACCGTATAAATTGTCCCCATCCTCTGCAGATGTAAAACATTTTATATGGTCCACGATTACACTTCAGCGTGCATGTTTGTGTGATGCCATCTTCACCAATAACATCGATGCTCTGTTCTGATACCATATTTAGAAGTCGTGAATGCTCCGCAGGAATATACTGTAACATTAACGAAATGAATTAAAGATTGATATATCTGATTTCTCAAGCTGGGCACCCATAAACTAAACACATGTTAACATGACAATATGATTTGGAAGCTATACCAATACTTGTCTCCCAGAAGCTTGACAAGCAGACACTTTAACGTCCCATTTTATTGATGCAACATCTTCACGTGCAACCACTTGAGGCATTCCCTCGTGTTTAGTGTCATCCTCCTGGACACCGACACCATGCCTGTGCAAGTCTTCTTCATGATGTGGTTCATCATCATCATCAACATGAAGTAATTCATTGTCAGATATATACATGGGTGGATGCACATAACGTCGTGGATATTCAATTTCATACTCCCACTCGTTGTATATCTTTATTCTCAGCTCGTATCGGAAAACCCAATGCAACTGAAGTCTATGCGACGTTTCTAATTCATAGAAATGAATTAGATTACCAACAATCATATAAGGACCGTCAGGCTTCGATCTCACCCTGACAGAGTTCAAGTTTCCCATGCTATCAAAAACTGTTAATGCCCCTGGAAACAGGAATCTCCGATATTTCTTCCAAAAATCTTCAGATATAGGAATTTCGACCTTCCAAAGGGCAGTATTATTAAGCCAATGATGCAAAATGGGGTGAAAAAAAAACATATTAACACTTGACACACATAATATTGGAAACTTACAACTCCTGGCCCAACAATGGCTTCAAAATGATACTTGTGCGTCATTAGAACCTGAAAAATGGCATCCCAATCGAAGTGAACACATGAAACAGACTTTTTAAAAAACAGAACCCTAAATCCCAAAGCAGGGCGTTCCAGAGTGACCACTACTAGGATTCCATTAAACTCGGCAAGTATAGTTTCACAATATCGAAGTTACCTTCGTACAGTATGGCGAAGTTTGCATGAGGTGGAAAGGGCTCCAATGGAGGCAGCAGTCGTTTTCGATTCAATCCACAAGATGACGACTTCTCCAACCACCAAATGAAGAAGGGAAGGCCAAACACAATGTAACCGAAAAAAAAGAATAAACGTTATAGACGCGGTATATGCTTCGTCAGTTAGGAAGTACAGACAGAACTCTGTGAACAACCGATGTAACACAAAAAAAGAAGAGTGGCTTTGGAACGGAGGTAGATGAATGATGCATTTTCCGACGAAAAGAGGAAGATAGTCATCGCATCCGTTGGAAACATGCAACGCGACGTTTCGGTGTTGGTGACTTACACGATGACACGTGTCAAAAAGTGATTGGGCCCAGTGTTAATTCATTTAGGCGGGAACACTATTAGGGTTTTTTTTTAATTTTTTTAAATAATGATAATGATAATGATATTCAAAAATAATATTTATTTTTATAAATTATTTATGAAATAACAAAAAATTTGTTACGCCAAATAATGACATGATTTAAACTAATATTAAATTAACTTATAATAATATTAATAATCTATTTATTCAGATGTAATATACGTTATAAATTAAATTAAATAAATTAAGTAATTTCATTTTATTATTAATACATTAAATTGGATTTTGTGTATATGAAATGAAGGAAGTGATTGATAAATAGAAAAAGACAACGACACTGGTGTACTTGTAGTTGACGACGAATTTAAAGTCATAATGACCTGCGTTTCGACGTTGACACTTTCAACCAAATTTCTGAAGGGAGAAGTACGATGGCTGCTTTCCCCGTTTCCAAAATTCTGTAAATCATAAAAAAGGCAAGATTTCCTGAACAAAACGTATCAACATACGTCAGCGTATTTATAACATCTATCTTCCACTTGTTGCGTACGTTACCGATAAACAAACCGTTTGACCTCTGTTGGTGTTCGTGACATCGTCTTCCCAATCGTCCCAGTCTTCATTGATTCACACTTTGTGCATGCCATGGGTGCCAAGAGGAGGAGTATGCGACAAAAAAGAACAAAGAACCACGATCTCCAGAGTGAAACGATGTTGTCCCCCCTGTTGAATCCAACCACCGAACCCAAGCCCAAGCCAATGACGAACGTACCTGCTGTCATTGTTCTCTCTTCTAGATAAGTGTAACGTCTTACATACATTCATGTTTATGACGTCTGAATGTACATTTTTATTTATTTTCTGAAACCCTACACATATTCAAACCAAAGCCATGTAGAAGTTGAAGCGTTTTCCAATCCAAATACGATATTTGGAATAAAGCCTAAAGCTGACAAGGTTGAGCGTTCAGCCGAACCATCCGATGAGGTAATCTTCTACCATTAACAAATTTGTTTCCGAGCTGTAGTCGTTTCTTCATTGTAAACCCTAATGTTCATATAGGGTGTATGTTTTATCCGTGATTTGAACATGAATATTGGAGATATAGGATGTTTTGTTTTTTAAAAACCATTCATTTCGCTTATGTACGTATAAATTTTCGAAAAATCTATATTATATCTGTCCACAGGCCCTTAAGGAAAAGGTGCGACGTTTGGAAGAACAAGTTAAAGACATCAAGGAAGCAATTTCATTGATTAATCATATTCTGCGTAATCAACCCACAGTACAAGGCACCGACCCAAACCCAATATCAACAACCCCCAAGCAATCTGGTTTGACCGATGACCTAAGAAATAAGGTCATTTTCTCTGGCATCGAAGAACCAAAAGACGAGATTGTGAAGAAGTTATTTTCTGTCAAAAAACCTAAGCTAGGTCCTGCTAAAACACCAGTGCGTACCATCAGCACCTTAACTGGTTTCTATATCACCCCAAAACCCAAACATAATCCAACAAACAATGCACTTGTCCTTGCCCCTTTTGTTCCATTTGTAAGTTATGACACCAATTAATTTACATTTAATTCAGTTTGATATAACATTGTCAATGTTTAACTTTAATATATGATAATGTGCAGTGGATTTCCTCTTTGTTTAAACCAAAAAAGGATCTTCATCTCAATAACATTCAGATGGCTATTGCTTCATATATTTTTGGATCCACCATGGAAGAATTGTCTGACCTTTAAGTTGTTGTTCAATAAGAAGATGTATAAATGCCTTCTTTATACAGATTGCAGTATATTGATATTAAGATATTATTAATTTTTGTTGCAGTACTGAAGTCCTTGTCACTCCAACCAATGATTATTGCGTAGGCAGAAGAGAAACTTTCCAATGCTTGAAGCCAAAAGCCTTGGTTGACCAAGAGGTTATCGTTTGTACATATCATTCTATTATTTATAATTTCACCAAATAACATCAAACAAATTAATTATGCCAGATACTTGACTTGGTTGTCTGCCTAAAAACGTTTGAACAAAATCCACAAAAATACCCTTCCGTTGATTGGTATCTACCAACATCGTTCTCTGTAAGTATTCAATTAAATAACATGACAATATCATCATACTACAAAGTGACTTTATGATGCATGGTTTTGTTCTTAATATAGCAATTTGTGCTGGGTAGCAGTCAATCAAGTCCCCAAATGTTGAACAATTACTATAGAGATCGTTTCATGGGGTTTGTCGATCATGTGAACAAAGTGAGATACATTCATATACTTGTATTAAAATGACATTCGTGGTTGATTAGTTTATACATTACGTAATTGGTTGTTTAATTTATTTATTTTTTTAACCAAGATATATGTTCCAATTAATGATGATAATACCCATTGGTATTTGATGATCATCGACTTCGCCAAACATGAAATTTTGATGCTAGACTCGTTATCCTCTCCTAGAAGGAATGACAGTAGAAGACGGGCTATAAAAAAAATGGTAAAATCCTTAACGATAATTATGAATAATAGTTGTTACATACAAATACTAATACATAAATTGTACAGACTTTGTGTTTTGATGACATTTTCAGCTTCCCGGAATTCTACCAGTTTGAGGTTACAATTAAACCTCAAGTGTCTGACTTTATGATCATTGCCCCTCCAGGATTGCCTGTCCAAGATCCTGAATCGTATGTATAATATTATATGGAATATTAGTATTAATTTTTAAGCCTATAACTATATATATATATATATATATATATATATATATATATATAACTATAACAACAACTTATTGCTAGGAATGATTGTGGAATATGGGTTGCTATGTGGATGATGAGAGAATGCATAAATGAATTCAACATTTATGTAAGTTGTCTTCATGACCTGTTCTTCATTATTGAACAATGTTAACGTATTTAGCTTCATAACATTTTTTCATAATTTTGTTAGGTTGATGATTATACTAGACTGCAGCTTGTAGTTGAACTGACCATGCACCCGTACAATTCATCGAAGGACAACGTCATTTCCAGGGCACACCAGCATCTTCAACATTATAGGAGCAATGGGCGTAGCCCAATTCTCAACAATTTAAATGGATAATAAAGTTTGTTTATTGTGGCCAGTTTGTGGGGCCAATGTTTTTTGGGTGGAATGTTTGATTGGATAATCATGTCTTCATCTGGCCCAATTTATAGGGGCTATGTCTTTTGGGTATCCGAACAATTTTATTTTAGCCACTGTTATGTTTGGTTGGATAACTGGTGCTGTTATTTTAGAAACTGTTATGTTCACAAATTTCGCATTTGTTATTCATGATGATATTTTTTAATTACATTAGATGGTAAAAATCATTATTATCTGCAAAATCTGCAAAGAATATGATTCCAACACAAAAAACCATACAGACTAGGGAGACTCACTTTCACATAAACAAAAAGCACACCACTTGGTATGAGTTTCTTGACAAACCCACACATATGAGCCAATATTTGTGCGCCTCACTTATGTTATCCATGAGTGAGGTTCATTTCTTCATTTATTTGATTGAATGGACTATATAATATACACGGCGTTACAAACGTAAATGACCAGTGATTTTCGCATAAACACCCCTTCATTGCCGTTGCATATTTTTGCTTAATGAATTTTCTTCAATTTGTAATCAAATTGTGTACATTGATGTAATGTATATATCAGTATTCAATTTTAATGTAATGGATTTTTCATTCGGATTTTTACTTAATTGAATAAAAAACTTCACATCACTCCTATTACTTACCCCTAAATTTGATTACTTATGATCAATGTTGTATTAATCAAGTAACTTCTAAAAAACTTTAATAAAATAACTTCTAAAAAAATTTAATCTTCCACAAAATCCTATTTACAGTAAGCCATCACAATATATGGTCAATGTATGTTGTATATACTCGTTGTTCAAGTAACTTCTAACATACTTTAATCATATAACTTCTACAAAAATTGAATCTTCCATAATTACAGTAAGCCATCACTATGCATATATCACAATATATGGTCAATGTTGTATATCTGTTCAAGTAACTTCTAAAATACTTTAATCATATAATTTCTAAGATTAATCTTCCATATAATCATTTTTACAGTAAGCCATCACAAATTAATTATTTACACAATTACAATGCAAAGAAATCACATACATACTAAAATCTACAACTTCACTTCATTCAAACAACCATCCATTGTTTAGGTACATAATACAACATACAAAATACATAGAAGGGGATCAGTTTAAATAAATAAATTACTTCAGCACAACATTGCTGGTAAGGTTTAACATCAAACAACCCATTGTCATTATTAACAATGTAGAAAACACTACATAAATCTTTCGATGCATTCTTTCCCGATTCATGCATTCAACAAGTAGTATATGTAACTTATCGATCTCAGTGTCTTTTAAACATATCTGCCGTTGTAACTCCACCAATTCTTTATTCATCACTCCACATTGAGAACAGACAGTGTCAACACATGGGTCCAACCAATCATAATAATTACAACCCTGCACATACTAACAATGTTATGACAAAACAAACCATTAAATGACTAATTTCATTTTAATAAATAAATCATACGTGTGAATCATACTTGATTGTTGTTAAGATTTTTATTCCGACACTTCAAGTATCTCCTCCCAGGATTCTTACTAGACCAAGAGGTCCTTAGGATTGCAGGTTGCCCACAATAGCAATATCTTACATCACCAGATAGAGTCCCAAGACTAACTGAGGAATCTGAATGCGATGCCATTCTATGTTTTCACTACTCAAACAGTATACACAAATCAAAAAATATAGAATGAACACTACTTATGTTAAAGAAAACTACCATAACACATTAACAAACATATTAAAAAAAATTATATGCTGCAAAACATGATATACTGTCTTCAATTCAAATGTTGCTGATTCGATAACCGGATTCTTCAATATGGATTAATGCTCCTTAACCGACTCACTTTGAAACCCATACAAATAAAATGAATTCATCCATAAGGAATCATAAGCCAACATTCAGAAATACAGGTCACTCTGAAAGAGGGTTGTCGCCTACGGGTTCATCACTCTGAAAGAGGACATCAATTATATGTTCTAAAGTACACCTCATACTATACCCTCTTCAATTCAAACAACAACAACGTCACTACCTTCTACAATATACAGATTGTCTTGCACAATGTATATTGATGGACTACATTATGCGACCAGGTTTATTCAGATCCATGTCAACCCCCTCTTTGTGTTTAAAAATTTCAAATACCTAACCGATAATTAATTTTCAATAATATGTAATTGTAAACCTTATAGCCAAAATAAAAATACAAACGAATAATCTACACAAAACAGAGACCGGTATTTGCCCATTTACTTCGCAACGGCAACTTTGTAGGGGGTGAAGGGCACTTACTGGTATTTGAAAATTTAATAAAAATTCTAACACAAAAAAGGTGAGAACTTTTTCATACACAACTAGATCTATACCCAAAACAGTTCGGAGAAACCAACAACCCACCCACACAAAAGGAGACCAACATTCTCAGAGTATATAACATCTCATACCGATTTTTGGAGATAAAATTCTTCCACCGACTGTGACCGCTGTGAGTAGAATTGCAAGTGCCGGTCGCTTTCTCCACCGACTTCCTCCCTAAAAAACCTAGCTTCCGTATCTCTCTTTGTATTTTCACCCACAAAGAATGCAACCAAGCGTCTTCCTCCGCTGCGCTGCGGTGCTACTTTCTCTTACACATACACTAAACTTGTAACCTAGCTTCTGTATCTCTCTCTGTATTTTCACCCATAAACAATGCAACCAACCAAGCTTCCTCTGCTGCGGTGCGGTGCGGTGCTACCTTCCCTTAACATAAAACCTAAACTTGTAACCATGGTTGAATATAGGTTAAAGAAAATAATAAATAAGTATTTCCAAAAATTATTTTACAATCCTCCTTTTAAGTCCTTCTCTGCAAATTTAGAATTTTATGTGTTGTTTTGTAAATACATATAACCTCATTTTATTTATGTAAAACATTAAATAATAATAGTTAATTTAATATATGATGACAGGTGTCATCATATTATTGGTTTTTGGGTGAAGGGGTACCATACCCCATTATTTTCAGGGGTACCGGAGAAACCACCTATTTCTTATTTTATTCATCTAGTTATTCCGTTTATGTCTGCCCCTTGCACCATTCACTATGTTGCAATTCTTCGCATCATAGGGAACTCTATTATACTATCTTCGTTTCTCAACGGATTCTCTCATCCTTTAAGCCTATTTTGATGTTGATTGGGGAGGAGACTCCACTCGTCATCGTTCTACTACTAGCCTCTGCATATTTCTTGGTACATGAAGAAGCAAAACTCTAACACAACTTCTGAAATCCTTTATATTAAATGGCGTGGCGCTATTAGAAGATCTTGGTTTTGGATAACAATCTCCCTTGAGCTTCCTTCTGATAATGGCAGTGCTATTCAAATTGTTCCCAATCATGTTTTTCATAACTGCAACAAGTATATTGAAATTTATTGCCGTTTTATTTGTTATTAGCATATACTCTGCGATGTTCTTCGTTTTCTCTCTATTGACATCTTGAATCAGCCTCCGAATCTATTCACCAAAACTTATCATCTTTCTCACGTTTGTTCTTTATGATTTATTAGGATGGGGTAAGAGGTGTGAAAAGTTTGTTAAGTTTGTTTGCGGAGAAGATTTTATTTTTTATTTTTTTTATTTATGTTAAATTGTTAAAAAAATTATATTTAAAAAAATAAAAAATATAATTATATATTGAAAAATAATTTTTTAGATTTATATAAATAAAATTTATAATACTACTATTTTTTTTATCTATTCAAACGAGAGGAAATAATTTTTTTTTTCTTTCCTTATCTTATATTTTTATTTGTTCAAATTATAAGAGCTGGCAAATTGATTTATAGTATTTAGGAGAAGTTGAGTGAAGTAGAGGTTTTTAAATCCTAATTCATATCACTTTTAATTTAAGTTGGTATAGTTCTAAGATCAACACTGATTCTATTTTATTTTATTTAATAATTTATTTTAAAGTATAATTTTAAATATGAATTTATGTAATTTTTGAACTAAGTGAAATAAATGCAAGCTAGTCTATTTTATTTTATAATATTTTATTTTATAACTCGTTTAAAAAATAAAATTTTTTATAATGAATGAGCTCATTCATCTAACCTGTTTGATAACCTTTTGTCCCGTAGCTAATTAATTTAGAAGTAGGATTTTTTTATTTTTATTTTATAACCATTTTTAAAAATAAAATTTTTTAAACTTTAATCTATATAATTATTTAAATAAGTAGGATAGATTTAGATTAACTCATGTAATTCTAATTTATATTTAACTATTTTTTTTTATAAAATTTCATCATTTTTTTTAATTCTTTTTCTTTTATTTCTTTATTTTTCTCTTTAAATATTTTTTTCAATATTTTTTTATTACACTAAAATATTCTTTAATTTATTTATATTTATTTTTATATTTTATATTTTTAAAATATTTTTTCATTTGTCTCTAGAATTTTCTTTCTCTCTAATTTTTTTTTCTTTCTCAAAATTTTCTCTTTTTTATACTTTTATTTTTTCTTTATTTATTTTTTCTAATATATTATCTCTCTATCTCTAAAATTATTTTTTTTCCTCTTCTCTCTAAATTTTTTTATTCATTTTAATTTTTCATTACTATTTTATTTTAAAAGATGAAAATAAACTAGAGAGAAAAAAAATTTTATAGAGAAAATAAAAAATTGAAGAAAAAAAAAATTCATGAACTAACCTTAACCCATAGGATTTAATGAACTTTACATTGTGAACTTTTTTGAGCTGGTTAGTTATTTTGATCTTAGTCGACATGGGGTTAGAATTGAGTTGGATTAGACGAGCTAAATAGACGGGGAACATAGTTCTTATCAAAGCAGCAGCAGAGAAAAAATAACTTTAAGTTGTAATCTTTAGTAAAAAATTTTAAGAACCAAAATTTTTAAAACAGACTTTACCTAAACTTGTTGGTTGTCCACCTAATATCTTGGTTAAAAAAATTGTTAAAAATGGATTGATCTTATAATATTGACCATAATTTTCACACCAAATATATTTTATAATAATTGAAAATTTATAAATATATAATCTTATAATTGATATTTAATTATATTTTAAAAGGTATAATACATGTTAGATTAAAGTTATGTGTTAAAATATTAAATATTTTAAAAATTTAATAAAATTTTGTAAATTTAATCTATATAATAATTTTTTTTATCTAACGGTTAAATTTATTAAATTTTCATTTTATAAAAAATTATTAAATTGAATAATTTTTATAAGTTACTTTATAAATAAATTGATAAATTATACTTACATTCATACACTTGCTATATGAAACAATTGTAAAGTAGAAAAGAAAGAGAACGATAGCAATAAAATACTTGTAAATTAGGATGAAAATAATTTATCCTAGGTAATGTTAAATTTAACCTTTTCGTACATGAATGCAATCATGCTAATATTTATAAATGAGAATAATAAAAAATTTATTATCTTAATTTTTAAACTTATAAATAATTTAAAGAAATTAAAATATATAATTTATAATCAGTTTAATATATTGATTGGTTTATGGTAGTTAACTAATTAACCTTTAACATGTCTCTCCTTATTGTTTCAATAATCAGAATAATCTCTAATTATTTTCTTTGTAATAAAAAACATTAATCATGAGCATGGAATTTAATTTACCAATAACATTAAAATTTAGAAAAGTGACCAACCTTAACTAACAAATACACAAGCTCAATTTTTTAGACTGGACTATATATTTACATAGTTATAATTCGATCAATTAAACAATTATGAATTTAATGTATTAAATTTTTATGTTTATCTTGTTAACCGAACAAAGAACCTTTTTGTATCAATTAACTAACAGGTAAATAACAATAATCTATAAATACACTTAGGAGGCGTATGAATATTAAAGAATAAAAGAGAGAAAATAAAATATTTAGATTATACAACTCTCGAAAAATCAAATTTTCAATTGCCCTGAAAGTATATACAGAGTTTAGTGGCACACTGTCTAGAAATCATAACAAAAAAAGAAAAGAAAAGAAAGTAGAAGTAATAACAGCAATGCTAGTAGTAATTAATCATAAAAAACAAAAGAAAATATGCTACTGCCCCTTACTTGTATGCGTCCTAATTTAAAATTTCATCAATATGCTAGGAGAAAATTTTCTAAATAAATCATGGATTTCCTTAAACAATAAAAGATAAAATCTAATCTAATCTAATAATAAAAAAATAAATAATAAATATAATAAACGATGTAATATAATAAAAATAACAGAATAAATAATGAAAAAATGAGATAAAAATAAATTTTAAAAAATATTGGTTGTATAGTATAATTATATGTATTTCTACTTGGTTTCTTCCTTTTGTGCTGAAATCAGCAGGAGAACAAAAGATTAAAGAGAACCATTAACATTCCTTATGTACTTTTATATATAGAAGTCATTCAAAGTGTATATACACAGCTGCATGAGCCTCCGCTGCAGCAACAACAGTGTGAAAAGATCACAGCCAAGGGTCCATTTCTGAGATCACATATGGACTTACACCCAAAGATATCTAGCTGCTGAAACTCTTGAAAGAGGCAGAAGAATATATATATGATCAATTCTCTTAGAGGATTGCATGGGGTTAATCTTAATTATTATAATTTTTTCAACTTCTAATTACCTACTATTCAGCTTCAGCAGTTAGATATCATCAAGTTGAAATCCACATGTGTCTCTGAAATGGAACCAAGGCCACGTATTCACGCTGGAACCACTCCTTCAAGTGCTACCAAGGGAGGGTTTGTTAGGGGATGCAAATTAAATAAGGTTGTGATTTATACTTAAGACGATGCAGATCCAAGTTTCCAAGAGGCATATATATAAAGGTCGATCACTTACGCGGATAGGTATACTTAGTAAGTAATCCATTGTTGACACTGGATTCCATTCAATGAACTCTCCTTGAAGTTACGGTGAAGATGAAGAGCAATTTCTAAAACCTCTGTAACTTCGTTGCTAACTTTCCGTTCAGCTCCCAAATGATGGTGACAAATACTGCAGCGGTGGTAATTTCTTCATTTCTTGTGGTGATACGCTCAAGGTTAATTTTGTTTCGTTCCATACAATAATCCATCCACGTGGGACAAGGACTTTTTTTAACTTAAGCTAATTATCTTCTTCAAATGCAATATATATATATATATATATATATATATATATATATATATATATATATATTAAGCAATATATTTGTTTTAAAGCTATGTGTTTGAAAATAAAATGAGCTCCTTTTGTTAATATGATTAATATAAATGAAGTTTAAATGTATTATTAATGTAAGATAAAAAATAAATTAAATTAATACTCAATTATTTTTTATTAAACTTTATAGGAGTTTGAACTCATTTATTATTAATAAAATATAAAATGTTAAATTACATAAATCATATTTAAATACTTTTTATCGTAACTTGTAAAAATAAATTTATATCTAAATAAAAATATTAAATCAATGTTATATTACTTTTATTTATATTATTTTCTATTTAAAATATATAATTAAATCAAATAGAGATATCAAAATATTTAAAAAATAAGTTTCTTATGTTATATTAACCTACTCATAATACTCACTATGAATGTTTTTTTATCTTCTCTTAAATGTGAATTTTTCTTGCTTGTTAGATTTATAGTCTTTTAGTATAAATTTTAAACAAATTTTAATGAATGGATTTTGTTTTTTAAATTATGTATAGAACAAGTTATAATAAAATAATAAAAATTTTCAATCCACATATAAAATAAATATACATGTTTTAATTTTAAAAAATAATTAAAATTAATCTTAATTATGAAAAAAAAATTGCTTCTTTACATATATGTATAAAAAAAATATAGAATTGAATGTGTCATACTTTATTTATAAGTAACATATAAATTGATTAATTTTTATATGCATAATTGAAGTTAGACTCATGTATTATAATAAATATAATAAAATAATATTTAATTTTATTAAAATATAAATTTTTTATTAAAATTGTTTTAATACAAAATTATATTAAAAAATTTATTTTAAATATAAATTATTTGATTGTTATTAGAGATTTAGAATTTAATTGTTTGCTTAAATGCATTTGAATGAAACATTATCAAAGACTTAAGAATAGAAAGATTTAAAATCTTTCCGTTTATTTTTTCAAAATGTTGCTGTAGTATTGTGGTAAACACTTCTAAATATTTAAATGATGCACATTACCATGCATCAATAGGTAAATGTAGAGTTGTCAAATTGATTTATGGTGCATACATAGTTCATTTGACTTTATGTTTTAAGTCTATATTTTGGAGCACATTTAGGAAAATGACTTTTTAAACCTTAACTTATACAATTCTTAAATTAAGTGGGCTCAATGAAGGTATATCAGTATAGTCTTATATTTGCTTATCTATTTTGTAGTTTGTCTAAAATAGATTTTTTAACTCTTAACTCATGTATCTCTCGAATTAAATAAGATGAGTGATGTCTAGCTTAAGCATCAACACATATGACTCTAGTGTGCTTACAAAGTTTTAGTTATTAGACAAGTTGTAGAAAAGAGGTATTTAAAATCTCCAATATTGTTTACATAGACTATCTCAATATTAATTGAATCTTAACTTTTGAGTTCACCATATAGTTTTGTTTAAAAATATTTAAAGTAAATATAAAAAAGAAACAAAATAAGAATAGAAAATTTAAAACAAAAGAACACAAATACGAATTGAATTATGAAAAGATATGAAACTTTTGTTTTTCTTATAACTTTACTCGATTTCATCTCAACTCTCTTGTGAATAATTTAAAGTCAATTGTTAATTATGCGTTCTTATTCTATTACTACCTAATGATTATGTAATAGTAATGTTTTTTTCCTCAAGTTACTACCTCCTATGATCATGTAAGATACATAATTAAGAGAAACATCAAGAACATTCAAATTTGTTAAATTAATAACCGGTTAGAAATCAAATATTTCGATTGATTCTCCAAAAGTCTTAAATTCAATTTACCTTATAATTTTGTTAACTAGGCAATGGTATGATCATCTATCACGATTAATTTAGAAATTAATAATAGTAGCTAATTCTCACTAATTGATTAAACATAATAAAGAAAACATAATTGAATAGAAATACAGAATCATTCGTAAAAATGAAAGATGGATTTAATTGGTTACATTGTAAGTTTCGTCAAAATTCCATAATTAGGGATTAGTTACGCATAGAGATAAGACAAATAAGAGTATACTAATACAACAAAACACTTCATAATCTTATTTCTAGAAAAATAATGACAAAACTTTAGTGTCGGCAAAACTGACAATAAGATGTTGTAACTCACATTATGAAAAAATTTCTACCTCCAAAATTTTGCGGGAGGATACCTAAAGAAAGATAAAAATGGAGCTGTGTATCTTCGGGTAATGATAAACTTGTGATCCGGATAGTGGTGTGATGTATCATAGTTCTCTTTTGATAAGCGTAAGTTACGGTTTCAATATTGTGGATTGAATTTGATCTAGCCGTTTCTTAAACCGACCATTCTAAACCATCTTACATCATTGTAAGTCAAATTGGGATATTTTCTACGCTGTTAGGGTTAAGTGGTATATTTTCTGAGCTACAAGGCTTATATGGCATTATTGCACTACATGCCTTATTTTTTTATGCTCTTTTGACAAAAAATTATCTACTTTCGAATTCTTTACTTGCATAACCATTCTTGCAAAAAGAAAGAAAATTAAATAAAATTGTAATTAAATAATCATAAATTATATCTTAATTTTTGCAAATAAATCAGTAAAACAATTGTTTATCAATAACTCTATATTTTAATCCTTTATTTTATTTCTCATCTCAAATAAATTTTTTTAAATCTTATTCCATACAATTGAATTAAATAAGTTGGATAAGGATTAATCTATAAAAAAATAACATTTTTTTATAATTTTTCTATTAATCTTTATAAGCTCTTTATCCCATAAAAATTAGTTTTTTTTTAAATTTTATCTCTTTTTAAATTTTCAATCTTTAAAATTTGTTATTCTCTAAAATACGACATCCTCCTCTCTCTTTTTCTCGTTTATTTTTGTAAATTTTTTTTTAAAAAATATTTTAGATATTTCTTTCTTTATAATTTGTTTGTATTTTAAAATTTTTTTTCTTTACTTTTTTTAAAATAACTATTAATTTTATTTATTAAATATATTTATTTTTCTGTCTCTAAAATTAATTCTCTCTATTTTTTTTCTAATTTTCTCTCTAACTTTTCTTATTTTTAAAACTTTTTATCCTTACTTTATTTAAAAAAAAGAATGGTAAAAAAATTATAGAAAAAGATAAAAAAATAAAATAAAAAGAATTTAATAGACAAAAACAAATTAATTTTTTTTTTAAAGAAAATAAAAAAATATTTATAGAAAAATCTAAAATTTACATAAGTTTAATTATGTCACTGATTCATAAAAGAAGAAAAATTTGATCCACATTAAATTTTTTTTTGTTCCTTTAACTATTTTAATAGATGAAAAGATATTTATAGAATTGAAAGGAATATAATTTTTTTAATATTTGATATAAAAATATTAAATTTATTATTTTTCATATTTTTTCCATTCAAAATATTATTTGTATATTTAACTAAAATAAACCAAAATTCTTTGACATCAATTAAATTGATTAATTAGTCTACGAAACAGGTTGATTTATGAAATAAATTTGATCATTCATTTCAATTGTATAATTAATCTATGAAATAGGATGATTTATGAAATAAATTTTATTAGTTATTTAAATTGTATTAGTTTTTTTTAATTTTAAACTTACGAGTTGATCCAAACTCGTAAGACTGAGGGAGCTTTTTATCCTATAAATCGTATAAACGTGGACTTCGTGGGCTTGGGAACTATTCTGATATGACCTGAGTCCAATAACAAACCCTGCTTTATGCCTCCCATTAAATAAATACATGTATAATATTAACAATAATAGAAAAAGAAACTGCCCTCCGCGTCAATGAACAAGCTCGGTGACAGTGACAATAAAGGTTAGTTCTTCATCATCGTAAGTTTTTCGTTCTTTCCCACCACTTTACGATTTCAAAACATGTTTGAGGTTGTTGGATATCTATAACAAGCTATTTGCTTTGATGTAGCAAATTGTTATATGCACATAACACTAGAATTTTGCTCTGCTTGTAAATAATATGATCAAAGTGTGCCCTTATCTCTGGTCGAGAAATTTGTGTAAAAAAGAGATATAATTTCTGTGTTTATAACCAACATCACCGTAGTTTAATTTTGTGAACTTGTAAATTTGTTAGCTACATTATATATGTATTAGTTGTTGCAGGACCGTGACTTCGAATTTCTAGGTTTCCCTCCCTGCTTCTTTGCATTTTCTTACATTTAAACGTTGGTTTTATTATTTTCTTCTTGTTGTTTGTGCGTGCGTGTGTGTGTGTGTGTGGGGGGGGGGGGGGATGGAGGGAGGGGTTGCATTGGGTCTTTTTTTATGTGGATACTGGGTTTTCATAACTATGGCAGTGTTTTGTGGCTTAATATCCTTTGGGAACCAAATTTTAGAAGTTGATTCTATCTGCCATTGTTCTTCTCAGTGGTTTTTGTGAAGCAAGAAAGAAAAATCAAATCAGGATGTAGAAACAATCTTGTCTATGTTCGTAGAAGAAAGAAAACCGAGCCCGAAAGAGATGTGATAGGAGGTGTTTTTCCATCATTTGCGTTTGATTGGAGCAATTTTCCCCGGCAACCACGAACAAAGAGGAAGAGAAAATTTGATGGTGAGGAAACCCTTTCTAGACCCAAGGAAAACCTAGACAAAGTCTCTGAGGAAACACTTTCTAGACCCAAGGAAAAGCTAGACAGTGGAGTCTTTGATAGTTACTTAAAGTGAGTTACTGTCTAATGTAAAAGGAGCAACTTAAAAATTGTGGCCTAGTTTCTAAATATAATTTTTCTGACAGGAAAATATGGAAGAGTTTCTCGGAAGATAGGACGAAGATCTTTGCATACTTTGACAGCTTATGGTTTAGTCTTTACAGGACTGCTTCATCTAAAGACAAGGTGCTGACTTGGATTAAAAAAGAACATATTTTCTCAAAGGCATATGTTTTTGTTCCTATAGTCTGCTGGTAAATGCACTCTATTTCCTTTAGTGCCAAAAGAGCCATTTTTTTTCATTGGTCAAATGTTAATCCATGGAATGCATCTTTTGCAATATCAATCTTGTAGGGGTCATTGGAGTCTCTTGATCCTCTGCCATTTTGGTCAGAGCATGCAATCAACTACCAGATCACGGTGCATGTTGTTGCTGGATTCTCTTGAAATGGCCAATCCAAGGCGGCTTGAACCAGAGATTAGAAGGTGTGCCTTTCTTCAACAATATCTATTTGTTTTGATCAGACATTATTGTCCACTTGGTTAATTTAAGATATGCAAGCTTTTATCATCATTTTCAGATTTGTACTAGACATTTATAAAGCAGGGGACAGGCCCGAGACTAAACATCTCCTATCTCGAATTCCATTATTGGTGCCCAAGGTAATCATCACTCCTATGATTTTCATCCCCGATGTAACCAAATAACCACTGATTGAAGAAAAATACACAAATTGTAGGTGCCACAACAAAGAGATGGTAATGAATGCGGATTTTTCGTCCTCAATTTCATTAATTTGTTTTTGGAACTTGCGCCTGACAATTTTAGCATGGAGGGGTACCCTTACTTTGTAAGTTATCTCATTTTATGTTCTTGAAAATTATTATTAAAGAATACATTTTGATTCAATATTGTTTGACATTGACATGCTGCAGATGAAAAAAGATTGGTTTACCGGCAAAGGTTTGGATAGGTTTTGTGAGAGACTTGATTCAATGAATTAGATGTCCCCAAATTTGACTAGACTGGCGATTAGATCTAACATACTTCATTGTTGATTGATTGACATTGCATTGGTAATGGGGGGATTTGTTCATATAGGAGGCAGACATATAATAGTTTTGTCTTGTAGAGAGAGTACTCTCTTCTATGCTTGTAGTTCAACTTTACTTGAATTAGATTTTGTGCAGGAATTGATATTTACTGTAATAATTTGCTTCCATCATACACAGTTGTCAAACTTAAAATCTTGTTGAAATTCATACAAGCTGTATTTATGACAGCTTAGTTGATAAATTTTGGCATAAATGTAGAGCTCAATCTGCTAATAATGTTGATGATAATGAAACTAGGTGTCTTAACTCTTAACCATGATAGTGGATAAGATCAAATTTTCAATACTTCCAACTAGTTCATAACGACATAATTTTCTTCAAAAAATAAGTCAATGTGACTCAGTAATTATGATACCATGTCATACAATTGTTTGCTCATCAGCTTATTTTCTCCACAGATTAAATGTATAAAAAAACTATGAATTTGTTATATGTAATACCTTGTTGACACTAAAATATAGAAACGTAAATGGTTCCACCATTATAGAAGGGAAAAAGAAAAAAGTTGAAGAGAGTCAAGTGAGGAAGTGATTATCATCATAAATTATTAATAACATTGGCATGTCATAAGGTGAAAGTGAGAGGAGCTAGAAAGGAAAGCAGTTAAGAAAGCTCAAATTTTGCTTGTGGAATATAAGCAAAATGAAAAAGGCACTTGTACATATTTATATAGATAGATATAAATTGGGATTTGAGTATCAATTTGGTACATGGTCTATTTTCGTGTACAAAACTTCACGGAAGGTGATGAAAAGCTTCTGTTAGATAGAAATTTACTATCACGCATTTCACAAAGAAGTTGAACTGGGAATCCGAGCATCAACTTGGTGAGCACGATTTGTTTGTGTATAAGATTTCATAGAAGGTGATAAAAATCTTTTCTAATATATGGAAATTTAGTCATATATACTTACTAATGAGGTTGAAAATACGAATCAGAAATGCCATGAGACGAAAACATGGATCTTTTTATGACGGTGCAATCCTCATGCGCAGTGGCAACGACAACAATGTGTGGGGTAGTATACCTATAAAGGCACCTCGATGTACGAGTCAGCCAAGATACCAAGAGGATCAAAGCATTGGAGTGAATTTTGTTTAACTGATAGGCAAAATTGACTGACTTCCTTTATAGAGCGCAGTAGCCACATAAGAAAACGAAATTTGGCTTTCTTGTTTTTGATTTAGGCTGTGCATGTAATTTGGGATCAAATTTTTTACCCTATTCTAAGATATTCAAACCCTAGACATTGAAAACAAGAAAAAAAAAAGGTGTTATTTTCATTGTATAGGAAATAAAATAAAAATAAAATAACATTTTTATAAATAAAAATGACAAGAGAAATAAAAATAAGAATAAAAACATTTTTATGTATCAAATGACACTTGAGATTTTCTTTGGGTGGATCCTAGCTGTGGGCTTGGATTTGGGACTAATATGGAACCCAGGTGCTCTGTTTTAATGTTTCGTGAACTTCATTATCTTATCTTACCTGCAAAACACAATTTAAGCATAACTATACTTTTTCGCTATGCCAGATGATAGTGAAAATATGATCAGTATAAGAGGAAAAAGCAATGCAGCAGTGACAAAAGTTTATTGGCCAAAGAAGATGCTTAATTAATTTAGAATTTATTATTATATATAGACACTGCATGTGCAAATGCGAAACAGAACATTGTAAAGGAGTTCATAATAAGCCGGTACCATTTTCGATCTTGGTTTAATCGCAATGATGAGGTTGGTGATCGCGTCACTGAAAGCACAATTTAAAACAATCCACGAGGAATGCTCACGAAGCTCCCAACAATGGTCATATAAACGTCACTAGGTGAGAAAAGACATTTAATAAATATATACATTAAATGTTTTGATCGATCAAATAAAATTGACATGCTTTGAACTTCCTGTTCATTTCTCTTTCTCTGCTATTTTCTGTCTCTTTCTTCACTTTTCTTTTCTTTTCTTTTATTTTTTGGACTTCAGTGTTCTTTCTCAAGAAAGAGTATAATTGAATGCCAACCAAGTTGTCAAAGGTAGTTATCTATAATTGATGTGTTGACAGCAGTCCTTGATGACGGACGATAACCACCAACTTAGTGCAGTGTTGGACAAAAGGAGTGTGGTGAGGTACTGCAGCGGCCAAGTCTGTTTTATAAATTTGATAAGAACAAGTGTGCCTTTAGAGTTTGAAAGAAACATTCTTGCACATAATTTGTCTACAAAAGTCATCGTGTCACTAGTTTCACAGATAATCGGCCTAGTCTTTCCATTATATCAGTTCAGTTTCAGTTGTATACCCAATCCGTGGCATTGCTTGGAATGACTAACTAACCAGTTAACCTATTGAACCAGCTAGTTCAAATTGGATCCTTTATTAGATAAAGTAGAAGTGTTTATTTATAATATTTCTGCCTAAATGCACTATTATTTTCTAGTCAATAAATACTACATATGTGTTTATTCCATATTTTAAGGGTTTTTTAGTCTATAAAACTTTTTAAGGGGATATTTTCGTCAAATCAAGTATGCAACCAATTAGTCGTCAGCTGGACCTCAGGACTGTTGGACTACCTATGCCTTTATCCGTGAAGAACCCATCAGCGGTCAAGCTTTGGTCATCCTCTTCCTTGAACATTGTGATATGGGTGTACCCCTCAGCTGAGGTTGTTTTTGTGAACGTATTCATCGACTTCCATATACACTAATCTTCATCATAACCAATATTTTTCTCCCACATAATGTTCTCCTCTTTGATATCATGGTCGGTGGATTTCATCTGTTTAGGGTTCATTGCTTGCACCCTTACTTACGGTTACGTTTAGGGTTCTGCCCTCCACCTGAATCTGGGCAAAAGAAAATGTTTGTCGGAAGATTTCATATGTTTAGGGTTAATTGCTTGCACCTTTCTCACTTGCACTTACGTTTAGAGTTTTGCCCTCCACTTGAGTCTGGGTGGAAGCAAATGTTTGTCGATGGATTTCATCTGTTTAGGGTTCATTGCTTGCACCCTTACTCACTTGCGCTTATGTGTAAGGTTCCGCCCTCCACCTGAATTTGCACGGAAGCAAATGTTTGTCGATGGACTTCATCTGTTTAGGGTTCATTACTTGCATCCTTACTCACTTTTACTTACGTTTAGGGTTCCGCCCTCCGCCTGAATCTGGGCAGAAGCAAATGTTTATACAAATTTTTTACCTCATTCATTGTGATTGTTCATTGCATTTTTCTGCACATGGGGTTCTTTTATGTTTCTTTGCTTCAATGGTCAAGCGCATTTTACTGTTTGTTGTGCAACAACATTATGTTCGGGGTAAATATTTTTCCACAATTTTTTGGTCCATCATTGTGGTGGTCCAAAACTTTTGTTAGATGCATTAATCATTCAATATACGTTATATATATGGATTTCTTGACACCTTTATGCAACGTGGGTACAATAGTTCAAACACTGCCACAGTATGTGAGGCAAGTTTTTTTCCACATTGGTAAGGTTTGTCCATTCTGCTACTTCAATAATTTTTTTTCCATCTAACCTTTTTTGTTTGCTATATTCGACTTTTGCTTACCTTAATATGATCATGACTCAGTAACAATATCAGCATTTGAGGTCATTTTTTATCAACATTTTTGGTTTCACCTTCATGCATTATAGTGCTTCGTTATGTTTTCTTGCATATGCCCTTCTTTATTGTATCTACATTCAAAGTTTGTCTGAACTTTCTTCTATTTACTCTGTACATATTACTTTGGTTTAATATGATCATGGGTGACTAACAATATCAACATTGGAGGTAAATATTTTTTCACATTTTCTTATTCATTCATTGTTATGGTTCATAATTTTTGTAAGATACATTGATAACTTAATGACTTAATATACTTATATGGATGCCTACAGATCATCATTAATACAATGAAACACAAACAGAAAACTTATGTTAGGAACGTTATCAATATCATAGGGAAATTGTTCAGTTGGCCAATTTGTTCATGGATTTTGATGGTTTATTACCTTTTCCTACATATGGCATTGATATTCTTTAGTCCATGTTGTACTTATGACTTAGACTTATTAGGATTAATTTATAGTTCATACCTATCATTGTGGTGGCTTAACTATTTAGTTTCCAGCTATTATTTTATTTAGGTTATTTTGTACATAACACTTTGCCTTAATAAGATCGTCAAATTTTACACCAACTGAAAAATAGTTTTATTCGTGAAGGATCAATCTATGGTATATTCAAAACAATTAGTTTTATTCGTGAAGGATCAATCTATGGTATATTCAAAACAATTTACAGGATGTGATATGATGATGATCTCATTTATTTATTGTATGTTTTTTTGGTTAATAAATGTATTGGTCTAACTATTTACCTGTGTAAATGATTTGTTAACTCATGTCACATGTTTTTTGTTTAACTGCCTAAATACCATTTTAGGGATGATGTCGAAACCTATAACAACACTCGAAAAAATAGATGTCACCAGAATAGATTGGAGAATAAGGGTGTATGTATCACGCATGTGGAACGTGCCTCTGTATGGATATCCATACCAAGTAGGGAGCATTGACATGGTTTTGGTGGATGATAAGGTAAATATACCAAACCATAATGTATAGGCATGTTTATGTTTTATTGAAGGATTGATATCGTTGTCTCAGTATTCGTATTAAATGTTTGAATCCAGCTTGGGAGATGTATATATATGATTCGAAAAAATCTGGTCAGTCAATTTCAATGACAAATTGAGGAATGACAAATTGAGGAAGGGAAAGCTTACATTATTGAAAACATGTTAGTAGGTCAAAACAACAAGAAATTTAGGACCTATAAACAAGATTATCTTTTAAACTTTACGAGGAGAACGAGATTGCTACTCGATGATGGTCACAACATCCCTAAACATGTTTTCTAATTCATGACATTCACTTACATTTTCCCTGGTGTCGATGCTTCCTATCTCATTGGTAACACTTTCTATGGCCAGTGCCTTTACTTTTCTGTTAATTTATTATTCCTTTAAACATTTAAGTTTTAACTTAAATCTTTGTATTCTTAATTCAAGATGTTATTGGACATGTCATGGAAAAAAATGATAAGGAGGTAGATGTTAATGGCAAAAGGACAAAGCTGATTGATTTCGTCCTTAAAGATTTGTAGTAAACTACATTGAATCATATCAATATCTCAATATTTTTTTTAATTATTAGAATTAATGTCGTTGTCCATTATGTACAGGATGAATAGGTTAGAATGCACGTTTTGAGATGTTTATGCAGAACAGATGGACCGGTTTTTCAACAAGCCCATACCTGATAATCTTGTCATTGTCATTTTGCGACTTTGTAGAGTAAAGTCTTTCAATGGTTCATTTTGAACCTTCCATATTTGTCATTAATTTTTTTGATGTAGTATTAAATATTCATGCATTTTCCTTTTATGTTATCCTACATATAAGGTAAATATGATGTTTCAAATGGTGCAACACCTTTAAGTAAATTTTGCGCAATTGGATTTTCTCCTCCATGTGATTTTGAGGGACCGATGCTTGAAGAAATAGCAGAGACATCCTGCACCGGAACTCGAAGGATGGTGGTTGTGAAGAAGGAAAGACTTTAGTTTAATTTTTATTTTTTTTGCTTTTTGGTTGAAAAGATACCATGCAGATTGACTATTTGACAATGTTGATTCCCAAACAATATGACTATGTATTTTGCAGCAGTGAGCTACTTAATATTTTTTTAAAAATTATTTTGAATCCTAATGCATATGCATCCTAAAATTGTAATTTGTAGGAATTTAGTGGTCTAATCAATATTTTCTTTAGCAGAATTAATCCTACAAAGTGTTATTTGATTAACCGTGTAGGTCCTACAATCAAGTGTTAACTATCTTAACCTTTTCAAGGATAGGGAACCCATGTATAAAAGTTTTTAAATGTAGCAGAGCAGTAGCAGCACACTCTCTCCACCATACCTGTGAAGCATGTACTCTACTACACTAACTAAATCAGTCAATGTGAAGCAACAAAGGACACTACACCAGATATGTCATAAACACACTATATTTCCAAGCCAGCCTAGAGCAACCCCAAAATTTCTTTTGCATTATGTATTTTCTCCATGCAATATAGATGTAACAATACATTATTTACTTCAATGTTGTTATATATTTAACCCATACACATTATTCAATGGAGAACATTTCTTAATTTTTTTTTACCTATGCTTCATCTTCATATGTATTAATTTAGTTCTGATTAGGTTTACATGTCTGAAGGTCAATATGTTTACTATTTGAAGTTTTAAACCAATAATAATGAAAATAAATTACTTTTGATAAGAATAAAGGAAATTAAACAAAAACTTTTATACTAATAGTTGTTGATGTTGACATTTTACAAACCTGTATATTATTAAATATACTATTTTTGCAGCAGATTTGTGAATTACTCATTGGTAAATGGAGATAAACTTCGTAATATGTGTCATCCATCATGCCATCATGTACTTAGCTTTAAAATTCATGTATTCATTTATTACTTAAATCTTAAAAGATGATTCACTCTATAGCCATTAAAAAAAAACTTTAAATTTTAACTGCACAATCAAGGCTATTTCTCTAAATAGTCACCCATCTTGAAAATGCTTCATTTAAAAGAGTCAATTATGGGTATTTGAAAAGCTTCCATTTTCGAGTAGTATTCAAAATTCTATAACTCAGACGTTTCATGCCTATTATAACTCATTTAATGAAGGGAATAAAAATCATTGCGCTTTCTGCTCTTCTCAAAACCGACCCCTGCGTTGAACCCTTGCCATTATAGTTGAAACACCCTTATCAAGCTATTTTACCGATTCTTGGTATGTGATTTTGTTAAACATCAACCAACACTACTCTTTATACCCATTACGTGCCATTATCGCTCAAACGACATTATTTGTTACATTTTTTTCCATCTTATAAAGGTATGTAAATGTCTTTAAGTTGAAGGTACATTACTTCCCGTTTGTCATCGCCGTGTTTATATTTCAACTTTTGGCCATTTCAACGTCTTCCGATGTTATTATTTTTTTGTTTGTCATCATAATTTTTTTTTGTAGAATCGAATATCAATGAGGTATCATTTTGAAAAAATTATTGGCCTTGGAGTTGTAAGTTTGTCATTCATTTTGACATGAAGCGGTATTTGCCAAATTTTCTTACGTTTTCTAATATTGTGTTTTATTAACGTTTTAATATTTTATTAAAGGTGGAGATTCCTATCTGTCAAGATTTTTGGTAGAAATTTCAGGATTACCTGTTCGTTGTCCCTTTTACTATCGGTGATAGAAGGGAAAACATACATACTATTGTTGCTGAAGAGAGAGATAACAGAGCTTATATTAGGTTGGGATTCGGAAGTCTATTAGGTTGGTAAATGTCCACATGTTGATGATGATGATGACGATGATGATGTGGAGGAGGAGCAGGAGGTACGTCCGAATGTTGTTGTATTGGATGATGATGATGATGATGATAAAGATGATGCTTAAGTGGGTCTGTTATGTGGGAGCTTACATTGATTGCTTCTCAAGCTTCTGGCACACAAGTTTTGATATAATTTGTTTAAGTCATATTTACATGTTGAAGTTAGTATAATTAATTTGATCCATTTTTTTTAGTAACATATCTGAATGTTAAATTTTCTGTTAAATCTTTTAGTACATTCTTGTGGAGCATGTCTGTGCTTTCAATATAGTAGAACATTATTCCATTGATGTTATTGATGAAGATGGGGTGACTCACACTTGCATCCTGAAGCATAGACCTGGGCCATACAATGAGTCCTATATCAGCAGTAGATGGTATCAATTCATTCGGTCCAAACAGCTACATGAAGGGGATATTCTTCAATTTCAACTTCATTATAATCTATTAAGAATGAATGTCATTATCCATTATAAATTGTAAAATTCTTTAGTTTGTAAGATCATTTTTTTAAATCTTCATCCTGTACAAATTTTGAATGTAATGAAATATAATATATTTGATTGGATATAAACATTGGTTCCAAGTTATATGTCTTACATTCTGCTCCTATTATTTGATTAATTGTAAAATGTACCATTTTTTTAGTGTTACTGATGTTAAACCCTTTAGTTAATAATCACCATCAATATAAACTATTGTACTATTTGAATCAAACAATGTATTGATTGGAAAATTCATGTTCATCTATCAAGGTTGTGGAAGGTTCCAACATTTGGGAGTACATAACAAATTGGAAGCATTGATATGCTTTTGGTTGACGAAAAGGTAAACATTTTTATTTATATAAATCTATCATATAATAACAAGTGGAGGTCTTATTCCATTAGTCCTCTTCATTTCAATGAGCTATAGTATTTAGAATGGTAGGTGCATTGCTAGCATGAAGCAATCTTTGGTTGCTCAGTTCCATATACAAATTAGTGAAGGGAAACCATACATAATTAAGAACATTTTAGTCGATAAAAATAGTACAAAGTTTAGAACTTACAAACACCAATTCATTTTCAACTTCATAAGGACAACAAAGATAAAGTCAAATGCTGGGGAAAACATTCCTACAAAAATAGTACGAAATCATTGACACAGATTATCAATCAGATAAGCAGTCAAGCAGCTTATTCCTGAAACTATGATGATAGGAACCTTCTACCTTCGTTTGACATGTGTTTTAATGTAAAATTGTAATACATTCTCATGTAACTACTATCTATTTAGTTTTCAGTAATTTTAACTATTTCAACTGTTGTTTCCATTTCTTAACTGTTTCACATTTCCCTTCTTTATAGTTGGTGAATAATTAATCCATTCAATTATTATTTATGAATAGTTAAAAAATACCGCACCTCTTTATTCATCAAGTACCGAATAATATTATAACCAATCAAATATCCGTTATTCAATTATAATAATAGTACTTTTCAACCTATAACATATTAGTTTTGAGAAATAGTTATTGTTACAGAAAACTTTTGCTTATTCTGCATTGCATCAATCATCATTTAAAATACAATCTTATATTCCCAAATACAAGGTATGTTTCAATCCACAACTTCTATTCTAATTTATTCTCATAACAATTTCTATGGTTCATCAATTAAAATATTAGTATGAGTGTATGTTTTTGTATTGATTTCATGTTCTTCTATTCCTACTTATAATAAATGAAATCCAAACAACATAACAAAATTTGTCAATAACATATTAAAGAACATTGTCAATAGTTAGAATAACAATTACCTACCACATATATATAATCAAGCATGTCATTACATTATATGGTCTATTACATTGTACTTATTTTTCATGTTTTAATCCAACCTAAAATTCTGTATAATGTTTAATATATCTATACTAATAGCAATATGGAAAGTGCTCAATCATCCATAAATATTGATGACAGGAATGTCACACCTTTTGGATGTAGTATGATATTGACGAGGTTTATTATTTTCATTCATTTTTTTACTAAATATTCGCATTAACATCAATATATATATATATATATATATATATATATATATATATATAATAAAACACTTTGACACTGAGATCATGTTCGACATTATAAACACTACAAACTCTGTAACCATTAATGGAGGATGGAAGAACATGAAAAACATCTACCTATTTTTGGAACATGGGGGATGACGGTAACTGAAATACACTGGGGGTGGAAACTTTAACATACGTGTATATAATCTTAATCACAAAGAAATTTGTTATTCTACTGAACGAAGGTTGTTCCCTTCAGCTAGTGTAAAGTTCAAACAACTATTGGATGAATTTAAGGCTTACCCAATGTATGAACCCAGACCTCCAACTGGAAGAGTATATGATTTTCAATGTGAAAAAAATCTTACCATAAGGGAGTTGAAGAACAGATTAGTAAGGTTTTAAGCATCACTACGAGCCAACATTTATAATTGAATTCTTAGTTATTACTTATTACTCATTACTAAAGTATTTTTGATCCACAGGAAATGCCACTACCTTTCGTTAGAGTTGCATTGCATGATATGCCTTTGTTTGTGATTTTGGACTACTTTAAGGTGGGTTGGATGTTAGTTGAAATAGAATGGTCTAAAAGACAAGGCACACATGATTTCATTAGTTACTTAGCCAAAGGCTGGCCAGAATTTTGTGGTTTTTGCAAGTTTAAAAAAGGAAACACTATTACCATTTCATCATATGCAGAAAAGCCACATGTCCTTCATGTTAATATGAAAAATAGAACAATATTTATTTAGTCTTTTAAATTTTATTGCAAATTGAACACTTCCTTTCAATTTATGTAATTTTAATATATATTGTGCTTTAATTTCAATATATGCTTATTAAATAAGAAAAAATCTTGGTTAAGTTATAACTGATAAGAAAAGCTAACTTCACAAAGTATGATCCAAATAATTTTTCTACTTAGTTTAAGTTTGACTAATTGGTAATGAAAATGAATGTATTCACACAACACAGTTATTATAAGTGGAAGACATGTGTGGGATGTTATTTGAAAATAGGATGAATATTGCTGATTGAAAACATGAATCACATTTATCTATACAAAATATATTAACATTATTTATTGATTATGATATTATTGTACGAACATGTTTTGTGTTGTGTATTTCATTGGTTGGTGCATCACAAAAAAGTCTTTGCAACTTCTCCAGCATGTTTGTTATGGTTCATGCTCTTAACGGATGAATAATGATTATGAAGTCTCTACAACTTCTACTCCATATTTATGATTTCTGATAATGATGACTATAAAGCATGAATTTGATTGGTTGGTCCTTACAAATAAACATTCATTGCCTTATTTATTTATGTATACCCAACACAAGTGAATGATTGATATTAAGACTCTACAACTTTACTTGCACATTTATGATAAAGGATACGTGAAACGAGTGAATCATTAGTGTTAAGACTTTACAACTTCAGTTGTACATTTATGATAAAGGACATGTGAAACGAGAGAATGATTAATGTTAAGCCTTTACAACTTTAGCTGCACATTTAGGATTTACTATGAAAACTATTAATCAAAAGAGATGTATACGTGAAATGAGTGAATGATTAGCTGCAAATTTATGATTTATGTTCATAATTAGTTATCAGAATCTGTCTTATGTCAGTAGTGTACCCTAAAAATAAAAGTTTCTGCATAACGTAGGAGCCATGTCAAATACATTTGATGTTTCACAAAAAAGATGCTCAGGAAGTGAGATATCTGGTTTATCCCAACCTATACAGCACCTGCATTAATTGTTGTTTCCATCCTCCCAATCAAAATAGTTCTCTTTATTAAAAAATTTAAAGATTAAACATTAAAAAATAAAAGATAAAAGATATCCCATATCTAATCTGATATTTGAAAAAATTCTGCGAATGTGTTCATTGCTTTGAAATACTGTTGTTTACTCTTTGGTTTGAATTTTTCGCTATGCCTGCTTCAACTGCTACACAATTATCTTAAAAGATAAGAGGAAGACTACTTCACTACTTCATTTTGCCTACGAAAGCTTCAACTGCTACACAGTTCTCTTAAAAGGTAAATAGAGGACTACTCCACTACTTCATTTCCATTATGTCGATGATTTACATTTTTCAAATGAAATATAATTACTACCCCTTACATTTCTTAACGATTCTGACTACCACAATTCAATACCCTCAGTTAAGAATCAAATTTAGGAAGACATATACTGTTTTAATATCAAAGATGTAGTCAAATATTTGAAAACATATCACACATCTGTTTAATATTTTCATTTACAGAAACCAATCAGGGATATATTACACCCTGCATTTACTCAACATGCTTGATTTTTTCTAAATAAAATTATACTTCATAACCTTCCTTGCATGTTGTCCAGGTTATGAGTGCTTTATTTTTTTTTCCAACTTTGATCTTCTACTTCATTCATTCTTTAGTATTCTTTTAAAAATATGGAAGTTGGACAACTACAAGAGTTCGTAAATGTTTCACTTTGTGGATGCAATATGACCCTGACCAAGTTTGCTCATCAGCGTATGTTAGTCATTATTTATTAATACTACAACTATCATAACCACTTTCATTTTTTTTTGGTACATATTATGCTAGATATTGGAATATTTTCCTTCCCTCTTCTTAAAAAGTTACTTAAATGACATCCCAAATATCATCACACTTAGAAATCCAGCAAATACTGAATTTTTTCTCGATGTTTCTAAGACAACAAAATTAGTATGTCTTTGAAGGATGGAAAATTTTGAAAGAACTGTATTGAGAGTTGAAACATAGGGGGTGACTATTAATGAAGTATACTAGGAGAGGAAACTTCAATATGAAAATTTTTAACTTAAAGCATAACGAAATTAGTTATCCACTTGAGGAGAGAAGCATCCCTGTCAACAGTATTAAACTACATAAATTACTACATGATTTTCAATATAAATCAATGTATGTTGATCCAAATCTACCTCCAAGACCATACGACTATGTGTGTGAAAAAACTTTGACTGCATTCTAGATGAACAACAAATTGGTAATAACATTAATATTTGTTTTAGATACGTTATTATGTTACTAAAACCTTGTATTTCAATTACTTCTAATATAATTGTATTAATAAGCAATGCCTTAGGCATATACTAGGATTGCACTACCTGATATACCTTATGATATTTGTCTGAGATATGATGAGATTGGTGAAATGATAGTAGATATGTCGTGGTCTAGGATAAAAGCAACAATAGAATACATTGACTACCTCACTAATAGGTGGTCACAATTTTACAAATTATATGACATATTAACTTAATGTTTTATACAATGCAATACAAAGAATTGTTTAATATAATATTTAATAATTCATAAATATAATTTAAAAAAAAAACTCATGCATAGTACAGGTAGAGTTACTAGTTTTATATAAAGTATATCAAGAAATCTATTAAAATAAGTTTTAAAAACATAAAAATTATAAAATATTTATGTAAATTTTTTTTTAATTTTTTCAGATATTTTTATTTATTATGAATGTAGATAATTTGATTGAAAGTTGATATTTAAATATAGTATAATTCATACATCTCAATACATTCGTTATTTTTTTAATTTGTAACGGTTTTAAAAAATGTTTGTGGACGGCCACAAACTTGAAAAAAAAAAAAAAACCTTTAAACCATATGTATCCAGATATAAGTGATATTTCCGTATCCAATTTCTTAGTCATTTATTTAAGAAACAAGGCATTACGACTTGCCACTTAACGGAAACAGAACAAGGAGCAGGCCATCACTACTGCGGAGATAGTATGGCCCCTTAACTGACATCAAGAACTCCGCCACCGTCATTGTTCAACTCCACACCTTTTCTATGACAACATAGGTGCCCAGATAAATAGATGCAATTATGCAAGACAAAATTTATTGCAAGCGTCGTTTTTAACAGAAGATAAACAAGAAAGAATACCCCAATGTCTACCAAAAACCAATAAACAACAGTGTTGACCAGATGTTATATTTCTATTCCTTCTCTCATCAAGCAAATGTTAAAAGTCGTAAGTTAGATCGAATAGAATTTTGCATCGAGACAGGGAAATTATATCAAGTAGCCAAACAAAATGGCATTGGGAGTAAGCGACTGAAAAGAGACGAGCGCCTTAAAATTACTAGCAAAGACATAAGAGTAAATATTATTAAATTTCAAATGCTTTCGAAATCAGTATATACATCAATCTAGAAGCCTAAAATATACAAATTTCTTAAAAATACAAAGATTGGATAAAAAATTAAGTTAACAAGAAGCTATTTACTATTGCCAGTAGCATCGCTAATCCCCATTTATGTAGGGAATTTTAATGGTCACTTTGGACGCATCAGAAGGAAGAGCAGGACCTGCCTTGAGCGAACTTCTTGCTGACTCCAATGCTCGGGAGGTTTGAAGAGCCATCTCAGCATGGAGTCGTAGACATGTCATAGCCATCTATAGTCAAACAAAAATTAAACCAAACAAATAGAGGGGATAAGGAGCTCTGCAAAGCTCTACAGTAACATAAAAAATTCCTAGGGATAATAGCGAGCTATCTGGGCAAATATTTTACATGCACATACATTGCCATGAATCATTAAAGTAAATATGAAAATAGAAGGCCACAATGAGACCAAGACTGATTTATCATGATAAATACATTTTTGGTCTAGAATCACGCATATCTTCCATGGGAGACAATTCTGATCAAACTGAAAATATCCATAGCATGGTGAGACTAATTCTCCTCTCCATATACATGACTTGGACTTGAAACCTTTTTTAAAGTGAATCAAACATGCATCACTTGAACCAACCATTTATTATCATGGTATATATTAACTGTACCATTAAATAATTGTAGATTTTTTCCCAATGCATAAAAATCTTACGAGCAGGGATAGTTGAGAAGCTTGTAAGAAAAGGGAGACATAGGTTCTTCAAAATTTCTTTTGCTTACCGTATAGCATTCTCTATCTGTGTCTGACTCAGCTACATCAAGGGCCCATGAACGGATCCACTCAAGGCCAGCGGAAATTTCAACATTTCCTTCAAGTAAGGCAGATGAAATGTAAGCAGGGTGAAGGGCAACCAATACACATGCAGCTGCAAAAAGGATGGCTCTTCTTACATATGCTTCCTGGTGATGGCATACCTCTCTGCATGAGTTGAAAGGCAATTAAGTGACAAATTTCCTGCATTAGCACACTAGCAAATCCAACAAAGCATCAATAGGAAATATAAACACATACAACCAATAGACCACAAACTATCAAATCAACTTTCACACAAACACATTTTAGGGGGAGAGATTATGGTGCTGTTTGGTGTCAGAAAATATTTTCTGTTTTCACTTTTATTTATAAAAATGACACCTTATTTTCATTCTGTTTCCTATTTTTAAAATTTTGTACTGAAAAGTGACAACAGAAAACAACTATTTTTTTTGTTTTCACTACTTTCTGTGCAAAATGTTAAAAATAGAAAACAGAAAACATTTTTTGAAACCAAACACCACCTAGGGTTTTAGATCATGGCAGTCCTCATAGGGTTTGCAATTAAATAGACAACTAATGTCCCAACCAGTACCTGGATCTTAACATATCCAGGAGGGAAGGAGCCAGCAAAGTTGCTTCAGGATGCATGGCCACAGATTTCATACAAACCCCAAGCATATAAATGAGTTTCCCTAGGACAATAAAATCCCTGCCAAGCAAGTCAACACCATGCCTTTTTTTATCATATCCCTCCATAGCAGGAAGCATGAATGCAGCAGCATACATGGGAAACTTGTTATGAGTAAACTCCATCTGGTTTTGATGTGCAAAAGGAGATCTTAGGCTCCACCGGCGTGTTTTCCCTTTCTTGACCTGATTAGATTTAGGGGGAAGTTCCCTCTCATAGCTATTTGACCAATTCAACAAAGTTCCATTAGCTAAGATCTGTTTCCAGGAACCAGCTCCAGGGGTCCCTGTGCTGCTAGGCAAGAACCAAGGTTGGGAATCTGAAACAACAGAAATAAGTGAACTAGTTTGATGTTTGGGTTTCATAATTTTTGATTCGGAAAGCTCCTGAGCTGCTTCTGTCATGACATCTAGTATCATAATGCGCTGACTGATATCTACATTAGGTGAATACAAAAGCTTGTTTAGGGAGTCAAGTGATTCAAATGGACAAGTGACTGCTAAGGCAACTAACGCTCTTTGCCTTTTGTCTTCCGTTGATTCTTCTGCACCTTCTAAAGCTATATCAGAGCAACGAACCTGAACAAGAGTTCTGGTCAAATCCTTTGCTGTGTGTTTTAGTTCATCTGGAGATGCTCTTATGAGCTTTTCAGCTACATCAAGAGCCCTTTCCACCTGCAATAAAAGTTAAAAATTTACAAAACATCAAACTTTCAGCAAAAAAACAGGATACCATGAGACTTGTGCTTAAGGCAGAATGCATCAGGTCAGTCACACATACACAGGACTACAAATTGGTTTTTCAATAACTCAGTCTAAAGCAATTAACAATACTTGATCATTGTTCCTAAACAAATTTAACTTTTTTATCAAGCATAATCAAATTGCATTAAGGGTAGAAGTGGCAGATGATCAAAATGCAACTAAAAAAGTGTTCCAGGAGCAAATTACAAACCCCGTCAGCATCATCGGATTTTCTAAGAGCCGCAACTACATCAGCCAACTGAGAAAAATTTCTTTTCAAATCTGAGTCATCGTCTGACAAATCATACGGCTGTAAAGATGAATCACTTGAGGAATCTGAATTCTCACTTGCACTATCACCGTCATCATTCTCATTATCAATGTCTGATTCAAGATTCAGTGATGCTGGATCAATAATCTCATCTGGATCAAGCACATGAAAGTCCAATAACTTGCTTTCACCCTTTACACTAACACTTTTCTCTTTATTGGAAGAGGAATCAGAGTCCCTTTCTGGACCTGATACTGTAGATATATTTGTTCCCTCAATGCCTTTTTCTGCACAATTTGAGGCAGCCAGAGTCCCTTTCTTGGGAACAGTGAATTCAAATTCCCAATCAATTGTTTCACCACTGCAGCTATCATCAAGGTACAGAGGATTTTTTGGATCAATAATTTTAGACAATGCCAAAGCGACACAGCTAGCCATTTTTCGAACTAAATGGTTAGGACTCTCCAGCCTACCTGAAACAATTACAGGGAATTAGAAGATGATCCTCAGCAACTTATACCATAAAAAGGAATTTGCAACTTATTTTTAATCATATTTATAAGATTACTGAGTAGGATGGAGATGGAGATGGAGATGGAGATAGAGATAGAAATAGACCCAAGAAAAAGGAATTCATCAAAGCAGTCACATTCTCAATATAAATTATCCCATCCTGTTTTTCAATGACTTTTTCTTGATGATTATACAATAATACAATGAGTGACTAAAATATAATAAAATGGCTTGTTTGCAAATTTGAAAAATTTTAACATTTTAAATGATTGATAAACTGGAAATAAAGGTGGAACCAGCTAGGAAAACACTCCTGGCAAGTCAATACATTTGTTATATTCTTGTTGAAATTTATTCTTGGGTACTGATAAAACTTGAAAAGCCAAGGGTACCAAAGCAAGGTCCTTAATCAGAAACATAAATTTCTGTATAATTCATCCTACTTTCTTATACAGCAAAATGTTGCTAATTGGGTAGCAGGGGAATTCTGGTATATGAACCCTACACTCTTTGCAGGTCATATGCATTAAATAACAGCATAATTTGATAGGGTTGACATATTTCCAATTTGGAAGGCCTCAAATTACTCGAATTGTTTCCACATCATTCATATCCTTCCTTTGGGTAGGGTCTGGTATTTAAACAGTACTGAAGGATTAAGGCTGGGCAAATAGTTCCAATCCCATAAATCTCTCTTGTCATCTTATTATAAAAGACACTCAACATTTAAGTATATGATAATTACAGCTAACTCCTTGAAGAATGAAGTGCATGGCATCCTTCATCCCATCCAATTCCTCCTTAGACATTGTCTCCAGAGAAAGGCCAAGCGCAGCAGATATATCTGAGATAAATATAGGAAAAAATAAATAGAAAAATGCATAACAATATTAAGATGGCATCAGAATCAATGAATGCTTGGAGGAAAGCACATGAAATTGTTATAAGCTTATAACGCAACAATATACATCAAATAGGAAGAGTAAGCCTTGAAACAACAGTGAGGTTGCAGCCTTGTGTCTTGGTCATCATGGGTTGTACTGGAAATAGCCTTTCCACTTACAAGGGTAACGCTATATGCATCTGCCTCCCCCAAACCCCACACTGACGGTAGCTTTATAGCTAGGCCACCCCTAATAAATTCACTTCAGAAAACTATATCCCTCTATACTCTATTCCACATTTTTCAGTGTATAAGCATAATGAAAAAGGATACAAGCTTGCTGCTCAATAGGTGCTGTTTGCACAAAGTCTTTCCTAGACCATACTGCCACCAAATGTTGGACTGTGTTCAAGAGCCCCGTGCGATTTTGTCCTGCTAAGGAGGTACCTGGTGGACATTCATGAACAGCAAATTGAAGGATCCATTTCAGGCAGCTAACAGGGAATACCTTCCATAGCAGGAATTTGTCAACAAACACAGACCTGAGGAGAAGCCATGGAACCATAGCAAAACAAAAAGTCATAAGCACATACATCAATACTGGTATTTCATTGCTATCCTACAAAAATAAAAAGAGGGAGACAAAACTGCTTTAGTTAGTGCTAGTAAGCCTACATATCTAATCTGTGTGCATCATAATTTAAAGACCTAGTGTCAATTATCGCTGCAAACAAAAGTAGAACATGTTTCATGCATGAACATAAAAAAATGGTTTAGATATATTTCAAAGGGCAAAAATATGTTGTAATCACTGCAACATGTGAATATTTTTTATTTTTTAATATTGGAAGATGGGGTGTTTGCCTCCTGAAGGACCTAACCAATTTCACACATTGTTCTAGATTATCAAAATGCCTGACAGGAACCTTTTAACAAGTTGTAGGTGACAAGGACCTTACACAATCAAGAGGCTACACCTTGGTGACACACTGCAAGGACACACATGCATCAATTATTTCAATCAAAATTGTGATATCCATAAACAATCTTTAATTCCTTATTATACATTCTTGCAATAGAATTACCCTTCTCAGGTTGGGGGGGGGGGGGGGGGGGGAACATGGCGGAGCAGTGGGAGAAAAGAAAGTTAATTCGAAGTGAAGGGGAAATCTGGGTGAAATTTTAAAATTTCAAATACATGTATTTTCCCCAAAAAAAACTCTTTTCATCCAAAAGAGCTTAGTCACTTTTATTTCCTTCTATCCAAATGGAGCATCAGGTCCAGATTATGCAGGAGCAAAGGCAAAATAAACTAATATCCACGCACCTGACAGAAGCAAGAAGCTCAACAATTCGATTGAATAACAGCCACAGGACCCAATAGGCTTGAACATCATTTACATGTTGAGTTGCTAGCTTAAGCAAAATCTGCTCAGAGATTCTTTCTATGGTATAAGGATCCCTGATAGATTCCATCATTCTCAACCAAAACACAGCATCTGGTTTTGATTCAAGCAAATCCTTAGTAACTGAATCATTACTTGACGATAAGCAGCTGTTGACGAGCCTTAGAACTCGGGGTATTAATTCACTGGATAGAAGATCTACAAGAAAGGAAATTTAATCAGGAAACAATTTTGATCACACTAAACAGCTAGTACAGACAAAAAACAATCATAGTTCACAACACTAATGTCATAGGATAACAGTCATCATAACAGGTGGCCGACTTCAATTTAACCAGTCCCTTTTAATAATTTTAAAAGTAGTTTTATTGTATTTTCCATTATGCAGAGGTTAAGAGTCATAAGACAGTTAATTCAGCATAATGATTGCAATTTCTCAAACCATGGTTATTGATCCCAAATCGCAACAGGGAGCAGTCAAACCTAAAAATGCTATAGCAGTATGGCTGCGATATCAAAGGTTAAGCATACAAAAACAATCAATTTGTTTCATACAAATATAAAATTAAATAAATACTCAAAAAGTAATTAGACTTGAACAAAGATATGAGAAAACTGAAAACTATATGTATGACAAATGATACCATGCCTTTTATTTTTCTTCACAAAATGGTACAGCAATTAACATATTGTGGCTCTGAACTTCTTTTTTTTTTATGTAAAGAAGAAAGAGGGTTTGTTCAACAGAAGAGAAAGATTGATTTGAAGAAAATCTGATCTATTTCACAAAGGCTGCTAGTTAATTCAAAGCAATTTAATGATATTATTTAATATATATAGTTAAAAAACCTGTTCCAGTGTCAGAAAGTTTCTAGTTACCAGCAGAGCCACGCCGACAAATGCGAGAAAACATTTCCCCAAGAAATAATAGTGCACCGTTTCTGTCCATTTTATCCATGTCTACATTTTCTAGAAAAATTGTCTCTTTTTCTTCTGACAGCAAGAGTAGTTGGACAATAATATGCTTGAAGAACACACTGGATACTCTTGGTGAAGAAAATACATGAAATGCTTGCAAAGGAACTCAGAACCACGATAGTATAATGTAGCTAAATCCTCCCAGGATCATATTCAATCAACAGAAATAGTTAAACAACAAGATATGTTAATCAAGTTAAAAGAACTACAAAACCTTGCCAATATATAGAACCCACAAACTATCAAAATCAAGTAAATAAAAAAGAGGATACTGTGATGACAATGAAGTTGGGCAGTTCATCCTTGCTTTGTCAGGAATAGATGCAACAATCTGTGCAACTCTAGATACTTCCAGCTTAATTCGTTCATCGGCAACACATTTTGACTTAGAAGGATCACTACCAAACTCTCTTGCTAACTGGAACACCCCGTTATTTTGAAGCAAGCAGAGTACAATCAATCTGTTATGAATGTTAGAATCTGAATCAGTTCTTCCATGTGTTGATTAATTTGGCTGGGTACTTCACACCAAATTACGCACAAGCATGTTGATAACAAGTGTTACAGTAAATGACTTTTAAAAAAACTACATTTAAGAATGGTGCAATATGAATATAAACACCTTTCAGAATTTGATAGGACAACATTAACATCATGACCATTACTCCCATTCTGCTGGAGAAAAGGAACCAAAATCTGCAGCACCTCGGTAGCCAATCCACGAACAAAGAAAACATCATAAACATATTTCTGTGCGGAAAAGGGAAAACAAGCCAACCAGTTGGAGGCAACATCTGCAGGAGGTAGTATATTATTTGATAAAAAACAGGAAAAGCAAAATGCAATACTATTTTGAGCAAGTATAAAAAAAATGGAAAGAAAAGCAAAAACCCTTTATAACCTCAAAAAAGACATTACCAAGTAATAAAAACCTAGCAAGAGTAGGAAAAGCAGCTCCTCGATAAAACGCACGCCACCAACCATCCCGTTCTTCTGCAGAAGGAACTTTGACATTGAAGACCTGCACACGACACAAGCAGGAAAGTGAAATTATGAAAATATAATTAAAATGGCGAATTCCAAGACAAAAACGACCACAAACCTTGTCTCGGTAACTCTCGTCCATGCAATCTGCCACGTTGGAGACATTAATACAAAATCAAATTCTTCTTTCAGGTCGGTGAGATATTACTACACACTCCTTCATTGAACAATCGCGAAGAAGTTGATTCTAGTTAGGGAAATAATGAACAAACCTGAGAGAAGAGAAGGATCAGAGGGGAAAAGAAGGGTGGCCATGGAGTGAAGCGCACATATGACTTGATCAACGTGTTTCGCATTCTTTATAGCCGAAATCACTTCGGCAACTTTGCTAACCACTGTACCTTCCAATTCTCTCTTCTCTAAACCCTCCTCCATCGGCGGTTTTTCGAAGCCAAGTTTCTCTTCCCCGTTCTGCTCCCCCCGCAAATTTGCACACAGCTTGAAGACTCGTTGTTCGATTGTAAAATATAAGTTCAAATAAAATTTAATTAAAAATTATATTTTTTCAACATATTTTACCTCTTATTTAAGTGAATATTCAATCTAATTTACCAAAAGTGACAACTTTATTTTTGTGGTTCTTCAACGTGTGTTTCGAATGTAATTTAGAGTACGTTAGAAAAAATTTATGGAAAATTATTTAAATTTATACAAAAGTTGCAATTTTTATCATTTAATAATTCATTAAAATATTTTTAATTTATTTTAATAAATGTTATAACTAGTTTTTTATATTAAATTTCATAAAATAAATATTTGAGAAATAGATGCTTATTAAATTTTTCATCCGACCATATCTTCAATGTCATATTGTATCAATTTTTCAATCTTTCTATAAATGATTATTAAGAAAATAAAAAAATTAATATTAACTACATAGATATATTACTAATATATTATATGGATGCTTGCATAAAATTAAAAATAATATTATTTTTATTAATTAATATTAGATTATTTTTTTATTTTATTATAAACTTTTTATTGTTCTACTTCATTTAATTTAACTTTTTATTTTAAATTTTTCATCTTTAATTTTATTTTAAATGATCTTATCTTTTCGTTGTATCTTTTTATGTTAATTTTTTTTTAAAAAAAATCGTAAGTTAAGTAATCTATTTATCTTTAATTTTTAATATAAAATTAATTAAATGATAAGTGATCATTTTTAGAAATAAATATAGCTTAATTTTTATTAAAATAGTAGAAATAAAAATATATCCAGCCATAAATAAGTAAAAAAAATAGAGATCTATCAAATGTCATGAATAATAAAAAATATCATTTAAAAAATTATAAATATACTACTCAATAATAAAAGCATAAAATTCATTTTTTATGCAAAGCAAAACAATGACATTAATGATATCATTTGTAAAATAAGAGTTTAAAATAACAAAAAACAGGAGAAAAAAATAACAAAAGTTGTCAATTTTTAAATTTATAAATATAAAATTTTGCATTTTAATTTACTTTTTCTTTCTCTTTGACCACATTACTAACTTTAAAAAAACTAGTTTGCATTATAGATATAGATATTCTATATATATTTTAAATTTAAGTGATTAATATCGAAATAAAACTTAAATTTTCATCAGAAAAAAATATTAACAATATTTATAATATTCCTAGCAGAAAATAAAAAAATAGATTAAAATAATTTACAATTACAAGGAAAATATATGCAACTTATTTACAAGAACTTAAGTTCAAATTTTCAAAAAATGATTTTAAGAACAATAAACACCTTATAATATGCAAAGAGAAACGGTTTCTGAAATAGTGCACTGCATTGTTAAAACCTTACGATACAATAAACACCTAAACATTGGGAGGGTAGTTCGTTTTTGCTTTCAGTATTGTTGTTGCGGATGGCGGCTGTAGCGGTGGCGGAGGCGAGAAAGGCCCCACGGCCGGGCAAGGGAGGGTTCGAGGCGCACGGTCTGAGCGAGGAGGAAGCGCGCGTGCGAGCCATTGCGGAGATCGTGAACTCCATGGTCGACCTCTCTCACAAAGGCCAAAAGGTCGATCTCAACGCGCTCAAGTCCGCCGCGTGTCGTAAGTATGGCCTCTCACGTGCCCCCAAGCTCGTCGAGATGATCGCCGCCCTCCCCGACTCCGAACGCCAAACCCTCCTCCCCAAGCTCCGAGCCAAACCCGTCCGAACCGCCTCCGGAATCGCCGTCGTCGCCGTCATGTCCAAGCCCCACCGTTGCCCTCACATCGCCACCACCGGTAACATTTGCGTCTACTGCCCCGGTGGTCCTGACTCCGACTTTGAGTACAGTACTCAGTCTTACACCGGTTACGAACCAACGAGTATGCGGGCAATTCGTGCAAGGTACGGTTATGTTGATTTTGCGTTAAGAGTAAATAGGTGAATTAGTTTCGAAATACACTGATAGTTTCGCAAAAGTGTATTTCATCGAATTAGTTGTTCCTTGTGTATTTCGTTGTTAAGAATAGTTGGACTCATAAAATACACATTTAGAGGCATTGGATGTGATTTTCATCGGTTGAGTTGGTTCCTGGTGTCCATTTCATAGGTGAAATTAGTTCCTGAATTCTGTGACATGAAGACTAATTTAATTAGACTGGAAAAATACTAGCCAGAGATAATAGACATAACTTTTATCATTCGGGGACTTGTGTGTCGAGGACTAATTTGACCGTTTTCTCGGATATCTATTATAGCCAATGATGATTATGCTATTAGATTTGGGAAATATAATGACATGTTCATCACTTTGTCAGAAGGTTATCATGCTGGCCTTAATTTTGTTTGTTTATTCTCATTCTCTGAAGAATTTGGATTGTGTCTTGCGCTGATTTTTGTGAACAATGTACGTATTGCCCATTGGCCTGGGTTTAGGTATAATCCATATGTCCAAGCAAGGAGCAGGATAGATCAGCTTAAGCGATTGGGCCACAGTGTAGACAAGGTTCGGCGCCCAATTTTTGTATCCTGAATGTTCCAAGTACCTAAAATATGTGTAGATGTAGCGTTTAATGTTATTGTAATTATGGTTATTGTTTTCAGGTTGAATTCATCTTAATGGGTGGTACTTTCATGTCACTTCCAGCTGATTACCGTGATTACTTTATAAGAAATCTTCATGATGCTTTGTCTGGACACACGTCAGCCAATGTGGAAGAGGCTGTGGCATACTCTGAGCATAGTGCAACCAAGTGTATTGGCATGACAATTGAAACGTAAGTTTCCATTTAAGTATTTACATTTACAATAAATGTGAAAGTTTTGAGCCTTAGTCATATACAATTGTAAATGAGTGTTTATGAGTCATCTTTTTCTTTTTTGTTTAATAAAAAGAATGCATCCTTCGTTTGTAGATCAACAACTTTTTGCACTGAGATAAAGATATACTTTGTACACTATGAAAAGTTATCATTGTGGCATAAACTGGTTATGAAATTTCTAGGTTGTTTCTGCTTTTTTTTTTGTTTGAGCATATTTATAATTATTTTAATGGAAAACTTGTGTGAAATTTACATGGCAATAATGTGGTGTAACACATCTATGATGAGCTTATCAAGTTTTGCATCTTAAATTTATCAGGAGGCCAGATTATTGTCTTGGGCCTCACTTGCGACAAATGCTCTCTTATGGTTGTACACGATTGGAGATTGGAGTCCAAAGCACTTATGAGGATGTGGCTCGTGACACTAATAGAGGACACACTGTAGCTGCTGTAGCCGATTGTTTTTGCCTGGCTAAAGATGCTGGATTCAAGGTTTTTAACTTTTATCTCAATCTGCACCTTTGGTAGAAAACATAGCTTTGTCCTGACAAATTTTTCTCCTATGTGTCTCTTCTGTTGCATCTTTGTTGATACAAATTTATTGATACAGATTTGTGTATTCAAGTTTTCAATGAATTCTATGCCTCGTGCTGTCTCATCATCTAGACTAGAACAAGATTTAGATAGATTTATGTGTAATCGGCCAACTTTCTATGTTACAACATATTACTCCTGAATTTTTGTGTGCCTAGTTGTAGTCCTCTAAAATATGGAGAGGTTAGTCATGAATTTTATCAAACTTACTCTTTCTTGTCACTTAGTTTTGCTTAATTTTTTTTTTGGCTTTTGCTTTAGGTTGTTGCTCACATGATGCCTGATCTTCCAAATGTTGGTGTTGAAAGGGATATGGAAAGTTTCCGGGAGTTTTTCGAGAGTCCCTTGTTTAGAGCAGATGGGCTTAAAATATATCCTACACTTGTAATCCGTGGAACTGGGCTTTATGAGCTCTGGAAAACTGGCAGGTATTTATCAAATATGTTGTATTCTTGGATTACATTTGTCTAAATATTAAATTTCTATCCTAGTATTCATTACAATTTTTTTTAAATGGTCTCTTGAAAGTAAAAAGAAATCATTGCTATAATTGTAGGTATAGAAACTATCCACCTGAGCAACTTGTGGACATTGTAGCAAGGATCTTGGCAATGGTACCCCCTTGGACACGTGTCTATAGAGTTCAGCGGGATATTCCCATGCCTCTGGTTACTTCTGGGGTTGAGAAAGGGAATCTGAGGGAGTTAGCATTAGCTCGAATGGAAGACCTGGGATTGAAATGTCGTGATGTTCGGACTAGAGAAGCCGGAATCCAGGTTATTATATGTAACTGATTGCACAGGCTTTAAAGTTCTGCACACAGTTTGCTCACTAAATACCTTTGTGGTGCACCAACAAACATTTTGTACTTCTCTGTAGGATATTCACCACCAAATTAGGCCAGAAGAGGTGGAGCTTGTTCGTCGTGAGTATATGGCAAATGAGGGTTGGGAAACATTTCTATCATATGAAGATACACGGCAGGTAATTTGATCTCTCTTCTCTCTTACTTTTTATTCCCGGTGCCTATTCTTATGTTTAGACACATCCATATTCTAATATTTCCATTTTCTAGCTTCTACAATAATCCTCTCTTCTTTCCAATGTAAAGAGTGATGTAGGATGAGTAACCAAGAGTCCTCTTGGCAGGGTATTCCTCAAATAAACAAACCAAGAGTACTTCTCCTGGCCTTATAGTCTTGATAAACCTAAAGTGCTCTTCTAGGGAAATGTCAATTAGGCAAAAAGCCTAAATGACATTACGCACCTAAAGGGCGTTTACAACCCAAAGATAAAAAAGGCATAGATGTATTCCTAGATAAAACTTAATTTGCTACATAATAGAATATAACTTTCCTTAAAGTTGATATCTTATCAAAGATAAATCCCTAAAAATAAGGAAAGATTTCCATATCATAAATAATTATCACTAAAATTCATATATTAAAAATAGCAAAGATAATCCTAATCTATTCTGCGTTGAAGATTGTGACATGCAATGCAATTCATAGCTGGCTGTGTTCCTCTTGTACATGCTTTCGTTCTTTAATTGTGAATCAAGAGGGACATGTTTAATCTGTTTTTCGCCGTGTAAAAAATTTTCTATTGATGAAACATAGTAATGACCTTGTTTATACTTTATGCTCCTAAACAGGATATCCTTGTTGGTTTGTTGCGATTGCGAAAATGTGGCCATAACACTGCTTGTCCTGAGCTTATGGGGAAGTGTTCTATTGTTCGTGAACTCCATGTTTATGGAACTGCTGTGCCAGTTCATGGACGAGATGCTGACAAGCTACAGCACCAGGTAATACTGTCATGCTAATACAGAGATGAAATGCAACACGAATAGAGATTTTCAACTAATCTTATTGGATAAAACTGTCTGATTAAATTTGCTGACTTTTTTGGTATTCCTGAAGCTGCCAACCAAGCTATTGGTGTACATAAAATTCTTTAGCCATATATAATATCCGAGAAAAAGATACATGCTGATAGTTGTACTGTGTCTTTCTTGGTACAGTAGTAACATGTCTTTTTTCCATTCTTCTACTTGACCAACTTCGGACCAAAATTATGTTTGACAGGGCTACGGAACTCTGTTAATGGAGGAGGCAGAGCGTATTGCTAGCAGAGAACACAGATCAACAAAAATAGCTGTAATTTCAGGGGTTGGCACTCGCCATTATTACAGGAAACTGGGATATGAGCTTGAAGGACCTTACATGGTGAAACATCTTGTGTAAAAACTAATACTAGTTATTTGTTATGTATTTTTTTAGCATGAGTTAATGATATGTTTTATATGCCTATCCTAAGGCACTCATTTGTGCACACAGGTTCCCAACCCCCCTCCCCCAATGCTCTCTCGGCTAGACTGGTTTCCATAATTCACTTGTTTTCTTAATGAGATTTAATAGATCGGATGTTCATCTAGAAGTTGCACCGCAATAGCATTAACACGTCTTTTACTTTACCTTACGTTCACTCTTGTACACAAGTAGCCCATGTGGGTTATGCGAGTTTGTCCATATATGAAGGTTGCTGTTTCCCCATACTAGCTCTCAAATCTCACTTATAATGGATAAGAGTTCAATAATGATGAGGTTGGATGTATTCGGAGAGGGAAAATGCTGTGAGCCCCTCCCGGCTGTCGCAAAACTAAAAAAGGAAAAAAAACGTTTTGATGCATTATTTCACAAGAAAACACGTGGTACTATTGTATTATTCATATGAATTAATTGTTACGAAGTATAAGTAACTATCAGAAAATAATTTATCTGATATTAACTTTCTTAAAAAAATTGTGTAAAATAATGAAATACCTTAATTTTTAATAATTGATATTTGTGTCGGCCAAAACCATGGATGATGAGAAAATAAAGGTAAGAAGTAGTATCTGCTCATTGCCTATGCCATCCTGACGAATTCCTAGCATATTAGTGCGTGTTTGGATTAGATTTGTAAATTTAATTTTACTCAAATGAACTAGTAATAATTTAATTTATATTTAAATATTTGTATCTCTAAAGTAGTTTTAACAATGTTATGACTGCTAATTAGTATAATTTGTAATAGTTCCCATGTTTTGAAGTCCTAAGACACATAATGTTCCAGTTGCAAGTTTAGAGCACTTGGAATGCAGACTTTATGGTGGCAAGTTGATGGTGGCAGAAGTCCGGAAGAGGAGAAATTTTAGTTTGGGTTTTCCTTGGACTGGTCGCGAAAGAGAAGAAAAAGATGACCATGAGAATCCATGTATTTGCTCTAACACACTCACATGTATATTACCGTTACAAATGTGAAAGTGCAATCCGATAACCCACATAGACGCAGGGAAAGTGTAATTCGATATTCTTACATTTACACTGTGCCAACTCAAAAAAGTATGTTTTGGATTAATTTGGCCCAACGACGATTTGACCATGCAACAAAAATATCTACTGCTCTAAATTTGATTGCTCAAACAGTTGTTCAAAATTACAAACGAAGTTTGTCCAACATGAAAGAAGGTTAGAGAGCTCGTAACATGTATCTGAACAGACGCTTTAGTATCATATTGGACCAACAATAATTTGTCAACGCAGTGAACGTTATGTTGCTCTCAACTTTTAACCAAAACGCTTGCTAATTTACCAAGATAAAACAAACCAACGTTTCAATGCCTTGAACGAGAATTTGTTGATGGAAATTTAAAATCAAATGCACCTCTAATGAGTCATACTTCCCTAAGAGCACTCCTTACGGTGCAACTTTATCGTAAAAAAGACCGTTATTTATAATTCTAGGAATAGTTTGTGCCCATTGTGTAATGTCGTTGTTTTACTATGTACATATAGATCCTGTAAAGGAGTACTGATATTTTTGTATCTCGGAATAAAATTTGGTAGAGATTATTTGAATATATACACATTGAAAAAAAATAAAAATAAAATAAAAAAGTACATTGAATAAATATAATAAGTAATATGATAAAAAATAAAGTATTAAATAATTATTCGTATTATTTTTATCAAAAATAATATCCAAAAATCATAGTGGTATATCAAAATATGCTTGGAATACTTGCCGAAGCCTATGGCCCTGAAACAATGTATTGTGACTAACTAGTTTAGTCCTACACGTACGGAGGTACCTCCACTCCTCAGAATACCTTAGTCAAGACTACGTGCGAGACTGCTGGTTGTCTCACGATGCTGAAATCAACCTTCACTCCCATTCTCTGGGTGCTGACTCCCAAACCCAAATCTCCAAAACTATCAAGCCACGCCATCTTCACAAACAGCACGCCACGTGTTCGACACAACGCCTCTCTCAAAACCCCTTCTTCAGCTTACATTCACCTCCCTTTTTGTCGAAAACGTTGCCACTACTGCGACTTTCCCATCGTCGCTCTTGGCTCCGCTTCAACCCAAACACACGATGACCCACGAGTCTCAAACTACATACAATGGCTCTGCAGAGAAATCAACGCAACGAAGGTGGAACAGCTTGATGCCAAGACTCCACTTCAAACGGTCTATTTTGGAGGTGGAACACCCTCCCTCGTACCTCCTAGGATGGTTTCCTCGGTATTGGAGACTCTGAAGATGAAGTTTGGGTTGAGTGAGGATGCTGAAATATCAATGGAAATGGACCCGGGCACGTTTGATGCTAAGAAGATGCAAGAGATGATGTTGTTGGGAGTGAACAGAGTGTCTTTGGGAGTTCAAGCATTTCAGGAGAAGCTATTGAGGACTTGTGGGAGGGCACATGGTCTAAAAGAGGTTCATGAAGCTATTGATATTGTCAAGTTTTGTGGGGTTGAGAATTGGAGTATTGATCTTATAGCTTCACTGCCTCATCAGACTAGTGATATGTGGGAGGAAAGTTTAAGGCTAACTATTGAGGCACAACCAACACATGTTTCGGTTTATGACTTGCAAATTGAGCAAGGCACAAAATTTGGAAGACTGTAAGTGTCAGTAATGGAGTGAAACACCCTTTTATTTCTTTAAAGATTTGGAGCCGGTCACAATAGTTCACCAATTTCATCCTTGAAAGATGGTTAGTCCTTTTCAGGGACTAAATTAATGTTAAAAATGGATTAAATTGAACAAAATTTTCATCTTTCAAGTATGAAAATGATAATTTTATATTTTTCAGGATTGATGTGATTATTTCCAAATCTTTCTAGAGTTAAAATTTTACACCACAGTTATGTTATGTTATGTTATGTTATGTTATGTTAGACACTTAGACTAGTAGCAGTAGTAGTATTTTTTTTTAAGCATTATAATCATTTTGAACTTGATGGTGAAAATGTTTATAGGTACTCACCAGGGGAATTCCCACTGCCTTCTGAGGTACAATCAGCCGATTTCTATAAGATGGCTTCAAGAATGCTTTGTGATGCAAAGTTTAAACATTACGAAATTAGCAGCTACTGCAAGAGTGGATATGAGTGCAAACACAACTTTACCTATTGGAAGAACAAGTCTTTCTATGGCTTTGGCCTCGGCTCCGCTAGTTTTGTTGGTGGGTTGAGATTTTCAAGGCCGAAGAAGGTGAACGATTACATTAATTTTGTGCAAAATATGGAAATTGGATTGGTAAATAGCTCTGCAGATGACCGCATTCATGACAAGGATACGGCCATGGATGTTGTCATGCTGTCCCTAAGAACTGCAAGAGGCCTAGACTTGAAGTGTTTTCAAGAATCATTTGGCAGCTCTGTTGTTTTGTCTTTGCTTGAGGCTTATAAACCTTATGTTGAGAGTGGACATGTGGTTTGCTTGGACGAGCAGAGAAGAACCCTTAGAATAGATTATCTTAACAATTATTTTTTGAATAAAACTCATACAGAAAGAAAGCTGGCTTATATACGGCTAAGTGATCCGGAAGGTTTCCTGCTATCAAATGAGTTAATAGCCCTTGCTTTTAGGGTTATTGACTCTTGGAAGGACTGCCCTTCATATTAAATAGCTACTTGAAAGCATGATTGTCTATCTGCTTAAGCAGCACACATGTTATAGGGTATAGCTAATGTTATCTTACAATTACTTCTTTACTTTGTTGGATGGCGTGGATGAATACTCGAATGGTAATGATGGGCTTTCATGCATTCCGTTGACATAGATTGCATATCTCCACAATAAAATAATATCTCATTAAATATTTTGATTAACATTAGAATCTCACTCTAATGAATAAATTGTCAAAACCTGCCAGCTCGCTATTTTGGATAATCATCTTGTGAAGATGAAAGACATATTACGGTTTTCAACCAATTCCAAACTCTAATTAGTGGATTTTCGGTCCCATCTTTGAGATGCAATGAGTTCCTAACTTGACTCTTCATATCTCTTAAACTCTTGCCAATTAACATTATAAAATATCATAGAAAGACTTGATTGGCTGGATGCAATTTGAGGAAAATAGACATGGTACCTTTGTACCGAATAAAAAAAAAGCGCAGGAAGTAGCACCATGATCAGTGCTCCAGAAGCCAAATGGAGCAAACTTTTTTGTTCCCGCAGAAACTAAATACCGGGATGGATAAAGAATATAGCCTAATTGATATGTCTTCAGATGTGATAATATAATAGCTATAAGCCTAAAATCTTCAATATGCAGAACCATCTATACATTGGATTGAAAAGACAAAAATTAATGCCCAAAATCTTATGACCTTCCCTGCCGAAAATCAAAGCTATTGTTTATAAGAATAGAAACTTGATTTCCAAAATGATAGAATCAGGTCTTGACTTGCCTCCTCTAGAGAAAGGTTTCTGTTTCCTTGAGCAGGTATGGGCATCACAAAAATTGGTGCAGAAACAATTTTACCACCAAACCAGGAAATCATCAGTATAGCAGCACATTTGATCAGAAGGAGCAAAACCTGATAAACAAAAGGAAGGGAAGACCAAGAAAAATTCTAAAACAAACTCAGACAAACCACAAATGATCTACATCTAAATGATATTTCAACACTGTTGTTTTGATCCATGTAACTGACCTAAGCTGGAGGGAAAAGACTGTTGTTGTTGCTGCTTGTTGTATATCAGCACATTTTGACATAACAGAAATGAAAAATACGAGCAGGATTGGCATAGAAGACAGAAGGAAAGAAAATTATAGTAGCTCCTCTAACATTGATTGAAAAGGAAAATTCTAGCCAAGTGAAACAGAAGGAGAGATTTCAAGAAGAGAACTAACTGGCTTAGATTAAATGCATTAATCATGAGCAGATATCTAAGCTCTAGATCCAAAAACAAAGGGGAAATAAACAATGAATAAGTGTAAATTCATCTGATAAAAGACTAAACTAAAAACAAAAGCTTGTGGTACATGAATATCATTGAGAAAAGGAACGTGAATCTATATACTAAATTTAGAATATTGTAGCGTCTATTATAAAAAATGCTGATCAAGAAAATTTTCATCTCAGAAGCTTCTTTAACATATCATTTTCAGGGTGAAGCCCACACGAGAAATCTGATAGTTTTCTAGCTACTGAAATGGTGTCAAATCTAAATCTACACCTGGTGTTGTAACCCAAAAAAAATCTACACCTGGTGTCACAATGATAGAAGAAAAGATTTTCCCTTCCTCTTTTACTACATTTGTGACTGCCCTATTTCTTTGTCTAAAGCAATGCACTTAACGAGCATGCTCTTGATCCTACACTTAATCTTCAAGTTTGGATATCTTATAAGATTTAATTAAATTAAAAATTTTATTCATTTAATGTATTATCTCATAAATCTTGAAATGAACAATCTTACACTATTGTTAAATCCCAAGATTTTACACACCAAAATAATTCATTTCCTTTTCCATGATTTAATTTGGATTATTACATATTAATTTAACCATATTAAGCATTATTTATTGCCTAGCATCTTAGTTAATAATTATTTATAAAGTCCAAAAAATTACTTAGAATCATTATGTATAATTTATGTGGTAATTACTAATAAAGTTTCCATTCTTTTTGAATTGATACCAAAATTTCTACTTAATCATTTTAGTAAGAATGAAGTACTATATTTAGATTTTTTAGCAAAATAAAAAGTGATTTGGAATTATAATTAAGTGATTATATCCTTATATTAAATTCTTGAAATTTGTTTATGAAAATATCTTGCTACAGGTTAATCACTCTTAATATTATTCATTATTAATTATACTTTTGTTGCTAAAATGAGCTTAATTTCTTTGAAATTAATATCTAAATTCTTATTTAATTAATTTAGTATAAGGTTTGCTTAAAAAAATTTAAAGCCAAAGTACGGTAGAATCCTAATTTTGTGATCATGTTCTCATACTAAATCTTTGAAATTTAGTTATAAATTTTTTTTATTTTTGAATTACATTAATTTGGTTTGGCCTAAAAAATTAGTGTTTTGTGATTAGGTTTAGTCTTGATTAAGCTCGTTTATACTAGATTTAGTTTAAATTTGGATTGACCTTCTAATTCTTAGTCTTCCAAATTTTTTATTACTTTTGCATTCACTTAATCAACTTTAGACAGTGTATCTTTCTGAATTTTTTCAATTTTTTTAACATTTTCTTTCCAAAATATAATTTAGGGTTTTAGTCAAAACAAGTTTAACTTCTCAATAATTAGTCCGTTTTAAGTTTGAATAAATTTATTTTCAACTTAATTTACTTGATTTCAACTTTTTATCCAGATTTCTCCCCTTCCCTTTAAGGTATTCAGATATATGGTCTTTGGATATTTTTCAATTTTTTCAACTTCTCAACTCAAATTCATCCTTACGGTTATTAATGTCATCAATTACACAAATTTTTAACATTTGATTATGTTCATTTGGCATAGCACATTTAATTTTATCAAATTAATCAAGTCCAACCATAAACGTAACCACACTATAATCATGACACATTAGGAGTTAGCATAGGTATAAGATCAAGCATCCAATTCTCATATTTTAGAGACAAGCATATAACAATTAAAGCATGCTTACCACATAAAACATGGATGAGTAAAATTTAAAGGTGTAAAATTAACTAACTATTTCAAAACAATGAATATTAAATTAAGCATAGAAATTAATATGAAATTAAGGAAATTCTTTCATGGTTCAATTTTTTTATTTAAAATATTGGTACTTTTTACTATTTTATATGATTGTTTTTTAAATAAATTCATAAAGATAAATATTAGGCTTCAAAACTTCAAACAAGTAAAAAATAATAATAATCAAAAACTAATCTGAAATAAAAGAATCAATATAAGATCATAAAAAACTTTTTTTAAGTGTTAAAAAGTAAAATTTAAAAGAGAAATAGGTTCCCTAGAATTCCGCGAGCACAGGGGGAAAGAAAGATTAAATTATTGAGGAATTAACTCATTTTAGTTAAAAATAAGGTCTAAATATATAAGAATAATCCATAAATCAAGTGCATAGGATGAAAATCAAGTTTTTGTAAAGAAATTTTTTTGGAGAAGAACAAGAAGGGCCTTAAATATCAAAATAGAGAAATCAAATAAGAGTGTGTCCCCCAAATTTAGAGTAAATTGGGTAAATCATGTAAAGGAAATAAACCAATAATATTTAATATTAATCTTATGATTTCCATATTTTTTTTTTGTAATTTCTCATATAAATTAAAAAAAGTTTTGAATAACGACAAGAAGATATTTTTTAAGTTACAAGAATCGTCTTGAAATTATAGGAATTGTTTAATAGTTATATATTATATGTATCATATATGTTATATATGTTTTAATCTGTCTTAAACTTTTGGATAATAATAAGAATATATTTTTATCAACAAAAATAGGTTTAATTTTCTTTGAGTTAATCAAGATTAAAATACTTATTTTATTTATAAATTAAATTCAGAAAACTATTGTTTTCTAGAAGATTCTTAAAAATAAAAAAGGCAGATTAATTTTTAAATAAACTAAAACAGGTCAAATTATCTTACAGTTTCTTCTTATTGTTTATAATTATTTTAATTTTTTACATATTTGTTTGTATTTTTTACACATATCAAGAATTTTTTTCTAAAATAAAAATAACAATAAAAGTTATTTCACTTTAATTATTAAAAAAACATTTCCCCTAAATTAAGGGAAGTATGAATTACTGTTTAGAAGTGTGAACCTGTAGAATAGTAATTGTGTGATGAGAAACGACGACGCAGGGTCTAAGCAAGGCCATTTTTTGGTGCGGCGCTGGGTTTAGTGCGAACTGAGAAGAGCGAAGAGAAGATGGGGAAAAAGACGAAGAAGCCCGGGAAAGGCAAAGAGAAAACGGAGAGAAAAACCGCAAAAGCCGAAGAGAAGAGATCTCGCCGGGAAACCAAGAAGCTTTCTCCCGAGGACGACATCGATGCCATTTTGGTCCTCTCTCATCTCATCTTCCATCATTTTCCTCTCCGTTCTCACTTCACTTTCTTCGATAAATTTGAAACTTTGGTATTCGAACTATTATTGACTTGATACAGTTGAGTATTCAAAAAGAGGAAGCCAAGAAGAAAGAAGTTCACGTCGAAGACAACGTTCCCGCGCCTTCTCCTCGCTCCAACTGCACGGTAACGCGGTTAACTCCATTTCTTATATTTCCATCGTTGCATTGCATTGCATTTTTCGTTTCGTAACGCCTGATCGATCGTGCAGCTCACTGTTAATCCATTGAAAGAGACCGAGTTGATTCTCTACGGCGGTGAATTCTACAACGGGAACAAGGTTAGATTCAGAAGTTTGAATTTGAACTGAACCATAACTAACGCGATTGTGTTTATTTGTTGAATGATGTCTTAGCCAATTGTTGCCACGATGTGAATTTGTGCAGACTTTCGTCTACGGCGATCTCTACCGGTATGATGTTGAGAAGCTGGAATGGAAGCTAGTTTCGAGTCCTAATAGTCCTCCTCCTCGCAGTGCTCATCAAGCAGTTGCTTGGAAAAATTATATTTATATTTTTGGTAATTGACTTGACTTCGCTTTGCTGCTTACTCACAGTCCAAATATTCATGAGATGACAGTTAATGTTGTTGTTCTTTAGGTGGTGAATTTATTTTGGTATAATTGACTCGAGTTGGCTTTGCTGCTTGCAAACTTTTTGTCCATGACAGCTTAATGTTTTATTGTGAATCATGTCTATAGAAAAATTGTCAAACCTTAAATCTTTTTTAATGGTTTTATCTATAGTTTTTCTAGGTCTATAGTTTTGCTGATTGCTTGCTATCAAAAAAAATTTTTGGCAGTTATTTATTTATTTTTATGTTTTAGGTGGTGAATTTACATCTCCGAACCAAGAGCGGTTTCATCACTACAAGGTTAAACTTGCATTGCCTTGTTTCTTTTAAGCAAAGAGAACATGACTTGCTTTATTGGATTTTGACTGGTTGAGATGTTGCTTTTGAATTTTGATCTGTTTAGGATTTTTGGATGTTGGACTTGAAAACAAATCAGTGGGAACAGCTTAATTTAAAAGGGTGTCCGAGTCCCCGCTCAGGACATCGAATGGTATGTTCAAGTTCATGTGGAATGATGCACTCGTTAATTTTCTTGTAAGGATGTCAGATTATTCTATCTTTATAAAGTCTAATCAAACAAATAGGTGAGGGTGTTTGTTTCTGAAAATGCATGCTCTTCTGTTTAACTCTATTTACATCATACTACTGTCTGGAGTGCGTTGCAAAGTACCTCAGATGAATTCTTACCTGCATGCAACATGTGAAATATTTTCCCCTCCTTTCTTTCCATTTGAACTTCTTAAAAGAGAAAAGTGTGGCATGCCCACTCCAACTGATTTATTTATGTGAAATTTTCTTGTTATTGCTACCTTCAGCAACCTGTTTGTTATATCATAGTTATGAATCTTTATTATAGCAGTTAATCTCTGCTGAGTGTCCCCTCCACCCCCATTATCATATGTGAAACCCATATTTATCCAGTTTTTTTGTCATCATATTTTTTGTGCTAATGCTTTGTTTCCAAAATATTTGCCTCATTAACAGGTATTATACAAGCACAAGATTATTCTTTTTGGTGGCTTCTATGATACTCTTAGAGAAGTGAGGTTGTTAATAGTGCTTAATTTTTTTTTTATATAATTTTGTTACTTATATGTATTTGATTTTCTTTGTCATGTTAAAAAAAATCTGCATCTGATGAAAATTTTGCTGTGGCTAATCGTAAAATGTTTTGGTTTTGGAAAGTGAGTATCTAATACATATTATCCACATTTCAACTTAGGTCATCCAAGTAAGTCTACAGGCAATTGAGTTCAGGGAGAAGAAACTGAGTTTAGGCTTCTCTGTTTTCTCCCTTATGTTTTTTTTTTCTGGAGTGGTTGTGATAGCCCAACAGTAATTAAAGTTACTATAGCTGTAAGTATGATGTGAATGAGGGTCAATATGGTAATTTAACTTGTTGCTGCCTCGCACATGTGGGAAGTAGGAATGTGGAAGGTGTAAGGTACTGGTTCTGTCAAAGGAAATGATTGAACACGCAGGGAATGAGTGAGGAAAGGGGCAGAAATAGAGTAGAATAGGAGTGGCGTTGGCCTCTCCTATTACTGTGGGCTCAACCTCAGGTTTAGTCTTTTTTTCCTTGTAAATTTCTGATAAGAACTGGATCAGTAAGAACACCAAGATGAAGTGTAATTGATGAAAAACTTTATTCACAATTCTGTACCAGTATGGTGACAGACTGGGTTAGGCAAGATCAACAAACACAAAGAATATCCCTGGATAGTTTGAATTTGAGAGTTCCAGGCTCTCTCCCAACCTCTCAGATTACAAATGGGATGCCTTTCCTCCTATATACAAGTCACTATTTACTTCCCAACACAACTATTGAATAAACTAACAATAATTGGTTTAGAATTCTGTTACAAACGGTTACAACTAAGTCCAAGGTTATAATCCCCTGCATCTCTCCTATTTGTCCCCATGTACACTCTTTTTATTGGGAAATCAATTCCATTTCTGTTCTATTACTCTAAAAAAGTCCATAGTCAATGTCCTGGAGATAGCATTACAGATTATACTCAACCAGATTGTCTGCTTTATATTCATTTTTATTCATTTCTTTCAGTTCTGTTTTCTGATTCCTATCAGGTTGTTTTATTTGCTTACTATAATTTCTCAGTTTTGTATTGAACACTTCAATATGCTAATATGGTAGTGTTCAGATATTTAAACTATTTTTCGATGACCTGTGACTAATACAATTAAGCATTACACCATACACGCTATCATTGAATACTCACTGGAAGGTGTTTTTGTGAAATCACATGCATTAAGCATTTAAGCCCTTGGAAGCCTGAAACTTATCCAGTACTTGATTTTTATGATATCTTGAGAAAATGAAATTGATGTTTTGTGGGTTAATTGCAACTTACATATAGGAGATGAATCAGTATTCAGAAACTTTATATTGTATCATAGTTGTGTTCTAATTCTATTTATGCCTCTCTTAATATTGTATGTAACTGAACCTATAAATTTTAGATTTTGCATCTGATGTTCTTCATGTGACTTGAATGAAGTTCTTTAGATTATTTACCCAGAGAGACCAATCATTATTCATTGGTATTGATTCACTGAATAGCATTTCTATGCCAAGTTAAGACCTTTTTTATTTGATTATGCAGGTACTACAATGATCTATTTGTATTTGACCTTGATCAATTTAAGGTAAATATATCTAAATACCTAGCTATTATGTTAATATGCTATTTATTATTCCAATTTCAGCACCAAAATGACAAGATGTATAATTTAATGTAATAATCATATTATGTTCGCTAGTTTGATTAACTCCAATATGATTTTGCGCTATAGTGGCAAGAAATCAAACCTAAGCCAGGAGCAATGTGGCCAACTGGACGAAGTGGTTTTCAATTATTTGTTTACCAAGATGAAGTGAGTAAAATACCGATCCCCCTTATATGAAGCTAATTTTTGACCTTGTTTTAAACTACCTGTATTTATGCTTATGTTTATTACTATAGTCAAGTTTTCCCCTATGTGCTGTATTGCAATTGTGATTAATTAGGGTGGCTCTATGAAGTATTTTTGAAATTCAGAAACTGTCTTCTTTACGTAGTTCCTTTCATGTTGCAGATTTTTTTGTATGGTGGCTATTCAAAAGAAGTTTCATCTGATAAGAACACCTCTGAGAAAGGTATTGTTCATTCAGACATGTGGTCCCTTGATCCTAAGACATGGGAATGGAACAAGGTAGTGGTTTGGAACTGAATTTGTATATTCCTCTTATATGGCAAGTTTGAGCTTTCTTGTAGCTTTGAGTTTTGCTTTGCCCACTAATTAAAATGTTCAATAGCAGCACAAACTTCTCTGTTTATACTTCAGTTTGACTATGTAACATTTCTCTCCCTTCCCTTTGTACACACCCCTAGATATCCTGAAAAATAATGCATTTTATTTTCCTTTTGTACTACTGATTTTTCATCATCTTTTCTCCTACTTCACAGGTTAAGAAAAGTGGAATGCCTCCTGGACCTCGTGCTGGGTTTTCCATGTGTGTTCATAAGAGGAGGGCTCTGCTATTTGGTGGTGTTGTAGATATAGAAGTTGAAGGTTAACTTTTTGTTTCTTGTGATTATTATTTTTGCAATTTGTGACAATATGCACATATTTTTTAAGTTAATTAATGGGAACTCAGCTGTTTGACCTGTATGATGCTGTAAGGTTAGTTTCCTAATAGCACTTAAATTGTACAGGTGATGCAATGATGAGCTTGTTTTTGAATGAGCTTTATGGCTTTCAGTTAGACACCAATCGCTGGTGAGTCTCACTTCTAAAATTTCCAGTTAGACTTGGTCTTTATCCCGAGTTGTCATAATTTTGCCATTAACTCTGTAATTGATCATTTTCTGCATATATTGGTTAGCATTAAGGTGTGCTGTCATAATTAATGCTTCTTGATTAGTTTATTTTATTTGATCTTGTTTTGTTAATAGGTATCCTCTGGAGTTAAGAAAGGAGAAATCGACAAAAGACAAGGTAGATTGGATATGTCATGCATCTACATTTATATTTCTGATCACATGAAAATTGTTCCACATTTTAAAACTCATTCTGTAGACTGTTCTGCTTCTGCATTTAATATTATATTGTTGCTTAATGAAAGGGGTTTTGCAGTTAAAAAAAATTGAACAAAGTTGTACTGATGATGTCAACAAGAAGACAAATCCAACATGTACAGCAAGAGAAGAAACTGAGTCAGAGGATGAGGAAAGCAACATTGATGATATAAGCCAGAATATTGCATCAAACATGTCTATTGTTGATGGTGAAACACTTAACAAATCTGAACGAAAGCCTAAGGAATCTGGTGCTAAATTTGACATTCAGAGTTCTTTGCCTGAGGTTGCCGTTTTGGACCAACAATCTTTTGACACTACTTTTATTTTTGCCCAATTATTGATTAATGAGTTTTTTCCTTCCAAATTTTTTAGGTAGTGAAGCCCTGTGGACGAATTAATTCCTGCATGGCTGTTGGAAGAGATACATTATATATATATGGTGGAATGATGGAGATTAAAGATCAAGAAATCACTCTTGATGATTTGTATTCTCTGAACCTTAGCAAACTTGATGAATGGAAATGTGTTATACCGGTTTGTTCACTTTTCTTAACTACCTTTTTACCAACAATACATGCTTATGGTCTACACTATAGATTCCAAGTAAATACTACCTGAGGGAAATCAAATGTACCCAAAGCTCTTGCATATTAACACTGTTTCCTGTTCTTCTGACTTAATATAGTTCTATTTTTAGAAGCTGCCTGTCTGTCTGTCTCTCATAAGAAATGATGGTTAAGGAAGAAAGAGTTTAAATTATTGGCTGATAGAATTCTGCCACTGCAAAGTTGGTGACTGTTTGTACTTTACCCAATTTCAAGGGTTCTGGACTCCTCATTACTCCCACTAAGTATTAATTAAAAGGCCATCTAACGAAATATGTGCTACTAATTTGATCTATTATATTACAATGATTTTTCACAGTTATTATAAACTTAATTTTCATTGATAATTTGTCTCATTTACAATATCTTAAAAGAAAAATTAACTGCTGAAGAAAGATATCCCCCCCCCCCAAAAAAAATAATAATTAGGGGAATATATCTCTGAGTTTCATTACAAATTAGAAAGTGAATTGGGGTGACTTATCTTCTTCTGATTACATTGTGCAAGACTAGTCCTCTAGATATGAGCTATGCTGATGCTGTTAATACAACTTTCATTTATCCAGTTTATTTAATCTAGAAAATTTATGATTGTAATTCCCTATTTAAATATACATTTTTACTTTATTTGCTAGCCTGACTTAGCTTTTCTTCAACCCAGGCATCAGAATCTGAATGGGTGGAGGCTTCAGAAGATGATGATGATGAAGAAAATGAAGATGATGATGATGAATCTGATGGTGATAATACAGCTGATGAGGATGAAGATGATGAGGATGAGGAAGAGGAGGAGGTGTGCATTCTAACTTTGAAATTCAAACTAGAAAAAGAAAATGAGTGAATTATTCCCCTATCCTATGTTTTTCCCAGACTATAGAAAAGGGGAAGAAAGATTCATTTAGTGTAAGCTGAAATTAAGGTTCAAATGGTTGGGAACCAAATTGAATCTTCCATTCAACTTTGCCAAATGAAGTCTTGCACTTTTATCAATATATAAATCTGGACAAGGGTAAAAGTAACATTTGACTCACAACAACCATTAGCTAACATCTCTTGCTAACAAATATATTAGTGAGATAGCATTTTGAGTTACTTGTAGTAATTTTATAAATTAGAAGAGGATTTTGGGTAGGTTTTAAAATAAAGGGGAGGTCTGTGTAGTATATGCAAAATGCATGGAGAAAGAGGGAGAAAACAACAGAAATATATTATCTTTTGGGAATTCTACCTCTTCCCTTTCCTTCCTATGTTTCAATTCACTTGGTTGTTAATTTCTTTATCTTTCAAAGATAATTTAAGTCTTAACTCTTCACACTGTTTACCATTGGAAAGATGTGTAATGGGATCAAAAAGAGTTCTCTCTAAGATACCTTTTCTCTTTGCTACATGATATCATATCCTTAACAGTTTACACTAAATAATATTTTGATGGACAAAAATTTACCTATTGAACTGGTAACTTGTAACAGGATAGAGACATTAAGCATTTCCAAGGCATTTTGCCTAATACTTTCTGTTCCACACATAATGTTCAAAGTATGATCAACTCTACATAACTAGGAATTTTATTTGTCTCAGAAACAAGGCTTTCCTACATTGTTAATTTGGCTTTACTTTTTGGTTGCTAGGCTCAGAATGCGTCAGTTCAAGTGGGAGATGCTGTTGCATTAATCAAGGGTGGGGGAAAAAATCTACGGAGGAAAGAAAGGAGGTCACGGATAGAGCAGATTAGAGCTAGTCTTGGCTTGTCAGATTCACAGAGAACACCATTGGTATATATTGATAGTCCTTAAAGATACTTTAGTCTGTCGAAAAATTGAAACTAGTCAATATTGAATTTTTAATTTTTGTTGTTGTTGCATATAATCTCTACATACTACTTTTGTTGATTGTGTCTGGTTGTCTTTATGCCTACAAAAGCATCTCTGGGCTTCAATTGGTGTTTTCTTCATCCCACTGCTTTCTTAATTGATTTCTTGTTCCATGTAAAGCCAGGAGAATCCCTGCGGGATTTCTATAAGCGTACAAATTTGTATTGGCAAATGGCAGCCCATGAACATACTCAACACACTGGAAAAGTAGGTTCTCTCTTTTCTTTCTTTCTTTAGTTACATTATTTTTTTATAATTTCCCTTTTAAAATAATGTGATCCTTAGTAGTTTGACTTGTGTTATGAAGCCAGGAAAGAGACAAAAAATTAATAGAAACAAAGGGGATGAGCAATTTATTGAGTGCATTTGAACAGTAGAGTAATTGATCCGGTCTAACTAACTTCAACTGTCCCTAACTACTTTTCCCTTCTTTTCTGTCATATCAACTTGATTCCCTCTTTCCTATATTTTTTCTGTACAAATTATCTTTTGTCTAGATACCAGTAATTCTATTAAATCTTGCTTCGGCTTGTTATGTGTTCAGGAGGATCAAGGACTTTTGTTACTCTTTCTGTTTTCCTCAGCTCAAAGTGGCTGAGTCCTTGTTCAAAAATTGCTAACTTTTGGTCTAATCTGCTCACGAATAATATTTGATTTGATTTTCAAATTGATTTTTTTTTTTCTTATTTTGGATGTGCATACATTTCTTCACTTGATTGTGCCGCAATATCCAATCTGTTAATATATGTCACTCTAATTTAATTCAAGTCTTGAACTTTCATATCATGAAGTGTGCCTGTAAAATTGCTGCCCTTTTGTTTTCAACTGAGATCGAATTTCGGCAGCTTCTTACATGGGGTGAAGCTTTAAATACTCTTTAAAAAAAATAGCATTTGGAGCTGAAGATTTGCCTAGGAGTTTCTAGGCATTTGTTAAGTTCATTTACCTGCAATTACTACCAGGTGTCCATTTATGCATGCAGAACAAAACCGATTTGATTACTTTTGGGGTTTGGTGATTTTACTTCCGAGGTTTGCATTGTTATAACAGATTTTTGCATGATTACAATTTTAATAACACTGCTCATACTTGTCAAATATGGGTTCCTTGGAAGTCATTCCATAATTTTGTCAGTTATGGGAATGAATATACACACCTCAGAAAAGGAAAAACAAACAGTGGAAGGACTAAGGGTGTGCTTGTTTGAGGGGGTGGAAATTGGGAGGGAAGTGAAAAACCCAGTGTGATATAAAGGGTGAAAAATCATTTTCATTCTACAGGGGAGGCCAAATTTTGCTAGACGAATTGTAAATGAGTGTGCTCTACTTCCAACTGTTTATTTTTTTTTTATGTACCAAGAAAGTGCTGTGTAAATTTTGTTCCAAATTTGCATTTCTTCATTTTCCCCTCTCGAACTAGCACCCCCTAGAACTGTATGTTGCCAGTTTGAAATGAAATGTGTTGAACGGAAGAAAATTATTTTGATATTCATGTAGCTCTATTTGAAGTTCCTTCCACCCCATTTCTTCTTTCGTATGTACATATACGCTTTGTTCATAGAGTTACACACTAATGATTGCATCTTGTCTTTGTCGTAAAAATTCACTGGGTCATAGGAACTCCGCAAGGATGGTTTTGATCTTGCTGAAGCTCGATACAGGGAGCTAAAGCCTATTCTTGACGAGGTAATATTTTGTTACGCACACATTTGTAGAGCAGTACTTCAAAGTTGCACCTAAAGCCATTTACATCATCAATGTTTTCTTTTAAATAAGTTCTAATATATTTTCTTTGGACACTGCAGCTGGCTCTATTAGAAGCTGAGCAGAAAGCTGAAGAGGATGAAGGACCTGAAACTAGTGCAAAGAAAAGAGGCAAGAAGAAAACTAGAAATTGATAATTTATTTAGCACGAGGTTTGGATGCTATCCAGAATGTAATATGCAATTTTGGTTTAGTTTGATGTCAGTATTTGCTGCCATGAATTTTATGCACATAATGTGTACCGATTTGTCAAGTTACATGTAATCAGTGACAAACAAAAATCATAATTAGGCTATGCCAATTCCGTCTCCGAAATGGAGTACAAAATTCGCAATGGAAAAGAGAAGAGGTTAGCAAGTTTGTATGGCGCCGAATTTATCTATGCCTGAGTTTATTCAAAATTTCTATCTTTGAAATCTGTGACACATTACGGTTGTTCTTCCTCTATATTAAGTTGAAATTGAGTATTAGCTGTTGTATATTTCTATGTCTATCATCTAATCATGATTGGTATTGAACCTCGATTGGTTAAGAATTAATCTAATGATAAAATGTTGATTGGGTGTTTCATGATGCTTGAAAAATGTTTATTGAAGATGAGAATCTGCAGTTGAGTATAAACGAAGTTATCGCTGGTGATCATTATTTAATACTTCAAAATATTAATTAGTTTAGAATGTATATTTTATAAATTAAGAAAGTATTGTTTTTAGTATTTTCACTTATGAAGCCAGTAAAAATATTAATGGAGACAAAATAATTCAATTTAATGTGATTATACTTTAGGATGAAGTAATGATGTTTATTATTTGTATAAAATTTTAAGCGACTAATATTATAAAATGAAGAAATACGTTAATTAAAATGCTACTGTTCTTGAATCTTGGAACAGTTTGTCTTGCCAAGTTCATGGCCTTCGCCGCTTGATTTTATTTATGTGAATAGCAAGGAGGGAAGGAACCGAAGCACGTAAAAAGAAGAGCCTAACAAGCCATTGCTCCCTGCTTCTTAACTGTATTTCTTAATCGTTTTCAAGTACTGCCAAAATTAAAAGCTCTTTGAAAGATTTGAAAAATTCTTTGGCTTACCGTATCTTAAAAGAAGAACCCACGCCGCCTCTACCCTCTCCAAAGGTCAAGACCATACACACATTATATAAGTACCTATGTGTAAAATATAACTATAATTCCTTTGCGCATGCAAGTTATATAGTTTTATATAACACCTTTGAGCGTCAAAGCTGCCTTATGCTTATAAAGATAATAATCCAAAACGGATATTTTTGGTATCGGCTGCACGCGTGGCTATGTTCTGCCTCAACCAGTAGCCAGAAAAGCCAGGGTCCCCAAGTTGGAACGAAATTAAAGGCAAAAATTAGCTTACACATTCTTGAAACTCTATTTGCCACAGAGGAATCTCACAAGTAACGAGAAAGAAGGACAGCTTTTAAAAGCGGGGGTGGGGGTGGGCTACGAACACGAAGAGACTTAGTTTGAGTTTTTTTTTCCTCGTGAGTTGCTTATGCAATTTTGGGAATTCAAACCTTCTCATTGTAGTAAAGGTTCGGTTGTTTTATAATTTGTTCTTGTCATTGGGTAATTAAAAATGATTTAATTATATGAACTGATTGACGGGGGAGAAAGATAAAATGTTACCTTGTATATTTTAAATAATTTAATTAGAATGTATTTATAGCATAATTTTTTTATATTGCCATTTAAGTATAAATATCATCGTATTATAAATTATTGATATTTACATTAATTGTTTCAAAAATTATGTGTCATAATTTTAATGAATTGGTAGTGTAAAAATACACTAATGATGTATTAAAATTAAACTTTAATTCAAAATCAAGTTATTTATGAAACAACAATTGTAATGACTTATGAAAGGGCTTAAAGGCTGAATACCCAACATCTTTTAATATTGTATGTGCTTTAAGCATGGTTCTTTTTATATTTGGTTTTATGTATTCTGCATCGTGCTAAGAAAAGTCACCATTATAAGCTTACTAAATATATAACCTAGTAAGAGAAGGAAAAAAAATAAAAAATATGATAAAATGAGGTGATATAATTAAAAAATAATAAAAATAAAAGAAAAAGTACATGATGTAATAGGCATATGAAGATCATTATTATACTTCTAAACGTGCATGATAGTTGCTTCCACTTAAGGCATTTTCCTCCATGTCCTTTTCTTGTGGGTTATTCATCACTCTCGTTATCTCCCGTGTATTTTGCCTCAATTATGTATTTACGAAAAAATCTTCACTTTAAACTTTATGTTACATGAGCTATATTTTAGCTTTCAACTATATTAAAATTTGACTTAATGCATACTTTAGAAAAATCTATTCATTGTAATCTTAATGTCAATGAAGAAAGTAAAAAAAAAATAGAAATTTTATTTGTAAAGTTAATAATTAAAAGTAAAATTTTGATCAAAATTAAGGATGGAAATGATCTACAGGAGTAATTTTTGGTTATACATTAGAAAAACACACACATTTTATATATATATATATATATATATATATATATATATATAATATAATATAATATAATATACCGTCTCCAAAGTCATAAGATTCCCACATGTGGATTGCGAAAATAGTATTTGATCTTTCAAAGATTTTGATTTTGGATTTTTCTAGCTACCTTCTTGTCTTGCATGTTAATAATTCAAAAAAATTCAAAGTAGAATCGAGCATAAATATTTTATTTCCTTTATACAATTTCGTGGAACTAAGTACTTTTAGATTATACGCAGTTTTATATAATCTAACAATTTGACCAGAAGTTTGAACTTAAACGACCGACTACATCATCTCTTCATCATCCGGAGTCAAATTACGCTTTTAATTTATGATAACGTAATAAGTTAAATCAATGCCATGCATGAAGTCTCTCATTAAGGTCATGGTGGTGTTGTTGGTTTGTTGCAATTGCAAAGACATTAAAATACAGCGATGCTAAACAATGGCTTAAGGACACTATTTAATGAAATAAAAAATAAATATTAAAATATATTAAAATTTGTAATAATTTTATACTTTTAATTTAAGAAAAAAATATTTTCATCGTTTTGATCAACGTCCTTAAAGTAAAGATTAATATTTTTAAAATATACTATCACTATTTTTATTTATCAGTTTAAAAAGAAAAGATAAAATTTATTCTTATATATATATATATATATTTAAAATGATTTAATTATTACTTTTTCCATAATACTTGTTTATCTGTATAAAAAAATAAATGAAAAATAAATATAAAGAGAATGTATAGTTAAACAATCAAAGGATACATCAGTAAATTTATTAAATAATTTTAACATAATAATTAGATTTCTTAAGCTATATAATTTTTTTCTTTCATTATAATAGAATTTTATTTTTTAAAATATTTTTTAGAACTCGTCTTTCTTTTTTTCTTTTGTTATATAACTATTTATACCGTAACAATGGTTATCTTAATTCATTAAAGTTATATAAGTAAGCAAATTTATTGATAAGTTACGTGTCTATTTAAAAAAAAAGTCTTCATTCAAAGAAAACATATCATCTATTATATTTATCATATTTTCTATTTCTTCTTCTTTTTATGCTTCTCTTTTTTCAAGTATCTCAAGCTTCATAAACATAGAAGTATGAAATAAATATTATCCATTAATTATATTATTCTGTATATATGTGAAAATTATTAATGAGGTCATAAGCATATTAATTTAAAAATATTTAATATATTTTATTAAATGTTTCTAACTACTTATAGAAAATATTAAATGATTTTATAATTTTAATGCAATTAATTTTTTACTAAATAATTTTTAATTTATATTCTTAATATATTGATTAGTCTGTTGAAAAAAAATTAAATTTTTATATATTAATTAAAAAATTTAATTTAAAAAATTAAGAGTTACTTTTATCCTTATTAAGTTACATAAATTCTTTTATATTAAGCATTTAATTCTTTTTTATAATTTTTATTCCTTTCAAATTATAATTTAATTTTAAATTCTAAGTATGGATATGTTACAATAAAATTTTAAAATAAATTAAAATTTAAAATTATTATAATATTAATTTAATTTTTTTTTTAGATTTTGATATTAAACTAATGAGGATTGTGATTTATAATTTTAATGATTTGTTTTCTTAATTTTATCTTTAATTTCAAATTTTTTTATCTTTTAAATTTTTTGTCATATATAATATTTATTTTAAATAGTAAAAATATTGACTATTTCCTTTAGTTAGGCCCAGCATTTTCTTATAAATGGATCTCTAGGCATTACTTTTAGGAGACTATTTTCTCGCTTTTATTCTTAGTATTTTTTATAGAATTAGTTCTCTCTCTTATTATCATACTTCAAAGTCCCTCCAACATGTAGGATGGAGGATTTTTCTTTGCTTTTTGAATCGGAATTTCTTTACTTATTCATATAATATATGAGTAATATGTTAGTATAAATTAATATGGGCAAATAAATAAGTATGAAAATTGATCAAGGTCATCAAGGTGAAAATTTGTAAGTACACATTTAAATCACATGGATAGAAAAATATCCTACATAATATTTATAAGTAGAAGAAAGATATGTATACAGAAAGAGAGAGAGAGAGAGAGAGAGAGAGAGAGAGAGAGAGAGAGAGAGAGAGAGAGAGAGAGAGAGAGAGAGAGAGAGAGAGAGAGAGAGAGAGAGAGAGAGAGAGAGAGAGAGAGAGAGAGAGAGAGAGAAGTGTGTTAAATTTTTAATTATTTAAAACTTTTGTATCTGTATACTTTCTAATGATATTATTACTTCTTTTACAAAATAGATAAGATTTTAACTCAGTATATATACATGTAGATGTTTAAGCTCAGGGTAATATTAATTATCATATTTTATTGGTATTATTTTATTCATATACAAAAATAAATAGAGATAATAAAGAAAAATAGTGTAATTAAATAAATAAATATTAGATTAAAAAGTATTAAATAATTATAACTTGATAATTGGCCTTTGTTGGTGTGTGTAATTTATTCTCTCCACACATAAAATAATTGAGATAATAGTAAAAAAGTGAAAGTTGGGATAAATGATATGATCAAAAGAAGGAAAAAGACTAAAAGAAACTAAAAATTTATTTACTTATTATTTTTAAAATTAAAAAAAAAACTTATTTAAAAAGTAAAGTTTTTGAAAACTGTCTTAAAAAATTATTTATTTTCAGTTTTAAAATTAAAAATCAAACTAACCTAAACTGTTTTGATTTTTTTATTTTTTATTTCTTTATATATGATTCTATCTTTTTTCTCCGCTTATCATTCCTTTTCAAAAAAATATTTATAAATTATTTTAAAAAATTATTTAAAAATAAAAATAAAAATATATAATCCAACACCCCAAAATATATGAACATCATTGTTGCATCAAAATAGAAAGACGAGAATAACATGATTGAGTAAGCATAAAAAACCATGATAAAGAACCATGACGTGGACTAATAAAGAATGAAAAGAAAAAAGATAATTAACATTATAGCTAGAAAGCTGTCAATATTAATTTTTAATCATTTCCCTACATATATTTTCATTGGTAATTAATTAATAAATTCAAAAGCTAGTGCTAATTGGCATTTTGTGCCTACATTTTAAAAAAAAAAACATATAAATAACGAGCCAGATAAGCAAGGCATCATCAAACCAACCCACCCTCACTTGACACTTTCTTGTTCGTAACATAACCGCTATTCCCAGACGTTAACATCAGTATATTCACTCCTGCATGGTTTCCACTTGTTCACAGAAAAATAATCTCCTATGGCCTCTCTCTTACCCTTTACTAAATAATAATATCAAACCTACAACCGTTACCCAGCAATAACAACTTCATCAATATCCTCACACTCCAAACAACAAACAAAGCTAGAGAAAGAGAGAGATGGGAAGAGATCTATGTGGGAGTGGAAGTGGGTTTGTTTCAAAATTGAGAAACTCATGGACCCATATAGAGAAAGTTTTAAACGACGCCGTTTCGAAGAGTTTTATCGGAAGCTACTTCAAGTTAGAAGCAAGAAAAAGCTGTTTCACAAAGGAACTTCGTGCTGCCACAGCCACTTTTCTTACCATGGCATATATCATCACTGTCAACGCCACCATCATCACCGTCTCCGGTGGGACCTGCTCTGCCGCCGATTGTTCTTCTCCGGCGGGTCCGGACTGCATGCTGAAGCCCAATGTTGGGTATGAAACATGTCTTGCAAAGACAAAGAGTGACTTGGTTGTGGCCACTGCTGTGTCAGCCATGGTTGCTTCTGTTGCTATGGGCCTGTTAGCCAACCTTCCTTTGGGCCTGGCTCCAGGTATGGGGCCCAATGCTTATTTAGCTTTTAATTTGGTTGGTTATCGTGGAACTGGCTCGCTCTCATACCAAACTGCATTGGCTGTGGTTTGTGTTGAGGGAATTGCTTTTCTTTTAGCCTCTGCTGTTGGGTTAAGGGGTAAGCTTGCTAAGCTCATTCCTCATTCAGTTAGGCTTGGTTCTGCTGCTGGGATTGGGCTTTTCATTGCCTTTGTGGGCTTGCAATCCAATCTTGGTGTTGGGCTTATTGGGCCTGATCCTTCCAATCTTGTGACCATCACAGCCTGTAAAAGTACAGACCCAGAAACTGGGGCATGCTTGGATGGGAAAATGCAAGACCCAAAGTTCTGGCTTGGGTTTGTTGGTTTCCTCGTCACAACTTATGGGTTGATGAAGAATATTAAGGGGAGCATGATTTATGGCATTATTTTTGTGACTTTGGTGTCTTGGTTTAGGCACACTGAAGTTACTTATTTTCCTGATACCCCACTTGGTGATGCAAACTACAGCTATTTCAAGAAAGTGGTTGGTTTTCACAAGATTGAGTCCACTGCTGGGGTTCTTAGGTTCAGTGATTTTAACAAGAGGGAAGTTTGGGTGGCCTTGGCTACATTGTTCTATGTTGATGTACTTGCCATCACTGGCACTATGTATACCATGGCAGAGATTGGTGGGTTTGTGGATGAAAAAGGAAACTTCGAAGGTGAATATGTGGCTTACATGGTTGATGCAGGTGGCACCATTGTGGGTTCTGCATTGGGTGTTACAACCACAGCAACGTTTGTAGAATCATCAGCAGGATTGAGAGAAGGGGGTCGCACAGGATTAACAGCGGTGATCATTGGGATGTTCTTCTTTTTGTCATTGTTTTTCACTCCTCTATTGTCTAGTGTTCCTCCTTGGGCTATAGGACCTTCACTGGTGATGGTTGGAGTGATGATGATGAAAGTGGTGAAAGACATTGATTGGAACAACATTAAGGATGCGGTGCCTGCTTTTGCTACAATGCTTCTTATGCCTCTCACTTATTCCATAGCAAATGGAATTATTGGTGGGATTGGGCTCTACATTGCTCTTAGCCTCTATGACTATGCTGCAAGCACTCTAAATTGGTTCAGCAAGATGAGAAGAATGGTGGTCAAGGAACAAAACCAAGTTTCCGCTACAGCAGGTGGTGACTCAACGGTTGAAATGATATGAGATGTTTTGGGTGTACTTAGAAATTTGGTTATCAAATGTGTACTTATGGTGTTAAGGTATGTTTGGTTTAGCTTACTGTAAAAAATAATTGCTTTTTTCTTTCGATTTTTCTGGAACAGTTTTTGTAAAAAAAAAAAAAAAATAGCAATTATTTGTCTGAACCAAACATGCTATTTAGATTTAAAAATCCTTTTTTATAGATTTTATTTGATAATCTATAAGGTCGCTAGTTCAGTGAGCTAGGCAGTTAGAGAAGATGAATTGCATTCAGAGCGTAATCCTACATGTAGCATAGTAGTACTCTCCGGAGCTGAAACTTACGCTCTAGAGGATGGTTTGGATTTATTAAGTTGGAGCTTAAAATTTGAGAGTGAAAAACTGTAGTACAAAAATTTGTTCTATTAGTTGCTGAACAATTAAGTACTTAGTTTCTTTTTATTTATCTTGAAAGAGAGAATTTTTTTTTGTTTCAATTCATTTTTTACCTTTTTAAGAAAATATTAATTATATATATATATATATCCTTTTATCAAAATATTCATTATCACCCGTAATAAATTATTACATCTAATATTTTCGTTATTCACATACAAGAGAGAAATTAAAATTTATGATAAATAATAAAAATAAAAGTAAATTTTATAAAAAATAAATTAGAAAAATAAATAAACACTTTTAAAAGTTAACTATTTCTTGATATTTGTATTTTTTTAAAGATATATAAAAAGAAATAAAGGGAGGATTACCTAGAAATAATAAATAAATTAAAAGGAAAGAGTATATGATCCCCACACAAATGTGGGTCCTGCATGAGAGGGATAATTATGGGGACCTGTATAAGTGGCAATCTATAGTCACAATTATGAAGATAGTTCTACCATAACAGTGATAGGTATGATTACACTAATATCTATCGGTTCAAATGATAAGAATTTTGATTTTTTAAGTAATGTTTTAAACTCAAGTATTATAAATGGAAAAAAATAAATAAATATTGAGTTTATGTTCTAAAATGAGTATATTTAACTCAACTGAGATTAATCACAACTCAATATAGATTCCAAATACATGATTGCACCTAAATAATCACCATGACTCCAAAATTTAAGTTCGCATATTATTCACATTGAAACATGTTTATGAACCAAAAACTTTAAAGTAACATATTTACTTATCCCAAACAATTTATTTAACTTGTGTTTATTTCGCCAAAATTTATTTAAGTAATATGCGTTTTATGAAAATACCATAAGTCCATAATACACCCTTAGCCAAACAGCCAAACTACAAAATTTTCGTAGAGGATTTTTGTTCAAGAATATTTTCATGGATTATGTGACAACGAAAGTAAAAACACTATCTTAGGATTTGTATTAACATGAGAAAGAATGACAACGTTTAAGTGGGTGGGTTTAAATGTGTGATCCACTTGGATCCTATATCTTCTCTTTTCCCAGTGCAGCCGTTAATAAGGAAGTGGGTCACCACTCACCATCCTACCCACAAGTAAATTTTGGGGGTGAGAAAATGTGACTTTAAAATTTGAAGGATATATGTGAGTCTACATCTAATTAATGGATCTGAAATCCTAAATACTCCAAGCACTAACATCATTTTGGATGAGATAACTTAGCTCAAATAATATAAAATTTGCCTTAGAATACGAGTGAGATTTATCGTTTAAAACATAACCATATTCAAATTATTTTAATGATTAAAATACCGCTCAAAAACTATATAGGAAAACATAATTAAATGACAATAAAACCTTTGGTTTCGCCTTTAATGAATGACAACAAAATACTACTAAAGCATATATTACTGAAATGATCAGAGCACTCGGCCCATCACTTTATATTTTTATTTTTTATTAAAAATAAATGACAAATAGTAATAATAAGATTTTAAGATTTAGAGATAGATAGAACTCGGTTTTTCATCGACACAAAGCTCCCTTGTGGAGTACCAAAAGATGGCCCAAACATTGCATATGCCCCCCCCCCCCCTACAGTACTAACATCACTTGTGGGCTATATGTACAGCTAAGATACGCTGAGACTTGTTTTCAGGTTCAGCCTCAAAATAACACACATCTGCTGGTTGAATATTATTAGCTCTGCAAAAATCTAACCATCCATGTGTCAGTAAATTTAACCTTGGTTGTTTATGGTAAAACACAGGCCATAATCTCCTCACTGGATCCCGAAGTAACACCACCATCCTCTGCCGTTTTGTTGCCTTTCCATTCAGAGGCAGCCATGTGGGCAATTTCTGCAATAAATAAAAAGTACAAGTGGTCAAAACATTGTTAGAAGAATGAGCACCCGCATGTGAAAAACGTTTTTACCATTAAAAGTAATAAACTAAATGAGCATAGTAAATTTGGCATTCAAAATACAAACTGGCTCTAGGCAAGTGTGTAGCTATCCTATCTTAGGAAACTATAACCATAATCCTAGTTTGTAAAGCCAAATCAATTTATAGCATAGGCTATATAATATTGCATAGAGACAAGGTCAATCAGGGGTAGTTAATTATCTTACAAGATAACCATTATTATCTTTGGGTATCGCAAATGAGAGAGTGGATGCAGTTTTGAAGTGAATCTCATCATCTTGATTAAACGTGCGAGAAGAGTGACCCAACTTTCCCTTATTCTCCTCTGGCAACTCTACAATCATGCGGACAATTTATCCATGAGACAGAATCTGGTGATGTACAAGAAATAACAGAGAAGTGCATGCACAAGAAAATAACAACGAGATTTAAAGTGAGTACAAAATTTAAACGAGAAGTGTTGGAAAAAAAATTCAACACCTGCTGCTCCCAATTCATCGAGAGTCACAAGCTCTTTCTTGCTCCTTTTAGACAGTTTGCCTGTAATAATAATAGTTAATTGATTAATTCAGGTAAATCAAGGGGCTCCTTTGAGAAAATACGTATAAACTGAGAACCAGTTAATGCACATTACAGCAGACATGTGCATGCAATCATGAATAATGAGATTTGAAGTGAGTAACAAATTTCCTCAGAAGTGGCAGAAAGGAAAGCACCTGTTGCACTCAATTTATCCATGGAACAGCATGGTTTGGGAGTCATGTCCGCAGCCACTTTCTTCATCTCACCTGCAATCATAATAACTGATTAATTAACTCAGGTAAATCAAAGGACTCATTTGAGAAAATATATAAAAACTGAGACAATGAACCATTGTGAAAATGAGCATTTAAGAGATTTGAGATCCCATTGAACATCTATTTGGTGTTGTGTAACCACTAATTTGCAAAGCATGTTTCATTTTGGACATTGCAGCCTGATCACTTTCTAAAAATGAGCCAATGCAAAGTAAAGTAATAAAAGCCGAATGTAGGAAATCATTACAAGTATTACAAGAGATAAATCTAGAAGTTTGAAGTCCTACAACTCTGTGAAATAAAATTGGTTTTACTTGTACAGCCTTTATCTGATCCTGTAACAAATTTAAAGTCTCTGGAAATGAAAGCAAAACTACTCTGTTAACTGTAGTACCTAAACCCTCAGCAACTTGGCACTCTTGAGCTTCCCTTTTGAACATGATGACTTTGTTCTCTATGTTTTCTTCAAGTTTCAAAGCAGAAGTCTTGCCATATGTGTTTTTGTTTGTCTCACCTAGAGAATTATTTCTTCCAGACATTTCATGTTCAGATGCATCTAAGGCAGCTCCCATACCCAATATCTCTTCAAGCATAGGATCTTTATTACATATAGTGGCATCATTTTGAAATTTATGGGACCCATAATCAACATTAGAAACTTTTAAATCTCCATTTGCAATTTTCATAGTCCCATCATTGCCACAACTTGGGTCATCTCTTTCTTTGTCTTCAAATTCTATGTTTGTCAAGTAACATGGGTCTTCATAGTGTTCTGATATGCACATAGGTTGCGCAATCTCTATACTATTTTGTGTCTCCACTAAATCAACCTCCATGTGCTGGCTTTTCATTTTTGGCACATCTGACTCGGAGACAATTAAGGCATTAGGACCCTGTGCAACCAACATACCATCTCTAACAGGAGAACCACTTCTGCACCTGCTCTTTTCCTGATTTATTCTTTTACAAAAATCAAGTCTTTCACACGTAGATGGATCATAGATCTTCACATCAAAGTGCGAACCCTTAATGTAATTGAATACCAGAAGATATCCAACTTCAAGCCTATGATCCAATGAGAAAACATTCCATCCTTCCTCAAAAGCAAAAGAACCATTAACTTTTGAAATTTTTACCTTCCATTGCTTCCCACTTGAATCCTTGACAATGATTTTCTTATTAACCAAGTCTGACACAGTAGAACTAAAATCAGGAGGAATATACTGCAGTTTTAAAACATGTTGAGAAAGAAAATACAAGATCAGAAACCATGGTCAATATACAGAGAAATATCTTAAAAAAGCAGTAGGAAGATAAATGGATGGAGCAAAGCAAAACAAGGATAATGGTATCTGCTTCAGGCACCCCAGATACTGTGAATGGATATATGATGTACCAATCACTATGAAAATAAAAGGGATTAAATATATTTTAAGTCCTTATAAAATTGGTAAATTATAATTTTGGTCCCCAATTATGTTTTTCGTTTTTAATCCTTACAAATACAAAATACAAAACCATTGCTTTTAGTACTTGAAGAGGGACTAAAAACACATTACTTTTATTAAATATAAGGACCATAAAGAAATAAAATTTAATTAGGAACCAAAATCAAAATCTACTAATTTTACAGGACTACAAATATATTTATCCCAAACAAAAAATTCACTTGTATATTGTTACAGAAGCTGAAATGGTAAGTGCACGTCATTATCTGGTATAAATCGAGAAGATGCATATTAAAGTGGTTTGATGTGCGCAATTTCAAACCAAAATCTTATTTGGTTAGAAAGGATAAAATGTGGAAAAAATGAAGAACTTTATGGGTTAAGGATGTGAATGGAAAATGACTATATATATTTCATCAGTTAATAATGAGAATTTTGCAGGTCAAGAATTTTGGAATGAATGGAAGAGACAGTGTCAAGTATGGAAGAGACAGTGTCAAGTGTAAACAATAAGGATCCTCTCCAATAAATGGAGAGGTCCCACAGGTGAAAGAAAGAAATAAAGAGTGTACGTGGAACTCAATATGCATGTAAAAGAGAAAAAATATAAAAAGAGATAGAAAAAAAACTGAAGAGGAGGAAATGGAGAATATCTTAATAGATCACATGCAACATGGATTTGCTGCAGGTTTCGTTTTATTCAGTGAAAATATGTCTCAAGTTACGTTGTTTCATACATGTTATGTGAACAGTGAAATATAAATGGAACTGAACTTTGCATTTTGGTTGCAATGTGCTTAATCCCGGGAAAATGTGTAGTCATTGAACAGAATCCCCAATTTAGACGGTGTAAAAAAATCAGGTAGCACCAAAACGAACAAAAAGCAATTTACAAATACAGCATTTAAGAAAACAGCAATAGGATCTAACTGTTGTAATGGCGTCTTGGTTCAAGGGTAATTTATTCGGAGTGAACCTCCAAATTAGTATCATCTCAGGTCAAATTAACCCTTAAATATTTTATCGATCATATTCTTAAAATAGATTAATGTGACTAAAAAAATTAACATCATCCATAAAAAAAAATAGTATGAGAAACTTATTGTTATTTTTCTGATTTCAGAACTAATCTGGGTATACCATATCGGATGGGGACTAATTTGGGGTTGCCTCTTTACTCAAAAACAAATAATTTTTTTTTAATAAGAAATGAAGTTTCATAAATATGGCATAGGGTCGAGCACAGGGATGAATCCATTAAACCAAGAAACCAGCTTCGAAGTAACTTGGTGAAGAATGTACAGACAACAACAATAAGATGTTTGAAAAGGAAAATAAAATGTAGAAGATGATTATCATACCAAAGTTCTTAAGTATTCTTCTTTAGCCATGACCTTGAAGAAAGAGGTAGGTGAGGTTTTATTTGTTTCGTGGAACAATGGACAGTTGTTGGTGCAAGCCGCACAAACTCGTTGTACCTTGCGACCCATCTCTCTGTTTTCGGTTTGTGCCTATTCACTCCCAGTGTTACAAATGTTGTCCTTCACAACTTGGAAATTGATAAACAAAACCCCAATATTTACCTGTTAAAATTTAAGCCATTGGTTATGATCTATCACGTTTCGAACCCTGCTTTCTCTGTTAGGTTCCTTGTTACGAACACTTTCTCTCACTAGAAGGTCCAACATAGGCACATTGTTTATTAAGAAAGCTGATATTCTTAGTTACAGACACAAATTACATCCATTCACACCTAACTTTTACTCAATTAACAGTGATTATTAATCGATTAAACCTTTTTATATTATTAACAATATTAATAATTCATTAATCACCTACTACAGTAATGATTAGTCACATTGGATAATGGAATATTAATTACATTATTTATATTAAATTATTAATATTTTTATATTATTAATTATTAGTATTCAATTAATTATAAATAATAATTAATTACTAAAATATTTTAGTTGAATATAAGAAAATGGAGTTAGTACACCGTGAAGCCTAAACATTTTCCATTTATTAAAGAGAGCAGTGACCTTAACATAATTGTTACTCCCAGGGAAATGGACAGAAACTATGTTTTATTCTAGAAGCTATGCTTTATTCTAGATGCCATCTTTTTATTCTAGATAAAGTGATAAACAATTATTTTGGTTTTGATTATTCTAGATAAATAATTATTTTCATCTTGAAAAATTTTAGATAAGTTACGATAGTTTTTTATAATAGATAAAAAAATTTAAACAGCTAATCATTTTAATAATTTTATGAGAATTAAAATAAATTATAAAAAATACAAAACTTAAATAATCAAATTTTTATCTTCTTAAAAATAGTAATTTAATTTTTTTATAAACTAAAATAATCAATTTTAAATCTTCTAAGAATTAAGATGATAGTTTCTTTTATACTAACAGAAAGAATTAAACTCTCCTGCATATAAATTGTATAAATTTATGTCTTTTAGTCCTGGATATTTAATAATAATAATAATAATAAACAATGTTTCCTCTGGTCTTTTTTTAGTCTGAAATGATTGTACAGAGTACAATCAAAAGTTTAACAATAACTTTATATACTTAAAAAGAGAATTTTAAAATTTTAGGAACTAAACTTCATTATATTTATAATTTATAATATTTATTAAAAAATTGTTAAAAAAAATATTTTAACACTTAAAATTGTAAATATAAGTTACTCTAATTTTTCATTTTAGAATATATTTAGTTTTTATTTTATAAGATATTATCTAATTTCTTTATTTATTTTATTTTATATATTTATCTTATATATAAAAGGTAAAAATTGATATTATTTTGAAAGATAAATATTAAACTAATTAATGCATACAAACGGAGAGACTAAAATAGGAGATTAATAAAAATATGAGTACATATAAGATTTATATTTAAAAATATTTATGTATGTTTTTTTATAATCTTCAGAAGATCACTTGTATATAATTGAATATTTAAATATTCATAGTTCATTATAAATTACCTCTCACATTTTACGTTAATACATACACGTTCATCTTTAACATAAAAAGTTCACATCATATATAAAAGTAGGCATAATTTTTATATTGTTATTTTTGTTAAAAAGGATGCAAATTTAAATGTTAGAGTACTATCTGAGTATACTATCTATTCTTCGGGTTGACATAATAATTGAATTTAAATTTATAACTATTAAATTATCTTTAGTTATTCTTGACAAAGAAAATTTATTTTAACTAAATTTAAGTTCACGTTCAAAATTTTCTTGATTTAAATCTTACTTGCAAAAGATGTATGAGATGGATTAATGTAATTATCCTTTTTTATCCTCAATTAAATTTAAGCGTTCGGACGTGTATATATATATATACACGCAATGTTATTTTTAAACTTTTTTTTTATAGATATTGAAAATACAAATTAATGATTAAGATAGTTAATAGTTTTAATTATTGTAATAATTAAATACTAAAAATGTAATTAAGTTATTTAGTTTTTTATTTTTAATATTTTTGTTGTTTATTAATTTTTATATATTTTTTGAATTAGACAGTAGTTAATATATATTGTTTAAAAATATATAATTTTTTTTAAATATAAAACATGTTTTTTATGAATTTTTTTAAAATTATAAAAAAAAATTAATTTAAAATTATTATATTCAACAAGAAATAAAAATAAATAAAATTATCTGAGAAGAGTTTATTTTATTTAAAATTTAGTTTGACTTGCTTGTTTAATAAATAGTTCATCTTAAATTTGTTAAAAAATTTTTTAGATAAACAAATCATATTTAAATTTACAAACAACATTTATTTAATCTATTTATAAATTTGCTTATTTTTATATTTTATATATTTATTTTAATATATTATATTTATATAATATATATATATATATTTTAGATGTATTTAATTATTTTTTATTTTGTAAATTTTAAATTTAAAAATATTTTTAATTAATCATTTATATAAATTTTAAATCAAATTAAATTTTAACAAAATTATATCTAAATTTAAATATTAAAAATTTTAAATATATTATATTTAAATATTGAAAATTTAATTTAATTTAATTTACTTTTATTTATATTTTTAATTCTCTTGAACCTAATCCTAAATATGTAAAAAATATTTTTTTTAAATATATATATTTAAGTTATTATATTTTATATAATATATTTTATTTTAAATAAAATTTTATAATTATACTTTCACTCTTATATTCTTATTAATTTCTTCATTTACTTTCGAATTTTATTCTTAAAATGGAATTTTACCTTCCCATTTTATTATTTTTATTGACCTAACAATTCTTTCAAACATCATGTAAGATAAAGTAAATCATTTTATTCTATTATTTCATGTTAATTATCAAATAATTCCATGTAACTTTTATCGAAAAAAATGAATCTCCGTCATTTAATAAGATCCATATATTAATTTAATAATAAAAAATGTTGTATAATACAAATTTTTATTTAATAATTAAAAATATCTTAGAATTATATAAAAATATAATATTAACAATTTTTAAATTGATGAAGAATAGGATTTAGGTGATGAAAAATAGCTCATCATCTTCATGGATTTTGAATGACAAACTTGTATTGTTTCAAATTAAAGTGACTGTAAAATAGTGATCCTTTTATTCTATGCAAATTTATCCTCTTAACTACAAATTTTGATGAAACCCACCATAGTTTGAGAAGTTTACTTACATACAATTTATTTTTGGTTTATTTAGAATATAAGGAATTTTATATTATAAATAATCTAATATGCAATCGATCTAAAAATGATTTAACAATTTTTTTTATAAAAATATAGTTGTTACAACAGTGTTGAAATTCTTTCTTGTCTTATAGTAATATTTTATACGTCACTCGTTAATAAGTTAAATGTACACTTAATTACGTCTCTAAATCTGTTTATGCTTAATTTAAACTTTTTTTTTCTTAAACGACGAAAGGATCCTCGCTCATCCTCTTTCTAGTTAGTTACAGCAAAAGTTAACGTCATTAAACGGAATCATTCTCACGGCCTTTTATAGTTATATTTCAATTGTAAAGTATATGCTTTATAATGATAGAGAACACGCGGTTGAGAATGATAATTTTTTTTTGGTTACGCGGCGATGATAATTCTTATGATTACAGTTTGTCAAAATATAGATAAAGATGATTAAGATTACACATTGGTTAATAATTGTATAATTTTTTTAAAAATTACATGTATTTTTTAATTTAAATAAAATCTAACAATTTATACCCAACATGCTTTGTAAATATATATTATATAAAAATATTTAGTTATAAAAAATAAAAACGATAAATGTAAATTATTAAATCTTAGATAAACGATCAAATATAACTGTACCTATTTTATTTAATATAGAATAATTTTTCTTCTATTTATTTATTCATTTAAATCTTTAAATATTAATTTCTTTTCTCTTTCTATATATCTTTAATAATAAATAAATTAGCGATAAGCTGAAATTTTAATAAATAAAAAACTAAAATAAATTTTTATAAAAGATAAATTTAAAAATATTAATTTTTAGAAAATAAAATTATTAATTATATTTTTAGTATATGTTTTTTTCTTCATCCAGACACATAAAAAGAAATAAAAGCGTATCTTATAGATTTATTATTTTTATTTCTCATATGCTTCACATATATGTTTATGTGTAATTTAATTGAAATATATATAGTGTAAACATTTTTTTCACTGTTATCCATTGTTCATTGTTAATAATTAAAAATTAATTTTAATAATATATATTTTATAAATCACATCTCTCATATATTATTAATATATTTTTAAATTGTCAACCAATTAAAATTAGAGTAAATTTATTATTTTAAAATAAATATCATAAAATTAAGATTTTTTAATAGTATAGAAACTTATGACTAAATAATAATGTAAATTTTTTACAGTATTAACATGTTGTAGTTATATATATAAATATATATATGGAACATTTAAATAAACATTTTTTGTTATTTTTATATAAAAATTAGAATTGTAAATTTAAATTATACAATCATATAAATTTTTATGTTTTTTAAGCTATATGCTTACTTTAAAATAATACATTTTTTAAAAGATTCGTATTATTTTAATGTAATAAGGTTTAATGGTTAAATTTTTATATTTTTTAAGAACAATTTTCTTATTTGATATATCTCATGTAAATGTGTATATGTATTTATGTATTTATTCAAGATGATCAAAAGCTAAAGTTAAGAAAGAAAAAAAAAAAACAGTGGCTAAAAACAGGTGGGACTTTGACTGTACGATGTTGACAGATTTTATATGTATATATAGATAGAATGCGTTAAACATTTGAAGAAAAAACTTTTTTAGGACTCATTTATTCTTAGTCGGTTTGATATGAATTAATCAGACATTGAATATAATACTTTAGATATCAATATGCGATAGCAGTAGAAATAAAACAGATAAATTTTTCAGACGGAAGAAGGGAAAAAAAAGAAGAAAAAGAAAACCGCGTTCGCGTAATTCCTTGTCAAATTCAGTCCCTATTTTCCAAGCAAGAAAAGGACAAGGGAAAAAGCGAAAGAAAAAGGAACGTAAAAATCGAAAATAGCCAACTCCGCACTTGCTACGTTGCCATTGCCCTCGATCCGCGTGCTATTTTTTGCTGAAGGCAAGCGCACCAACCTTACTGGTTAAGTACTCGTTGCTACAAAAATTCTTGCCAATCTAAAACCCTCGTCATCGAAAGTACTACGCAGCACAGTTATCGTGTTCGTAGAGAGCACGCGATCGAAGCCACCATGGTTAGGGCTCGTGACAACTGGGAGAAGCTGGTTCGAGCGACGCTGAATAGGGAGCAGTTGAGGAATGCAGGGCAAGGCCATGCTAGAGTCCCCAGCGGAATAGCCGGCAACGTTCCTCCTTCCCTCGCTCAAACCACCAATATTGATTTGATCTTGCAGGCCGCCGATGAGATTCAATCGGAGGACCCTAACGTCGCCAGGATCTGTGAGTGTTCAATTTTTGCTGAATTAAAATCGGTTTCTGAGTTTAGATTTTTGACGGTGAGTGTGGTTAACGTTTGAGATCTATGTATGTGTGCATTATATGCCTTGAACATAAGTTTGATGTGAAAGGGGAACCTTTTCTAGAAGTGAAGTTTGTTTAGCTTTTGCGTTTTAATTTGGTAATTTGTTGGACTGGTATTGGTGATTGGGGAAAACTTGTTTCTTATGGGAATTTGAATTCGGTGGTGACTGACTGACTGAAATGAAATATATGTTGAAGATAGACTCATGTTGAGACGAGGGTGAGTGATTAGTAATTGGAGCTGGTGATAGTCACGCTCGGTGCAAAAGTGAACATGGCTATGATACAAAATATGAGATGACTAAAGTAGATTAAAAATGGAAGGAGGGAGGAAGGATGTTAGGACCTAAAATGGCTGCAGGAGCTCATAATGAGAGCCTGATATATTGTGAATTTGTTGTGCTTGAAAAAACACGCTTGGTGTCTGGATCTTAGTTTTGTTATGATCAAACTTTGACTTAGTCCCAGTCTAGAAGGTATACAACCTCACTTGCATTTAGAAATGGAGCAGGATGATAAATTTGAGAAAAGTATGATGTAAGTGATCATAACTGAGAAAAGCATAAAGAAGATGTGAGGTTGTGGTAGATCATTTACATTTTTTAGGATCAATGGGAAAATTTTCCTATGTTGTAATAGGCAGTGAGTCAATTGGAATGAGTTTAGAAATTGGATAACACCAATTGGGATTTGTGATTGGTGTTGAAACTTGAAAAGTACTGAAAGCATACGGTGGATCATACGCAGGACAGCTAGGAGTTCTAGAATCAATAGAGGATGATAAATTTGAGAAAAGTATGATGTAAGTGATCATAACTGAGAAAAGCATAAAGAAGATGTGAGGTTGTGGTAGATCATTTACATTTTTTAGGATCAATGGGAAAATTTTCCTATGTTGTAATAGGCAGTGAGTCAATTGGAATGAGTTTAGAAATTGGATAACACCAATTGGGATTTGTGATTGGTGTTGAAACTTGAAAAGTACTGAAAGCATACGGTGGATCATACGCAGGACAGCTAGGAGTTCTAGAATCAATAGAGGGGCTGAAAATAGGAAACGGGATAATACTTTCCTGGGAAATATTTGAAGATTTAGAATAGAAGAAGAGTTACTGATTGAAAAAGATGAGGTGACTCTAGTAGACATGAATTAATGACATACAAATGTGAGCAAAAATGACAACTTCTTGAAGATGGGGCTATCCCATGAAAAGACATTTGAAATCTTTGGTAGTCAGCTTTTTCTTACCTAGCAAGGTAAACTAAATAAGGGTTTCCTAACATATGAGAAGATGTGGAATAGACAAGATTATTAGGAAACAAGGGGTGTGTTTGATAGGACTAATGAATGTGGTAGCTGAAAGTTGACAAGTTAGCCTATTGAATTATAAGTGTTTGGTGAAGCTAGAAACTAGCTAATTAGGTAAAATGTCATAAAAGGATAATTATAATTATTTAAACATAACATAAAATTCTTAAACAGGATTTATTTTCAAATAATTATCACTTTTTATTTTTTATTTATTTCAAATAATTTATCTTCTTAAAAATTAAGAGAATATGTTTTAAATTTTATTCTCATTATTAAATATTTTGTAATGTATTTTATACCATTTCAACAAAAAATAGGTTATAATTTAATTAAAAAAACTTATTTTTCTTTAAAATTGAAAATGTTTGTTTCTTAATTTTTAATAAAATTTAAAATAACATTATTTTGAAAAAAGTATTAACTTTTTCTTTTGTAATTTGCATTTTTATCACTAAAGATAAAATATTTTATTAAAAAATAAACAGTGCTGTAATGAAAATAAATCATGCTGTATTAAAAATGATCCTTAAAAAGTAGTATGATAAAATAAAAATAAAAAATATATTATAACATTACACAGTTAAGGGTTTGTCAGAAAAAAAAGTAAGGTGAAGAAAGATTATGGTAAAATAACGAGCAAAAAATCGGAAGGAATAAAAAAAGCTAGGACCTAATAAAAGCTCAAATGCTTTTTCTGGTAGTGTTTTGAAAAAACAGCTAGAAAATAAGCTACCTTTAGTATAAAAAATAATTCTCAAACATAACTACAGTAATTCCACTATCTACATCCCATTTTCGTCTGGTAATCGATTAAAAAAAATGTCATGGTTAACAATGTAGAAAATGATGGTTAACTCAGTTACGTATTTGGTTAGTAATCGATTATCACTCCCACATAATCAGTTAACTCAGTTGGTAATTGATTACCATATATTGATAACCGATTACCAAATTGATTTCTGATAACCAAATATATAACTGAGTTAACCACCATTTTATTTAAAGTTAACCACGATTTTTGGTGGTAATCGATTAACACATTTTGGTAATTGATTACTAAGGCACATTTTGGGGTGTAAATAGATGGATTTACTTTGTGTATGTGGGAGAATTGGGACCGCTTTAGTATACAGGTTTACTTTGGTCAAACTAGCATTTAAGCTAGTTAAATAAGCCAATGGCTAGCTTAGCTTAGAATGTTACTTCTGGCCTTGGCCAAACACACTCAAGATAGACAAGGGAGCTTGATCCTATGATGCAGGCGAAGGCATTTGGTTAATCAAAAAACAAGATTTAAGGACATCATTATCCAAATGCTATATGAATCATGAAACATCCATGTACATTGAGTGGGGGGTAAACTTATGGTAAAAACAACATTCTTATGCTAATGTGTCCTGTTGAGGCACCCATTTTATTTACCAACTATTCATTGCATTCATCAATTTCATTATGAATAAACTAGAGTGATGTAATAGAATATTGCTCCACAATATTCAGATATTGTACTCTAGGATGATGTAGTTGACATTTGAATTCCAGCCTTCAAAATTTGAATATCATGATGCCACATTGGCATTCTGTCGTCATTGTTAGATTGGGTGGAGCTATGGAGGGATTAAATTATTGGGAATCTGAATATTGAGGGATTAGATTGATAATTAGATTAAGAGTGTACAAAGGGTTTTTCTCTAATCTGCGTTGGTTCCATGGAGTTTTTGTTATGGGGGAGGGGGGCTTGGTTAACTATGATTCTTTTTTTCCGTCTTTGGTATGCTAAGTCTACCTTTGCACTCAGCAGTTCTTTCAGTCCTGGGAGAAAATATAATTTCACTCACTCCAATATTAATTTGGTTAAGTGCCTCACTGCATTATCCTCTGTATGCGGCTCAGTTTTTCTATTATGTTCTTTTAGCCCATATCATTTATGCTTTCAACATAACTTGCTTAAAATTTTCCTCAAGTTTTGGGTAGAATTTAGGTATACCATTTAAGCTTATCTTAACGTTCATCTCTTTGTCTGGTGAATTTTCAAGATGTCATAATTTATTGCATGATAATATAACTTACAGAGTATGTGTTTAGCTTGAATCCGTTGACAGTGTTATTTTTTGTGATATGCATCACTCAGACCTTTAACTTTTGACCTTCAGTGTGCGAGCAGGCATATAGTATGGCTCAAAATCTTGATCCCAACAGTCATGGTAGGGGAGTTCTTCAGTTCAAGACTGGTTTAATGTCTGTGATCAAGGTATTGGTTATGATTAGTTTATTTTTAGGGATAAATTAAACAGGAAACTTTTTTGGCCTTTTATTTTTTTAAGTGACTTTAAAGGCTTTATCAATTCATTTGCTTGTGATTTTCATTTTGCTATGTTCTATAGCAAAAACTTGCCAAGAAGGATGGGGTGTGGATTGATCGCAATCGGGACATTGAAAACCTGTGGGAGTTTTATCAACGCTATAAGCGACGTCACAGAGTGGATGACATCCAACGAGAAGAACAGAGATTGCAAGAATCTGGAACTTTTAGCACCGCACTGGACGAGTATGTCCGAGTCATCATTTTTTTCTTAATCAAACATCAATGTATCTAGTGTATTTCCTGAGTGAGATTGATGAAAGTTATTTGCTCTTCTTTTCCGTAACAATAAATCTTGATACTTATGTACAAATATGGTCTCAAATTATTTTGCTCAACAGATAAAATCATCAACTTGCTTTATGAATTGCTTGTATAGGTCAATAAAAAGTCAAGGCTTGGTTTGTTCATTTTGATTCAATTTTTTTTCAAAGGGAAACTTAATCTGAATGCCTATACTTGTTGGTGCCCTTGGATGAATTTTCTTGAAATACATCCTTACCTCGTTGGTTGCTAAAGCTGATAGGAGGTTGGTTGTTAGCCTTGCATTTTTTTCTGGGATAGATAATTATGCAATGGAAAATTTCTGTGGCTATAAAAGTCATTGTGTTGAAGGTGGCAAAAAATACTATAAATATATGTTAATATGCATGATAACAAGCTACTACTGGTCTGGAACCACTGAAACTGGCAAGTAGACTGTCCCTTTACTTTCCTTAAGTCATATGTTAATGCAGTATGCATAAATTGTTATTGTATGGTAGTGAAATTGTTATTGTAGGACCATCTTCTCTTCTAACCAAATGATCTCTTAAAATACAGACGCTCTAATTTACTTTTTCTTATTTTGTTGATTAAAACTTAAATTTGTTTTATTTAGATCATGCTTTTTGCATAATATTTGTGCAAATTGTTTTGATGTTCTAGGTTGAAACTTAGATCATCTGAAATGAGAAAGATACTTGCCACACTTCGTGCTTTAGTGGAGGTCATGGAGGCACTTAGCAAGGATGCTGATCCCAGTGGAGTTGGGGGGCTCATAATGGAGGAGGTACTCCTTTTATATTAAGATGTCCATCAAACAACAAACTAATTATGCATTGGATGCTGTTACTTTCTTTGCTGTTCAAAAATTTGTTTCTTAAGTAGTTATTTTATTATTGATAATTAATTTGGTGATGTTTTAAAGTTACTTTACTACTTTCATTCCTTTTGGATTAGAAGTTGACATCTAATCAAGGGATCTGGAAATCTTTTGATTGTCTATTGTCATTTTTCCTCTTGTAATTCAATTTGAAATTGACAAATTTCTTAAAGAACTTATTTAAACAACTGATTGCAATTTGCATGTAACCCATCATCTTTGTCTTCCTTGTTTTCCTAGTTGAGAAAAATGAAAAAGTCGAGTGTGACGTTATCTGGAGAGCTGACACCATACAATATTATTCCTCTGGAAGCACCGTCACTAACCAATCCTATCAGAATTTTCCCTGAAGTAAGTTGAACCATTTAGAAGACATGATATCTTCTCTCTTTCTCTTAAATGACTTGTATTTGTTCTGTTTCCTTTATTGGGAATCACTACAAGGTTATTTACACACATCTACACTTCTTAGAAGTTTCTGTAACTGTGAGGTTTGGTTCTTAATATCAGGTTAAAGCATCAATATCTGCAATTAGATATACTGAACAGTTCCCTAGACTTCCTCCTGGATTTAAAGTATCTGGACAAAGGGATGCAGACATGTTTGATCTTTTGGAATTTGTGTTTGGTTTCCAGGTTTGTAAGAAATATAAAATCTTTAATTTTCTATATTGCTGCTGTGTATCATGGCTAATTGTGTGATAATTAACACTTCCCGGTCATAGGTTCCTTCTGAAGTCCTCTCTCTCTCTCTCACTCTCACTCTTCTATAAATTTTATTACTGGTGTAGAAAAGTGGTTCCCAAGATTAACAGTATGCCACATACTCCTCTCTCCAATATAGTCCATTTCTATTGAGAGTTATATTCCTTTTCTGACAATTAAACTCTGTTTATTCTTGCTAAAATTACTTTGTATGCATTGCAATTCAAAGCCAGTTTACACTCAATTTTTAGATTTAATAAGATAGAAGATGTCATAAGATATTCTTCTCTCTTTGTACTTGTTGGTGTCTACTTTAGTATTATCAGAAATGATGATGGTTTCATACTTGCTTATGGTAAAAAGGATTTTGTTAGGCCCATATATATACATACTCAGACTTATTCTAGAAAATTGAAACATGGTAGCAAGGGAAATGAAGGATCCATCAGTTCTGTGGAAACTAATGAACTTATAAATTATAATGATGGACCAATCTAAAAATAACCAAACTATCTGGTAATGACATGGGGACTGACAAAGATTTGTTGGCTAAGAAATATGCTGGGAATAATGAGACTCTTGAGGGTCAATTTGGTTAAGCTTAAAAAAAAGTAACTTTGTGCTATAGATTTTCTGTAGAAGCTACATTAAGCACTAATATATATATATAAAGCATCAAATCTTTTTCAAATTTTATAAAATTTTGTAAACATGATCTATACAATAAAATATGTTAATTTAATGGTTGGATTGATAAAAATTCAACCATTTAAAGAAAATATTGAGCAGAGTAACTCACGGTAAACTTACTTGTGGAGTAAGTTGATTCTTCCTCATATAACAATTATTAAAGAAATAACAATTATTATAATGATTTTAAATATATTTTTAATTAAAGAAATATTTTTTCTTTGAAAAAAAATACTAATCAGGGACCCTGGATTGGAGGAAAGAGGAAAAGAAGACAGAGGCATATTGGGTGGGGGAGGGTTTTCAAAAGGCCGTGCGGGAATGGATAAGTGAATAGAAAATCTTTGAAGGGCGGTTTTAGGTTTTGGTGTCTCCTAAGTTTGGGTTCTCAATGTTGCATTTAATGTGTGTTTAGTTTAGTTTGCAGCTTTCCGAGGGAATGTGTTTTAAGTTCAGTTTATTTTGGAAAAATAATCACTTATTTTTGCCAACTTTTTGAGGATTTTTTTTTGAAAAAAAAGCAATTATTTCCCCCCAAAAAAAAAAGCTAAACCAAACATGTGCTTTGTTGTTTTATTTCCTTGTTCTGTTCTGTTTTTTATTTTTGGTGTGTTTTGAATTCCAACAAATCTATATTGAATACTACAGTCTTTTTCCATCAATTCTCTGGTTTTCCTATTCTTATATTCATTCAGTTTTATAATACACACTGGATTTGTTGTAGAAGTGTTTGAGCATGTGTTTGGAAGATGGTATTGAAATTATAGTTTAGAATTTAAATTTTGATTCCAATTCTGTCAGAATTGGAATTACTTCAGAAATATACATTTTATGTTTGGGTTATGCAAATGATTAGGGCAGGAATTAGAATTCTAATTCATTTTCAATTTTATTGTTTAGATATAAGAGCATCTGCAATGGCGATACTCTTTCAAGTTTCTTAACTCTTTTAAAATTTGTTATATGGGGCCCACCATGATATATCGCTTTTTTTTTACTTCTTACAAAAGCTACTCTTCCCTCCAATGGTACAACTCTAAAAAATTTACTAAATGGATCCTGCAAGTTATCTCCTATCTTTATATCTCAAGCTCTTTTTTTTTTAAATTTTAAATTTAAATTAACTTATCTATTTTTATTTGTTTAAATTAATTACATTTTTTTATTATTTAAAATTTCTTATTTATGTTTTCAAATTTTATTCCCATTAATAGGTAACTGTACAAAATATTTACTTTTTATAATTCATTTTAATTACATCTGTACTCATTTTAATTTATTTTCTGAAATCCATACAGAATGCTTTTATGTCAAAAGGTATTATAAATGGTTAACAAACTGCCAGATTTCTCTCATTCTCTCAACTTTCTCTGGACAGTGGAGATTAACCTTTTTTCAGCTGCGTTGTAATCTGTTGTACTGCTTGGTTGACTTTTGTTGATAAGCTACCATAGCTTAAATAATAAACTATTGCTTGACTGAATTTAAAAGTTGAAGCACTCCAATGGTGTATTTGAAATAAGATACGGGTGCTTACTAAAAAAGCAAGTTAACAAATGCTGCTGCTGTGTCTCAAAGTTCTAAAGTTTTCAAACAAACTTAATTATAAATCTCATTAAAAATTTATTTAAGATACTAAGAGTGTGTTCCTTTCCAGTTTTGTGTAGTCATTCTTTGGAAAATGAACTTTGGAAATGAGATTCCCTTGTTTGTCACTTGCTTTAAAAAAATTCCTTTGGTTTTGTTCATTGAATGGGTTTGGGGAAAAATTGGTTCAAACCAGTTAAAAGGGTTGATTTTGGAAAAAAATTATGTTCAACTTGAACCTTACAAATGCTATAAACTCTGGCTTGGTTTGGGTGCACAAAAATTTTAATTTTTTTAAATATACATTTAAAATAGTAAACAAACCACAAATAGAAAATAATGGGTTGGGTTGGGTCAGACGGATTTGAAATTTATTGACCTAAAACTCAACCCAAACCAACCTGGTTTTATTATTTTTTACTTGACATGACCTGCTTTGTTAGTTTCAGGTCAGGCTGGTTCATTCCCAGGTTTACCTGAACACATGCTCATCTCTACCTGTTTTTCATAGATATGGAACTGACAATTTTAAGTGTGTTGACTAGGAATGGGGAAAGACTCATGTTAGTTATTTTGTAATTCATGGGATTGTGAATTTTATTGTAAAAGGACATTAAACCTTAAAAATTAGATTTAACTAGGCCAATTCCTATTCTCAGCTCCAATCTCGCGCTCAGCTGTAGACACCAAATGAGCACTTGGAGTTATGATTAAACGATATTTTGTATTATGATTTTTCTGGATTAGAGTGTTTTGCTTCCTGCCATACAATAAACATTCTTGGTTAAAATCTTAATTTTTGCATATGCAGAAAGATAATGTAAGGAACCAGCGCGAAAATGTTGTTTTGATGATAGCAAATAAGCAGTCTCGACTTGGGATACCTGCTGAAATTGATCCAGTGAGTTCTTTTATGAATACAATTTGTGCAGTATCACTATCTTCTATTCAGTTTTTCAGTTTGTTGGTATTCTGTTTTTGCTTTATTATCTGTCTAAAAAGAATACTCAATTGTTTGTCAGTCTTTCAGCTATTCTACGACTGCTTGCACTGATATAGTAAATAGTTTTCTTAGTATAATGAATTTATCATTGTTATCCATCTTTAATGAATTTATCATTGTTATCCATCTTTATAAGCATGCATTTGTTAGACTGTATAGGTGTGTGGATTTAACTTATGGGGAATGAGTAGGACTTCGTCATGTTTCTTTATAGCTGCTTTGTTTACTTTTAAATAAGGTGGAAGTAGGTTAGAATGCTGTCATATGTATAAGTGGTTTGTCATCTTGATGCTTAAGGCCTTTTAGTTTCCATTGAAGTGGGAAAGGGAAATTAATAAAAGCTGTGAAAATTTGTTGCCCATTGATAGGTGATATGTGCAACAGGTGTTCCCCCTTTGAGCTCTTCTTTATAGGCTACTTTTATATGTAGCACTTATGTTTAGGCTTGAGAGAACTTTCTTAAGTATCTACGATTATGAGTGATTTGCTATGCTGAAGGAGTATTAGCTTCATCGCGAGGTATTTAATGGTTTGGAAAACGGGTAGGAACCTCTTTTTCTATCACATCAAGTGGGAACTCAACCTGTAAAGACGAATCGACATGAAGAAGAAAGCAAAAATAGAATAACAGCTACTAAGCCATTTCTTTGAGGGGCTAGCTTCCTTCCAAATTCACTGCAGCACCGAACTCTTGTATACCCCTTCTTTTCTGTATCTTTTCCTTATTATCCTAATTGTAACTGGATTTCCCCCTTCTATGCCCCACTTGCCTGTGGGCCGTGGGCTGGTTGTTACAATGTGAACCCATGTTGTGTATCACACTTCTTTCTCTGCCATTTCCCACACAAGGCATAGTCCAGCTCCAGCCCACATTCCCCATGTGGGCTAAAATCCAACCTAGAAGGTGTTTAATGACAACTATATTGTATATGTGCTTAGTATGCTCTCTTGGTAAATGTAAATGGCAATGTTTTGTTTTCTTCCATACTTTTTGTTGAATTTCTTATGGACCAAACATCCATTGATGAATGTTTATTTATTTATTTTTTTCTAATTATTAATTTTTTACTTCCTTCTTCTGTTTGATGGGATGTGTAGAAAATAGATGAGAAAGCGATCAATGAAGTCTTCTTGAAGGTGCTAGATAACTATATCAGGTGGTGCAGATACTTGCGAATTCGTCTTGCATGGAATAGGTCATTACTTGGACTGACTCTTGCTTTGGATAGCTTTTATCTTTCATAGTTTCCTTGATTTTATTTCATTCATGTTTCCTGCAGTTTAGAGGCAATTAACCGGGATAGGAAGCTTTTTTTGGTTTCCCTTTATTTTCTTATTTGGGGTGAAGCTGCAAATGTCCGTTTCCTTCCTGAGTGCATTTGCTATATATTCCACCATGTAAGTCTCTAATTGTGCTATTTAAATTTTGGGCCATTGTCACCCCTGTTAGCATTGTTAGTTTGTTATCACAAATAATTTTCATATCACTTAATATACTTGATTTTTCTTTCTGCGTGTGTTTCCATGCTACTGGGAGCTTGGATGTGTCTGGCTTACCGAGTTAAATTAAAAAAGGGCATATTTTGATAAGTTTTTCTATGAAATTTATTGAAGTAAGCTAAAAAGCTTATGCAAATGTTGTAAGCCAATTTTTTAAGGTTAAATAAGCTTTTCTAAACACTGCCTTAGGCCTCAGCACTTCTTTCTGGGGTTTGGGAGAGGGGGGGGGTCTTTGTAACACCCTCCCCCCAAGTGTAAAATATTAAAATCTAACAAGCACTGTAACCTATGGATATCTTTTGCACACACATTATATCGGTTTATTTCATGATAAATGATTCGATAACCATGCTAATATGGTCTATTCATTTTTTTTCCCATGAAATTGATATTCTCACATCGATTTTCAGGAAATTCCCCTAGTACCCTCTTTTTTGATGAGGGTACAGATGCCCATAGCAATGAGTGCCCAGTCTTTAATCACATGTTTCATTTAATTGTAACAAGTATAAAACAACTTTCTCTATTTTATAGTTCATGTGTGTGTTTTAAACTGCTTTTAATTTTACTCTTTCTGTGCTTCAGTTTTATTTTGTTTATAGCCATTTTCATAATGTTACATTTTTGATGTGTGAGAAGCTTAAAGATAGTAATTCCAAATCAGTTTTAATACTAACTTTTTTAACCCTTATTTGTTATTTAGATGGCTAAAGAATTGGATGCTATTTTGGATCATGGAGAAGCTGCACCTGCAGTTAGCTGTGTAACTGATGATGGTTCTGCGAAGTTCCTTGAGAAAATAATTTGTCCTATCTATGCAACACTAGAGAAGGTGAGTTTCTTTTATTCGCCCTTAGTATAATGCAGTTGTATGTTTCCGATCTTATTATCCATCAGTGTTCTAATTTATTTCACATTTATGTGTTGAAATGAGTTGCGAATTGCCATTTTGTTGTTGAAAGCATCTATGTTAATATTCACCTTTTGTTTACATAACCTGCTGTGTGGTTAAACACCTCACCCAAGGAACTTCTAACTAAGAGAGGGGCTATAGCCAAGTTTGATAACTGGAGGTATAGGCTGTTAAGATATTAGGTATAGGGCTTTTACTATTAGTACTTTGGGTTTGGCTTGTAGTAGTTGTTCTTTAGTAGTTAGTAGTTGACCTAGATTAGTGGGATAAATTGTTGTTAGTGCTTTGTATTGTGATGCACATATATTCTATATGTATAGTAAAATTGACTTTAGTTTAGGGCAATAATGACTTAAATTTAATAAATATATTTATAATTAATAATCCATGATTGTTTATGTAATTGATCCGTGCATGAATATGAACTTGAGTCTGAAAAATGTCATTGATGACTATTGATGTAGTATTTTATATTGTTTAATTAAAAAAGAATGCTACTTATCTCTTGAATGACACCTTTCTATGAACCAAAGATAAATATGAAGACAAAATTGGTAAAAGACAATGAATATTCTCCTTATTTAAGAATTTAACAATATAGAGTTTAGAGTGGCAGGGAATAATAGCTTTTGTGAAATGACAGTCAACTGCACACATGCACACAACACACTCTTAATGATGCAATTTACAAGGCTAGTAAAGATGGAATGCTTTACTAGAGACTAATTCTTATTTCCTAAATTTTATCCCATTGAAGACTAGATGCATTCACACATGATACATGAAATGCATGGGGGTTATTTTGACACTCCCCCTCAAGCTAGAATACATATTTGGCAAGCTTTACAGATAGAATCAACTGCAGTCCCTATTAAGGATTTAGTGAATATATCTTCCAATTGTTTGTTAGAGTTGGCTAAGGCTGCTGTGATCTTGATAGAAAGACCAATTTCAATATGGTTGGTCCTTTTATAAAGGACTGGGTTAGAAGCAATGCGGAGCAGCTTGATTGTCTCAAATAAATTTCTTTTCCTTGACACCTCCCAATTGTAGCTGCTGGAGTAATTGTTTTAACCAGATGTGTTCACAAGTTGATGTTGCCATAATGTGATAACAGCTTCCATACTGTATGTTGCAACCTATGTTTTGTTTCTTACTGCTCCATGAGACTAAATTGCCTCCAATAAAGACAATACCTGGATGTTGATCTTCTTTCTGAAGGTTAATCTGTCCATTCAGCTTCATAAAAACCAACAATTTGAGTATTAACTTTGTTCTCACAGAGTAACTCGTCTTGTTGCATTCTTTATGTATCTAAAAATACGAATGATAACATCCTGATGACTATCCCAAGTTGCATTTAAATAACTGTTTGACTACCTTACAACATGAGCAATTTCTCTCTTGGTTATTTTAACTTTTAAGGTAGTTAAGCTTCCCTACAAGATGTCTATGTCTGCTAGGGCCATTTAGTGGCTCCTCTTGACCATGTAGCAATTTGACATTGGGATCCATAAATGCATCACTCAGGCTGTTGTTCAACACAACTGTCTCCTCAAATGTATCCAAAGCATACTTATACTGAGTGTTGGCGCCTATGTTTGATTGAGAAATTAAATCCTCAAGTATTTGAGAGTGTTGCAAGTCCCACATTGAGGGAAGACCAACCATGCATATATAATCTAAGGGAATCTCTCACCCTACAAGCTAGCTTTTGGGATTGAGTTAGGTCCATGCCTAATTTTCAACATGGTATCAGAGCGTACCCTAATCTGTTAATGGACCACTCGTAGATGTCCAGTCCTGCAAACCTCATTCCTGGATGTCCAGTTGTCCAATCCTAGGCATGAAGGGGTGTATTGCAAGTCCCACATTGAGTAAAGGGAAGACTAACCATACATATATAATCTTAGGGCATCCCTCACCCTACAAGCTAGCTTTTGAGATTGAGTTAGGCCCATGTTTAATTTTCAACAGAGAGGCCCATATTGTTCATCTGAAAGTGGTTAGGCAAGTGGCATTTAAGATGTTTGATACCATCTTGAAATGACTTTGATGCAAAGGTCAATTGATGAGTGCTGAAAAAAAATAGAATGGTCTGCTGCATGTAGTGCTGAATTATTGAATAACAACATTGTACCTCTTGAACCATGCTTATGGAGTTTGTTTCAAACCATAGATAGATTGGCGTATATTAAGGGTGGGACCCTTGGGCAACAAATCTAGGTGGTTGTTACATGTAAATATCTTTGTGTGATTCACCAAGTATGAGGGCGTTCTTTATTTTTGGCTCGTGGAGTGGTGAATGATAAATAGCAACTATGGCAGGAAGGAGACAAACAAAAGCAATCTTGGCCATGGATGAGAAAGTATCGGCATAGTCAAGGCCAAATATCTAGGTGTATCCTTTGGCCACTAAGAAACCATTAGCTGACCAATGGTCCCATTAGGGCCAACTTTAACTGTGTAGACCCATCAACAACCAACCATCATTTTGCTAGAAGGTAAAGGAGCAAGATCCCAAGTGCCACTAGAATACAAGGTAGCCATTTCATCAATCATAACCTGCTGATTGAAGGTTGGCAGAAGGGTTTGCCAGAAGTTCAAGCTTGCTCGTGGTTAAAGTGGTGGCTTTTGTTTGGAGCATCACTGGGTAGTAGGATCCATATGTGGCTCATTGACAATTGATGCCATAGAGAGTTTAGAGATATAGGATGGAATAACTTGATTGAAATGACGCTCAACTACATATACATGATATACATTGAATGATATATTACCAACCTGTGCATAGCAAATGTATGAAAGTTAGTGCATGCTTGGAGTTTATTTTGATAAAATAGTTGTTAATTTTGGCTAGCTTTGTGAGAATTTTTTTTTTGAAACATAAGTGATTAATTCCCAGAAAATTGCTTGTACAAACATGCACTTAGTGCTTTAAAATCCAGAATTGACTATGAAAACACTGAAGCTTCCACTTCTGGTCCTGCCAGTTTGATTGAACAGATATATGTATGTGTGTGTGTACATGAGCATGACATCAACTATTGATTATGAATAGAAAGTGTGAGAAAAGTAGGAAAGTAGAGGGAGAATACATGCACACACGTATACGTATGTATCTGTGTGTGTGAGCTCGCCAACGTGCATGCATGCTTAGAATGATCTCAACTATCAATTATGAAAAGAAAGTGTGAGAAAATGTAGGAAAGTAGAGAGAGAACAGAGTTGAAAACTGATTTTTTTTTATTCTTGAAATCTTAATGGTAATATGCGGTGATTGGTACTTATACAAGACAGAATCCTAGTGCTGATCAAGTATCAACAACTCAATTAGTATAACTAACTGATAGATAGCAATAACAGAATGACAGCAGGATGATACTGAACTCTGCTTAGAGGCTGCTGATATACTCTAACATACACACCATACACAACAAATATCTTTTGAGCTGTTCATCATCTCTTTTCTCTAGTAGTATTTTTTTATTCTGAAAAAAAAAAAATATAGGCACTTGCATAACAGCTATATGATGCTTTTATTGACTTCTGAGTTTGAAAACAGCTTGGAAAAGGCTAAAATTGTTGGGACTTTTTTCTTCTTTTAAAAGAATACCATGTTCTGATGATATAATACTTTTTAATGGCATTGTGGAAGTTATGCATTCACATCTGTTAGTGTCTGTAAAATGGGAAGAATGACTATTAATATGCTTGTCTTTTTTCTATTGTTGAATTGATATTATTTGCCATTAAATTTGTGTTCTTACCTTTGAAAAAACTTGTCTTGCTTTTATAAATTCCTTTCAGATAATGCTCCTAAGTGGTATGCTAGTTCTTAATAAGTATTGGAAGAGACCCATGAAATTTTCATCTGAAGAGGGTTTTTAGTTAGTGAAGAAAGACATTTTCCTTGTTACCTCCTGCATTCAGGCATATACTTAACTGGGGTAGTGCTAAGTGAAGCATCAGAGTGTAAAGAATTGCTGAATGGTTGATCTTATCATGCTTTAATGAACAATGTACTGAAAACCTTTTAAGGTGTTTTCGTATTGTCTCAGCTTGTAATGAGGAATAAAAAATGTTTGTGGCTTAGGAGCAACTTCGTGGGATATTTCATGTTTTACCAAATTACATGTAATGATGATATTTGTATCAGTGTGAAACTGAATACATAGTCATTTTCACTTTTACTGGGGTTTCACTCCCTGATATGTTGAGGGTTTGGGCAGCTTTGTTCCATGAAATTTCTCTTCTTTCTTAGTTCTTTTTGTTTTTCTTTTGTTTAGGAGGATTCATTATCCTCTGTTGTCTCTTTAATTTTGTGTCTTAATAATTTTCCTCTTTTATTAAAAAAGCTTGTATTATTTTTGCTCATTGCTTTGTAGGGTTTTCAATATTTCTGTAATGTCTGGAGGTTATATGTGGTCCATTTATTCTTTTGTATATTTATAATTTTCCTTAGTTTTGTTTTTATTTATACCCTTACTTAGCACCATTTCCCCTCCATAAAATATGCAGGAAGCTGCTAGAAATAATAATGGGAAAGCTGCACATTCAGCGTGGAGGAATTATGATGATTTCAATGAATACTTTTGGTTTGCAGCACTCATGTGTTTATAACATTTTGGCTAGTAGCTAGAATTGTCAATTCTAATTTGCAATTATATGCAGGTCACCTGCTTGTTTTGAATTAAACTGGCCAATGAAGGAGGATTCACGATTCTTGCGGAAACCTAAAAAATCAAAGAGGGTTAGTTTTGATGCTTTCTTTACGCATCCGTTATAAGTCCTTTGGGTAGCTTATTTTCTAGTGAACTTTTCTTCATATCTATGATGTTTGTGTTGTATTTTACCTTTCAATATGCACAATTATTTCCAAACCCATTGGGATAAGGAATATAGTAGTTTACCACTGTCATTTTGCTGTAGGTTTTTTTAATTTTTTAATTTTGAACCTGATTTATTTTCTATTGACCATTTTGGAAATTATTTGTCTTATATCAAGATATAAGTACATTATAATTCATTTTCGTGTTTTATAATTGTGTGGTTGTTTTATCGAATAGTTTGTCTATAGGCTTGATTTATGATAGAGTATTATGACGTTTGATTAATGTAGCTGACTGCACCTGATGGGAAAAAGTCTTGATTGTTGTTTAGTTGTGTGATTGCTTTGGTAATTACTTGGTAATTGCATTTTTTTCTTTCTGTTGGTGTCACATCCCTCTTCCCCTAGCTCTACTGTTTTCTCTCTTATATAATCTCCCATTTCTAAAAGAAAAGAAGTTCAGAGGCCTGTTTCTGTTTGGTAAGGTTAGCTATATGGATTGGGCAATGCCATTGTGTTTTTTCTCCATTTCTACTAAAGAAATATAATTCATAACCTGTGCTGTGATTGAAGATCCTTCTATTGGTGCATATTCTTGTTCAAATTGGCTTTACGATATGGAGTAACACACTTTGTTTGAAGAAAAATTCTAGTAATAATTGTGTATTTTGTCTCAGTAGTTTGAATGATAGTAGTTTACTGGTTGAAGGTAATGATGGCTGTTTTTTGTGTGTTTGGCTTAAATTATTTCGAAGAAATAATTGCTTATTTGTGCTAACCTTCTGAGAGAACTTTAGAACAACACAAGCGTCTATTTCTTTGGATAAACCAGTTCCCAAACATGCTACACTTGGATTTGTCTTTTATGGGAGAAATAATAATTTTTTTTCCAGTAGTTCTCTTAGGAAGCTGGTAAAATACAAAGACCATTATTAGCCAAAATAATTGAAGTAACATGCGTAATCACATTGATTATCTGATTGATTTTTCTCCCTTGTATGTTCAACATGTGGTTTGCAGACTGGTAAAAGCAGTTTTGTTGAGCATAGAACATTTCTTCACTTGTATCGAAGTTTCCATCGTCTTTGGATCTTCTTGGCATTAATGTTTCAGGTTCCTTTTTCTCTTCCATCATTATTAATCTGAAGTCTGAACTCTGATTATAAATGATAAATTCTAGGATAAAGTGTATCTAACTCCTTTTTCAAACAGGCATTGACGATCATTGCTTTCAACGATGGACATATCAACTTGGATACTTTTAAAACAATACTTAGCATTGGGCCATCATTTGCAATCATGAATTTCTTCAAAAGTAAGAAGTTGGTGTTTTTTTGCAGTTATTGCTCATATGAATGTCAAGTGATGCTCAAAATTCTATTTTTATGATGTAGGTTGCTTGGATGTGTTGCTTACTTTTGGGGCATACCGCACTGCAAGGGGCATGGCTGTTTCAAGACTAGTTATAAGGTTTTTTTGGGGTGGCTTGACTTCTGTGTTTGTAACATATGTTTACCTGTGAGTTCCCTATTCTACCTTTGCTATTTTATCATGTAATTTACAGCTTTGTCTTGAGGCAACAATTTGGTTGAGGTGGCTTGCATTGCTTTGATGTGGTGAGGTGAAGTGATCACCTCACGTGATGTGATTATTTTAAAAATCACATATTTTCTTCTTAATTTCATATAACGACAAATCATCACCAAGATGCAAATTTAAATGAAACTAAGCATTTACAATATTTTAAAGACATATTCTGTTCTTTTGAATCTAGTTGTTTTTGTAGCTTGGTTTTAGTTTTAGTATTCTGCCAATGGTTTTTTGGGTGTGGCATGTATGTTGTTCTCTTTCCCTTTATTTTTGGTTCCGTCTTCTTTTCTTCTTGAGGATTTCTTATCCTCTACATTTGTATCTTCTTTTTTTCTTATTAGATTCTTTGTTAATAGAAAAAGGAACTTTAAAAACATTGAGTAATCCAAATTGACAGTGATAGAAACATAATAATGTAACCTTGTAAGTGCACATTTAACCAAATGCAACTGTAGAGGCCAAGTTAGACACACAGTTGCAATGTTTGGGGACAAAGGGAGATAAAGTGGGAAAATCTGTAGCTTCTTTCCAGAATATGAATATGGGCATGAAATTAGAGGGTAGAGCTTTAAGTGAGGGTAAATAAGTAAGTTGACTGAAAATGCATGATGAATCCACATGAACCTCATTACCCTGATGTGGCTGCATAATCAAATATGCTCACTGGCCATCTGGGGTAATGAGGCCTTTTTTCTACCCTGCCTCAATTCCTAGTTGACTGCATCAGCCCGTTTTGACAACACTAATAATTTGTAGTACATCTCAACTCTGTTAGTTTTTACTGTAATTATGCTACAATTGCAGGAAGGTTTTGCAGGAGAGAAATAATCATACCTCTGACAATTCATTCTATTTCCGGATATACCTTCTTGTACTTGGTGTTTATGCTGCTCTACGTCTATTCTTTGCACTGTTGCTCAAATTTCCAGCTTGTCATAAACTTTCCGAAATGTCTGATCAGTCCTTCTTTCAATTTTTTAAGTGGATTTATCAGGTGAGTTATTTTTCTGTTTAATGGTTACCTGATTATGTCCACGTGTTTTCTGTATTATGACTTGGTATTTATGCTTTTTCAATGATATAATTCAGGAAAGGTACTATGTTGGACGTGGTCTTTATGAGAAGATGAGTGATTACTGCAGGTTGGTTGTCATGCAATAAATGAAATCTTCTTGTGATAAAACAATAACTAATGATGAGACACCTATTTACTTGCTTGTTACTGGTTTTCTAACTTGAATTCATTTAGCCTGAAAAAAATTGATTAAAAAACTTGAGAGTTACCATTAGTCTACTCATTTTATCTATAAAAGAATTCATTTAATCGTTATGTTTGATATTCTTGTCATCTTGGTCTTGAAGCTGTCTATTGTGCATGTTTTTTTATAATATCATTGGCTTAGCAGTGTTGATGACTTAGGTAGGTTGTTACTAATGTTTATTTTATTTTTTTGACATTTCATACTACTTATATCACCTCTCATGTTATTGAGAGAAAAGATAGAGAGAAAATGACAGAAACATATTCTGTTATTATTATTATAAAACTAAAAGAATACAGTATTTATATGAGATAACAAGTGGTTATGTGAACTGACTGACAGTTGTCACTAACTAACTGACAGTTGCCATTCTAACAATGACAGCTGGTAGAAAACTAAATTTATGCTATAGAGTGTATATACTCTAATATGTCCCCTGTAAACTCGTGGGATGGAGCAAAGAAAAGGGATCCAGAAATAAGTTTATCGTATAAGTTGCAGAAGTGAGGAGCAGAGATAGCCTTGTCAGCACATCAGCAACTTGATCTTGAGCTGGAATATGACAGACACTCAAAGTCTTACTAAGAACCTTTTCACAAACAAAGAAAAGATGAAGTTCCATATGTTTGGTTTTGTTGTGCAGAATGGGATTATGTGTCAGAAGAGCAGTGCTATTATTGTCACAATTATGACTAGTTGATGACTTGAAACATGTAATTCACGAAGGAAAGATTGGGTCCACAGTTTCTGTAGTGGTGCTAGCAAGAGTGTGATACTCAGCCTCAATGTTAGATCTAGCAACAAGAGTTTGTTTCTTGGACCACCAGGAAACAAGATTAAGTCTAAAGAACAGGCATGAGCCAGAGGTAGCGTGCCTATCATTGGGATCACTTCCCCAGTCAGCATCACAATATGCTTGAAGGGAGAGGGGTTGTGTAGGAGAGGTAGGCTACAAGAGTAGGCCAAGTGAAATAGATCCTTTAGGGTATCGTAAAATGCATTTGACCACCTTCCAATGCTGCTCTAGAAGTTGAGAAAGAAACTGACAAGTTTTACTGACACAGTAACTAATCTTAGGTCTTGTAATGGTAAGATACTGTAAATCTCCAACAATGGAGCAATAGAGGTGAGGGTCTTCCATGTAGTTAGAACCATGCTTTGTTAGTTGACACCCTCCAACCATTGGGATGTCTATACCATTTGCATCAAGGATATCGGCACGGTGAAGGAGATCACATATGTATTTTGCTTGAGAAAGAAGAAGAGATCCATTAGAAAGATGTTTGACTTTAAGTCTTAGAAAGTAGTCAAGCGGACCAAGAAGTTTAGAGCAAAGATGGAGTGTAGTTTGGTGATAATTTATTGGATGAGTTGAGAGGAGCTACAAGTGGCAATAATATCATCTACATAAACAAGGATGTCGCAATTGTGAGATGAGATGGAAAGGATGAATAGAGAGGGATCACATTTACTTGATTGAAAGCTAGGAGATATTAAGGTGGCTCAAAACGCTGGAACCAAGCCCGAGGAGCCTATTTGAAACCATAGAGAGCTTTATGTAGTTTACAAACTAAAGTCTTGTCTTGGGTTTCAAAGCCCACGGGTTGGGTCATGTATACTTCTTCAATAGAGCCATTTAAGGAGGCATTATTGATGTCCAATTGCTGAATAGGCCACTTGTAAGTGAGAGCTAAAGTAAGAATGATACGAATGGTTACATGTTTGGTTAACAATGTAGTCAAAATTATACTGCTGGTGAAACCTTTTTGCCACTATCCTAACCTTGAGTTTATTAATAGACCTGTCAAGATTTTGCTTTATATGAAAGACCCACTTGCAGCCAATAGCATCTTTGTGAGGGGGTAAAGGGATCGATGACCAAGTGTTGTTGAACATAAGAGCATTATATTCGTCTTGCATGGCAGCAAACCAACTAGGATCAACAATAGCTTGCTTAATAGAGGTAGGTTCTGTATGAGTGAGCAAATAGTGGGAAGAATGCGAGGTTGAAGAACACTTGACTTGAATTTGTTTTGCATAGGATGTGGAGAAGTGATGAGCTATGAGGCAGAGGAGAGTACATATTCTGAACCAGTAGAGGAGGTAGAAGGGGTGGGAGAATGGTTAGATGGAGGAAGTGTTAAGACGGGGGTAGTGGAGGAGGAAGGTGGGGAAGGAGATAGAAAAGCAGGAATAGATGAATTTGACAAAATAGGAGAGGCAAGAGAGAAAGGAGATTGAATGTGGTTTGAGAATGTGGGTGGTGGTGAAGGTGAAGAAGATGGAGAGGTGGAAGAGAAAAAGGATGAGCAAGGAAACCAAGTTTTGTTTAGAGGGACATCCTTGGAAATAAAGAGTTTACCATAAGAAGAAAGGCATTTATATCCTTTGTGTGAAGATTAGTAGCCCAAAAAGAGACCTTCTTGGGTTTGAAACACCAATTTGTGTTGATTATATGGCCTTAACAAAGGGTAGTAGGCACAACCAAAGGTAAGAAGGAACTTGTAATTTGGTGGTTTTTGATAGGGCTTGATAAATGGAACATCAAATTGACGATGCTTTTGTTATACCAACCCATTTTGATGATAGGTATGAGGATAATTACTCTATGTATTATACCAATGTTTTGGAGGTGCTTGGTAAAAGGGTGATACCACCCCAATCTATTTGTGGATATTTAATTAGGGAATTAAATTGTAGTTTAATCATAACATAAAACTACTGAAAATCAGCAAGGAATTCTAATTTTAGCATTGAGTGGATATATCCAAGTGAAGTGTGTATGAGCATCCACAAAGGTTATATAATATGCATAACTAGAAATAGATGTAATGGTCCCCATAAATCACTAAAAACAAGTTCAAAAGGTGTAGAGTAAATTGAGGTGGGGAAGGAGTAGAAGGTAAACAACGTGCTTTTCCCATGCAACTAACAACACAAAAATCAAGGACATTTTTATTATGAAATGGAATGTTACATTGTCGAAGCACGTGTTTGAGTACATCAGTGTGTGGGTGTCCTAAACGATGGTGCCAAGTGTTGATATTCACACATGAATCAACATTTTTTACAACAATAAAATGCATTAAAGGTAAGGTAATGGTAGAAGTAGGAGAATGCTTCCTGGGTAGCTGAACGTTATGAAATTGATACAATCCATCTGGGCCAAGGGAGCCAGTCAAGAGAACTTCATGAATGACTTATGATTTGACAAAGCAAGAGTAGGGTTGAAACTCAAAATATAATGAGTTATCCTTTGCAAATTGACTCACACTAACCAAATTCTTAGTGATAGAGGGTATAAGTAGTAGATTTTGCAGATGCAATGTAGTGTGTGGTTTCAGTGCAGAAATAAATGAGGAGCCTACTGAGACAATGGGCAAACCTTGGTTTTTGCCAATGATAATTTGATTAGTCCTAGAAAATGAAGAACTCTGCAGTTGATTATTAGGATCCGCTGTGACATGATGAATAACACCTGAATCTGGATACCAAGGTTGAGAAACTAAGCTTGCTGGTGTAGCTAGATAGGCTTGAGCCTGTGGAGAAATAAGGAATTGGATTGAGCAAGTGCATTGTTGAAAAACATAGGCTATGGTTGAGAGGGGACAAATTGCCTAGATGGAGGTGTAACAAAGGGTGGGAGGGGTGGCTGTGGTGACCATTTGGACAAATAGCCATAACCATGATGAATTGCTTGAGGTGGTAAGGATGGTCCAAGAAATGATTGATCAAAATGATGGAAGAAACTGGAAGCTTCATGTCCAGGCTTAAAACATATTTGGCAAAAGATGGAGCTTCGATAGGAGTTATACTTTCATGTCAATGACCATGAGATCCTTGATCTCCTCTAAAGTTTGAGGTTGATTGAAAAGATTGCTTGGTATTAAATTCTGAAGGAGATGTTTGATGTCGAATAGTCCCATGAGGATTGAAGATGGGATATGGTGATGAGGCACATGTAGATTTGGAGAACTGATGCTGCTGATTTGTGGTTGGATTCTCTGGAGCAGTTAGAGCAACATTGATAGAAACTGCATCTGCAAGAGTAGTTTGATGATGCTTCTCAAGGCATTCTTCATAAGTTAGAAGCAAGGCTTCAATGTCAGCTACAATGTAAGGTTCAAGTCTATTGTTGATTGTCATAACAAACGCATCATATTCCTCAGACAATCCTTTGAGGATGAAGTTGACGAGCCTTGGCTTTGATGTGCGAATGGAAATAGTTGTGAATCTCATCCCAAACCTGCCACGAGCATAGCCTTCTACATGAGTGTGTACAGATTCAAAAATTGATGAGAGAAGCCAAGAAAACAACATTTGATCTTGTTGTTCCCATTGAAGATAAGATTCACTGACATGACCTGCTTCACGATCAACATGAGAGTCAAAACTCATCAGAATTTCAGTATTGAGAACAAAGTGACGAAGACAATGAGCTTTAATCACCGTTTCAACTTGCTGCTTCCAAAGCAGGAAGTTTTGATCATCAGGTGAACAGGGATTGAGTGAGAGACAATGATTGGAGATGATGTTGAACAACCAAGGGGTGGTGGATTACAATGCACAAGCATCGCATGCAAGGGATTTGGATGGGTCGTTAGGTTCCAAGGAAAAATGAAGCTCTTGATATCATATTGAGAAAAAAGATTGAGAGAGAAAATGACTGATGTAGATTCTGTTATTATGATTAGAAAACTGAGAGTACAGTATTTATATGAGATAACAAGTGGTTATGCTAACTAACTGACAGTTGTCACTAACTAACTGACAAATGTCATTCTAACAAAATGACAGCTAGCATTAAACTAAATTTATGCTAGAGTGTATATACACATGTTGTCAAGAGTTCTGCTGTGTGATATAGATTTTTTTTTTTTTTCATTTTCACTGGTCTGTCTTTATGACCTGCAGGTATGTAGCCTTCTGGTTGGTGATACTTGCCTGCAAATTCACTTTTGCTTACTTTCTCCAGGCAAGTCATCATGTTTCTATTTTTTTTTTGTACGTAGGGGATGTATCTGAATGAGGCTATTGAGACACTAGCATGCCTATTTACATTTCTTGGTTTTTTACTTTTATTCTACTTTCCAAACTTACTCTCATTTGAGTTTTTCTTCTAAATTGATGTAAACACAATTTAAATTTACTTCCTTTGTATGTATTTAAAAAGTAAAAATCAAATAAACATGGATACAAATTATTTTTAATTACAAAAAATAAAAAATATTTATAATTATAGTTGATAACATAATTTGATTATAAATAAAATAATACATATCCAATAAATAAAAATTGAATTTAATTACTCTTTTAGTATAAATGAGAACTAATTTTTATATTTATAGAAACGTCAATGTAATTTTGAAAAGAAAATAAAAACATAACAAGCAGAAGAAAACAAAGAGGAGGATTTTTTTATTTCATAGAAACATTTATTTTATCTGATAGAAAACAAAGAGGAGGATTTTTTTTTTATTTCACAGAAAACAAAAGAAAATAAAAACGTTATGCATTTTTTTATCTTTTTATTTCATAGAAACATTTTTTTTATTTTTATATTAATAAAAATACCAATAATTTATAATGAATAAATACTAAAGTATAACTTACAAAAAGGTTAGATTCAGTCAAAACATTAGTTAGTAAAGGGTAGTTAAAGTAATTGAAGTTATAAACAACTAAAATGTAATGTGTAAAAAATCCTATAATACGCACAGACATGCATGCACACACATATAAGAGTGTCATTGTGAGTGTTTAAGTGTACAAATTGAACCAATGAAATGTTACAAAAGTGTCATTATCCATTATTTTTTGTCGTGTATTTGTCTAAGGTGAAAAAAGTAGTTTTTTAATATGTTTTGCACCTCTTTATTTTATTGTCAAAGTTACATTTAATATCTTTGTAGAAAAGTATTTTTTCACAAAAGTTTCATTTTTTGTAATATATTAATTAAATGCAATGCCCATTTACTAATCAAAGAAAATGTATTTTTCTACTTTTATGTTTTTTTGCCATCAATTTTTTTAGCATTCCATATAATATATGAATTTGATTCCCGTTTAAGAAAAGCATAAATGGATAATTTCAAAATATGCAGTAGAAATTTAGAAATAAATAGTAGGAATAGGCGTATTAGTGTGCTTACTGCTTTGTCAGTATATGAAGGGTCTAAACATCAATGATTTTAACTTTTGTTTAAAGGAAAAACTTAGATGAGGATAAAGTTGAAAAGTTGAATAACTGATAAAAAATAGTGTAAATAGACATACTGGAGTGCCAATAGCCGCATCTAATATATCTAGTTAAATGGCTATTTAAATTGAGAGATTAGAGAGGCCTAAATCTTATAAGAGATAATAGAGAAATTTTGAGTGTATGTAAATTATCTTTTATTGATACCCAAAAAGTCAATTGACTGAATTGAGTACAAGGGGTATGATCTTTATTTATAGAGATTGTGAAATATACAAGAAAATCTCAATACAGTTGACAGTTGGTGTTTGTCTATGTGATGAGTTACTTGAGATAACATTAACAGCAGTTGACTTAACAGAAGGTAGACAATTAGATAACTATGTTATGTGTTACTTAAATCATTATATAAACTGACACAACAATGTTTTGATATCTTGGGAACATCCAATTATTTAGCATTTGACTTTAGTTAATTATAAAAAAACAAATTTGTCATTGGTACAGTAGATAGACTGCAGTAATATTTTTACATTCCTGAAATGCTAATTATCATCTATTCCTAATTTCTAATATTGCAGATTAGACCTCTTGTCAAACCTACCAATATTATTATTGACCTTCCATCTTTGACTTACTCATGGCATGATTTGATCTCAAAGAGTAAGTATATGCACCTTTGTTCAATTTTGCTCATTGGATTTATTTTTAAGGCCTTGATGTTTTCTGTATCATTTTCTGTATGTTATCTGTTTTTGAATGTCTGTGTGGTGTAAAAGTATAAAGTTTTGTGTTTTGATTTGATTCTTCTTTTAGATAAAAGATTAACTCGTTAAAAAAAGCAAAAGTTGGTGGAACTTGATTTTTTTTAAGAAAATAGATAGATAGAAAGGAAATAAAGAAGTATGGATAGGGCTTGATACAATCACGGGGATGGAGCAAATTTCTACAAATATAGATCATAACATAGCCGGGATATGTTACTAGAAAAATGTTTAGATACGCTGGTCTTCATAGTTTTCATCTATATACTAGTCCTTGTATTTTCACTCATTTGGGTGTTGGTCCCTTGGCCAATCCTAATATAGAATGAGTAAATATAGAAATTAACACTAGAGCATAATCTAAGATATGCTAAGATATGTTTGGATAATTTCATATATTAACTTGTAGGTTGTTTTGGTTTTTATTTTCTACTTTTACCTTCAATATTTCAATAAAATTCCTAATTTACCTGCTCCCTTAATATTATGCTATTTATTTTAATAAAATTCTCTCTTTAATATTATACTATATATGTTAATTACTATACTATTTGTATTTTTATTTTACCTTTAAATAAAATATTTGATCTTCAAACAACAAATAACAAGAGCTTAGAATGAATTACAAAATCTAAAACTATAATTGCATAAGAATGTATTTTTTGCGAAAAAATAAAATATGAACATGTCCTCTTATGTTATTTTTCTTTTATCAGCTAGTTTAACAGTTAATTTAACCAACCAATTTTAAATCAATAAGCTAGCTTAATTGGTGTCAACCATTACCTAAAAATTGGCTCTTTAGTGTTTAGCTATTTTTGCCCATCGTTAAATCACAATAAAATTTAATTAAACTTGAATTAAAAATTTATAAGATCCCATACAACTTATAAATCATAACTTCACATAAGTTTTTAATAAGACAAAACCAACATTAGCACTATCAGCTGTCCCACGGACGCCAACCCACTAACTAATCCACTAACACTAACACCAACACCTGTCATCTTAACCAAAAAACAGAGCCCATGACAGAAATGTACATGGGACACAGTAACAAAGAACATGCAGTAAGCCAACAAGAGCAAAGCACGCAGCAAGAAGCGCCTAGAAAATCTGCTAAAGAAGCAGTGGAACAATGAAGCTCACAGTAACAGTGAAGCATGCAACAATTAGGGAGAAATGAGGTCCATTGTTTAGGAAGAGAGAAAGAGAGAGGTTGCTGGTAACAGAAAAAAAAAGGGAGAGCCAGAGAGAAAATCGTGAGAGAGAGACAACCAACATTGGCACCTCAAAAATAGAGTTTTTTAAGGAGCTGGGTCACACAAGCCAACCATATACAAATGTGGGTTTTAACTTGTTTTGGAGCACCTCTCAAACTAGTTTACTGTTAACATGCTGCTCCAGTCTGATTCATGCGGGGAGCTGCTCCACAGAGGTTCGCAATATGCAGGAGCTGGAAAAAAACGGGTCGTAGCCTTCAACGCTCCAACACATGATTTTGACAACCTTGCTTAGGTGAAACAATATCATTGTCATCACTTTTAAATAAAGGATCCTGGAAAACTCTTACCTCTTGGGAATATTAGTGACACAATCTGAGAATGGTATCATGATTTTCTAGGCATTATTGAAGGATCTATTCTGCTGAATGCAAAATTTGTTAACATTCTTATGGATCCAAATGCTAAGATTTGTCCAAATCTAGGAGAGCCTCTTTCAGTTTTAGGAAGGTACACAAGATTAGTTGGGAAAATGAACTGCTTCCCTGTCCAAACATCTCCTTTTCTGTCAGTTCCTAAAGTTTCCTTGCAAAGCACATTGACCATATCCTATGGTACTTTAAAGGTGCTCTAGTAAAAGGACTTCTATGTGAAGATAATGGCGACACACAAATGGTTGGATACTTTGATGCTGGTTGGGCCGATTTCCCTATTGATAGGAGATCCAATTATGGGTATTATCATTATGTTTGTGAGGGTTAACTTGTTATGTTGGAAAAGATACAAGATGTTGTTGCAAGGTCAAGTATTGAAGCATAATCCCGAGTCAAGTCTTTTGCTACATGTAAACTCATTTAGCTCAAAAACTTTGTTCAAGAATTGAGATATGGAGTGGTCATGCCTATGATACTCATTTGTGATAATAAGCACTGTTGTATATTCCCCACTTCCTAAATCTAGTATTTAATAAGTCCAAATATGTTGAGATAGATTGCCATTCATTTCATTGGAGAGAACAAGTTATGCTCGAGACATTTCCCCTCACTTTGTCAATTCAAATGGCTAGTTAATATATCTTTTGACCAAGTCTTTGAGAGGTTATTAGATAAGGTACATATATAACAAGTTTGGTGCATATATGATCTATATGCTCTAGCTCAAAGGGGAGTATTGAAAAATATGTAAATAGTGTTTGGGTTCATTGTATAAAATCATGCAATTATGATTATTAGGATAACTCTATACTTTAATTTTGTTGCTTTTGGTCTATATAGTCAGTTTTCTTGTGTAGTTGAAATGCACAAATTTTACCTTGTGCTGAAATTCAACTTTGTATTAGAAGAATGAGAGGGCAATAAGGATTGAACTGTAGACCACTTGATCATAGAGGTTTCGATACCATTTCATGTGCTAACAATTCCAAAAGTTTAAGCTGTTCTGGGAAGCCACATGAATGATTTTATGTTACATCTCTAACAAAATCCAGAACATATTTCTTTCTAATCATGACCCAACAAAAAGCAATAGCCATTTTCAAATTTCTTTCTAACTTCATGTGTCTGATATAGAACTTTATTTAAAACTGTTCATCACTTTGAAAACAATTAATCACTCATATCGAGAAATATTCCTGTACTACTTTCTTCATAAGGATATTTTTGTTTGGTAAGCAAAATCTAATGGCCCTTCTCTCTTAATGATTTTTGTGTGGTCCTTCTTAATAATTTGAAGTTGTTATGTCAATATTAAATATTATATTTTAGGTGTCTATGATGTTAATTTTGTCTATGCTGTTTTTTGCTGTATGGTGTGGATATTAGTATTGAGTATTATACTATCAAGAATCATGTTTGTCACTGATTTATGCGGGCAAATTTTGCAGAGAATAACAATGTATTGACTATAGTTAGCTTGTGGGCTCCTGTTGTGGCTGTGAGTATTCTTCAATTTAACATCATTCTCTTTAATCTAAGAAAACTGTTGCCTTTTCATGCTATTATATTGTCGGATTGGTTTATGGATTTTTTTTAGCAATGCTGTTTTGCATACATCTGATATCATTACATTATAATAACATAGTATTATTTATATTTTGGAGTCCTACTCTCTTTTTCATGTTTTTTCTGTTGGTTCATCAACAGCTCTGGCTGTTAAGAAGTATTTATTGTCATTTTCATTTTGGTTTTACTTTCATAATCCTGTATGTTTTATTAGTGTAATGTGATATTTTTCATGTTGCTCCTGGACTTGTATCATTATTACAATAGCTTTTAATATTGTAAAGTACAAGTTATGTACAATACAATACATATCTAATAATTGGTAATATTTTAGATATATGGTAAAAGAGACTATTATTGTCGAAAACAATGTGTATTACACATTACTCATTATAGCTAATAGATACATATGGGATGTATATCTTGAAACGAGAAGATGATATCCGTGAAACCTAAAAGATGTGTGGCTATAATATGACCAGAGGAAGTTTATTGCTATCTGTCTGATGCAAAGGACATTAAGCGTGAATTGGCATTTTACTTTGATATAATGACTTTTTTGTCTATAGTTCTAATTGTACATCTATTTAAGGTAGACAATTGACAATTTTAATAACAATACACTTACACACTGCTACCAACTTTGATTATTTCTGTAATTGTTTTCTTTCCTGTTTTTGCCACATATACATGACAATGTGTTACTTTACTAATGCATTAAAATCTACAGATTTATCTCATGGATATTCACATTTGGTACACTGTCATGTCAGCAATTGTTGGTGGTGTAATTGGTGCACGAGCTCGGCTAGGCGAGGTATTTGAATTCCAAATTGGCAACTTGGGGGATTTAGATTGATATTTCTCTTCCTTCTTTCAATTTGTTTAAATATTAATTGTTCAATAAAAAGTGTTGGGTTTGCAAATTCTTAAGAGGTATTAATAAGTGTATTATTTAACTATGGTACAATAAAAAAGCTAAAAGATTAAGCTAAAGAGGAGAGGGTTATAAGGGAGTCAAAGGAATGAGTATAATCTGGTCTCATCACATAAGGGTCCCATTGTAGGGTAGGATTACACTGACCACCTGATATCTTCACCAGCAAGGTTGCTGATATTATTGTGCTATCGTTTGCAATGAAGGAAGTTAGATGCCCAACTTTATTGCATCTTTAATACTATCCTTCATCCCTTTGTGTGATCTGTTTTTCATGCTGACGAGACATTTGAAGTCATTTGGAACATGCGATGTTGTATACCAATAATACTCAAATGTCTCTGTAGGGTTTGTCATAATCTTATGACTAATTTTGGTGCTTGCTCCCTTAATGAATCTACGGCTACCTATTTGGGATGATTCTTTAGCTTTCTTCATGATTTTTTAACGACCTCTCAACCTTCTGATAGTCCTGATAAAGAAATTGAGCAATGCCAACAATTCATGTTATTGGCTTTATATGGTCTACCAAAGACTTATTTTCGTATCCGTGGTCAAATTTTGGGTTGTCTTGCTATTCCTACCAGAGTCTACTTGGTCCACTTCGCTCCATGTCTTGATTAATGACTGAGGTAGTTGCTCCTCTTGTTCCTATGGACTTCTTGATTTTCCCCTTAAACTGAGAAGGCTTGGACACATTGTTGATGGATGCTATGCTCTGTATGGTCACCTTTCCCAGGCGGCCAATGTTGCTCAAATTACTCTGTTGGTCTCTTCCACTTTTACTGAACCACCATCTGTTCCTTGAGCAACATTCATCTCTTATGATGACTTTTTGTAGTGTTGAGATGCATGAGGTCTTCGGTTTTAAAATAGACTTCTCCTTGAGACTGCTTGTATTCTCGTGTTCCTTCTATTTTCTAGGATGATGCCATCCTTATTGCTTGCTACCTTTTTAACTGGACGCCTACCTCAATTTTGGACAAGAAAATTCCACACTATATCCTGGATTCACTTCAATCCCTCCATCCACTATATCATCTACTTCATCCTTGAATCTTTGGATCTACCTGTTTTGTCCATAATGTTAGTCCTCAGATAGATAAATTCTTTGTTTGTTTCCACAAATGTGTCTTCTTGAGTTATCCTTGATCTTAGAAAGGGTATAAGTGTTATTCTTTTACTTTTTGTTGTTATCTTAGATTCTCTGATGTTACCTTTTTTGAGTTTGACATATTCTTTAATTTTGTATCTACCTTAGTCTTCCACCGTCTATTTCCCAGTATCTATTCATTTTTGTCCTTCAATAAAGTCCTTAGCACAACCGGCTTCCCCCGTTTGCCCATTCGTTATAGTTCTATCAACGTTGGTTGTTATCTTTGGCACCACCATCGATGAATGCCAACAATTCTACTAACTCACCTTTGGAGTCGCCTTCTCTAGGCTTGCTTCCTCTTTTTGATCTTCCCATTATAGTTTGTAAAAATATACATTCTATGCATAAACCTTCTCCTTATTATGTAAATATTAATTACCATTTTTTATCTACTTTTCATTGCACTTCTCTCTCTTCTTTTTCTTCTATTTTTGCTCTTAAATTAGTAGGTGAGATCTTCATTCATTTTGGTCGAAAACAAGTTATGCTTGATAAGATGAGTGCTCTTTTTAGCATAATGGTACCTACAAATTGGTTCCTTTTCCTCTTGGGAAGTTGGTTGTTGGTTGCTGGTTGCAAATGGATCAACACCATCAAAGTTGGTTCTAACAATAAGATAGACTGATTCAAGGCTCACTTCATACCCGAAGGTTACACACGTTTTTGGCTTAGATTATGTTAACACCTTTTCTCTAGTGGCCAAGATGGCTTCAATTATACTTTCCTTATCTATAGGTGCTATTTGCCATTGGCCATTTCATGAGCTTGAAGAGATTTATGTGGAGCAACCTTCTATATTTGTTGTTCAAGGGGAGTCTTTGTGACTTGTTTGTCATCTTTGGAAGTCATTATATTGTCTCCACTAGTCTTCAAGAATTTGGTTTGGCTGATTTAGTACTATGGTCCTACAGTTTGGCTTGACTCATAGTAAAGTTAACTACATAGTTTTTTGTCATCGTTAAACCGCATGATGCATTTACCTAATAGTGTACTTAGACAAATGGCAACACAGGGAATGATCATAATTGCATTGCACTTGTAAACCATCTTTGTCATCCTTTTCAAATAAAATGCCTTGGTTGACTTTGATACTTCTATGGGAGTATTATGATTTCCTAAAAAAAGTATGCAATGGACATCCTAGAAGGAACTAGGTTGGTGGTTGTAAACATGTTGACTCTCCTATTGTTTCTAATGTCAAACTTTTACCTAGACACGAGAGCTACTTTCAGACCCAGATAGATATAAAAGTTTGATTGGTAAGTTGAACTATCTCACTATCATTCGTTTAGACAATTGTTTCTTGTTTGAAGATAAGAGTCATACTTGAGTTATAGGATACTTAGATGTAGATTGAAAAACCTTTCCCACTAATAGGTGGACCACCTCTAGTGATTACCTCCTTATCAATGAAAATTTAGTTTTGTGGAAAAGCAAGAGTGTCGTTACAAGATATAGTGCAGAAACAAAGTATTGAGCCATGACTTTGGTCACTTATCAACTCATTTGATTCAAGTTGTTGCTCAAGGAGATGAGGTTTAGTGTGATTAATTGAATGACATCCATTTATGATAATGAGGTAGCATTATATATTGCCTCAAATCTTGTATTTCTTGAGAGGATAATATTTTAAGATAAATTGCCACTTTATTATAGAGAAGATCTTAGCTGGACATATTACCTCAAACTTTGTAAACTCCAATAATTTGTTGGTGGATGTTTTCCTTGAATCATTGAGAGCATCTAGAATTAAGTACATATGTAAGAAGCTTTGTGTATATAATTTATATGCTCCAGCTTTAGGGAAAGTATTGGAAATATGCAATGTAATTAGAATAATTATAGTAATGTTGTAATTAGAAATATTATATTTTTATATTTATGATAATTAGGTAATCGAATATTTCTGTAATTAATTTTTGACCAATGGTTCCTATTATAAATTCATGCTCCACCGTGTAGTTGAAACACATTCATCATATGCCTTCTCACTCCTCTCTCTCTCTCTCTCTCTCTCTCTCTCTCTCTATCTCCCTTAACATTGCAATTGATCTCCCTCAAATTTCCTCTGGAAAGGAATAGTTACTTATTGATCCTTTCATTTGGATGTGTTAGGCACTCCTATGCTAGACTGTGGAAAAAGTAAGGGTAGAAAAGAAAAGGGTGGGCTTATGTCAAACGTGCCTATGCGGCAATGTTGTGGGAAGCGATGGGTTTAAAATTAGTAGCTGTGTGGGAAATAAGGGAAATGTGACATGTTGGCAATTAAGGAATGAGAATTCCAAAGAGAGGTTACAAGTCTCTTAAGTGGCTTGGGGTACCTTTTACTTTTCTGTTTTGTGGATGTCCTCTACATATATGTTAACTAAGGAGCTATTCTCCCTTTTTTTCCTTAAAAAGAAACAAATTTCTTATCAACTCTCTTTGTATTGCATGGTAAGATAAAATTGTATCATATACATACTTTGTTATTGTCTTAGAGGTACAATTAATGTTTAGTTAGTTAAAGGAGTTTGTTAGAAAGTGAAAGGGAAGTGGGTATAAATAGGGAAAAAGGGAGAATAAACGGTATCACTTGTATTTGATGGGAACTTGAGTAGAACTGCTAGGTCTCTCGAATAGTCAACATTTCTTGTATTCTTGGTGTTTCTTGATCAGCCTAGACTGGGTCAAGGGATGGAAAACCATTGTTTTTCAATAAAGGGAGCTATTCCTGAACCAATTTCTATCAACTAAGCTATTTCTAAACCAGTTTCTATCAATTGGTATTAGAGCTCCATCCAAGAGCTGTGGGTACCTTGTGATTTATGGCTGACACAAGAGTGGAGGGGAAATTCGAAATGTTGGAGAGGTCGTGGCAGTCAAAAGAGAAAAAGATCTGCAGATATAGCCAGAGGTTTCAATTGCTGGAAACCAGTTTGAGGTTGCAAGACCAGTGCTTTGAAAAGCTGGAAAATATGTTGGATACATTGCTCCAACATTCAGATCCACACATAAAGGAGAAAGAGGAAGAGCAAAATTCAAAGATTAACCCAAAGTTAGGAAGCATGAGCTGTGGGGTCGAAATGGAGGGAAGGTGTAGTGGTGGAGATATGGGGAGAGATGGTGCAAGATAGAGGTATGGATTTGGGATGTGGAACATGAATCTTGGGAGCAAGAAAGCATAAAAGAAGATGAAAATCTTGAAAGAAAATGAAGGGTTAAGGGCCTCTGTTGGGCTTTTGGGCAATTTATTATTGTGTTGGTGGGTCTTTTGGTTCATTGTGTTGATGGGTCTTTTGGTTCATTGTGTTTGTGGTCAAGGAGGACATGCTTGATATCAATAGGAATCATCCTTGTGCTTCAAACAATGGGACCCAATGGATTCTACCCAACCATTCACCTTGAGGACAGGGTGAAACTTAAGGGGGGGGGGTAATATAGATAGGCACCTCACTCGTAGTTAGTTATAGTCTTAGAGGTATAATTAGAGGCTATAAATAAAGAAAGAAGGAGAAATGAAGGGTATCACTTGTATTTGGTGGGATATTTAGGAGAGTTGCTTGGTCTCTCGAATACTCAATCATTGGTGTTTCTTGGTCAGCCTAGATCGGGTCAAAGTTGGGAAACCATTTTTTCCATTAAAAGAGAGCTCTTTTTTAACTGGTATCTTAACAGTTTATTAACAACTTTTTATCTTATAAATCAAGTGCGTAGGTTAAGGAAATTAAAATATAGTTTTTATTGAAAATGAAAGTATTTATTTTGAGAAAGAAGGAAAAGATAGGAAGAGAAATATATACAATAATAAATATGGCTGAGAGTAATAAATAAGGTCGATAATGACTTAGAGTTTCTATTAGGCATTAAGTGATACAATTTAACATGTCCACTATTGCCAAATGGTAAAGTCATCATCCACATGGCAGAATTGTTAGGAGAATTCCTTTTATATATAATATTGATATGGAAATCAATTTTATTGATGTATTTTTTCATCTTGTTTGTAAAGGATTGTATCTTATTATTGACTTCTTGCAGATTCGTTCAATTGAAATGGTGCATAAACGTTTTGAAAGTTTCCCAGGGGCATTTGTAAAAAATTTGGCCTCTCCACAAACAAAAAGGTGGGTATCTATGATATAGCTATTTTAACTGATATATGGCTATATAGCAGGCTAGTAGCTACATTTATCTTTCCTATTCATTCTTAAGTTACATAATAATTGACATGATGATATAGATCTGGTGGGTCATCATTTAAGTTGGTGGCTGGTGAATATGATATTTCTTTTTTTTTTACACTGTCCAGGTGCTAGATATTTCTAGTAAAGTCTTTTTGGTATTGTACTATTTTTGGTGGATGCTAGATTTGTCCAGAATGATTTCTCATGTCATATTAGAGCTCTTTGAAGAGGCAAGTTTTTTTGGTGGTTTGTCACATATGTTCTTATTTGGATGCCCGGACTTTTTTGAGGACAACTAGTCAACGCTTTTGTGCAATGTACAGATTGGTCTTCTTAGCTTGTTTTTGCTGGTCTGATGTGTGTGTGTGTGTGTGGGGGGGGGGGGGTTTAAAGCTTTTAAGGAATAGACTTATTAGGAGTTTGGTGAATTGCTTGAGTCAGAGCAGTTAGCATGTTTGATATTTATACTACCTAAAAGAATAAACACATTTTCGTTTATAAAAGAATAAATGCTTTTTAGTTTAGCAAGAACAACAATTTAACATTAAACTATGTTTCTACGACTCTCTTCTTTCCGATGATACCTTAATTCCCAATGACATATTAATCAATATCCCTATTTCCATTAAGGAGGATCCGATGATGCCTTATTCTTTGCTTGTGGCCTGTATATGTCTTCTGTACTAATTTTTCTTTCTGTTATCCAAATTTTATTTTGATGTATGCTTGTGACCATATATAATTTTTACTCTTATAGTTATAATTGAATTGTAGTTTGTACATATTATTCATCATTGTTTTTCCGGGCAAATTTAATTTTGTTTATATGATTTTTCAGGATACCCTTCAGTGTACAATCAACCCAGGTATTTTATTTAACTTTTTTTATTGGGGAAGTGTATGCTAAAATTTGTACGTTTTTTTAACTGGTTATTTAGTCGGTTCAGATCCAATAGATGTGAGCAATTCTGCATTGGGATTTTTTTTTTTGGTTGCTGAACAAAGTGATAAATAGGGAGAACTACAAGATTTTTCTTCTTGCTGAAAAATTTGTTATTTAAAATGTCTTAGAAGCCTCTAGCAAAAGTTTGTATATGATAGTTTCGGAAATCTTAACTGCTTCTTGAAAGCCTTTCAGACTCATTTGGCGGTGTTATATATTTTTTAAGAAAATGTTAACCTCAGTCTTCAGGGTTGATTTTATGCACCTAAAAATAGGAGGTTTCTATTGGAAATGTAAATATTTATTACATTGAAAATACAAAGTGTTATAATTACTTTCTTTCCCATTAAAAAATTACTAATTTTGGATGCTTAAAATCAAATCTAAAAAGATTGAGGTTAAAAAACCTGTTTTTTTTTTTTTAAATAACCTTCTACCTACATGTTTAAGTTAATGGATTAAAGCCAAATTAAGTTTTTGGTTTGCTTGTCGATTTTCTCATTTGGTTCCTCCATTTTCGATTTTTTTTTCAAATGAGTCCCCATAGAACATTTTGTTACAAATTGGTCCCATTCATTCATTTTTAAAATTTGGTATTGTAGATATCATGAGTTTTCCATTTAATCCCATGTTTTGGGAGTTTGAAATGTAATTCTATTGTTAGGAATTTGTGGCAAGCTGCTTGGGTAAATGAATGTGGTTGATTTGGTGCAGGATTCTCAAGATATGAACAAAGCATATGCTGCCATGTTTGCTCCATTTTGGAATGATATAATTAAAAGCCTACGCGAGGAAGATTTTATTAGCAATAGGTTAGTCAAAGGAAACTTGCTGCTTAACAATTTGTAATAGAAAGAAACAGGAATATGTTATGTTTTTTGAATCTTTTAGGTTCTTCATTTCTTTTTTTCTTTTGTGAAGGAATCAAGGAAGCTTATTGCTTCACAGTATGCGGCAAAAGCTTATTCTTAGATATTGATTAGATTTGTGCATATTTTGTTCAAAACATTATATTTTTTCCTCTTAAGTATTTTGTTTCTTTTTACTTCCTTTCAGTGGATATGTAATTTAGTCCTCCTCTTATTGTGTTGTGATCAAAGGGAAGGGAAAAGTAGATAGGGATAGTCGATGCAATTAGAGCAATTAGTTAGCTGGAGAAATTAGGATGGAAGTATTTCAGATTCAGAGAATTAGAAACTGTGTAAAAAAGGGAAACCCTTGGAATAGAATTCATTCTCCTTATTTCTGTGCAATTTCATTCAGATAAAATCGTCATTCTTTTACCCAATTCCTTTTGAGGCTGTGGTCTTTTATCTCTGAATATTCCTTTTATCTGTAAAGAACTGTAATAAAAGCATGCTTCTTCTGCCTTTTTGATCTTGAAAATCTTGTCTAACCAGTTATCCGTTTTGTTGATTGCTTATTTGGTTATTTTTTTACTATTACAGGGAAATGGATCTACTTTCTATTCCCAGTAATGCGGGAAGTCTGAGATTAGTTCAATGGCCCTTGTTTCTTCTAAGCAGTAAGGTGGAACTCATTATGCGATATGAATTGGTTGAAATCAATTTTTAAAGAGACTTCTATAGTTTGCTAGGATTCTATGCATTATTTGAACTAATACCTTTCTTGTTCAGATCCTGTTGGCAATTGATTTGGCTTTGGACTGCAAAGATACTCAGGCAGACCTGTGGAGCAGGATATGCAGGGATGAATATATGGCCTATGCGGTTAAGGAATGCTATTACAGTGTTGAAAAAATCTTATATTCATTAGTTGATAACGAAGGAAAACTTTGGTATGAATTTCACTGTTCTCATCTTCTCAGATTCAGAAAATTTATCTATAAAGGAAATGGCATGTTCTTACAGTTCTGTTTGGAATTTTGAAAACTTTGAGAGTTAAATGGGAGATCCTATCCCTGCCAGATTACTCGTATTGATATTTTGATGCTGAAGGGTACTGGAGTTAGGGTTAGGGTTTCATATACAAGATTTGGGAAATTTTGTACGGTTGTAAAGGAGGGAGGAGTTTAGGGCCAGTCCATGCAGTTATATATGGTATCCACTTGAAGAGTATCTTTTGAATAGGAGGGAAAAGTGCTGATGGGAAGCAATTATCCAAACCGGCCACATACTTGAATTCTCAAATTCCCATTACCAAAATAATTGTGTTTGGATCAGATAGACATTAACTATCTGATCTTTGAGTGTGTGAAATTTCTTGTTAATTTTTGTTTTTGAAAAAAAAAATTCTGAAAATCAACTTTTGAAGTTTGCTGCTCGTTTTAACATTTTATTATTTTTTGCTTAAGCTATAGACATAACTTGATGAAAGATTGTATATATTCTTTGACAGGGTGGAAAAAATCTTTCGTGAGATCAATAACAGTATATCAGAGGGTTCACTTGTTTTAACGCTCTCTCTAAAGAAGCTTCCACTTGTTTTGTCAAGACTTACGGCATTGACCGGACTTCTGGTAATTCTTTGGTTGATTATATTGTTTTATTACATTTGAAATATTTTTGGGTATCATTTATTGATTTACATGAGAGCAGAATCAAATCTCTAAATTTCGGGGATTGAAATTAGAATGGCCTAAACTATCTAAGGAAACCAAGGAAACAAATCAAAGAATAGAAGTGAAGAACAGAAACAACTAGTAGTTACAAACACAATCAACACTCCCCTTGTAAATATGCTCTTCTATGATCCTTCAAGGATTTGTAAATATGTCTGTAGCTGATTCTTGGAACGAAACGAAGAAGTCTTTATGATGTTTGAGAGGATCTTGGATGAAATGACAATCAACTTCTATGTGTTTAGTTCTCTCATGAAAGCTTGGGTTTGAACAAAATACATAACTAATTGGTTATCACAAGCAAGTAGGGTGAGCCACTTAAGTTAGGATGATCACACTTAAGTTCATAAGTAGACCTATCTTGTGAAGTTTTTAGTCTTGGAAAGGTACAAGTGTGATAGCCGCTCAAGTTCATAAGTAGTGTGATAGCACGATACTCATCTCTGTACTTGATCTTGCAACAACAGTTTGCACTTTGCCCTTCCATGTGATTTAGCTTCTTCCATTGAGGACACAATAGCCTGAAATGGACCTCCTATTAATAGTGTTGCATGCCTGATCCACTTTTGTATACCAAATGATCTTGGTATGATCCCTATCCATCCATGATGCACAATCCATGATCTAACAGGTGCAAAATGTGAGACACTGTAGAATTACCAATGGGGGCAAAGCTAATACAGGATGAAGCTTATTGAGCAACTTTTAGTTGAACACGCTCCTTATAAGAAAAAGTATTAGCTGATCTTTCTCAGGTTTGGTTTTTCTCTCAAAATCCAGTGACAAAGACTGTATTACATTGCTAGTTTTGCATTGGAAACCATGTAATGAGAAATACCAATCTGAGTATGCCCAACTCACTCAATAATGAATACAACATAGGTTCCTTTGCCACCTTGGTTACCATGATCTCCACCTCAGTGGTGTGTCAAATTAGAGATAGAGGTCAAAGACTTGGGCTGTTTGGGAATTTGCCAATTTAGAGACAAAGGTCAAAGACTCAAGTGGGAATCAACTTCAAATGATGTTGATATTTTTATACACTCTTCTTAACTTATTACTGTATGTGGGTTAGGGATGGAATAAAATATATTGTTTCCTATCAAGTTTTTTTCATCAGATTTTGATTCTAACAAAATTATAGACTCCTCAATGTTATTGTGGGCTTTTTTCAAATGTCATCACTAGTTTTATAAGGATGAGAATGCACTATCAACTTAGGTTCAATAGATTGCCTCAACAGTGATACAAGTTGACAATCTGCCTGTTGCAATTCATCTCACTTGGCAATGGGAATGTCAACAACCCTTTATCGAGGTATTTTAGTAAAGGATCATTAATAGTAGCTAGTTGTTACCCAGTTAAGCACCATAATAAGGCTGTCTTGTAACCACTATAACATTATTTGTCATAGTTTGTTTCTAGATTTTTTGTTGTTTTTCGATGAAAATAGTCCTATATATGAATAATATAAATAGGGCTTCTGATATGATTCACCCTTCACAAAATGAATTAGAATTTGGAAACGTAAATTTGGAACGTCTTGAGAATCACGATAAAGTAATGAAAACTGATACAAACCGCAACTTACCAGAGAGCATCAAGGTTATGAAAGAGGAATATGACTCTTACCACAACTTGCTGAAGGAACCAACGTTATCAAGTGTAATTCTTTGCCGAAGAATCAATGGAATCAAAAAGCAACTCACAATTATAAAAACTTTCAAAGAGAAATATTATTATTCTTAAAATTATCTATACATTGAATCCCTAAATCCTATTATAAAGAAAAAATTAAAAGAAAATCTAATAATAAAAATATATAAGAAATCCTAATCAAATCGCAAAGCAAACTAAAATCTTAATTTGATTTGCAAATAATTAAACTAAATTACTCGTAAATCAATATAAAATCCTAATGTTATTTACAGTAAATTGATTACACATCCTAAGCCTTATCAATTAAACTCCTTTGCAATGTGACTACATAAATTAACCTATATTGGATCTTGGTTTCGATCAACGTAGTCCCTTTCTTGAACTTCCTTGACGAGACGCTAAAGTGCTTGTTCCGTACTTTTGGTTCTATTCCTAATCATTGGATCTCACATTCCTTGCAGAGGATCTTTCGAATGACCGCTCTTGTTTAACGTGGTGTTCATGTTCACATGAGCTTCTCTCAGTGTTATCTACGTCAAAACAAGTAATTTAGTTTCTTTCTATGAAGTGAGTATGTTTTTTGTTTTTTGATGAGGTTTTTGTTCCATTTTTGTAATTGGAGCTCGATTGAGTTTGAGGTGTCAAAGTGAGGAGAACTTGAGTTGGTTCTTGAATTTTTAGTGGTGCATAGTGCTCGAGCCATTGCCATATTTGAAACTTTCATTTCTGATCACCTTTCACAAAAACATTGCCATCATGTTCAAGAGGTCCAAAAACCTTGGATTAAAGTTATTTTTTCTATCTTCCACCAAATGCCACCAAGACAAAGATCACTACATGAAATTGGGGTGGATGAATTGAGGCATCAAATCCAATAGCTACAAGAAGCGGTAAATGCTCAACCAATCCAATTGGAAGAACAAGGAAAGCATAATGAATAAAAATGACAGTAGTGATTCCTCATCAGCTAACAGATGTCCTCAATGAAGACAATAATTTAATAACAATGATATCAGAGTAGAAATTCTTGATTTTGAAGGTAAACTAGAACCTGATGAATTTGTAGATTGGCTTCAAACAGTTGAATGGGTGTTTGAGTACTAGGAGATCCCAGAGGAGCAAAATGTCAAGATAATTGCAGTCAAGTTGAAGAAGCATGCTTCTATTTGGTTGAAAATTTTCAACAAGCAACTAGCTTTATAGTTAATTAGGATTTGTGACTATTATCTGGTGGATAAAGTGCCTTGGTTTGGTTATGGTAACCTGATTGTATTTTTTTTATTATAATGAACCAAACTGGTTTTGCACTATTTAAATTGAACCACTGTATGAACTGATTGAAATTGAATGATTCGGTCTTTTTGGTTTGGTTGGATTTGATTATGAGTGCTTTAGGTGTTGAAAGGTGCATTTAAGAAGAGAAGTTTTTTAGGAAAGGATCAACTCTAAACTCATCACCAATATCTTTAACTCGCTAGTTTTGCCGAATTTAACTAGGTCGATCAGTTTTTATCTATAGGAAAAGAGAAGAGAGTAATTGGAGAGTAATTTTTTTTTTTGATATTTTATTCAAGGGATAACAATGATTTAAATAGGCAAAGAGAGAATCAATTAGGGAGATCCTCTTGCCTAAATAGATTACAAGATAATTTAAATAAGGAAAACTAGGAAAGTATTTGAATAAAGAAAACAAACAATATCAGGTCAGATTAAGGGAAGGTTCTGACCTGATTTTATTCTATCCTAGGTTTCCAAATTTAAAAGATTTACACAATCTTAACACCCCCTCAAGTTGGTGCATAGATATCCAACATGCCTAATTTGCTTACAAGAAATTCAAAGTTAGGTTTAAACAACCCTTTAGTAAGAATGTCTGCCAATTGTTGTGAGGTTGGAACAAAAGGCATGCAAATAATTCCTTCATCCACTTTCTCTTTTATAAAATGTCTATCAATTTCCACATGCTTGGTTCGATCATGTTGGATAGGATTCTGAGATATACTTATGGCAGCCTTGTTATCACAGTATAGTTTCATAGGAAGAGTCATAGGAAGCTGTAACTCTTCAAGAATTCTTTTTAGCCACAAGATTTCACACACTCCTTGTGCCATGGCTCTATACTCGGCTTCAGCACTACTCCTTGCAACTACACTTTGTTTTTTACTCCTCCATGTAACCAGGTTTCCCCACACAAAGGTACAATACCTAGATGTTGACTTCATATCTGTAATTGAGCCAGCCCAATCTGCATTAGTGTAGATCTCAATTGTTTGTTGCCCAGTCTTCTTAAAAAACAATCCTTTACCAGGTGCACTCTTCAAGTATCTTAGAATTCTGTAAACTGCATCTAAATGTTCTTCATGAGGGGCGTGCATAAATTGGCTTACCAAACTTACAACAAATGCAATATCAGGACGAGTGTGGGATAGATAAATCAGTCTTCCTACCAACCTTTGGTACCTGGAAGTATCCACTGGTGCACTTTCTTGGTTGTTCCCAAGTTTTTTATTAGGGTCAATCGGAGTTTCAGCTGGTTTACATCCACTCATTCCAGTTTCATTAAGAAGGTCTCATATGTATTTCCTTTGAGAAACTGCAATTCCTTTTCTAGATCTTGCAACCTCCATTCCTAAGAAATATTTTAGCGGTCCTAGATCCTTGATTTCGAATTCAAGGGCCAAAGACTTCTGTAATCGACTCATCTCAAGCAAGCCATTTCCTGTGAGAACTATATTGTCTACATAGACAATCAGTATAGCCAATTTTCCTTCAAAAGAGTGTTTTACAGACATAGTATGATCACTTTGGCACTGCATATACCCTTGCCTCTTTATAAATGTAGTAAACCTCTCAAACCAAGCTCTAGGGGACTGCTTCAATCCATATAGTGATTTCTTAAGTTTGCAAACTTTTTGTTTAAAGTGTGATTCAAAACCTGGAAGTGTATCCATATATACTTCTTCTTCCAAGTCTCCATTTAGGAAAGCATTCTTGACATCTAATTGTTGTAGTGGCCAGTCAAGATTGGCTGCCAAGGATAAGAGAACTCTGATAGTATTTAACTTTGCTACAGGTGCAAAAGTCTCCACGTAATCTATCCCATATGTTTGGGTAAATCCTTTAGCCACTAACCGAGCTTTGTATCTTTCAATCAACCCATCTGCTTTATACTTGATTGAGAAAATCCATTTACAACCCACAATTGTTTTTCCCTTGGGCAAATCCACCATATTCCAAGTTTGGTTCTTCTCTAGAGCCCTCATCTCTTCCAAGACAACATTCTTCCACTCTGGAACCTTTAGAGCAGAATGTATATCTCTTGGTATTTCTACTTTGGTCAGTTATGAAATAAAAGCTCTAAAAGGTGATAAATTGTCATTTGACACAAAATGAGAGATAGGATACTTTGTACAAGACCTAACCCCTTTTCGAATAGCTATTGGAAGATTAGATTGATCTGACTCTAAGTTAATAGACTTATTAACAGGCTAGACAGTTTCAGAAAAAATGTTACCTGGTGCATTTTTAGACTCTTGGCAGTGTTGAGATTGTAGAGTATCACTTGGTCCCAATGTTTGACCCTTTTTCTTCCTTGAATAGACAAGATTAGCGGGTCTTTTGCCCTCAGTCATTGTAATTGTCTCATTTTCCCCTATTTCAAGGCTCTTAGATCTAGAAACATGTTGCTATTCACCATGTTCAACTAGTATTTCAGAATTTTTTTCGAAACTTAAAAATTCTGGTTTCAAGAGTTCTTCGAAAATTTGAAAGTTATGTTCTGCATCTTCAACTCTTCTCCCCCTCTGAAGATGGCTTCCAAAAAAAGGTGTTTCCCCAAAGAAAGTGACATCCATAGTTACAAAATATTTTTTTAAACTTGGATCAAAGCACTTGTAACCTTTTTGGTTAGGAGCATAACCAATGAACACACACTTTGTTGCTCTTGGATCAAGTTTACTTTGATTAGGCACATGTGAATGGACAAATATTGTACAACCAAATATCTTAAGGGGCAAACAAGTTGAGAGTCTATTTGTTGGAAAAATTTTCATGAAGAAATCAAATGGAGTTTTAAAATTCAAAATTTTGCTAGGCATTCTGTTTATTAAATAAGTTGCAGTCAAGATTGCTTCACCCCAAAGATATTTAGGCATATTATTTTGAAATAACAAGGCTCGAGCAACTTCAAGAATATGTTTATTTTTCCTCTCAGCCACACCATTTTGTTGAGGGGTATTAACACAAGAACTTTGATGAATAATTTCTTCTTGAAGGAAAAAACTATTTAAACATTTGTTAAAATACTCTCTCCCATTATCACTTCTAAAAATTTTTATTTGTTGTTGGAATTGAGTTTTTATCATTTGAATTATTTTTTAAAAATTCCTTCCACTTATGATTTTTCCTTCATTAAATACACCCACATTAGTCTAGTGTGATCACGGCTAGGACCACACACATCACTATGGATGAGACTAAAAGGACTAGACTTTTTGTAGGGTTGAGGGGAATAGGTTGAGCGATGATGCTTAGCCAACTGACATGTTTCACAAGTAAAGATGGATTTTTATTCTTAAAAAGATTTGGAAACATGTGTTTCAAATAAAAGAAACTTGGATGACCTAATCTATAATGCCATAACATAATTTCGTCATTCCTTGAAACAGATACTGAATTTAGACAATTACTTTGACTCTCCTTATTGAAAACAGTTTCTTCTTCAAAGAAATAGAGGCCATCAACTTCCTTAGCACTGCCAATTGTCTTCCCTGATTTCAAATCCTGAAATTTACATGAAAAAGAATCAAAAACAGCAAGACATTGTTGATCATTTGTTAACTTGCTAACGGACAAGAGATTGCAAGATAAGTTGGGGACATGAAGAACATTATGGAGAGTAAGAGAACTTGAAATAGGGACAGAACCAACACCAGCTATTGCAGAAAAAGAACCATCTGCAATTTTAACCTTTTAGTTACCTGCAGAGGGACTGTAAGTAGAAAACAAATTTGGACAATCTGTCATGTGATCAGTAGCTCCAGAATCAATGATCCATGGAGTATGAGAATTCTGTGTAGAACTAAGAAAAGTAGTAACTGACAAAGGGGTACCTTTTTGTGCCAAGGAAGAGGATGAAGTAACTGACATTTTTCCAGAGAAAATTTGATACAACTGCTCTAACTGTTCCTTTGTGAAAAAAGATGACTTGGAGGTATTTTTCTGTTCTTGGTTTTCAGAGGTTGATGCTTGAAATGCTTTGCCTTCACCTTCAGATTTCTTTTTCCAATTAGGTGGTTTACCATGGATTTTTCAGCAAGTCTCCTTTGTGTGCCAAGGCTTTCGACAATGTTCACACCATGGCTTTTTCTTCCTTTCTACTTCTAAATTTTGCACCTTTCCTGCTAATGCAGAGCTTTCAGTTTCTGGTAGTTGTTGAGAGGTACGCAACATAATTTTCCTCCTGGATTCCTCACGTCGAACTTCTAAAAATACCTCCCTCATTGAAGGTAGAGGTTTTCGTCCTAGAATTCTTCCTCTCACTTCATCTAAGGTAGGGTTTAGTCCTGCCAAGAACACATATACCCTATCATTTTCCTCTCTTTTCTTGAATCGCGCAGCATCATTGGGATTTTCCCAACTATCTTCATAACATTGGTCTAATTCCTGCCACAGTGTGACCATGACATTGTAGTATGTTGTGACATCGTTCTCTCCTTGTTGGGACTGCCATAATCGTGTTTTTAGGTCAAAAATTTGAGAAGAATTCTCCAAATCAGAATAACACTTTTTGACAGCTTCCAAAACATCCTTGGGTGTTGGTAAAAACAGGTAAGGCTTTCCAATGGTTGGTTCCATTGAGTTGATTAACCAGGCAATAATTAAGGAATTCTCAGACTTCCATTTTTGTAGAGTGGGGTCCTTTATGCCTGGTTGTGAAATGGCTCCAGTAAGGTGACCTAGCTTGCCTTTGCCTTCCAATGTGAGTTTGATCGAATGTGCCCATTCCAAGTAATTTTTCCCGTTCAATTTCTGGATAACTAGATGCAATCCTGAACTGGAAGATAGAGTTTCAACGGCAACAATAAAGGGTGCATCATTGTTGTTTGTTGTCATGGAGGTCATTGCAGTGTTCGATCCTCCATTTGCTTCACCCGCTCTAGTTGTTCGGGTTTCTCCGGTCATGGCCGTCTTAACCATGATAAAATAGTCCCTGGATCAGAGCTTTACAACTCTGATACCATATAGGAAAAGAGAAGAGAGTAATTGGAGAGTAATTTTTTTATTTTTGATATTTTATTCAAGGGATAACAATGATTTAAATAGGCAAAGAGAGAATCAATTAGGGAGATCCTCTTGCCTAAATAGATTACAAGATAATTTAAATAAGGAAAACTAGGAAAGTATTTGAATAAAGAAAACAAACAATATCAGGTCAGATTAAGGGAAGGTTCTGACCTGATTTTATTCTATCCTAAGTTTCCAAATATAAAAGATTTACACAATCTTAACATTATCAATATTTGAATTTGTATTAGAGTCGGAGTTTGACTGAGTCTGCCATTGTTTTCAAAGACCTGAGTTTCTATTTAATTGAACTTTGAAACCTAAAAATGTATCTTGTGAGTTTGATAACATTTTTAACAACCTGATTTATAGTGCTCACATGAGAAATGAAATTTTAGTGGATTTTAAGTTTTTGATTACATGCTAATGAGTTATGATGTCTGTTTTTATTATGATAAAAACTTCAAACACCCAAGTGGCCAAGTCACAGAACCAAATAGAATATCTAATTATTTGTCTTTTCTAGGTTTCATCATATATATTAGTTCATTCATTTTTTGTTTACTGATATGAAATAATTTGTTCATGTCAGATTCGAAATGATCCTGAACTTGCTAAAGGTGCTGCGAAAGCTGTATATGAGCTGTATGATGTTGTTACTCATGACCTGGTATCCTCTGATTTAAGGTACATGGTTGCGCAACTGCAATTTCCTAACCTTTGTACAGACTTGTATGTCCCCCCTCCACCCCCCCCCCCCCCCCCCCCCAAAAAAAATTCCTGTACTAATATTTTAATTTCCCAGGGAGACTCTTGATACATGGAACATTTTAGCTAGAGCTAGGGATGAGGGACGCCTTTTTTCTCGGATAGTATGGCCTAATGATCCTGAAATTGTAAGTGCCATCTTTTTTCATACATCATCCTTTGTTTTCTGTTTAAATATATTAAAGTAATTTTTAAGGCCTGTTGTAGAAAGAGCTCGTGAAGCGGTTGCATCTTCTCCTTACTGTAAAGGATTCTGCTGCTAATGTTCCAAAAAATCTTGAAGCCAGGAGAAGACTAGAGTTTTTCACAAATTCTTTATTTATGGACATGCCTTCAGCAAAGCCTGTTAGTGAAATGTTGCCATTCAGGTACATGCATTTATCTTCCTGTAGTTTATGTTGAGCTTTCTTATCCTCTGTTCCCTCTATATTAACTTTTTTTTTTTTTTTGTACTAGTGTTTTCACCCCATACTATAGTGAAACTGTGCTATATAGTACTTCTGAATTGCAAAAGGAGAATGAAGATGGAATATCTATTCTTTTCTATCTTCAAAAGATATTTCCAGGTAATGTGTCTTATCCCTTAGATCACCTCTTCACCAAGAATAAACATGTGTTGATGGAATATCTATTCTGGTTTCAGAAAACGTTTTATCATTTTGTAAGAAAACAATGAAAACAGAAAAATAGCTGTTTTTTGTTTTCATTTTCTGTTTTCACTTTTCAGTACAAAATTTTGAAAACAGAAACCAGAATGAAAACAATGTGACATTTTTGTAAATAGAAGTAAAAACAAAAAATGTTTTCTGAAAGTAAACAGGGCCTTATTAGGTTTCACTCTTTTCTCCATGCTATCATTCTTAACAATTGATCTGTTTAAAGTTGTTGTCATCCTTGAAAGATTTATCTGTATGTGGTTATGCCTGTGAATTTTAACTCTTGATCACTTTGTTGTCTTTCCCAATCACTGCCAATTTCAGAGGATGAAGAAACAAAAGGGAAAAATAAATTTATCTTGTAAAATGTCTTTGAAGAAGCAACTATACTATAAGCTTAATCTGTTTGGGGATTGTAGGAGGACAAGCAATAGCTTTTGTTATTTCAAACTCTGTCATTTTAGGATTGAGTTGGTGTGATTTTCTATTGCAGATGAATGGGAAAACCTTCTTGAAAGAATTGGTCGAGGAGCATCCACTGGGGATGCAGAACTACAAGAAAGTTCCAGTGACTCTTTGGAGCTTCGTTTTTGGGCTTCTTATCGAGGACAAACTTTAGCTAGGACAGGTTACAAATTCTTAGCATATATATTATTCATCTTCCTTTCTATTTCCATAAAACATAAGTTTAGAGATAACTACTGTATTTCTAGTAGTATTGGTTTCTAACTTAACACTGCCCTTCATGTGTTTACTTTTTACAATCCTTTATTTCTTTGGGTTTGCAGTGCGTGGTATGATGTACTATAGGAGGGCTTTAATGCTTCAGAGCTATCTGGAGAGCAGATCACTGGGAGGTAGTTGCATAAGAACATTCTGCATTGCTGTTTTTGATGTTCTGTTTTTCATTCTAATGAAGCTTGGTATGGTTATTTGCTGACATCTGTTATGTCAATAGTGGACAATTATTCTCAAAACAGCTTTGTTACAAGTCAAGATTTTGAATCATCACGTGAATCACGGGCACAGGCAGATTTGAAGTTTACTTATGTTGTGTCATGCCAAATTTATGGTCAACAAAAGCAGCGGAAGACACCAGAAGCTGCTGATATTGCTTTATTGTTACAGAGGTATCAAATTGTGAGCTCATATTTTCTCAAGTGCTATTCTAGTTAATACTCTAATAATATATTATACTCCCTCTTTTCCTTTTTGTCTGTCCAGAAAGAAAAGAAGTACAAATGTTAGGAAATACAATTAATGTTATGAACTTTCTAAAAAAAATTTGTTTACTTTCCTAATTTACCCTTTGTAAATTTTAATTTTTTCTTTCTTTATATTTTACAATTTCAATTTCTCTCTCATGGGAATAGTGAAAATATTAGGTGTATCTAGTTATTACAGCTGATAATAACTAGATATAAGGATATATATATATGGAAAAAATAATTTATACTCTTGAAAATCAAAGTGGGTAGATAAATAGGGACAAATATTTTATTCTCTTTCTTGATAGATAAAAAGAAACAGATGGAGTATTATATATGGACATCTGTATGTTATATAACTTAGTACTTGTGCCAGCATGGTATTGATGGCTTATGGAATATTTCATAAAATTTTTGAAGTGTGCTTAAGATGCCACCTCTTATCAATTACACATTATGAAATTTAAGGGGGTTCTACCTTTCTGGTACTCTTTTAATATATTTCTTGCTTATAAAAAAAATGTTTGCTTTAGAATTCTGTGATGTAAACCATGTTCTAACTGGGGAGGATGTTGCTGATATCATCTTATTAGGAGCATTTTAGGTAAAAAACATTATGGTGATATAAGCTTTTTTGTGGATTTGCTATCACTGAAATTTTAGGGTAAACCCTCATTCTAGTCTTTGAGATAGTAAGCTTGGTCATTTTAATTCTTAACTTTATACAATCCTCATTTTAGTCCTTTTTGGTGCAAAGCAATAGAAAATGAAATAGTAAATGACGAAAATGAATGACTTTTTGCAAAATCAGGGATAAAAGATTTTTAAAGTCTGTGATCGACACATACAATTTAGTGACTAAAATGAGAGTCTACTCAATTTTATTTCAGTCATGTGTATCAAGAATAGAGAATTTCTTGGTTACTATTCTACTGATTTTTATTTATAATTTTTTTCCTAGCTGTCGCATAACATGTTAAGCTTTTGTCTTTGTTGTCAGGAATGAGGCACTCCGAGTTGCATTCATTCATGTTGATGAAAGTACAACTGATGCTAACACTCCACGGGTGTTTTATTCAAAGCTTGTCAAAGCTGATATAAATGGAAAAGATCAGGTGGAGAAAAACTTCTACTGATGTCAGTTTTTGCTCATCAGATAGTCTTAAATTTTTTGGTAGTGCTTGAACATATTATTTAGCATTCACTTGCTAGTGGCGTTCTTTTTTTGCTGATTTTAATTTTCATCTTATAGAATTCTTTGGATATATGTGCTTAAACATATTAAAATTTTTAACAATTCCATGAGCTTAAACATACTACTTTTCTGCCTTAATGTGATGAATTCTATGGCATTGTTTTAGTTGGTTATGGAGGGCTGTGTTGCAGATCCTTGAAGGCTTGGATTCTGTCAGAAATATTTTTTAATATTTATGTTAACTGTCATTTATTTTTGTCTTTTTCATTGTTAGTCATAAATAGATAATAACTATGCATGATACTAATTTTCAATTCAAAACCCAACACTAATCTGTGCCCATGTCAACCATGTATCTTGGTTTTTGGAACATCAGTAATCATTTTACAGAAAATTATTTACAATTTTATTTGACTTAGTTGATCCTAAAATAAATGAATAAAATATATATTTTGATAATTTTTTGTTGTATCTTTGTCATTTCTGTTGAATATAAATATTGTGCCTTTTTTGGATCAATTCTGATAGGGATGAAGTATTGGGCTTGGGTCCAAATAGACCCATGATTTGGAAGGTTTATGTTAAAGAAAAAGGGAAAATGGGTCCCAAAGCTGATTGGGTTGGCATGATCTGGAGTAACTTAGTAGCAGCGTAAATTTCAGGAGGTTATAGAGGGTGAGTAAGGAAAGAGAGGGAGGGAGTTTTTTTGCTTTTTTGCTATTGGTGTGTTGTTGGCAAAGAAGCTTGTCTCTCTGATGGAGCATTCTGCTCTCGGTAGTTTTCCTTGTAATAACTCAGTGAGCTGATCTATTGAATAAGAATTAGCAGTTTCTGTGTTCAATTCTCTGCTTCCTAACAAATTGCAAATCACCAAACAGAGAGTAATATGATATTCTGCATAATGCCAAAATGGAATGCTGGGTGTATGGTTTATATACCTATATCATGTATCGGTGTCATGTTTCTGCTTTGAGCATTATAAACATGATTTTGATTTGAGCTAGTATTATTGAACTCAAATGTGACTAATATGCAGTGGATTGCCAAATTTGTCAATTAAATCCATATTATACGAAGAAGACTAGCATTGTATATTTGTATTCCTTTTCTCTCAAATAAATTTCTTTTATCCTGGTATGATCCTGCATGTGATTCCTTTGTTATAACTGAAGACAACTTAAATGTGAGGCTATAATTGCAGGATGCTCACAGTTACAGTTTTACCTCACTTTGTTGGGTGCATCTTTGTTGTAAATGTGGACACCAGACAATTTCAATTTTCATCTTTTCCATCTCACTTTCATCTTGTTGATTTATTTCCCAAAATTTCTTACTCAAATGTGAAAGAAAAACGTTTGCCATTGAAAAAATAATAAATTTGTCTGGAATCTGTATATAGTTGCATTCATCTCTCCTTGGTGCCCTGTACATGCTTCTTTCAAGGGACTTTTTCTCTCTGGAGGTCCAGAGAGTGTGCAATTTTGTGCTATTTTTTAGGGTTCACTCTTCCCCTTTTGTTCCTCTGGTTATGAGATACCTTATGCTTCTCTGTTTCTCTAATTTTTGTCAACAAAAAATTTCTTTTTTTCTTTTTAAAAATATTGCTAGTAATGGAGCAATATATGGTTAATTGTTGGCTTACCTTGTGGTCTAAATTATATAAGAAGCTTACTCTTCTTTTCTTAATATTAGCTTATGTGCAGCAAATGATATGTAATTCTTGAATTCTTCCTCTCCCCCCTTTTTTATTTTCATTGTCAATCTTCCTTTTTTTGGGATTGAATGATTTGTCAATTTTCATAATTATTAAAAATAGAAATTTCCATGCTAGTTTGGGATATCATGTTCCTGCTTTGTGGTTTATTAAGTTATTATTCAACTTTAGTTGATGGAATAGCAGTTTCATTTAATTTTTCTTCGTATTTTATCTTGTGTTTCTTTTCTGTGATGGGTTCTTTATTTTCATGTTGTGCATAGGAAATATATTCTATCAAACTTCCTGGAGATCCAAAGCTTGGGGAAGGAAAGCCTGAAAACCAAAACCATGCTATAATTTTCACTCGTGGTGATGCTGTTCAAACTATTGACATGAATCAGGTGAACACATGTCTCATATGGTCATTTGCTCTTTTATATTTCCCAATTTTATACTTTCCTTTATTACAAGATGCTTTACATTGCACTACAGTGGGCAAATTAAAAGGAATGATGGAAAAGGAAGGTTATCTTAGTTCTATGCTTTGTCATGTTCGAATTACGTTATAAATATCTTTGCTGTGGGGCTTCTCTTTTCATCTGAATTTACATATTACATTAAGCATTTTGAGATAACCAGAGCTTCTGCCGAAATTTTCAAAAGCTTAATTGGCTCTACAAAATATGGTTATGTTTGTCCATTTGGTGGCACTGTGGAATTATGATGTGCTTGGATGATTGAAAATAGATGTTTGTGTCTTTTTCTTAAGCATCTTGATTCTCTTAAAGACTTGAATATAATTTTGTATATGACTTAGCAGAACGTGTGTTGGTGAGCAGACATAGAACTTACTATAAGAATAAATACATTCCCGTCTTCTTAGAGATCTTATGTTGTACTCCCCTCTCCTTTTCTTTTAAAATATGCGTTCCCCTCCCTTCAAAAGATGAATATATTACATTCAAGTGTATTTTAATGTAAATGAACTTTTTAGAGAAATTTTTACTGTTGCAATAATGCTCAACATGGTTAACAAATATTTTTGAACTTCTACTATCAAATTTTGTGACTTTAGAAGATAAGATAAAGAGTTTAGATGAAAATTAAAGATGATAATAAAAGTATTTAAAATGTCATTATACCTTTTAAAATACTAAAATCAACAATAAAATATTCGAAATTAGTTGTTGGCAATCCTAATAATTGTAAAAAAAAAAAGAAGAGAAAATATCATTGGAAAATACATTACTAATTGTTCATCATGATTCTAAGATTCATTTATATTAAAAACGATTGAAATGTGATACAAATTTATTTTTTAGAGGAAATGTAATTTAAACATCTCTCAAGGGAGGGGGGAGTAATTTACTCTTACTATAATTATTGGCTTGTATGCCAAGCCTGTTGTAGTGTGTCATCATTGTTAATTTCTAGAAATGAGAGGCAGGCGATTACATGCGGTCATAACATTCTGCAGATTTTATCCTGTTGTACTTCTCCCAAATCCTCCAGTTTTCATTTTACATCAATGAGCATTTTCCTTGTATATTTATTGAACTTGGATAAGCCTTTACTAAATTTTCTTGTAAGTTACCTATGGGAGGTGTTTGGGACTGTTAGTAACCATAGAATATCAAAGAATCATAACGGTCCCTTAATTGTCATTATTTGTAATTAATTGTAATTATTCTAAAGGCACTATAAGTACTACTTGAATGATTGAGGAAAGAAGACTGAAATTAATCTGACAATGGTTTGTTTAACAGGACAATTATCTTGAGGAAGCAATGAAAATGAGAAATCTTTTGGAGGAGTTTCATGCAAATCATGGCCTTCGCCCTCCAAGCATTCTTGGAGTGAGGGAACATGTTTTTACAGGAAGGTTTGGCATGCACCTTTTAGAAATTCAATAAACAAAATGACACTATTGAGCTTTTGCTGCCCCAATATTGTACTTACATATCACTCGTTTGATACTGATGCAGTGTCTCATCCTTGGCTTGGTTCATGTCAAATCAAGAAACTAGCTTTGTAACCTTGGCCCAACGAGTTTTAGCAACTCCTCTGAAGTAAGTTGTGAATAGTGTTTGTCTACAGAATGATTGGCAAATTTTCTGATAATTTAAAACTGGCCAATCCATACCATAATACAGCTGGACATATAAAGCCAAGAGTTATAGGATAATTCTCCACTTGAGAAGACAGTTTGTCCCCTACACTTTTTTAAGTTGGACATTGATAATCTATACTGGACAAAATAAGTCGAAGTACTTGCTGAGCCCATAATCTTTTTGTTTTCATTTAACTTCGTCAAGAAGGATACTTCCAGGATTCGTTCCTTGTTTTCATCTTCTGAACATTCATTGACTTGATATGGGTTTGATTTCCCTTGAGACTGCCAGATATTAATGTATTTCTTTTTTTTACCCTCAATGATATTTCTGGTGAAAGCTGTTTCTGGTAGGTTCTATTTTTTCAAACCTCAGTTGCTTTTAATATATTTTTCATTTGTACTTTGAATTCAGGGTTCCAATTTATTTCTTCTTGTTCTAATACCAACTTTTAAAGAATTTAATACTTTAGAAATAATTTATATTGATGACACTTTCCAATCCCAGCTAATCTTTCTCATCTTATTTTGCAATTTTCAATAAAGAAGCTTTAGCTCAGTGGTTTCAAAAGTATTCTATAGCTGTTCAGAAACTAGTAGAAAATCTTAATAAATGAACGAGAGAAATGTGATATGGTAGATATGCCACGATATACGTACAAAGGTCCTCCAGTCCATGTGTTTTTGCAATATAGACTGCTTTAGGTATGAAAGGATTGGAAAGTTATGTACAAGATATGCCATGTTAAATTGCTGATGATCCTAGACATCCTACCCTCCACAAGTAATCTGATGTGGAAATAGACACTCAGCTGACTGCATATGGCTTTATTAAACCTTTCCTTCTAAATTATCCGAGATATGTCCTACAACTTAAACCTATACTATGCTTTTCCATTTTCAAATGGAGAAGGGAAAGAAAGAGAAATATCGTTCTAGTGCTAATAAATTAGAAAAAAAGGCTGAGGGCATTAAGCCTAAACCCCACATGGTTAAGGTTTCTATTGCCAAGGTTAATCTTTGTTCTTCTTAGAAGGTATTAGCATTATGAGTCGTATTATTAATTGTTCTGGGCTTGTATTATCAGTACAAGTATTTGACCCAATCAGTAGTATAAATATATACATTGAGTTATTCCACTTTTAGTATCATCTTTCTATCCATCCCATGATACATTGTTCGCCAATATTCTTGCGCTTTCTTTGTTCTTGTCTAAATTCCTAAAGTTTTAACATGGTATCTAAATGATAGCAGTACTATACACCTTAAATTTCTGTGTGCTTGTTCCTGCTGAATCAAGTTCTTGGAACTATATGTAGTATGTACCACATACTCTGATTTTTCCCTCTGCCCTATTGTCCCTAAGTGGCAAATGCAATGGTTCATTAAACTTGTAGGTCTTATCCACAATGCAATGACTATCAACCATTTAAGCTGTATCCCTTAGGTTCATTCAACAACCCATCTCATTATCCTTGGGCCTAAACAAGTATGGTTTGTGGGGCATAATGAAGTCTGGTTGGGGTGGTTAAATTGGTTGGTGTCACAATGCCAGCCCTTATAGTAGAGAAGCATAGGTGGGATTATGCATGCTGTCTCTGGCATTTATCCTTGAAAGCTCAAATGCCAATATCTTCATTTTCTATTTTATATTCTATCAAACAATGATAATTAGGGATTTTGTATTGATTCAACCTGTCTTATCTTATAGACATTGCTCAATTTTTTTGGTTGGGAAAAAAATCTTGCAGAGTTCGTATGCACTATGGACACCCAGATGTATTTGACAGAATATTTCACATAACTCGAGGAGGCATTAGCAAGGCATCACGTGTTATTAATATTAGTGAAGATATATATTCTGGTAAGAATGATATCTGTTGTCACTAATTTTGGCTTGATGCCTCTGATTTTCTTTGCCTCCATAAATAATACAAACTCATTTACAGCCAGTAATGACCAATTAATTCTAATTTCTAATTTGTACAACCTAAATAAATATATACAATTAATAGGCTGATTCTATTCCTAACTGATACAATATGTAACAGGAAAGAATAATAATAACAGATTTCATGATACCTGTCTTGTTCTATATGATCAATGCAATTGTGAAATGCTAGATTTTTCTTGCTCTCCACACATGTCCTCACAGAATAAGCATTACTTGACTTAGTATGTTAATGAATATCAACAGTATCTTTATGTTGTGTGGTGGATGAGTTATACAGGAAAAGACAACATCTGTAATGAAAATATTAGAGAGAAATTTGCAGTAGCACCTGTTGAGGAAAAGATGACAAAATCTCACTTAAGATGGTTTGGACATGTGAATAGAAGACCAACAGGGCCCCAATAAGTAGTGAGTTGAACATAAGGGTGATAGTCCGATAAACAAAGGTACAAAAAGACCTCAATCTGAATGGCCTTTGTTGCCACTAGGGAGGTTTGATTCATATAGCCAGTGTTGTCCAAATTAGTTTATACAAAGTTATGCTCAAACATATACATGGAAAATAACCTCCAAATCACATAATTAAACTAGACAGAAACTATAAATTCATAAGCTTAAGATCCATACAACTCATAATTAGTCACATAAGTAGCTACAGAAGTAATAACAGAGAGCAATACTCAGAAGGATGAATAGAGTCCACAAACTCGCAACTAGAGGCCAGTGAGGGAGAGAATGCCAGAAACTTAAGAGAGGGAGCCCATGGCCGAGATCAGAGTGAAAAACATCTAGGATACAATCATGCAATGAAACATCTTGAAAAACCATGGAATCGTGTTCAAAAACTGAGAAGGAGACCCACTGAAACCAGGATTGGCTTGGATTGCCAATTGCATGATCCTACAATCTGGATCTATGATCTTCATCTGATCTTAGCAAGCAATGACCCTGTGCATGGTTGGGATTGCTGAAGTGCCCAAGGATTGCTAGATCTTGCGATTATGTGGTCTTAGTCACGATCTTAACAACAATGCATGTAGCTGACTCCACCTGGCGGGAAAAGGCTTTAGTAGTTGTTTTTAATGTTTGAAGAAATAAAAACAAAAAAAATGTGGAGAAAGGTAGACAAAGACTAGTCGTTGTGGCTAATTTTGGGAGATCCATGTTATGCTTCAAAAATTTACCTTAAGATGAACTTGATTGGGCTTGTCTCTTATTACCATCTGTTAGGCACACTGATTATGATATTCTACTTTGACACTTGCTGTTTTTAGTGTTTTCCCATTTACATATTATTGTTCTATACAATTCATCTGATGAATTTGGATGTAATATTCAGGTTTCAACTCCACTTTGCGGCTTGGAAATATCACACACCATGAATACATTCAGGTTCAATATACAAGTACACTATGGATGCTTCCTGGTTTCAGTTCCATGTAACTTCTTTCTCAGTTGCTAGTTGCTGCTTTCTTTTATAGGTTGGTAAAGGAAGGGATGTTGGGTTAAACCAAATTGCCCTCTTTGAAGGGAAAGTAGCAGGTGGTAATGGAGAGCAAGTGCTTAGCAGGGATATTTACAGGCTTGGACAACTTTTTGATTTCTTCAGAATGCTTTCTTTCTTCTTCACAACTGTTGGCTATTATGTCTGCACCATGGTATAGTTCTTAGGCTCTCAACTTTTCCTGGAAATGGGGTGACATTGAATCATCTCAGTTATCTGATTAATTTAATCCTATTTTCTGTTGCAGATGACTGTCCTCACAGTATATATATTTCTGTATGGAAGAGCATACCTGGTAAACTAATAAGACTTGTTCAGTTGTCTTTCTGTCTTTCACCACTTTTGTCTGTGACTGAATGGACTCCTTTTGTTATGTTTTCTTATTGTTCCTTATTTAAGAAGGATATAGAAAAACTAGGAAAGCTAAAATAAAAAGAAAATAGAGAAAAAAAGGATGCGTTGTTTGGATGGATTGAAATAAAAAGAAAAGAAGTGGAGAATTTTTTCTCCACTTGTTTGGATGAGTGGAAGAGAGAATAATAAGAAATAAATAAATTGTGTAAAAAACATGAAAGCCAACTCCCCCTCCCCCTTTCTCCAACTTTCACATCAGCGGAGGAACCAAAAAGAATCTCCCAAACAGTGTAAATATCTTCCTTGACTTTTTTGAACAAACTATTTTTCACATCCTGAAAAGAAATGATTTTGTTGAAATTTATCAATGAGCTAATTTTTGGCTAAATCTCTTCCTTTTAACTTATTTAAAAACTGATTTTGTTTATTGATGCTGCACTCTCTTTCAGGCATTTTCTGGTCTAGATGAAGCTGTCTCAGAAGAGGCAAAGTTGGAGGGTAACACAGCACTTGATGCTGCTTTGAATGCTCAATTTTTGGTCCAGATTGGCGTTTTTACTGCAGTACCAATGATAATGGGTTTTATACTTGAATTAGGATTGCTGAAGGTTAGTCCATTTTGTTAGAGAATATTCATAAAAATTTAGGTTATGTTAGAATATATTTGTAACGGGGTGGTACAATATGTGAAAATATCTTATCATATCTTACATATCAAGTCAATATCAATGTCTTTATTCTCTTCCTCTATACCTATAATCCCATAACTTCAACATGGTATTAGAGCATGTTCAGTATTAATGTTGGCTCATCTATAGAGGTCCATTGTTGCCAACTTCACAGTATCATATGTCCAATCTTGGGTGTTGTTAAAATCTCACTTGTTGGTTAGAAATTTGACCAAAATACTCTAAAGTCCGAACAACCTTCCTCCCTTAAGTTAACTTTTTGAATTGAGTTAGGCTTAGCCTATTTATATATTAGTGGGCTTAGGCTTGTACTAGTAATGCTAGTACATGACCTAATCAGTAATATGAGTATTAGGTTAAGTTATTGTTGTTACATGTATCAAATATATTTTCAGTTTATTACTTTGAACCATCTCTCTCTTTTCCTTCTTCAGCAATCCTGAACCTATGATTCTTTAACACATGATTTTGAAGTCTTTATTAAATATCAACTTACATACTGTTCTTGTATGCCCTAAATATTGTCTAACTCATAAAAACATTTGCAGGCTGTTTTCAATTTCATCTCAATGCAACTACAATTGTGTTCTGTGTTCTTCACATTCTCATTGGGAACTAGAACTCATTATTTTGGACGTACTATTCTCCACGGTGGTGCAAAAGTATGTTTCTTAATGCTGTTTTTCTTTTTTTGGGAGGAAAACTCAATATATAGTTTTTCCTAGTGACTTAGATATGTTTTTCACTTTTCCACCATAGTATCGAGCAACAGGTAGAGGCTTTGTTGTCCGCCACATAAAGTTTGCTGAAAATTACAGACTATATTCTAGGAGCCACTTTGTCAAAGCGTGAGTAATATTTGTTGTTGTGTTGACTTATAATTTCTTCTTGTTTTGGTTGAGGATGAAGGAAACTGCATTACATTGATGTTATTAATTCTGTACAATGAAACAGGCTTGAAGTGGCACTACTACTTATAGTTTATATTGCATATGGGTATGCAGAGGGAGGTGCTGTTACGTATGTTTTGATAACTCTTAGCAGTTGGTTCCTTGTTATTTCTTGGCTTTTCGCTCCTTACATTTTCAATCCCTCTGGTTTTGAGTGGCAAAAGTAAGTTGCCTGTTGTTTTAATTACTTTCTTTGATTTTAATGCTATACTTTCTTGATCGTAAACACCTAATCTGGTCCTCCAGATAATATTTGTGTTATTTTGGTCCTCCAGTGATTAATAAATCAAAATGTTTCTCCAATGTTAACTTTTGATGTCAAATTAGGACCAATTTGATGTCAAAGGTGACATCAAATGACTACCTGATATTTGAAAAAAATGGCATTGAAAGACCGCTTCGATGTCTTTATTCTTATAGCAACAAGTTGACAATTTTTATATTTGGAGGACCAAAATGACTGTTCATGATTTTAATTTGGTTGCAGTTCTTAATGGATCCTTTTTCATGTTTATGATAAGTTGATGAAATTATATGAATTACATGAACAAGTTTTATCTTTCTAATCTGACTAGCTGGTAAACAGGACTGTGGAAGATTTTGATGATTGGACAAGTTGGCTTCTCTACAAAGGAGGGGTAGGAGTAAAGGGAGAAAATAGTTGGGAGTCTTGGTGGGATGAAGAACAGGTTAACATTGATCTTTTCACTTGATTGTTTGCGTGATTATGGTTTCACAATGGAGTAATGCTTAAATTGATTGTGTCTTGCTCTAATATTATAAATGGGTTCACATCTTCAACCCAAATAAATTATAGATAGTGTGTGTGTGTTTCTAAATTGTATAATCCAATATTATTTGGCATACATAGACTTCGCACTGATGCTGCCTCTATTACTTTCTGATGGTTGATACTCTTTCTGTAGATGCATATCCAAACTTTGAGGGGTCGTATCTTAGAGACAATTTTAAGTGCCAGGTTCTTCTTCTTTCAGTATGGTGTTGTGTATAAGCTACATCTTACTGGAAAGGATACCTCACTTGCGGTAAACTTTTTGTTCTTATTCTTTTTTATCTTTGTATATGGATTGGATTTTTATCATGTACTTACGCCTAATGACAAAAGAATAATGTATAAATTTCTGCTTTGGTCTATTTCTAATTATATGTTTATTATGTTTGTGCAAAAAGGCTTATAGCTTCTAGTAATTTCATTAATGTAAAGCAAATACACGACTCTTTATGTATAGATTCTGATTATTTTCTATTTTGCAGATATATGGATTCTCATGGGTTGTCTTGGTTGGGTTTGTCTTGATATTTAAGGTTTGAACCATTCCTGATAATTTGATTAACATTTTTAATTAATATATCTTCCCCCTTTAAACTTTTTGACACACCCCCTATCTCAGGATTCTGATATTTCCTTACTTTGCAGATATTTACCTACAGCCCAAAGAAATCTGCCGATTTTCATCTAGTGTTGCGATTTTCACAGGGACTTACAGCTATAGGCCTTGTTGCTGCTGTGTGTCTTGTTGTTGCTTTTACTCGACTGTCAATAGCTGACCTTTTTGCAAGCATTCTTGCATTTATCCCCACTGGATGGGGAATATTATCTGTGAGTTCTTTTTTTCCTTATCTAGGATCTAATAGATGCTGGTGTCTGAATTGAATCAATCTGGATTTTATGTCTTGCAACTTCTAAGTGCTGCACAAGCATGTAATTATCAGGAAGTTCCCATGGTACTTATTCTTTAGTGGCCCCACTTCATGGTCTTCTCATTCTGCATTGAGATTTGTCCCGCATGCATCCATAAGTTCATAATACTTCCGAAGGGCAAAGGTTATATAGGGTGTGCTATAGAAGTTCCTTTCAGGAAGAACAAATAGCGGTGTATTATAGAAATTCCCATCAGGAACACGTTATTTGTTGATCCTTTATAATAAAGCTTGGTGCTTTAAGGGATGGTATTATCGCAACTTCTTAAAAAATGCTATGACTATGAGCATTTGTTTTTCTCGATGTCGGGATAAAAACAAGCAAGAAAGTTTATCTCCAATTATACGTATGGGTGTCGAATGGTCCAACTATATTAATTTAATGTGATATAATCGTAGTGTCATTGTTGGGGTAACCTTTTTCTTAACTATCCTTCCTGCGCTGCTTTTATAATTTAATGTGATATAATTTTGCTTTTGTTGGGGTAGCCTTCAAACTCTGAAATAGTACTGTACAACTCCTGGGTCACACATCCGGTGCATTTGGGATTGTCTAAATGTTTTTGCCTAAGGTCCGAATAGCATTAGTTTCTGTAAAACTGACTATTCATTACTACCTCAATTTTTTTATTCTTGTTCAATACTGGCGTTTTAAGTTAATTCCCACATCTAACATTTGTAAAATTTTCTCTTTCCAGTTGGCAATTGCATGGAAAAAGATAGTTTGGAGTCTTGGTTTGTGGGATTCTGTCCGTGAGTTTGCTAGAATGTATGATGCTGGAATGGGTATGATAATTTTTGCTCCAATAGCGTTTTTATCGTGGTTTCCATTCATTTCCACTTTCCAGTCTCGCCTTCTCTTTAATCAAGCCTTCAGCCGTGGTCTTGAAATCTCAATCATCCTTGCTGGAAATAAAGCTAATGTTGAGGCTTAAATCTGTCTTTAACATTGTATCCCTGCAGGGCTTGTATATTTTAGATGTATATTATACTGTAGTTTAGTGTTGACTTGGTTGTATATTTTAGTGTAAGAAAAATAGAAAAGATTTTTTCTAATGGGTCTTTGTGCTAGTTTAGTATATTATTTTGTAGTTTAGTGTTCACTTTCCACCATTATAGATTTTGTCTTTGATCAGTCTTTGACACATTTCGTTCAATTAAATTTGATATTAACGCCACCTGAATGCAAATACTCAACTGAGCGGCCATATTAGAGATTGACTGTGATTTATATGCAAATCAGCGCCAACGAGGGAAAACACGGGAAGGCAAACTTTTCTTTACTGTGGTAAAACGAGTAGTTTGTGAATCGTATCGTTGTTACTTGTAAACTATGGCATACTTTTATGCGGTTATGGTGTTCAAAACTTCACTGTACATGTTGCAGTTCCAAAGCTTACCCTTCACTAATTCCACATATTTTATGTTTAGGATTCTCAGTTATCAAAATTTCAACAAGGAACAGGTTAGGTTGCTTATCCACACAAGATCAATAGAGCAGAAAAGTAGACAATCCATCAAACTGGATAAGAACCTATGCCAAAAAAATTATCGATCATAATTTTGTTATTTTTAATTCTAAAATGTTTTACAATATATTTATATGATATTTACAAATAAATTATTATTATATTTTTATTTAAATTTATCTAGCAAAAAAAAATGATTCCTATTTATACTAATTTAAACTTTTGGCTAATTTTTTTTTGTAATTTTATATTAGTTTATTTTTATTTTTATTATTATTATTATTATTATAACTATTTTTACTATTATTATTATTATTATTATTATTATTATTATTATTATTATTATTATTATTATTATTATTATTATTATAAAACATTAAACGTTTTAATCGGCCTGATCCTAAGCTGTAAAAGTTGAGGCTTTTACCTTTAGTACCTTCCTTTTTCCTAATACACCATCTCTTTGTATTTTATATTTTTCATACAGTAGTCAAATGCAGCTTTTCGGCTTTTTATTTGTACCATAAAAAAAACATTACGTAGATATTATTGTCGATTGATTGTAATAGATTTTTTTATTACAACTCATGTATATATCATTACATACTTTATTATTTGTTGCATGCGCTCATGTTTCAAATATAAGTATATAAGCACAACTAGTATGTAAATTATAAGTATCAATAACTGTTTTGAATAATATAATTAATATCAAATCAAGTCCAAAGCAAATAAATCTTCTGCATTGAAAAAAGAAAAACAAATAATATTTATTTAGCTAGAACAAAAAGTTTTGTTTTTTTATTATTTTTTAAATATTTACACATGTTTTGTTTAAAAGTCTCACGATGCAATTTTTATGATTTTCAAGCATGATCTTTGTATCAAGCATCTTTTAAAGCGGTTCAACATTTCTCTCAAATTTTACCTAAAAATAAAAAATAACTTATTAATATAGATATTGATAAAATTTAGATAATACAAACTTAAATTTTTTAAGCCAATATTAGAACTACTTTTTGATATGATAGGAGCATGTCTATCTTTCTTTTTTAAGTCACTTCAACAATATATCTCTTATATGATGGTATTAGGTATATATATGTGTGAAATATTGAAAAATTATTTCATGTAAACATTAATATACTTTATTGGGAAAGTCAAAAAGATCTGGAGTCTCATAATCAACTATTAATAAATGATACTGTCAATAATTGTCATCAATGTCATGAAAACTTCTCACTATCCTTAATTTAAGAGTGATCCAAGAATTTTTACACATGTTTATATTAATGTAACATTCTCTCCTATAAGTATGCACAACCCACCATTTTTAATGCATTCTAAATACCAATTAATAATATAGAATGAGATGTGTTTGGTAAGATCAATATAGTATTCAACTGATGTCACTAATTTACAAGTCATCCAAATTTTTAGATACAAAATATTATTGTCTAGATCATGCAGAATTGTCAACCACATACATAGAGACATGTCAAACTTAAAGTTTGTGTACAATTAATGGGAGCTAATGCACCAAAAATGTTCTAAAATTCATGCCTACAAGGAAAGTAATATATAATCAAAATTATAATATAATTGTACTAGTATATATTAATTTAAAACGAATCTATGTATCATCCTTACAACATATATATCTGCAACACGTCATGCAAACACTTCTCTATTGAGTTTTGTGAAAACTTGCACAACCAATGTTATCAAATAAATATGCTAGAATAGTTATGATCCAAGCATACCTCCTTGTTATATACAAATCACGAAATAACTCAAGGTAAATCATTTCGATGAAGGTTTCACTTTTATCAATAAAAATAGTGAACATATAAGTTAGTGTAGATATGATCTAGCAACAACATTCATGTGTCCCTCCCTGATACATTTGTTGTATACATCCTATAACTCATTGAATTGAACATGTACATTATATGTGAGATTAATGTCTAGGTTCACATCTGTTTGTGGCATTCCTAATGACTCTTACAACTTATCAGCAACAAGTTCTTTGTCATTAGAGGATGGAAGAAGAGTGCACATGTCATTTGGATAAGTTAGGAAACACACAACATCTAATGTGATGGTCGTCTTTTCCATTGGTAAATGGAAGGTGTATGGTGTATGTATCCGTACTATCTCTCAGCAAATGCAAAATCAATCTCTTATCAACTATAAAATAGATATAATCAACAAGTAATGTTAAGTCAAAATCTTGTATCACATTATGTATATAAAAGTCTAATAATTGTTTCAATTTCTCTCCACATATCACTACCATTAAGAAAGTACATTCTTATAACAAAATATTTTTGTTTGGTCATTTCATAATTTTTAACATTAACTAAAAGTCTAGTTATATATCCTTAACATCATTTAATATTATCTCTTCATCCCATAACCAATGAGCAATTTGATCATGGTACAATCCAAGTATATAAAAATTTCCAGAACCATTAGGTATGTTCGATTCTACATAAGCACATATACACCAGCAACAACCTCCTTTTGTACAACCATGTCAAGACTAGTAACGTAATAATGGCATCTTTATATGCATCCAAATCATGAGCTAACTCAACTGTCCAAGCTCATTTCCTCTTTGCAAAAGTTGTAGGCTAGGTACATTCTTAGGACGTTTATGACTAATAAATACTTATATTATCATATCCATAAGCTATACTTTATTAAATGATATATGTTCTTTAAATGTGTCTTTCCTTTGACAAACTAATTGAACAAAAAATATTATTTTAATACAAAATAATAAAATAAAAATATTATTTAAAAGTATATAATCTAAATTTTTTTTAATATAATTATTTTTAAATTTTAATTATAAAATAAAGTTAAATATACTTTTATTCTTTGTAAACATATCTTTGTATGACTTAGATTTTTTTAAAAAAATATATTAATTTTTATCTTTATAAATCAATTTTTAAAATATGATCTCTATTATTATTTTGGAGATCTCAACATAATCATGTTTTATTAGTCATTATTTTGAAGTGACACATATCGTAAAATATGTCATTTTATCGTTAAAAGATGGTAGAAAATATTTTAATAATTTTAAAATTTATAAAAACTAAAATTAACAATAAAAATTAGCAAATTAAAAACAAATTAAAGCATATATACAAACTTTACAAATATATTTTATTCTATAAAATATAATATATAATTTTATAATTATATTTATTATTATATAAATACTATAATATTTATTGTATATTAAAAGTTACACAATAAAATCACTAAAATTGATTTAATGATGAAGAGTTGAAGAGTAAAATAGTTTAACATGAGAGTTAAAATTCAATCCTCATTATTTTACATGTTGTACTAAAAAATAGATACACAAGAGAGAAAGTGAGAAAAAGAATTTTTTTATTAAAATTTATATTATTAAATATATTAATAATATTAAATAATTTTTAATAAATTTTTTTAGAAAAACGATACATATAAAGATGCGGGTATGAGAGATGGAAATTGCAATACTCGCCCATTTGAGAGATAAAAATTTTAGTTTTTTTAATAATTTATGAATATTTATTAAATTTTAATCTAATGATAAAAATTACATAAGTGATTGTTGATGAGAAATAATAAAAAAAAATTGGTGAACAAATATTTTCATGAATATAGTTTTGAAAGTAATTTCCTTCCTAATCATCTCACTATGTAATTTCCGTTAGTAATACAATGTATCACTGAAATACATAAATCAACTTGTAAGAGACTGATCTAGTTTAATTAAATATTTTATATTAATATTTTAGATATATAATTCATGTTAAAAAATTTAAAGAAAAACATTAATAATATTTTTATTTAATTCGAATAAAATTATTTTTAATTAAAAATTTCTATAACTTACACCAAATAAAAAAAACGTTTCAAAACAACAAAATCACATTGTCCATGTATCAACAAAACAATACTTTCTTTTATCTTTTAATTAGTTTATTTATTGTTGGATGTCATGAATAGATGAAAAAGAAGACGATTATCTAATCTAAGGCCATTCTCTGATTTGGAAGTGGATCCCAATACCATGGAGCGATGTGCAAAGCAGCTCTTTGCTAGTGTGGATAGAAGATAAATTCCAGCTCATGCAGTTTTGCTTTCAACGTTCAGGTTTCTAGACAAATGTGAAAAAATAAATTTATATGACTAAATATATAGAAGTATTCGTAGATCTTGTTGATTTTTATTTAATAGATATTGTTAGATTAATTTAGAAGTAAAACATAGGTGGATAATAAATAATTTCATGAAATTAGGTTATTATTATTATTATTTAAATATTTAAATTTAAAAAATTACATTTTTTAATATTTTTAATGTGGCTGCTTGAGTGTGACATGAAAAAATTTTAAAAATTATAAATTTAAGATGGAAGGATTTAGATCCGAAAGAAATTACAATTTGGAACATCAAAAAGTAATGTTTCAAGGTGTAGACCATGATCCATAAAACCTCATCATCATTTTTAATTTTTAATTTTATATTTTATATATTATTAAATTATTCTTTTAATTTATTAGATTATATCATAAATTAAGTTATTTTTTAATTCTTTTAAAATATTTAAATTTTAAAAAATTTATATTTATTTACATTTTTATTTTTCAATTATCATATTTAAACAATGATCATTGATGCTTGAGCATGACATGACAAAAGTTAAAGAACTATAAATTACAACAATAAAAAAATTATTTTACAATTTAAAAATATAAAATAAAATAAAAATAATAAATATTTTTATAAATAAAAATTAAAAAATATATTTTTGCAAATCATACTTTACTTAAAACATACTTTGATTGGATATTCATAAAACAATAATGATATGCTTCATATTTTTATAGAATCTTTTAATTAAAAATTAGAATTTTGTTGAGAGAACTACCCACCTAAAAAATTAGAGGATTATTAGATCTTAATCAACTCTTGGATAACTCACCTAAGAAATTAGAGGATAATTAGATCTTAATCAACCCTCTTAGAGGATAATTAGATCTTAATCAACCCTTGGATAACTAAACTTGTCACATTAACTATTAACTATGATCGGTAAGAAATAGTTTCATAAGTCATGAAATGAATCTTTTAATATATTTTTGTAATTGAATTTTATTTGTGACATTTATGAGTTCTATCATATTTTTATTATTTTGTAGCTTGCATATTTTAAATTTGAAAAAATATGCAAATTGATTTTTCAAAGATGCAAGTGTTATCAAGAAAATTCTTTAAAGATTTAATCTTTCAAATTCATTTGTTATTATGTTAATATTTTTCAAAAAAAAAATATCATCAAACTAGTCTTTTAAATATCAAAAGTATCATCAAATTAATTTTTAAAATATTTAAATAATAAAAAATTTAAAAAACTAACTTGACAATAAATTAAATTTAAAAGATTAAAATTTTACCAAATTTAATCCTACTAAATATATGAGAAAAAATAAAAAAAAATTAATATAAAACATTAAAACATTAATATGATAATAATTTAAATTTTTAAAGAATTGTATTTAATGGCTAAAATATTTAAAAGGTGTACATACCATCTTTAGAAAAAATAAATTATATACTTTCTCTTTTCAATGTCTAAAGAATCCTTCAATCTTACTCACATTCATTCATTCATCCAGCGATTTAAATTTAGTAAATTGATGTATATTAAATTTATGCTTTTTAAAAATTTAAAATAAAAAAAAAAGATTAAATTTTTTAAAATTTTATACTACTAATATATTTATTTTTCTTTTTTTTATCCAAATAAAAAAATTCTTTTTTCTTTTTCCTCTTATTTTTATCTATTTAAATAATTTATTTTTTCTTCTTAATTTCACTTTCTTTCTTTTTTTTTTCTTTTCCTTCTCTTTCTTTTTTTCATATTTTTTCCTTAATTTAAACAAAACATTAACCATCTTTTATTCTAAATTTGCTTATAACAATCACAAAATTAATATGAAAATTAATTTCATAATTAGAACATCCGATTCATCATCATATAATAAGATATACCATTAAATAGTTATATAAATAGTTTTATATAATAACCCAATCTAGCAACATAAATCTGTGTTTTGAATTAATTAGCTAATCCACTTCATACCTCACTCTTCAAAATAACTAAAGGGTTAAAATAATGACATACAAAGGTTAAAAAATAATGAATGTAGAACTTTTTGAAAGTGAGATATTCACTTGCTTGCTGGCTCTCACTATGGGATCATTTGATGACACTTGGACCTTGTATTACAGGGTCTTGCCTTCTCCTTGGTGACTTCAACCAAGTTTTGAATTCATAGATGAGCTCAAATCTTTCAACCTCTGTCTTGTCAAGAGGTCAAAGAGGCTATATTTTCAATGAATTTTCAGGCAATATTGTTACCAATGCCTTTGCCACCGGTCATATTGATGGTAATCTAGCTGAAACTCTTTTAGTTTACACCCTAAAAATTGAATCCCCTACAAGGCTTCAAGAGTTTGTGCAAGGTCCTGTTCAAGGTCATTTTCTAGAGTTTTAATCAGGTGAATTTGGCCTAATCTGAATGATCCCATTGGTCCTTCGCAAAACATGTTTATTCCTGGGCGTGGAACTGCTGATCATGTCATCATAGCTCAAGAGATTGTTTACCATATGCACACCTACGAATTGTTAATGGATGATAGTCTACCTGCGAATTGTTTGCGATACAATAAACATTTATTTATCTTGATCATGAGACAACTTCACACTATCTAAGATATTTCCTCATTCTCGTAGGATTTGGGAATTCTTCCAATTTGATCACTTCTAATTATGGTATTTGGAAACTTAATGTAGATGGAAGTTCTTCGAGAAATCCAACACCTTCTGGCTTTGGTGGTTTAATCACCGGCAACTGATTGTTTGAAATTTTCTTGCTCTTGTTGTACCCCTTCCAATTTGTATGCTAAGTTGCAATCTTTATATGAAGGACTCCAACTTGATAGGGAAAATTATCTTAAGGATATTATTTGTGGATCTGATTCTCCCCCAGTTAATTTCCCTTGTGCAACAGGTTCCCATCTTTATTCTGTTGTCAACACCATTGAACTGTCGAATTTCAGCATATTTTGCGCTAAGAAATTTTTTTTTCTCTCAGCAGCCCATGATTCTTTTAGGGTTTAATTCTTTGTAAATTATATTCGTTATTAGTTGTTTTTTTTTTTATATTTTGACAGATAAAAAAATATTAATAACAAAATCAAATAAGTTTAAGCCTCTCTTGGCCCTTTTTAGCCTATGCTATTCGATACTAGTCCAGGTATAAGTATTGAGTATGATATGTAAATACAATAATTTTTAAAAAAAATTATAAGATATAAATACAGCAAACTATATTAAGTAAAATATAATAATTTTATAAACTGCTTATATTTTATTTATTTTCCTTGATTTCTTTTATTTTTTAATTATTTTCCTTGATTTCTTTTATTTTTTTAACATATTCAATATTTACATGGGTCTGTCAATTGTCATATTAGTATTATTTTTTATTTTTAACCTGAAAAACTTAGTGAAAAAATATAATCACAATCAAATTTAAATAAAATATTATATTCAAGTTGTAGTACTAATTATTTTATTATCCAAAAATAAATGCATATTAAAATATTTGAATATAACACAATCAAGTATATCAGTTTTCAGGAACAAAAACAAAACGATAGCGGCGGGTCAGAAATTAATGGTTAAATGAAAAGGGGGCAAATTTCCAAGATTGCCCCCCTAAAACAATTTTAAAAATAGCACAAAAAAGGTCAAAGAGGGCATTTACGTCATTCAGAAAAAATAGCGGCCATAAAATCCCATTTGCACTGCTGCTCCAGGGGGCTACGTGACGGCCCTATTTTAAACCTGAGGCATTTACTCTTAACATTACTCTTAAGTTCATAATTCAATTGGCAGCTATGATACAAAAACAAGAAAATCCACATTGACACCCATCTTACACCACCAGCCCAACCATAATCCAATAATGATCCAGGTGAAAGAAAACAAACCAGAAGCAAAAGATAATCTACAGAAGCTGATGTTACTTGTAATAGAACTTCTATTTGGCATATATATATATATATATATTGCTATTCTGTGCCGCATTAGGCATCACTAGTGAAAATTATAAATAAAATTATCATGTTTGAGAAGAAAATTACAAATTATGGGTGATATGCATACTCAAAGCCAGAAAATCCTTGACAGAAAATGTTTACACAGACTGCTGATTTGCATCACTAGCACCTCCATTTTCACCCATCTCAGCCACATCAACACTGGCTGAGTTTGTGTATGAAGATTGTTGATCAAGTTCAGGCATAGTTGAGGGTGGTGGGTTTACTGGATGGTCAAACTTACAAGCTGGTCCAAATTTGCAAATTCCATAACGGCTGTAATGCGTGCAAACATTCTGGTCCTGTATTTAATAATACATTTAATATTATATCAGACAAACTGCCAAGTCTAGCTTGTTCTGTCATGACTAAAAAAATCCAATGTTTTGCCTCTTTCCAAATCAAAAACACAATAATCTCAAGATTGCATGCATAATCATGTCAGTTCCATTTTAAAAAATTAAAAATTAGAACATTTTGTCATGACTAAAACAGGGATTCTTTATAAACTTATGAGAACCTTGAACACATGTACATTAAGCCATGCATATCAACCAAAAAGATGGGTTTCAACTTTCAACTATCAGTTTGGTACACTTAAAAATATCGGTAAAACATCAGCATGGAGTTTTTCATACATTCTTCTGTATAAAATCATCACTGAATTTTTCTTCCTCATGTTTAAGGGTGTACCAAACTAACTCTAGTCCCCACCAATCTAAGCTTAAGCAGCAATTGAAGAAATTGTTAAGTACAATTATTCTGAATTCTGGAAATTGTTATGATGTGAACATGTCAGAACCCTTTCTTGTTTGGAACTAACAGCTTTCCATGATGTGAATGCAGCAAAACCTTTTTTATTTGTTCAGAACCAACAGCTTTTTTGTTCTAAATTTCTCATGAAATAATTTCTTTCAATACCTAGAGTGACAACTAAACAGAGACAGCATAATAGAAGCAAGAACAAGCTATTAAAGCTACCACAATTTTTTTATAATAGACAAAGAATTCTCATGCTAATTCTCCCCAAGTCAGGAAAATAAATAAATGAAATGAAATGAAACTCTAGTTTTTACAATCTTCTTGTAAGCCAAAAACAGCAGAACAAAATAACTTACCGGTCTCAAAGGCAGACCCTTGTCACTGAGGTTGCATGGAGGTAATCTAGCATTCCGATTCTTCGGATGGTGGAATTTACAATTAGATTTAAACTTGCAATCCCCAGTTTTTAAGAAGTAGCTGCATTCAGGTTCACCAGGTCTTTCTGGAAACTCTTCAACCAGCACTTGTTTTTGATGGTGCATATAAACACTTGTTTCCATAGCAGGATTGTTCATGACATATGTTGAAGGTGGATGCAGACTCCTCTCAGGTAGATAGACAGGTCCCTGTACAAACCACAAATTGATCAAATTGATCAGAAAACAATCACTTAGGATTAGCATGCAGAATAGTCAACTCGCAGAAAGGAAGGGGGAAAAAACAATATTAGTTGCTTTAAATCCAATAGATCAAAGCCAGCCCCATAAGAGGATTTACTAAATTATGAATAGTAGTGAGGATGAGGATTTACTAAAGCACGGGCAGAGAAAATGGGAGAAAGCAGAGGAAATAGAGATAAAATTACAGAGAGAAAGTAGCACCTAAAGAAAGAAAACAGTCTTTGACTTCTAAATTAGAAGTAACTGATGATGGGCATATAAATCTCAATCCTTAAATAGCTTAAAACACATGCCAGTGCCACTATTCAGTATTCACAGTACAAAGAACACAAGCACTGGGAATTATAGACAAGCATGTAACAGCCAACTGATGACAATAAGTGTATTATATATTGCAGGGGCAGAACATTATTGTTGTACAGTAGAAAATTGGCAGACTAATTTGCCATCACATACTGATAATACAATAGAATGTCCCTTGCTAGATAACTATTGGCATTGAATTTATTGATTTACCTGATATCCATTCCATTCAGAACTTTGAGGAGAAACACCAGGATTAGGTGAAAGTATCATCGGCACAAAAGGAGCAGATTCATTTAATGCTCTAGTAGAAGACCACGAGGGTATAGATGATTGTGATACACCTTGTAATCCATTACCATACCCTGAAGAAGAATCAGATCCTCCAACAGCAGTAGGATCAGGATGATTAAACTTGCAGTTCGCTCCAAACTTACAAGAACCAGTGCGCATGTAATAGAGGCACTCTTTCTCTCCCTGTGATGAAAAACTCATTAAAATTTCAGGGACAAGCATTTCAGATGGCAAATTGAGAGAAAAGATAGCATACACAAACTAACATTCAGCATAACTTGCTAAGTAAGAAACTAAGGTTATACCACACGAATAGGTAGGCCAAGGAAGTTAAGCTCGACAATTGGGGATGCTAAACACTTTCCTCTTGTGTGGTTAAATTTACAAGCTTTTCCAAACTTACACCCTCCAGACCTTAAATAATACTGCCACAACAACAGGAAACAAAAAAGAATTAGTTTGTTACAAGCATGTGATTAATACTAGACCATGTTTAAGGCATGGCTCAAGAAAGAGATTAAACATATACATCATATACAAGCATGCTTTGTCCAAAATTTGTTAATGAAATCCAATCACTTTGCAAAATAGCAAAGCTAGGTCAGCATGTGCACAAAAAAAAAGGGAAAAAGAAAAGCTTCACAAGGAACAAACATATATGGTGACACAAAAAAGAACTCTTTCAACTAATATTCCATGATCCACCAACAAAGAATTTTCTCTTTGCATTACTGGTCCATGGACACCATATAGCTAGCATATAACAAAGCTTAATCTGAAAATGTATAGCCAAAAAAGATATCCCTTAACTCTCAGGCGCCTGACAACTACTGCTTTCTGCATATGGATCAACAAATTTTAAAATACGATAATATTTTTTATATTATCATATCACTCAATCAGTCAAACCCAAGAGTAGGTGATTGTTTACATTAGCTAGTCAAATCCATTCTCCCTTAATGGCTCAGGGATTAAATGAGAAATAATATGAAAACCCCAAAATTCAATGCATGACATACAAATAATAATATCTCGGTGTAACTAAAGGAAGTAAAGAATATAAAGTCACATACATGGTGAAACCTCCTTGAATTAAACTTACACAATCTTCCACAGAAAATCCCATGGGCAGGGAAGTTGCATTTTAATAAATACATTTGATCAACTGATACACCCTTAGCCCAAGTATTTAGGAGAGAGAATGGACCTAACAGAAAGAGTCGATCACTTGGGGAAAATGGAGAAATGGCCATAGGAAGGAATGAGACAAAAATGAGAAGTCCATTACACAAGAAGAACAGCTAGCAAATTGTGAAAGGAGAGAATCAGAGGGCAATGATTGAGAACCAGCAGGGAAGGGGAATTAAAAGGGTCGTTAGGAGTGTGTTTGGGGTAGGCTGGCACATTTTGAGAGAATATTGGGAGGTCTGTTAGAGGGTGTCTCCTGGTGTTTTGGGCTTGGACCCTTTTGGCATTTCTATTTAGTTTTATTACTTATTTTTCTTTTCTATTTGGTTGTATTGACCTCTGTCATCTTTGGAGTTGATCTCTCATTAATATATTGATAGTGATATCTAAACTTCTCAGACCTTAACATCAAAAGATAAGCCTATGTTCAAATACCCAGATAATACAATATTAAATCTAACATTTGGAAAGGCTAGTGGAAAGGGCTAGTCCCTGACAAAGTGGCAAACCATGGGTCGAAACCCCACAGAGATAGATGTCAACATTAAGTTCTTGACAATGCTTTAAGTGGGATTGTCTCCTTTGAAGGATACCTGTGAGGTAAAAAGACAAAAAACCTAAAGTTTGCAGCAGAATTTAACAAAATTTTGACAATACCTTGCATTCTGTTTGGCCTGATCCTTCAGCCAGTTCTTCTCTTTCTCCCGCATTCTCTCTTATGGCCTTCATTTAGTGTTAAAACATCAAAACTCAGAAGTTTTTAAGAAGTGAACATGGTATAAGATATTTCCAATTAAAATGCCCAATAGATACAGATTAATGTTCAATCATCATATAGCTCCAATCCTTTAAAGTTAACACTTTCTCCGTTCTTATTACCCAAGGCAAAATCCTTAAAGAAAATATTTTAAAGGTTTGGCAAACTTTATTGGAAAAAAAGAAATGTCAAAAACATTCAAAAGCAAATTACCAAGCAATTTCTTTGGAAATTACAACTGACTATTGAGTATCAGTCATGATGAACAGTTCTTCAAATCAAACTTACTACATTCAGCAAAGACAAACCACTCTTCTTCTCAACCCGGTCTTTCACTGATAACCTAATGCCCTTGCGGGCAAATACACTCACCAAAAAATAAAAATTTTGGGCCAAAAGATAAGTTTTACTCGAGTGAATTCCATACTTCACTTCCAATACTTAATTCCTAACTGGATGCATAGTTATTAAACAATTGGTGCAACCATACACGGTAATAAATTAGTATTAGTGTGCTAACCAGAGACAGAGAGAGATAGGAACAAGAGAAAGTGATACCTGGTTCTTCCTCGTCCTAACCGGATGATTGAACTTGCAATTGAATCCAAATTTGCAAGTCCCGGTTTTGAGATAAAATGCACAGTCCTCAGCTTCTGGCCTCAACGGGTACTGTTGAGCTCTAACACTGCTTCTCTCTTCCTTGTTCTCCACTCCATCAACATCTCCACCCACTTTATCACTCTCCCTCTCATTTACATTCTCATTCCAATTACACCCCTCATCACCATCATTCCAACCATCATCATCATCACACCCTTGTCCCTTACCACCTTCTTGGGAAGCAACTTCATCACCCAATTGTTCTCCCTCAGCTTCAAAGTTCGAACCTTTATTCTCAGTTTCATCCCTATCCTTCAAATCCAACTTGCTCTGAAGCTCCCCACCAAGTGCATCATCAACCTGGGTAACGTGATAGAGATCTGAGGGTTGAGGATCGTGATCGAGGTGGGGAATTGGGGAAGAGGGTTCACCCAATTGTGGGTCTTTAGCTGAGGACCTGACTGATTCGGATTCAGAGGGCTCCATTGTTGTCATTCTACATTTCAAATTAAAAAACCCTAATAATTGGGAATTGATTGTTTGTTGAAACGAATAAGACTGAGAGAGAAGGAAAAAGAAAAAAGGTAGCAACTTTTATTAGGGAAAATCAGAAAACCGGAATGACAAGTGTGAAACCAAAGAGTGTTGCTTTTTTGGTGGTGAAACGGGGAAGGTGTGTGTTTGTACTTAGCACTCTTTTATGTTACTGTATGGGTGTATGGGTGCATGTACCTTGACGCCAGTACGTATTTCAATACGGTGCATACGGCCGCCATCGGGTATTCGGCTTTTGGGACCAAAATAAAAAGTAAGCCCACACATTATTTAAATATATAACTTTTGATCAATTATTATTTCCTTTAACCTTAATCTCACACGAATCAAACTATAAATATTTTTTAGTTCCGTTTATTTTTAATTTTTAAATTAATTTTAAAAATAATATTCTATAAAAATAATTATAAAATAATTTTTAATAATTTTTTAAAATAATTTTAGTTCAAATCTTAAAAAAATTATTAAATATTATTTTTAATTTTAACATATTTTTATTCTTAAATCTAATCAATTCCACCACTATTATCATCATATTACAATTATCATAATTACTATTATTATCATCTTTATTATTATCATTATTATAATACTAATAATAATAATTTTTATTATTTTAAAAAAATTTAATTTTTTATTTATCTAATTTTTTTAATAAATAATATTATTTAATATATAAATTATATTAAATTTATAATATTATAATATAATTTTATATTAATAATTATTTATAAAATAAATATTAAATAATATAAAAATATTATAATTATATACAATTATTTATATTAAATATTAATGATAAAATAAAAATTTACATAATTATATAATAATTTTATATTATAACCATCCTATCATTATTATTATCTTATAAACACTGTTTTTATTTTTATCATTATCTATATTACTATCATCAACATAATATATAAATATTTATTAATTATATATCTATTTTTATTGATTTATAAATAAATATTATTATTATTATATAAAAATTATATTTAATTTATAATATTATAATAAAATTTTATGTTATATAATTTTTTATAATATAATATATATTATTACATGTAAAATAATATTAAAAATATTATAATAATATATAAAATATAAAACTATATAATTATATAATATTATTTATATTATAACTATCATCTTTATAATTATCATCATAACCATCATAATAATAATAATAATTTTTTTATTTTTTTATTATTTTAAAAAATTTAACTTTATTTATCAAATTTTTATATATTAAAAAATAAATAAAATTATTTTATATAAATTATATTAAATTTATAATATTATAATATAATTTTATATTATGTAACTATTTATAACATAATATTATTATATATAATTTTTATATAAAATAAATATTAAATACTAACATAGATAAATTTTTTATCAAAAATACTAATAATCAAATAATATATAAAATATAAATTTGTATAATTATATAATATTTTTGTATTATGATTACTACATCACTATCATTATCTTTATTCTTATTTTTATCATTATTGCTATTATTATTATTTTCATAATTATTATAATAATAATAATATTTAATTTATTATTTTAAAAAATTTTAAATATATATTATTTTGATATAATTTTATTTTTTGAATTAATATTATTATATATTTTCTATAAATTTATAATAAAATAATATAATAGAATGATTTAATTTATTTTTACAATAATTTCTAAAAACTAAAAATTAAAATTAAAAACAAATTTTAATTTTAATTTTTAAATATTTTAAAATTAAAAAATAAAAATAACCCAAAATGAAATCTTAATTAGTTATGGATTGTATGAATATTTTTAATTTTAAAAAATAATTATAAATAAAATTAATTAATAATTTTATTATTAAAAATGAATAATTTTTTATATTAAATAATAATTAATTAAAAATATTAGATTCTTAAAATTAAGAAAAAAATATGAAAATAAATTATTAAATTTTTAAATATTATTTTATTGATATATTATATTAAAATTGATTAAAGTATAATAATTTTAAAATTTAATTAAAAGTATCTTTATTCTGATAGTATATTAAGGTTAAAATTTAAATCAAATTAAGATTATATTTAAAATTTATAAAAATTGTAAATAAAAGTAAATACCTCGTACGAAAAATATTATATAATACAATTAAAAAATATGTCTTACAAATACTTTTATTTAAGAATGACAATTAAAATTTATAATAAAGAATTTAATATAATTAGGCTTCTTCCAATTTATATTAAGAATCAACTTTCTAAAATATATACACATTATGATATAAATTTGCAGGGAGATTAATTTAAAAAATATTTTTATTTTGTTAAAAAAATTATTACTTAAAATTTTAGTCATGGAACTTGGGCTTAGTAGAACGGTAGAAGGATCTAATCCCCTCAATTTGATACATTACGGTTAAAATTTTAGTAAAAAAAAATATATAACTATTTTCCTTTTTTAAGTTTTTATGGTTTTTTTTTCTTTTTTTCAAAATTACTTTTAAAAATATAAATAAACTTTTAAAAAATATATTATTTACACACTTTTATAATTAATTTTTTGAAATATGTATAACATGATAAATAATATAGTTAAATTTGCATTATGTTGGTATCAACATCAATATTTATATATACAACGGTGCTTTATAAATACAAACAGTATCAACACTGAGTCATATCCGAATGTAGATCGTTAGATTTTTTTAAATTGAACTATTAGGTTATAAATATAAATTTTATATGATAGTGTATTTATGTATGATTATTATTTTTCGTATTGGCATATTTTGATCCAATGTATGTCATGTGAAGTTAAAATTTTCAAAGTATATACCATGCCTTATTAAACCCAACATAACATTGCACCAAATCAGTTATGAAAGTTGTATATGTTGGATTAATTTATAAATTTATAATAAGAGACATAAATGACAGCAAAAAAAAAGTTATGCATATTTCTTGATTAATTACAATTCATTTGTAATTAGATCTTCTTTACAAGCTGAAAAAAATTGAAAGATAAAAGAATAAAATTATTGGTAAATATTTTGATAAATAGATTATTTGAAATCTTTTGGAACAATATGTTATATTTTTATCTTATTACGTAGTAAAAAATAATAACTTATTCCAACATCAAAAGTAGAAACTTTTCTATTAGTATCGGCTAGAGTTATCTATACTAAAGAACTATATACTATTAATTAATATTGATATATGTATATAATTAACTAATTAATATTAATAATTTATATAAAATATTTTTTTTTTAAAATTTGATTAATGTTTATCTATAAATTAAACTAAAATTTATTAATTATTAATAAATAATAATAATTGTATCAAATTTCTTATGGGAGTATGTAAAAGAAAAAAATGTTTTTAGAATCTAACTTTTAAAAATGTGTTTTTAAATTTTTTTAAAAATATATAAAATATGTTTTTAAAAATAATTTGTAGAAATATATACAAATAATACTTTTAAAAATTAATTTTTAGCGGTGTGTTGTTTTATACATCTTTCAAAGGATAATTTAAAAATATTTTTAAAAAAATATAAAAGAAAAAGAAGAATAAGACACAATTAAAAAGAAAGAAATATCGAAAACGCATTTATATTGTGTCCGATTGTACCTGTTATAACATTACTTCTTATGAAAAAATGCTTGTACAAAAAGAACTAACCTTTTTTATACTTGCTAGAGAGAGAAGAGTATGTAAACTCATATATCAAGCTGACTCCATAAAATCTTTCTAGTTTTTTTTTTTTTTTGAAAATAAACCCTTCAAAATCTAAGAGTTTCAATCATATGGAGAATAAAAGATTATCTTGTGAGAAATTCATCAATTTCTATCAAACATATTTTCACTTAAAAAAATTGAGTTTTCAAGCCAATATAAGAACTACTAGTCAAGATTGATCGAAGACTCTCCATCGCTATCTCTTCTTTGCCTTTAGCTGACACCTTGGGTATTGTATTTTCAACACATTAGTTTCTTCTTCTTTATTTATTTATTTTAAGTTTCTTCACCCAAACAAGAATTATACATTATGCAAGTTATATTTAGGGATCACAATTGAACTTAAATCTGATGCGGATCCATAGAAATATTTGTAAATGATAAGATTTTTACTCATCGAATAAATTAGATTTCAGGTATAGATAATTAATTATTCACAAATTCTATATGGAAACGAATATAAGTATAGGTACTTTAGTATTAACCTCACTTATATTTACACAATATATTTATTACAGTTTTTAATTAAAATTGGAATAATTTTCAAATATTTTTAATTAAGTTTAATAATTTATAATTAGAAGTTATAATATATTTAAAATTACAATTAATTAATAGTTTATATTATTAATAAGTAATTTATTTATTACTGTTTTTATTGTTATTAGTGGTAAATAGCATTTATGTTTTATTAATTTGTCAAACAAACACAATATGAAATACCATATTCAAGCTAATTTAATAAAGTCATGAAGATACGAATATATAGGTACTCAATGAATAAGACTATAAATATTAAAGCTATTGTCTATGTGTGTATAGATTTTAATGCAGATTTATTTTTCAAAATATGAATATGGAGATGGATACAACAATATTTTAGCTAAACCTATCCGTTTTAAGTCTTATTATTCTTTATTCAAAATAATTAATTAGTATTAATTTAAAAAATTACTTGATATGTTTTTAAATTAAGGCTTTAAGTTTTCATTAAAAAAATTCAGACCTAAAACCTACCATAGCCAACAAATTAGGGTTAACTTGATGTTTTGCCAACATACTTGAACTTATTTAGGCGAAACCTATCAGTATGCTTGGAAAATTATCTGTGTTATAAAATTATATTTGACGCTTACTTTGTTGAGTACTTTTAGAGTAAAATTAATTAAATTAATAAAAGAATTATGTTAAGATAATATACATTAATTAGAAATAGAAGAAAATTATATCTTCCGTATAAAAAAAATATATTTAATAAAATTAACGAATAAATTAATTAAAAACTAAAAAATCAATAAAGTTGAAAAGATATACCGCAAACTTGATAATTAAAACAAAAAGTGTTTAGTATAACTAATACATAAATTAGCTAATAAAGATATAATGGTAAATAAAAACATGGTAAATAATTAAATATTATAATTTTATTAATAATTATAAATTTTAATAATTATATTATTTAAATTACAATATTATTTAAAACAATAAAGATAATAATTTTTTAATTTATTTTTATTATATATATTTTTATTAAAAAATAAATAAATTTATAGCTATTTTGATGATTATATAATATAAATTTTTTATTATATAATATTTATTTTTTATGATTTAATAAAAATAATATTTTTAAATAAATAATTTTTTATTTAAAATTAAAAAATGTTTATTTTAAATTTTTATAAACAAATTTAAAATAATATTTTTATAAAAATATTTATTTTATTTTTAAAATTTTTATCAATAAAAAATAAAATATTTAATAATAAAATTTAAATAAAATATTTAATGATTAAATTAAATATTATAATATTAAATAATAATATAAAAATTAATATGTTATAATAAATAAAAAATTATAAAAATATATCAAGAACAAAAATAAAATAATAACTTTTAACCAATATGTAAAATATTAAAGGTTCGTGAAAATAATATTAAAAAATACTAATTATTTTATTTAGTTATCAAAACAATCATCATGTTAAATAAAATAAAAATTATCTTAAATAAATTCAGCTAATTATTTTATTTAGCTTAAATTTTTAATTAGCTAAAATGCAGAGTTTGAGACAATTATTCTTTTTTTAGTTAAATTTTAAAAATAAATTAAGTTTAATTTTTTAATTTAATATAGATTTTATCTAATTTTAATGTTGGATCATCCATAAATATTGTAAAAATTTCATGTATTAGATATTCAGTCATACAAGAGAACAATATTAAAATATGTCATATTATATAAAAATTGAATTAATTTTTTTTATATAATACCTAAGGTAAAAAAAAAATAATTTTTACTATTTATACTTACAAATTTTTTTTACATTTCTATGAAAGGATCAAATTATTCTGAATGATATAATATATAACAAACGTTTCTTTTTTTCTCTTTCCTCTTCTGTTTCCATTGATTCTTCTTTCTTTTATATGAGCAATTGCTTTTGTTAATTAGGTATATATAGAAGCTTGAGTTTTTTATTTAAATTAGAGGAGGAACTAATGCAAAAAAATAATGTAAGATTTTAGTTTTGTTATTGCGTTTTCTATTCCATAAATTTTTTAAACTAAATCTAGTTCAATTTTCTAATAACTTAATTCATAAATTATATTCCACTATAATTTAATTTCTTAAAGTTACAATTTATTAAAAAAAATCATTTAAATTAATATAGTCAAATTCCGCAACTCATGTATCATCACATTATTTAACAACAACATAAAAGTTTTATACTAATTAATCTTCATTCTTTTTTTTTATACAATTAAAATTTTCATTGTAAATGAATTTTTTTTTTTTGCTTCATATTGTATTTTATATATAGACAAGACAAACCTATCTTCAATAGAACAAGATAAGATGAAAATAGAAAAATACTAACAACATACTCTTTTAAACATAATTTTTTGTTATTGATTTTTTGAAAAACTGATTTCTTTATCTTAACCACATTATATTTTATAGTAGACATTTTTATTTGAGCTAAGAACATCTACTATATAGTAAAGTTAATTTTTCAATGATTTTTTTTTCATACATAAAACTCAAACCATATACCTCATTGCAGGAGAAACATATATTTACCATCAAATGATATAAAAGCATATGTTCACAATTAATTTTAAAAAAATTAATACTATGATATGATTAAGTTGTCATTTAAATTTTTTTACATTGCCTCCATAACTTTTTTTTAATGTAAACTAAGGAGTACTATTACTTAAAATTTTTGTTGCGCTCTGCTTTAATTTTTTGCTTTTTTATTTTGTCAATCCCTTTTCGGCCTTTTCAATTTTTATACTTGATTTTTTGGGGCTTACTTTTCACATTCCTTTTTTTCTTTTTGCACCCCCTTAATTTTTTTGTAACTTTTTTATTTCAATTATACCCTTAGCATCCCCCTCTCTCTCATGCTTTTTCTGCGAAGAATTTTGACTTCTGCAAGGTGCATTCGTCTTTTCCGTAAACAAATTTCTACTTTCAAGGTCCAACCTCCAAGGTTCAAGTTTTAGGTTAGTATCCATTAACATTTTGTAGTTTATTGGCAGACTAGATGTAGGGATTTAGGGATTAGGGGTTTAGGTTAGTTTCTCCGGTGCACCCTAGGTAGAAGACGACTATCAAATGTATTCCGTAAACTAGATTGCGAAATACATCTCATACATTTCGTAAACTAGTTTGCAGAATGTATAACTTGCACAAACCACAAACTAATTTATGAAATGCATTAGATGTATTCCGTAAATATCTATAAGTGTATTCCGTAAATTAATTTGCGGAATGTAATTTTTTATATTTCATAAATTAATTTATGGAATGTAACTTTTTTATATTCAGTAAACTAATTTGCGGAGAACAAAATTTACATTCCGTAAATTAATTTACGGAAGGTTTTTAACGTTCCACAAGTTAATTTGCGGAATATAAAATGCAATTCGATGTTCAGGTTAGCTCCTCCTCCGGTCAAGAATAGCAGCTCAACTTACACTCAATTAACAAATTTTGGTTAGAGTTCTGTTGATTGAACAATAATGACAGCTGAAAACGAAAAGGAAAGCGAAGAAAAAAGAGAGGAGATGCTGATGAGATATAGTCACAAAGACATTTTTGTCTTTTCACCTGTAAGGAGGTGCAAAAAGAAATTTTGAAGAATGCAAAAAGCAATTTCCGATTTTTTTTAGTACCAAACCCAAATAAAAAAGGCAACTACGATTTTTTTTAGTACCAAACCCAAATAAAAAAAGCAACTGCTACTACTCCGATTGATCAACTGTTTCAAAATGTTGATAAAAAAATTAAAAACTATTTCAATGATCCGCCAAGCTCAGTCCTATAAGAGCACATACTTAATGCTTTATTATAGGGCTTAAAGAATAGTTAAAAATGTCACAAATATGTTCTTTGAATAGCAAACTAATGTGAAGATTTATTAATGGCATCATCATAAATTACTCGAACTTATTTTTTTGTTTATTATTTAATTTGTGCCAATTTTATAATTATAAAAATTCACTAATGATATTTTAAAATAATTTAAACTTCATTTAAGTTTAAATTTCACAATTTTTTTAAAAGAAAACTTTCAGGAAATATTCAATCATCATCTTTATTTTGTTTCCAAAATCTGCACTAAAAAATAATTTTACCTGTATAAAAAGTTTTAAAATTATAAAGAATATAAACTCAATAAAAGATGATTAAAAAAATCAAATATAATTTATGACAAATTTTAAAATCTATTTAAAGGAATGCCATTTAAATTTTTTTCTATTTAACATAAAAATTATCCAATTTAAATATTGAAAAACTCTTTTCCTTATGATTTAATTGTATATCTATCAATTAAAAATTATTCTATCCACAAGATTAGAAAATCCCTTATCATTTAATCATATGTAATCTACCAATTTAAAATCATTCTATTTAAATACAAGATTAGAAAATAGAAAGAAAAGAAAAAACAAAAAACAAAGGCACATTCAAATAGGGCTTTGTTCTCTTAGAATTGATGATTTCACAACACTATAAAACTTCATCCCCGAAAATTGACTCCAGAGTATAAAAATAATTCTTACATGTAAGAAAACACAACTTCAAGAGGTTGATGGTAATATGGAAGGACAACAATAATTTCAAGTCTGATGCTAAGGTTGCTTCCACCTGTTACAAACCATACAGTGGGGCATCTCGTGTTTACAATCTTTGGAGCATGACTATTTCCTAGTGCATGACTACGCAGTTGAAATGGGGACGAGGGAAGTGCATTGCAATAAAATTACATGATTCACGAGACATAGTTGGAACATCATTTGCATGTGATATGGACTGGAGGAGAATCATGTTTCCAGATCCAAGCAATTGCTTTAATTGTAATAAACAAATGGGTTGAAGACCCAAAGCAAACAGAATTAATTAATAGTTACTACAAATGGCAATTGCAGGGATATCCTAAACTGTTACTAAAACCTAGTCCTAGCCCGGTCAATTGAGCAATGGATTCATAAATTCATAAAAAACCATGTTAGGTAACAATTAAGCATCTATCCCACTTGCTATTGACGACTCTTCTTTGCTGAATGGCCTGTCTTTCGCTTATGACGACTGAAATCAGACACAAATCTGAATGTTTGTCCACAACCAGGCTCAGCACATACATAAGGCCGTGCCCCGGTGTGGACTCGAATGTGCTCAGTACGAGCCCATGCCCACTTGAAAGTCATTTTGCACCCTTTCCAAGGGCACTTTAGCGGGCGGTCATCCTCGTGAACTCGTCGGTGCTGCACCAGGTACTTGTGCGAGAAAAACTTCTTTCCGCACCCTTTTACAGGGCAGATATTTCTCTTATGATGCACCAGCTCCTGTTTTGATCCAAAGCTCATAGTGCACCCCTCAATGTCACACTGGTACTCTGCCTCCTCATCCTTCATTTTGGCATGGCCAGCTGAAACCTTTGCAGTTGTAGCATTCTTCACCTTTTTCCTTTTGGTTTGCTTGTCTCTTAATTTTCCTTCAGACTCCTGAGCATTTGTGGCTCTTTTCCTAAGGCGTGTGCTAGGTCCACCTTCTTCCTCTTCTTCCATATGCAAACTAAACCCTCTGGAGTTACTAGATTGCTTATTCCTTAAATGAGAAGGATGTTTTCTTTGCTGAGAAGCCTTTGATTTCACAAGCATCTGAGCCCCCCTTTTTATGGGCCGAGATGTCTGGTTTTTCACATGGAGGGAACTAACTTGTCTCATCTGTTGAAGTGTCTTTGGTTTAGATTGTTTACTTCGAAGAGTTCTTCTTGGCTGGTGATGAGAATCATCTTCCATTTCATCATCTGAATTTATATCATCTTCGTCCATGCATTTAGCTTGCTTCCTTTTAGGAGTTCTATGCAGATGAGAATTATTTTCAGCCGAGTCATCCATAACTTCTTCATCAATGTGTTTCTTTTGCCTGCTCTTGGGGAATCTTCTCTGCTGCTTCTGAAAATGATCCTCCAATTGTTCATCAGACATTACACTTTTCAATTCTCTATCAATGCCTCTGTTTTGCCTTCTCCTAGAAAAACTTGTTTGCTGCTTCTGACAGTGATCCCCCAATGGATCATCAGACATTTCATCTTCCCCTGCTACACATCTGGCCTGCCTGCCTTTAGGAGTCCTTCTTTGATACTTGTGATAATGGCCCTCCAGCTGGTCATCTGATACTATATCCTCATCTGCAAGGTATTTGGCTTGCCTGCTTTTAGGATTCCTCCGTTGCTGCTTCAGTATTTTCAGCTCCAGTTGGTCATCAGATATCATTGTATCTTTTCCAGCAAGATATTTGCCTTGCCTGCTTTTAGGAATTCTCTTTTCCTGCTCTTGAAAACGATTCTCTATTTGGTCATCTGTAACTACATCTTCACTAATGTATTTGGCATGCTTGCTTTTTGAAGTCTTCCTATGCAGCTGAAGAGAACCAACATCCAAAGAATCCTCTGAAATTGCATCTCTCTCTGTGTCTTCAACTTGCTTGCCACAAAGTTCTCTCTGATGCCAATCAGAATCATAGTCCACTGTACCATTTGAAGCCACATCATTGTCAATAACCCTAGTTTTTTCAGCATTAACATTCCTCCTATGCCGCAGATGATCATGATCATCAAGTGAATCATCAGAAACTGCATCACTTTCTGCGCAGTTTGTTTGCTTGCTTATAGGTTTTCTATGACCATATGGAGGAGAACAATCCCCTTCCAAAGCAGCACGGCCCCTCTCAATATGCCTGGCTTTCTTACTTCTAAGAGTCCTCCTAGGTTGCGACTTGGGTTTATCTTCAGTGGAATTATCCGATACTGTATTTTTCTCAGCAAAACTTCCTTTCCTGGTTCGTCGACTCTCTACTGTCATTTTCCTTTTCCTACCTGATTTTCTGTTGGTGGCTTCACTTTTGGGGGTACTTTCCGATCTCTCAATTTTCTCATCAGGTAATACCCACCCATGTAAGCTTTTCTCATCCTCAACATCCTCAGAATCTTTTCTTGTTAAAAGGGGATGAACCTGATTGGACATCCAAACTTTACCACACCATTTACCAGCAACTACCTTTCTCTGCTTGTTGGCCCTTCTCTGATAGACCTTTGGTTCTATGGGTGAGCTTGCCGGAGAGCTACGACCAAATGCATAGTATATAACTGAATTGTAAGGCATCTGCTTACTATAAAGAGGAGAGCGGCTAAGATTTGCACTATAAAAGAGATTGATTCCTAGCTTTACAGCCCAGTCCCCATTCCCAGGAATAGCTTCCTCACTATCCAGAGCTGACTGGATCTTCTCCTCATCATCCATGGTGGCATGCCTGTATGCAATATTCTTCCATATGTAATCGGTCCCCAAATCTTCTGCCACCGACTTTGCTTCAGCCTCTATCTTGGGATAATCTATAGAATAAATAAAATAAATAATGAAAGAATTACAAGGAGGAAAACTAGAAACAGTAACTATATAATATTTTTCAATCAGTAACAGTGAGGTTAATCAGTAATCATAATCCTATGTGAGATGCAGAAAATGAAGATAATGTTAATTGGTAACAATGAGGTAATATACACCAACTATCATCGATCCAAGACAACTATATGAACAATACTTTTCAAATTAAAAAGAATAATCTTTTTAGATATCCTGCTTGTGATTGAATATTGGTATAATTCATCTGTGACAAACATAATCCATCTATGACAAAAAAAATAATTAAACTAAAAAAACAACACAAAAAATAAGATCCATAATTTTATTATATATTTTATGATTTAATTTTGATTTCCAAATAGTATTAAAATAATATCAGTGAATTGTATAGTGCCACCTATTTAAACAACAGGTAGAAGCTTTCACTAGAAGTGAAAAGTATGCTTCAATGATACACTATCTTCTTCTTTCCAGATAGTGTAAATAGTTTCACACTGACAGTGAATCAAATTCAAACTCTTACTAAAGTTGGATAGCCTTTCCACTAAGGAGGGAAAAAACAATGAAATTTTCTTACTTTGCAACATAAACTGACAACTTCCATAACAAAACTTATGTTTCATAACCATGGTCCCTTTTTTCTTAACCAGTTTACCTCGGAATTTATTAAGTGTTTATCCTCCAAGAACAACCGTGTCAGAATGCAAAGGATTAGAATTTTTTTTGGCAAAAAACTTGGACAGGAGATAACCAACACAGCATAAATAGTTAACCAATCAACCCACAGACCTGGATGACATAGGAGCAATATGTGGGCTCCACCTATTGGGCGAAGTTGTTGCTCTGCTTCCACAGCATGTTCTAGACAAAAGACATGCATTCTAGACGAGTCTTCATCAGATTGTGGTGCCAGCAGAGCATTTTTATTATCAATGGGAACCGCAGGGTTGACAGACAATGACCTTTCAGCATCATGAGTGTCTTGGGAACAATTAGCGGCAGAATTAGGCACTGTCCTCGTATTTTTAAATGGAAACCCTGAAGTGATATTACAATCCTGTTTCTTGGAAGAGTGGTTAGAAGACTGATGAGTCAAATCACACTCAAAACTATGATGCATATAATCCTCATCAACGGCACTCTTTAAAGGAATATCATCTCCCCTATCAAGTGCAGTCATGGGACTAGCATGGGAATCTCGAGTATGAGAAAGTAATCTTCCTGAAGTAGTGTTTATCACATTCGGTTCATGACTGTCAACCACAATATTTGGGTCACCCAGATCTTCCTCGGAGTCAGAGGAATTTCCATATGCTGAAGCCAATAATGCAAGAGCTGTATTGCCTTCCTGAGCAGATTGAACAGGAACATCACATAAACCATGGGCATCCTTTTTCATCCACCCTGCATGATGGAACAAAATGGATCAGTACTTTTAAGTAACCTACATTCTAGCCAAGGAAGATAGAAACAAAAGAAATTATATATGGCAAACTTTTGATAGATAAAGCAAGTGATAAAAATGGCATTTAGGTGCTTAGATACCTAAGTTGGGCTTTCATATATGCATCATAGAGGCTTTCTCTAGGGCATCAGTGTATGTTACTCTTCTCCTATTATCCCAATTAAAAGCTTATCATAATGGGATTTGCTATTATGTTACTAAAGACAAGTTTATGGCACTGATGGCAGGACGACTCAGATTCTTCAACCATCATGAGAAGCAAGACACTTACTAATCTTCTGGAGTTCAGGAATATTACAAATAAAAACAATTTAACCATCTTCCTGGTTTACTAAAGTACTAAAGGATCCAAACCAACCGGCTGAACCCCAAATAGTACCAAAAGGACAATTAAGAGAAAATTAAAACAGAAGATAAACAAGGACTAAAGCCAAGACTACCATAAGCTAATGTATATAAAATCAAATTCTCACAAAAGGAAAGATTTAGAAAGAAAAAAAAAAGGATAGCCCCACTCCATGCCAATGGAGAGACAGGTCATAACCTACAGGCACAACATTTGTGGTTCTGCTCTACAGTAGGATATTCTCATGATAGGTTGGCCATGCATATCACAGCTCTTACATACAGAAAGACACTGACCAAATAAATTGATGTGTTTCCTGATGAGCATATGACAGAGGCCCAAAACTACCTAGGATGTATAGTCATTATTGATGAGATCTGAAGAAACCAAAAACTATTTTAGATATAACATGAAATACTAGAAAAGGAACTTATAAAACCTGCCTGTATATGAATTTGGCCCAGGCATAGTTGTATCTTCATGAGGAATAGTAAATTTATTACTAGATACTCCAGAACCAACAACCCAATCATTAAAGAAGCTACAATCAGCTGACATAAGATATCTAGCTGCTGGTTCTCTAGGCTGTACAATAGCAACGCAGGAAAAGCTTAATATTCCACATGTGACACATGAAAATAGTCTCTGATTTGATAACCCATCTCCTTGACTATTTTCTCTTTCAGTGTTTCTTTGAAGTGGCTTAGAACTTGAAGTGCACATGTTACCATTTACATCAAAAGGAGAAATCCTGTTCCTTTCATACAACGTAGCAAACTTGTCTTTCAGAGAATAGAAACTTTTTTCTTGCTTGATTCCATGACTCCTGTTGAATACCAGATCATCAGAAACAAAACCTTTTGAGGAATTCATTCCCTCAGAATTGCTTACATTGATGGATTGTTGGGATCCAACACGTAATTTTGAGCAAACAGAAATGTCAATAGAGCTACGAGGAAGAAGTACTACAGCAGATTCTTTCCCAAGTACATGAAGCAGATCATTGTTCTGTAACACATCTTGGACAAATAGCTCTTTAATTACAGTTACTCCTTCACCCTTTTTCTTATCTTTAAGCCGGGAACTACGAGGTCCAGTACTGATGCCTGCAGGGATTCTGTATAAAGAAAACAAAGAAAATTTACAGGGTTATATATTACAACAGATCGTATGGTCATCAGAATCATTATCTTGATGCCATGATCAAATTATATTACATAAAATTCTGAACAAGGAAAACCTAAAAAACAAAAACAAATGATTGATACTAAAAAACATAAATAGACATGTATTTATATCTAGAATCAGAATGATTCATCTGCTCTTTTTAAATTGGAGAATAAAATTTCATCTTGAAACTCCCCAAAGTTAATAATATATCATTAATAATTGCATCAACCTACTTACAAAAAGTAAAACAATAGATAATTCTGGTAAGATATAAGCAGCACACTCTTATAGCCAATTGTAAGAGCTAAATAGAAAAAGACAAACCTAGAACACAAAGCTAAGGCAAGGTCATAAAGTAACTGAAAATGTGAAACCATGGGAGGATAATTTATTGAAGCCCTCCGTATAGCAGCATCTTTAGCAACCCTCAACCACTCAGGTGTTGCAATGTTTGCTGCCTCTCCACAATTAAAACCTACACAGCATACATTCAAAGCAATAGAAACATTCAACTATTGGCAGAAGCAATAATAATAAGTAACACTCTGGGTTGTTAGGAGTCTTACCATGACTAAACCCTGTGTGATAGGCTCTTGGAAATGTCACAACGAATTCCCCAGCATTTTGTACTAACCTGATTCAAAGCAAACAAAATTTATAGATGCACATAAACCACCCATTAGATCATTGCAGTGAAAAAGCAAACAATGGCTTCTAATAATTGCGGTGATGATTACCAACACCCATTAGATATTCAAAAGAGGGTAACAGCAACTAGGGAGACAATATGGTATTCTCCTAAGCAGAAAAAGAAATTTAAAAAAAAAGTGGGAACCAAGCATGCAGCAAGACTTTCCTGTCTCTGTTCATATCAGAAATGGGGACTCCCCTGAAACAGCCAGAGCAGAGCACCAGAGAGAAGGCACACAAACATAATCCTATGCCAAATCATATTTAGAGAAGACAAACAGCCCAACCAAATACAACAGACAACTGCATAAACTAAACACTGCCACACCACTGAGGCTTCCTTGTTTCTATCAAAACTTTCAAAATTAATCATCAGAAACTGCTTCCAAGTTCCAGGCTCCAAGTGAAGGAGCGCTAAATGTTCATCTAGTACACCACATGATTTCAAAGGGAAGGAGTCATACAACAATGGAAAAATAGAAAAAAAATTATTCCTAATGGAAATGAATGCTGACATCTAATTAATCTTAGTCAAAAAAGAATAAGTTAAATGTTTTGACTAGGGATACATTTACAGCAAGATTGTATTTGAAATCCCAATTGAACTTCAACAGTTTTGAAGTTGAAGTTGATCTGTGTGGGCGAAAATTAAGCAGTAATTCAAAGTAGATAGCACCACTTACAGGCCACTGCAAAACTGTTAGTGTAAGAAATTAAGGATTGGGATTTATCCAGAGGATATACCAAATAAGATAAACAAAAATATAGTTTGACATTCATAAATATTAGTACCTGCAGCATGGAACTCCTGCATTAATAAATACTTCGGGTGACATCACTGTGGTTTTCTCACCAAGAATAGCAAAAGTCACTGTTGAAGGGAAACAAGACCCATGTAAGTTTTGTAACATGAAGATCAATATATATTATAAACACAAAAAAAATTAAGTACCATCCTCTTAATAATATGGAAATCACTATCATTTCTCTCATTTATCGCAGATTGGACCAACCAATACTTTTTATTCCTCAATGATTGAAAAATTAAAGACATCAAATGCTGAACGAAATGAAGATTGCCTACACAAAACAAGAAACCTGGAAAGGTAGAAGTTATATTAAGGTGATGCGCTTGCTATGGCAATTAAAAGAAAGAGACATGTGTGTCAGCTCAAATGGGTAGATTTTAAATTCCATATTGTAACATTTCATTATAATATTATTCGATCATTAGACCCATTCATTGCCTCCTAAAGCAATGAAATGAGGCCCTAAAATCAGTAACATAAAGCCTAATTTTGTCATTCCAAATAGAATTTCACTCATTTTAAAATGGCAGAGATGAAAACAGAGGCCTAAAACTTCAATCATAAATCCTAGGGTCTCAGTACCTAATCTTGTTTCCAACAATCATGCCTTGATCTGAAACTCATTGCGAGAGCATGATATGATACAAGCATGGATCCTTCAATTTATAGGTAAAAATGCACATCATGCACAAAAAGAATGAAGCAACTATATGGTCATTTCCAAGTATAAGAGTGAAAGATTACAAGAAGGTATGTAATGTACACGCTTTCCAGGGTTGTGAATACTTCCATATCAGAGCAAGGATTACACGATTTTCCAAATGACTATGTCAATAACAACTTTTTCCCTCCAGAATGGATCCCAATCACATCTTATTCGTTTTAGATTAAAACTGATGCAAACGGAAAATGCAATTCCCAATGCACATTTTATGGAAGGAAAAAAATGGTTCCGTTTGAATGAAACTGGCATTTGTACAGTGTTTTAACCACTAAAACACACTGTTACCAGTTTAACCAAACAAAACAAAAAACCATATTAACAGGCTATGTTACACAAGCTTGCTCTGTAATCCTCTGTAAAGTTAACAAAAGTCCACATCGGTCCCCAAATTATTAACAGAACATCGTTAAAAAAAAAAAAAAACTATGTATGTGAGCCTGGAGAAAATGCAACGAATTGTAGACAGATGAAAAACCATATTACCACAGGCAATGCTGGTGATTCCTAGCCTCAAGAACCTAACTTACCTAACACAGTCGATGATTTCACAAATTTGCAGGAAATGCATACAAAAACAGAATTCAACAGTCACTGCTTCCAAAGACAAATGTACGGCAACATAAACAGTGCTTAGTAGCTTGCATGGTATCTCACTCACCTAGCGGGTTTATCTCTCCACCATAGCCATGAACCCTAACGACTTCCTCGAACGCGACGGCGGCGTCCCGAGGAACGCCGTACCAGGTCTTGCCAGCGCCCATGTGGAGGTAATTCAAACTGTGCAAGTCGTGGTCCTCCACGTGCCACGCGAACCAGCTGAAGAGCATGGCCACATACACCATAGGCGAAGTAACGCCCGGAATCTCCTCCTTCATGAACCGCAAGAGCGAACCGTTGGCCCTCGAAACCGCTCTCATGTTCCACGGAGTGTCCGCCAGGGAGCCAGGATCCCCTGCTTCGCGGCATTTGGGGGCGAACGCGGAACCCGGCATGTCGTTTGCATACTCTACGGAGAAGGGTTTGTCCAGCGTGGCCTTCCAGAAGAGCGTCTCAGTTTCCAATGGGCCCAGGCCCAGGCCCGCACCCCCCTTCTTTGTGTGACGTTTGAGGTAAGTCTTCTCGAAGGACTTGGCCTTGGACTCGAACTCCTGGAAAGTGTAGTGGTCACCGCTCTGCCAAACGGGCCTCTGCACGGGCCGGGCCTTGCGGGGGCAGAACCCGATCTGCTGCTGCCGCGTCGTGAATGTGGAACCGGTAACCGCCAGTGACCGGTTCAGGTTGGCGATGGCAGTTTTCTTCGGTGAAGGTGGGAAGGGTGGGATGATTTTGCAGATGCCGTACTTGGAAGCTTCCTTCTCGATCTTGAATATGTAACCAATTGGATCTTGGAACTCTGCTACACTTGGCCTGTACTCCGGTGCCACCGGCAGCGATTTCAGCCATGGTAAAACGTCACCGTTTCCCTCTGAACCCCCCATTAATGATTTTTTTCTGTGGTTCTCATTGAACACCCCACACCAAGTTATTCAGATTCCACCTTTGAACTTACTTTTTTTTCTTCTTTCTTTTCCTTCCTCTGTTCTCAATGCTACAGAGGAAGGAATGGTGAATAAATATAAAAATTGAGGGCAGGGGCAGGGGAACCGAGACGAATGAAATGAAGCAGCACTAGCAGGGGCAGGGCAGGGGTTAGTAGAATTAAGTAGTAGTAGTAGAAGACATGTGAGTGATGTGTGAGTTGGGGGGTTTTGTTATGTAAGGGAAATGCCATTGTTGTTTCATACTATTTACCCAAATGCCATTCTATTTGCAATTAATCGCTTTTGGCGTTTCTCTGTTTTTGGATAAATAAATAAGTAAAAATAATAAATTGATGAACTGCTTTTGCAGATGTGCCCTTTTCTGCCGCTTGCTTCTCTCCTGTGGGTTTTTGTTATTCTACATTTACCCCCGCAAAGCTTTGGTATTTTCGGACTGAATTGTGTGTCTGATGTCATTGGCAATGACGTGGCTACATGGTCTCTCTCTGTTCTAGGGGAGTCAAAGATGGTCCCACCGATTGATGACATGTCAGATGACGAGGTCGCTTAAAGTGAGACATGTGTCTTAATGTGATTGGCTGTTTATGGACTGTTGTTATGTGGGGTCGCTGTAAACAAGCTCTGTTTGCATGAAATAACTAAATTCTGCTTGGATGAAAAAATCATGCTCATTACCATTAGCCCCCATCATCAACGTATAATCACATCACGGTCTGCAACACTATGAGTGTGCATAATTATAGTTATATATCTGTTGTGATTTGATTGCTACACTCAATTAATCATTTTCCTTTATGGTGAAAATCACTAGCAAAAACCTTTGAATTAACATTATGAATTGATAACAATAACAACAATCTTCTTTCTCGTAAAAAAAAATAAAAATTACAACAAACTTCTAGCTTATCACATGTCTCAAAATTAAGAACCTTCAAACTTCTTTGTAATTGCTGGCTCTCGGCCCTTGGTTTCGTTCTGTCCTTGAAAAGAGCCTGTGACATGGAAAGTGAGTCCTATTCACGGAACATAATAGTGACATCACCTGAACACTATGTTTAACTTACTTCGATTTATGTATCTTTGTTTTTAAGTTTTAAATAGGGGGTTATTAATGTTTATGGAACATTTATTTCATTTATTTAATAAAGATTTCTTAAGTACTATTATGGCAATATAATTTCTCCTGTACCCTAACCAGATCTATTTAAATGAAAAATAAATTAAAAGGAAACATCACCCGTACATTGATGTGTATGGATCCTAGACCTCCTAGCCATCCTTTTTCGACCATTTCACGTACTCCATGAATTTTTTTCTTAGGTTAACAACGGCAACAATTTTTATTATTTTGCATGGCTAAAATGAGTTTAAATAGAATCATTTTCCTTTTTGCCGGAAGCTGGAATGTTGGCCTCTTATCGTTTATAAAGTAACAATATTCTCCGCCATTTGTTTACATGTAATAGTTTTTTATTTTGGGGGGGGGGGGGGGGTCGTTATTAAGTTTAAACAGAATTATTTTCATATCAGTGCAATTTCGAATTTTTATCTTCTTCTTTTGTGGGTGAGGGGGGCAAAGTATTATGATGGATTGTTAACAAGGAAATCTCATCATTCTGAAAAATTATGTTGCGTAAAATATGATATTTTAAAAGATCATGCTTGTTAATTTTATATTTTTTGTGAACCCAAAAGGAAAAATAACATTTCTTGATGCACTTGTAAAGTAAGCACATATTTGTTGAAGTGGTCCAACATTCGTTAGAGCAACTTTAATGATATAGCGATTATAAATTGTTTAAGTGGTTGCTTATAATTTTTTTTATGAACTTTATTATGACACATTATTCTTTTATTTTTTATAAATTAAACAATTCTACTGTTTAATAATGTAATTTTAGAAAGTTTACAAATTGAATCGCACAAATTACTCCATTTTCTCACTTTTGTCACAAGACGCGATATCTTCCATATGCTTAATTAGTTTTCCAGTTCAGAGCAATCTAGTGATCAAATTTTAGAAGCTATAAAAGTTGCTTAACTTGTAAAGTGAAATAAGCACTAACCCTAAAGTTTTTCTTGAAAGTCTATAATCCATATCCATTTAAAAGAGAAAAAAAAGTGTATTGGCATATTTTACGTAAAATTATATCATCCCAAAATTCCATTTTATCTTAAAATTTCTTTCTACTAGTAAAACATCTTTACATTTCCTGAACAAACGCCTGTTAGCTTATGGTTCAATTTTATTTATATTGTTTACAATCAATCTAAATCCTAGCATTACTGTTTCTTTAAATAGAAAAGGTTCAAATATGTTCACCATTTTTTTGTTATTTAGAAATCAATTTTGCCTTTACTTTTTTTTATTGCAATACACCAGGAATATCTTTCAGCCAACACTCGGACTTAGAACTAGTTTTTTTTAAAAAATTAATTTTTACATTTATCAATGCAAAACATGTTTCAAAAAATTATATAAATTAGATTAATTTATGCACATATATAAATATTGTTAGTAGTTTAAAATCAATTTTTTTCAATTTTAAATTAAATAGATACTTAATCTCTTTCTAAATGTAATTACCAATATAATTTTTACTCTCCTGACCATCTGCTTATAACTTAGCACACACAATTGCCTCATTAAACATTATTCAATAAACAAATAGATTGGTAAAAATCATATTTATATAGAAACAATTCATGTCAAGTAGGACCCTTGCCTTATGATGGCCGAATTGATGACCGCAACTACTTATTTTGTTTTCTTTGTAATGCTAGAGTGAAAACCATTTGCTCCAATGAAAGCATTGTAGTGTTGGAGGTGGTGTCCCAGTTCTTGGGGAAATTATCAAGGTATCGACCATGAATATAATAATAATCATTTCTACGCCTAAGCAGGTAGTTCATGTCAGAGAACCCTAGTGAAAAATAGCTTCTCATTAACTAAACATTCAGTATCCAGACAATAGAGAAAAAAATATTAATGACAGTGGCTTTGTAACATAAACAACAAATTACTTCTTATATTTGATCCTCGTTCCGAGGGTCAGAACTAGGAGATAGCTCCAAGGTAACTGGACAATGATCACTTCCATAGAAGCCTGCATAGACAATAACAAGGTCATGCTTGTTATAACATATGCAGTTTATGTACGAGTTAGCAATAACACCATATCTATGTCATGACTCAATAGTTTCAAATTGTCTTGAATAAGCAACTGAAAAGGGGTATCAAGCGCTTAAGTAGAAACTACCTTGTAACTCTATCCCATGTCCATGCATTTCGCATGCAACAATCGTTTCTTTAAGTTTTTCTGAAACTACAAAATAGTCTATTCTCATCCTTTTTCCACGGTACCTTCAAAGCAAACACTCATAAGAACTAATAGGCCAAAGCCATAAATTAGATTAGATAATTAATAAGACTTGCTTAAATAGAGAACAGCACTAAAAGAATTCCATTCCTCATATTTGCCACACGCCACAAATTATAACAGTTATACAGAGTATGCCTTTACAGGGATAAAGGAAAAAGAGAAAAAGAAACATGGATCAGACAAAAAAAATGTGAAATTATTCAAGGGCATTGCTCTGAATAATAGTTAATCAGCATTAATGTTGAGAATCAATTCCTATGGTACAAAGCTCAAAATGAAATCAACTTCTTACTTTCCAACTGGGTTTCCAGACCACGAGAAACCTCGCTCCATGTCCTTATCCTTGTGGAGAAATCTATAGGCATCTACCAGCTTTCCCCTGAAGCATGCTCCATAATATCAAATATTAAGACTTTAAATAAAATAATATGCAATTAAAAAATAACGGGTAAAAGGATGTGAATAAGGAGGTACTACAAGCAGAAACAAGTCAAGTATGGCACAAGAAAACATTTTTTATTTAGTTATCCTTGTCTTGGGTTGCAAGACTCAGAAAATAGGGACATGTATTCAAAATTTTAGGAGAAAACTATCTAAAGAACAAATGCAAGGTCCACTTTCCCCTAGTCTTCCAATACTTGCTATAGTTACCTTTCTCTCTGGTTCTTTTCCTTTATTTGAAGCCATTTAAGTTAAAACTAAAAAAGATCTTATTGCAAAGCATTCAACTGTTAACAATGGGTGGTTAAATAAAACACAGATAGGAAAAAAACAACACGAAATTTGAAATCTAACCTTTTCTCAATAGTCACTACTAAAACAAATTGTCTAAACTTCGGGTATTACAAATTGTACCAAATACCATACATAAAACATCACTTCCTAAGCCTTAACATATTAAGATAGAACAGACATTAAATGGATTCTGACAATCCACGTCCTCATCAAGTTAGACAGACTATAAGAAACAAGCTTCCCGCATCACAGTTTTGGGCGGAAGGAAAGATGAAATATTAAGAAATACAAATTACTAACTGATCCAAGCATCATAAGTTGACAACTTTAAGGTACAAGGTTTTGCCATGTTTATGTTATAGCTGACAAAAATCAATGACCAAAAAGAATAATGAGATCACTCACTCTCTTAAGATGGTACCAAATCGTTTTCTTTCAGCCAAGGTAAACCCTGGCTGCCCCCAATCCTGCATAAAGCCATATATAATATGTTTAATTAGTATTTGTACGATGGAAAACTATACTACACTACTTGATGTCAACTGTCAGAGACATAAAACCATTATGGGCCTCTACCTAACAGCTTAAGGCTTTAGGAGAGTGAGTCCTAGACAAGGCATCAAAGCCTCTAAGATTTTGACCCATGCTGCACCCATGCATGATGGTTAAATTAAATTCCAGCATGAGGTAAAGTGAGCCTATGCAACACCCACACTTCAATTCTATAGAGCTCGTCATGTGAGGGTACATGTTAGTCTTAAAGATATAAAACCATCCCTGGTCTCTACCTAATAGCTTAAGCTTTTAGGAGATAAATTTATTTAAGATAAAAGGAATGAATCTATTTTAAAGAAAATTTAAGAGTAAATTGCTTAGACCTCTTTATTTGGAGGAATATATCCATTGAGTTTTGCTGCACTGAAAAACTCTGGATGACTCACGTCAATCTCTTCATGGCTGCACATAATGAAAAATATATAAAGCTCCTTATTAGAAAGTGTAGATGCAGTAGACAGTCACACAGCTAATAACATACATCTAGATCAAAACTCAGAAAAATTCACACAACATTCAAAACAATCCTCTAGTATGAGATATTAAAATTAGAAAAAAAAACCTGAAAATATTCATTTATAAGAGTTAAAGCTTGTGACAACAATAGGAAAATTATGATTTTAGGTTAAGTAAAACCATATCTAAAAGTTAATCAAGCAAAGTGTAGCTGAATTAGTTTCTTATAATGCATATAGTTATATCAAAGTAAAATAAAGCATAAATCTTAGTGCTCCTCTCAAACTGTTGGATTTTTGCTTAGTTCATCACATGGCTGGTAGCAAAGCTAGATGAAGCCAGCAGTTGATCTTGGCTCATAACAGAACTTTATGACAAAAGAATGCGAGATAAAAATATGTTCCAGAGGGTGTAGAATCCAGTATCCCCAAAGCCCAAAGGAAAATGGAGATTAACCACCTGACATTCAGATCTCCACACCATATTAAAGGCTTGTCCAAATTTTGTGTAACAAATTCCAGAATTCTTTTGTCCCATTTTCTTCTCCTTTGAAATGAGTTTGCCTCCTCTTTCCATCCGTTGTTTGGCACATATGTATTCAATAAGCGTAGTGTTTCAAATTCAGCAAGGATTACTCGACCATCTGGTTCATGCTTTGAAGCTTACAACAAAAACAAGAATTAGGATCCATCAGCAGTAAACAAAATGAGGAATATAATCGAATGCAAATATGTTAAAAAGTTATTTTGGCAAAAGTATCTATTCTGATAGTCTTTTTAAGACATAAAATTCATTTAAAAATTTGAACTAGAATTTTGAATAATAAAAATAAAATTTTAACAATTAAAAAATGTTGGCAAACCAAAATATTAAAATTATACTTAGAATCCTCCAAGTGTTGAAATAATAAGGTCATGTGATTCTTCTAAAGTCACCCAAGAGCACTTTCAAGTCATGGCAAGATTAAAAATGACCAACAATTATGTTGACGTTTTTCGGCAAACAACCATTTGAATGCTGAAAAAATCTTATATAAACAAATGAAGCACTTAATACCATAAATACAAAATGAAAATTCTGTGAAGCGGGATACCTGTTTTATCAAGATTGAAAACAACACTTTTTGGCTTGAAGCAGTTTTTCACCAGCAGTGCCGTCCCCGCATACTTTGAATCTGCAAGAGACCACCAAACATGATAGTTCCCAAAAGGTGGAGTTGAAAGTGCTCGCATCAATATCTGCACAAGTTAGAACAAAAGTGGATTCTAAAATATTAGAAAATAATACGATGATTATATTAATTTAGCATAACAGAACCATTTTGTTCATATTTTGGTGTATAAGTAATGCTAATACATGTTAGAGACATCATAAAGCCATTTATAAGCCTTCACCTAATAGCTTAGATCTCATTCAGGTTGGTTGCGAGGTTTTTTTTTTTGTTTTCAAACCAAATTTGAAAACAAAACCTATTTGACTAAAATGGTTTCAAATTGGTTTTTAACACATTTTTCAAAGCAGTTCTAACTCAATTCTTGAAACTAAAAAAAGATTTATTGATTGTTATTTTTAATTTTAAAACCTTTTCATTTTCAACTCTAAATTCATCTCAATCACCATCACCAAATCATTACCACCACAATCACCATCACTATCATCATCACTACTACCAAAATAATAATAATAATTTTCTTTTTATTTTTTATCGTTTTAGGGTAGTTTATTTCTTTGATAAATTTTTTTAATTAATTTTTTATTTATCTGTTTATCGTGGACTCATAGTAGAGGGGTAGAATAGAATGAGTTGTCTCATTTCTACAATAATTTTTTAAAAACTAAAAACTAAAATTGGATTTAGTTTTTAAAAATTTCAAAATTAAAAACTAAAACCACCCTGAATGGGATTTTAAACTTTTCGGAGAGTTGGCCATTGACATGGTATTAGAGCCTCTATGACCAAATGGCCTACAGATTGATCCATGCCATCTTTATTCATCTAAATAAAAGTTGAACTTTGGCAAATAGTAATTAATAAAAATTGGTCATATGCATTGTTAAGTGTCCACACTTCAAGCCTAAAGGGCTCTAGCATGAAGGGATGTGTTAGAGATGTACAAAGTCATTCATTAGTCTTCACCTAGTAACTTAAGCTTTAAGGAGAATTGATCCTTGAGCATGCATACCATTACATAAAGATTTTAGCACACCCCTTGTGACTAAAGTAATTCAAAGACCAATCAAAGAACTTCAAATGTTACATTGATGTTATCACAGTATACACTTTCATTTTGAGAACTTTATGATGAGTTCATAATTTCATACATCAAGTAAAGTGATCATACATTTAAATAACAGAACTTGGAGCTCTTTATGAGAACACCAAGGCAGATATTCTCATAACTCTTTTCTTATTATTTATAAGTGAGAGAGGTGTACTTGTCAAGCGGAATCAGAGGCAGTGCTTTTATTTTCATAGAGATATCTCCTCCTTCCTAAGGTGCATGTGCACTCTCTCCCCTTGTTTCCAAACACTACAGTTTTTCCTTAGAGATGCCTCTCCATCCCCACCCCAAGCCTCAAACTATGATCTTTGAAGGGTCCAGTGTACAATTCCACTTTCCACACATTCCATTTATAACCACATTTATCTTGCATTAAATTGGGTGTTGGAGCGGCCTTACAAGTAGCCTACTTCCACCCATTGACAAATTATGTGCATTTCAAGCATGCACTTCAGCAAGGAAGCAGGCCCTTGTAGACAACCACTCAGGTTCAAGGCGGGAGTGCTTCCTATATGACTATTTTCTCTTGGTGTTCTCAAATGCTACTCCATCCAGACATATAAAATAACAGACTGACGTGTACACTGGAGAAGGAAGGATATAGGATGCAAAGCAAATGCCACTTTCGTAGGAGTAAAAAAAATGAGAAATATCAGCAATGGACAACTTAATTTGCTTTGTTTATCAACCAGCCCCACTTACAGATCTACTAAGAATAACATGAATAAGTGATAAAGACTGGATTACTAGCTAGTAAGTTTTATTAAGTATTATGGTTTTTTCCTCATCTATAAGCCAATAGGTCTAATGATTAGGTCATATAAGAAGTGTAATACATACTTAGAATCACTCACAGTCTCAGAAACATATGTTGTGGCTATAATCTGTGGCAGGACAGAGAAATACCTTCTTTTCTTCCCTGGAGGAGCTTGTATCATCTTTAATTTCTCCCTGATTTTTAGGAGCGCCCTTGGATCCAGCAGCAGGCATCCGCACTTCCTAATGAAGAACTCATGTTACAAGATTCTTACCAAGCTTCTTCCCAAGCTTATCAGCATAAATATGTTACGTAACATACGCAACAGAACAGAACAAAACTAGCTAGGAGAAAATTAATAGCACCTTGATAAGGGGACAATTAAAGCTTCATTTCATGATTCAATATAAAACAACTTGGCTTAGATTATAATTATTTATAATTATAAGATTCTATGACCCTCCTACAACTATTAAGTAATAGAAAATAAGAAAATAAATAAATGAAAGAGGGTTGGAAATCGCAATGCATGAAAGGGAACCTGTATGGCAATGACATCAGGATCGAAAGTAGTGACGAGATTGGTGAATTCTGGCCAGTTGTTTTTGACGCGAAGGAGAAAGCTGTTGGCATTCCAGGTCATAAACTTCAACGGTTCTTTCTTCTTATTGTTACTCTCCTCTGCCTTAGTCTCAGCGTCAGCGTCATTCTCTCTGGGCTTCTTCACACAACCTTCTGAATCTTTCTCCACTACTTTGAAGAATCGTTTCATTCTCCCTTCGCTCTCTTCGCTTTCAACACTCACTCACTACTCTTTGCTTTGATCCTTCCCCCAGTGACTCACGCTGTTCCTTTCTTTTCGCATTCCCATGATATGTTTATTGTATTTCAAAAGTAAAACACTAATATAGGGATATTTTAAATTTTAAATTTAGCTAAAATTTAAAAATATAAATTAAAAATTATTTTTACATTATAAGATGTGAGCGTATTTAATTTAAGTAAAATCTCAAATACTACAAATTAAAAGAAAATAATAAAAAATTATAAGTATATATATATAATTAATTTGAATATATAGATTGAATTTGAAATGAAAATTCTGAATTGAGAAAGATGAAAAACAATAAAAACACTCAAAAGTTATTTATTTGATTTCTTAATTCTTAATTTTATTATGTTTCAGTGTTTAAAATTGATATGTAAAAATAAAAGAAAAAAAATATAATCTTAATAAAATTCTGAATTTGATAAAAGGGATTCCCAATTCTTTTGAATTAGTAATTCAATCTTAATTTGACAAAAGGGATAAAGTGTACATTTATAAAAAGAATAAAAGTTAAAAATTAATTGATATGAAAATTTTAGAGTATTTATTTATTAAAATTAATAATCAATTGAAAATAAATTAAAGTTTATAAAGTTGGTGAAAAGAATCGATCCAAAATTATTTCATGAAAAGTAGGGCTTCAAATTTAAATTCAATTCAATTTTTTTTACCCCGGTTCAATTAAGTCTTATTTAAATTAACCCGTAAAAATTTTAAAGATAAAACTTTCATTAAATTTGAACATCATTTTAAAAATTTAAATTGAATTTAAATTTTTCTTGATATACTACGATCTGTGATATGCATTGGATTACATTCATTTTATCACCTCTATTTATAATGTTTATTTGTGAAAATAATAATTTTTAGAATTTAAGTATCTTTTTATTTTCTTAATCACTTTTTTAAAGTAATGAATAAATAGGATTTGGTTTAAATAATATATGTGTTAATTGTTTTTAAGGAGTGTTGATATAAAAAAAAATTTACTAGAAGGGCTAGCTACCATAATGTAAATGCTTATATTTTGAATGAAATTACTTTCTACAAATGATATATGTTATCTAAATTTTTTAAAAAAAGTTGGAAGGAACAAAGAAGGAAACAAGAAATAATTTTATTCTTTACAAACCTAGTTAATAGTCATGATAAGAAAATATGATGGGGGAATTGGATTAGAAATTATTAGGATAGGATATTTATTTTTGTCTCTCACTTCAACCTTTTTTCATACAATTTTTTCTATGTTTTTCTTATTTTAATTAGAAAAATAATTTGAGTATTTTATAAAATTTTTAAATATATTTATATTACTTTTGGTATTTTGGAACTTAAATTTTCTAAAATTAAATTAAATTAAATTAAAAATAATTTTAAATGTTGAAATCATATTAAATTAAATATTCTAAAATAATTTTTTATTAATTTTATTAAAGTTTTAGGAGTGCCTATAATAATAATTTATTTTTATAATTATCTCATAAAATAGCTTGATGAGATAAATATGAATCTTATATAGTCTTAGAGGAAAATAAAATAGGTTAAATTAAAATTGTAGTTCTTACAATTTTTATTCATTGTTAATTTAGTTATCATAATTATTTTCTTTTTAAATCAACCAACGCATTTGTAAAACATTTTTAAAATTATCCTTGTCATTATAACATGATTAGTTGACGAATTGCACGTTTCTTTGTCCAGTATATGCTTCTTCATTTGCTCCTTTAACATCCATAAATTTGTTTAGTTTGATAATAATACACATTTTTAAGTATATAAAGGACAACAATAATAACTCATTACTTTACTAATCTTGTTAGGTTTTATTCTAACAGAAAACTAAATACAGATTTGATCAGGTTCTTCCATTCAAGCATATATTTTTTGTAGGTAGTCTACTCTTTTAAGTAAAAACTCTGTTGTTCTTCGTAGGTATTTTTCTATACGTTCCTTCTTTTTTTTTTATAAAAATCCAGTAGTAATTATATTGATGCTATTATAATAGAAAATTATTGTAAGAATTTTGTTAAAAAAAAGTTTAAAAAAATAGAATTAGGTTGAATAAAACTAAATTTTAAATGTTGTTAAAAAAAATTTATAAATTTAAAATTTATAAGATAAAAAATTATTAAATAGATATAATATATATATATATATTAATTATGTAAATAATATATATTAAAATAAATATAAATATATATATAAATATAAATATACTTTTAAATAGATTAAATTTTTTTAAAATTTAAGTTTAATTTATTTATTTAAAAAGATTCTTTAACAAATTTAAATCTATTTATTTATTAAATAAATTAAATTAAATAAATTTTAAACGATCCGAATGGTAAATTTTATCAAACAACTTTGTTTATTTACATTTTTATTTACAAGATCTCGTTTAATTGAAATAATTTTTTTAAAAAAAATATGTGATTCTAATTTTAAACGAAAAAAATAAATTTAGTAATTTAGACAAGGTGAAACAATTTTTTATATATATATATGAAAAATATAGATAAATAGATATATTTTTTACTCAATTTATAATTTATTATTTTGACCAAGTTTCTAATTTATTTGAATTTTATAATATTATTTAATAAAGTAAATCAAGTATTTTGGGTTATATTTTTTTTATTAATATTACCAAATTCTATGATTAAATGATTAGTGAGGTACAGGAGTGTGTTATGCTTTCCTGTGATCCACCGTACCAAAATTTAAAATCGCAATATTTATATGTAGGGATGGAAATCTTACACAATATTAGACATTGATTAATATGTTACAAATACACATGCCTTAATTCATTATATTTCAATAAATTGGTACGTTCTAATACGGTAAGTATATTTCTAAGGGATCCCAGTTTATTTGTAGCATAGTTCCCATTTGAGTTTTCCTTTATGATCAGGATAAAAAATTTCCAATCTAACTCTAACTCAACCTTCCTAAATCCGAATGTCTCAAACTAGATTCATCACTTCCTAAACTAGTTTTAAAAAATTCAGTTTGGATTGGCCGATTCAACTATTAAATCACTAAATCAATCGCATAGTCGATCCGAGTAACACTATGGATCGGAAATACACCAAAACTAGTCTAAGTCAGTAAAATTTGGCTGAATTTTAGTAAAATTGATAGCTCAACCAGTGTTCAGTGAATCATATAAACATATTCTTTTTTGGCATTGTTGTTATGAGCAATTGGTCACATCAACCAATAGTTGGTAGAAAATGCTCGCAGATTTGCCATCATCAAGCTGAATGTGCAGAGATATAAGATGATTGTGGTTCCTCTGATTTTAGGAACATGATAATACATTTCCAATAAACTAAATAGTAAAGAAATAAACTTCTTCCTACTCTCACCACTGTGGAATGAAGGCAATAGTGAAGTACAATTCTTCTCATTCTTTTAAATATTAGTGTGTTTGGATGATTTATGAAATAAAAAGAAAAAAAATATACAGGATTGAAATATATAGAAAATAGAATGGAAAAGATATAGTGTTTGGAAGTATAAAAATAGGAAAAAATAAATAATTTTTTTATTTGTATGAATAGAAAAAAAGTGAAAAAAAATAATAAAAGAAATATTATATTAATTAAAAAATAATATAAATTTAAAAAATTTATTTTTATTAATATAACATTTTTTTTAATTTAAAAATTTTAATATAAATGTAAATTATTTATTTTAGATTTAAAAATTTTCTCCCCACCCAATTTTAATTATGGGTAAAAGAAAGACATTTTTTTTATATAAAACCCATCTTAAAAATTATTTCTTTCCTAAATTTCAGTTCAAACAAATTATAAAAATATTTTTTCTATTTTCTTTTTTCATCCAAACTAACAAATAGAACATAAATCCTCTATCAAATGCCATCTTAGTGTTACATTTTTCAAACTTAAACATTAAATATATATTGTATTGAAAAGCCAATTCTCTAAATTCCAAAATCTCAAGCAATAAGACACATTGATGTGATCTTCCAAAAAGTTTTATAATAAAATATTATAAATTATAGGCAATTCACTTTCACTTTTCAGAACTTCAATTTTTTATATTATTTAGATCTTCGAGTTTTAAAAATTTTAAATAAGATGAAACTGAATTATATGTTAGCTGTGAATTTTTTATTTTTTCAATTGATATAAATATTTATATATTTATTTTATTTTATATATCCAGTTTAATCTGTTCAATCACCAACCCATTGAATGAACTAATATCCTATTAACCCAATACCTCAGCAAAGTTTAGGGCTTAAGGTCAATGATCATTTCATTTTTAATAACATTGTCCCAAGCACTTCAAATTTCGATATCAACAACATTGAACATTCCCAATCTATGATCCTTTATTCCCCGCCCCAAATTATCCCTTAATATCCTTTAATTCGCTCTATGTTGGTTCCTTGTTGGCACCATTTGAGTTATAACACCATGCATCCATCCTTTGGATGTTTCCAGCAGAGTGCAATCAGTTTAGTGAGAGATGAAAGGCTCAAGTTGCTCAGAATCATTGTTACCGACAAAAGGAACCGCACTTTTAAACTTGGCTGATATACAATATTAAACTAATCATGATAAAGGTGACGAAACATGGTTTCCTTTTTAGAAATGATCAACAACAAAATTTGTTCTTTTTGAACCAAACATAAAAGACTCACATGCAAAACACCTACACCCCAAATTTAGGCCTATCACACAACTATACACACGCAAAAACTTGTGACTATTCCCTCAATCATGGCCCCATTTGGTACCTACCTACCTAACTAATATCAAACAAAAGTACCCTAGATATGTCTTTTACTTTACAAGAGACTGAAGCTTTGATTATTCCAGTTATTGAGCAATTATTTAAATTTTTAAGCCTCATTCATTCTCTTTATATAAATAATAAAAAAACACTTAAAAAGAAATGAAGCTGCATTATACAACCCATTGTGATCTTTTCTCATTGACTAAAAAGGATGGGCTTGAAAACATAGGACAAATTGGGCACTTTTAGAAGAAACTGAAATCAAACAAAATCCTTGAGTATCACTTGACAATGTGCTAGCTCACGTATTGCTTCTCAAGAAGGCTACCACAGAATGCCAAATCAAATCTCTCCTCAGGAGGATCACCAATGAAGTCAAAAACCGCATCTGCATTTAAGAAATCTTCATCTGCTGTATAACTGCATTTGAATGAAAAAATCAGTGGAAAGCAACCTCATGTTCACAAAACCATTTTTGTTTAAGAATGTTACTGAGGTAGTAAAGATGGCTGCCACCGCTAGCAAGCTTTGAAGTTTAAACAAGCATTTAAAGGTAAATCAGGAGCCCAAAGAGTTTATTAAAATTGACTATGGTAATTGGTCAGGGCTTATGTAGAAAAAAGCAGCCTCATATTGGAAAAGCTATTGCGTTACATTATACTGTTGATGTCCAAGAAAAAATAAGCTAACAACAAAATTGAAGAAAAGAAACTTGAGGAAGCTCCTAAATCTTCACAAGATAATTCTATTAAAAGATACCCTAAATTTATAAGCTAACATAAATGTCATTTAGCTATGCTTTGCCCATATAATAATCATTGTAGAGCAGAAAAGTAAAATGAGACACCCTGTCTCCTGAATCCCGATGCGTTTAACCCAATCCAATTACAGAGAACTACCTCTTTATAAATCTTTAAACTATATTCATGAATGTAATTAATACAGTTTCTACATATTGCATGTGATGGATAAAATATAATTTCACAATTCATGTGCTAACTTCTGAAATGTGTCACAAAAATTTCTAATTTCATAAAAAGTCTAGTTTCTTTTTCTCCTAGCGTGTGTAAATATCTGTTGGATTCATTTACTTTCCTTGAAACAGTGTCACACTTTATGACTTTAATAATGAAAACTGTGGACACTTCCCAAGAAGGCATATACGTTCTGTGAAATGACGAGTGTAGCCTTTACATAATAAACAATAATAGTTCCATAAAGATGCTGTATACAATTTGAAGTACAGTTTGGTCAGCTCAGATAACTATCTAATCATGTGTAGAAGTATTCACATTGTATTAAAATATGATCAGATATTATTAAGGTAGGATAAACATTTTCATGGTATTCACATTGTCTACCAAAACAAGTAGAAATATAGAAAACACAAAGCTGAATCTCATTTTGTAAATAGAAATATACCCGCTCTTTGTTATTATACACTTCATTCCAGCTGCTTTAGCAGCTGCTAGGCCTATGGCACTGTCCTCCACCACAACACAACTGTAGAAAATAAATAATGACATTTCACATTCAAATATGGCATGCCAATGCATAAAAAGTGAGTGTCAAACACTTAAGTTGTTGTGTAAAACACACACATGTTTGAAAATTGAAAGGTAAAAAAGGATTATCTGCAGAATATATCCAAATATAGGTTCAAATTATTTTCTTGTGAATGAGATAAGCCATCATAAAATAACACCTGTAACCTGCTGTGTCAAATCTAACAGGAAACTGTAGAACCGTGTGGCATCTTTTTTGAATAATAATTTTAGCACAAGTTATTGTCACCTAGGCGCTGCTATTGTGAGATACCTTGAAGGTTCAACACCCAGAGTGCTGGCTGCTAATAGATAGATGGCCTGTCAGAATGAGCATAATGTAATTAGCTGCTTAGATCATGTCATATAGTAAATTCAATCACTTAGAAAGAAAATTGCACAATTCAATTTGGGTATAGTATAGTTCAGGTTACTATACCACAAGAAAACTTTGTATAAATAGTCACTGAAGATTCCAGAACACTAAAACAGATATACATAACTTCATACCTAAGCATAAAACCATAAAGGACTTTTAATCATTGAGTTTCATTTGCAAATTGAATTTTACTGAGTGGAAGGAATTCTATGTTAATATGCAAAGCCGTAAAGTAGGACTAACATATGCTGAATTTTGTTTGTGTCCCGAAAAACTACTAAATAAACAACATTTGAAGGATGAACATCTTACTGGATCAGGCTTTTTACGAGGAACCACATCTCCTGCAAATATCTTGATTTTTTCTGCTCGCTCAGGTCCCAACAAGAATGATACTATTGCCGAGACCTAAAATCAACTCAAATTTTAGGTCTGAAGATGAAATAACAAATAAATGTAGATCCAATCACCAGTACCATATGACTCATTTAGTGATAATTATTAATTAATCTACTAATAATTTGAAGGTTGACTGACTAACAGCTCAAATTGTCCTTTAGTCAGAAAAGATTCATTTAAAGAATCACATAACTGATTATGCATACCGCCTTCTCATTGGATGTGCTGCAAACTGCAACATTGACTCCTTGAGTTAAAGCCTGATCGATAAGCCTATATATGTTTAGAAAAAGAAAAAGACAAAATAAGATAAGGCACATTTTTTATTCCTGATAATGAACCATACACTTTTTGATCTTGAAACATATAACATGAGAGCTATGAAAATTTGATCAAAATTAAGTGAAGTCATACTCCAAAAATATCAGGGAGGAAAAAAGGTCATGAACTAATGAAATGGAATGCTTCACATGTTCTAAATACTAAATCAACTATTTTGCAGCTAATTAACTTCTCTAGACTTTCAAGTTCAAATGAAATTGCCGAGAACCAACTATCCCAATTCCCAAGTTGTTTTAAACTTAATTTAGTTAAGAAGAATGGAGACAGCAAAGATCCAAGTCATGCCAAACTGCTTGGTCCAAGAGGTTCCAATATCATGTCAAGCAAAAAATCAATCCAATGCTCAAGCTATTAAGTGGAAGCTAAGGAATTGTCTTATTTATACATTTAACAAAAAACATTATAGATAAACAGTTCGGATAAAAGATAAAGAACAGATAGTAACCAACTTTGCAACACCTGGGCGAAGAGGCAACAGTTTTTTCTCAATAAGAGCCATGAATAGTTCTGTTTTTCGCTTGTGAAGTGAAGCTACGAATTCTTTTCTTTCTTGTTCACTTGCCGGGGCATTTGCAGGCCAACTTGTCTTGTTAAAGTATGCTGTCATCCTAATAAAAACAAGAAGAAAAAGAAAGGTACATCAAGTGTAGCTTCAAATTGAATCAAAATATGAATTCAACAATGGCACCAATGTATCCAAGTCCAATTAATTATTATATTTTTTAAAAGATGAGTTTTGAATTGAGAGACACAAAAGAGAAACCTTTCTTTTCCACCTCCAATTTTGAGCAATTCCCCGTACAAGTCCACATCCCAGGTAACGCCTAGTTCCCTCTGCATGGTAAAAACCAACACAAGGCAACAAGTAAAAGACATGAAAGAAGAAAGCATTAAGAAATAGAAAAGAGTATGTGAAAATGTTTCCTTTTTATTATTTACAAAAATATCATCTTTCATATTTTTTTATCGAAGTAAACAATAGTAAAAATAACTTTTTTAAAAACAAGATAGTATTTCTATAAATAAAAATAGAAAATATTTTCATAAATAAAGCGATTCTATGAATTTGTCTATGTTGCACAGGCACTAATATGAATATGGATAATGAACTTTTTTGAAAATACGACATTGTAAAAAAATTAAAATAAAGAAAAATTTATTAAAATAATCGTAACCAAATTTAAATAAAAATGTTACAGGTAGGTTATAATAATGATTCTTTCGCTATCTAGGAAAAATACACATTTAGAGATTTGAAGACAAGACTATCTAGCATTGATGATGGATTGGAAGCAATTGTATAATAAGTGTATATGTATCTGATACGGATAAGATACGAATACATGGCTCATTTTGAAGCAACCATACATAAGTGTACGCACATACCTCCTGAAAGGTTTCGTTGAAAGATATGCGGTGTCCATCTTTCTCAGTGTCTACAAGGACTCCGTCACAATCAAATAGAAGAGCCGAGGGAAGGGTGGAAGAGGAAGATGCTGAGGCTGAGGAACGCAGCAACCTACGAAGTGGAACTCTTTTAGTTATAGTGATTCCGAATGTTGATGTTGTTGTTCTTGATATCTTAGGAGCAGTAAGTGTTGTGTTGCCTGGGAAAGAGGATGATGGAATATGATGGTGATCGTTTTGTTTGAGGAGGCATTGCGTTTTTGGTTGAGGTGTTGGAGTCAAAAGTGAAGCAGAGGAAATGGAGATGATGCTGTTTGCTGCCATCACAATTCACAAATCTCCTCCTCGTTTTTCCTTCGTTCCTTGCATTCTTCAACTTATCTGCTTCGCCGGGACCGCTAAGTCCAACTTCCAACGTCCAACACAGGTTTTGATTAGGTTCAGCCTTCTCATCACTCTCCACGTGGAAAACTGTCTTTTCAGTTTTCACACTTTCGACCTTTTCTTTTTTAAAATTGTGCCCCTCAAAGGCCCAAAAAACCAATTCAGGCCTGTAGATTGAATTGGACAGCAAATGATCAGGCCTCAGACTGCTGATAGGGCTTCATTTTTCGCACGCACCTCGTTTTTTCTTTTTACACCTCCACTTTTATTGATATTTGGATATTTTCATTTTATCTTTTATGTTTTTTAATATACATTTCACAAATTAATTTACGAAATATATTTTACGAAATGTATTTTTACATTCCGCAAATTAATTTGCGGAATGTAAATTTTTACATTCCGCAAATTAATTTACGGAATGTAAAAATATATATTCCGCAAACTAGTTTACGGAATATAAAAATACATTCCGCAAATTAGTTTACGGAATGTAAAATGTTTACATTCCGTAAATTAATTTACGGAATATATTTGTTACAGGGTATAATTAGAAAAAAAATTTACAAAAAATGAAGAGGGTGCGAAAAGAAAATACGGAGCTCGTTGATCTTCGGTTGTGGTTATCATTTCTAGATACTTTTTTTTAGTATAACATGTAAAAAACTGACGATCTAGATACTTTTTTTTAGTATAACATGTAAAAAACTGACGAAATACGAATTCAAAATCTTTATGTTAAAGTACAATTACTCATATTTTCATTTATTTATCGGTAACTAATTCTAGTGGCGGCTTTTTTTTAAAGTGAGGTGTGACACGCTTTGATATTAGTCGTAAAAGTAATTGTTCATCTAATCAATACAAAAAATGCAATTATTATTTTAATATCTATTTATAATCATTTTATAAATATAATAAAATATTAATCATATTTATAAATATATAATATATAAAAAATATTCAATAGATCATTTATTTATATATTTTTTATATTAAAAAAAATAAGATGTAAAATCTTAGAATCATTAAAAATTACTACTAAAATATAAATATATATATATATATAAACATATTTTTTAATTTTTTTAAATAAAAATTTATTTTAATTTTCGATAATTATTAATTTCTCAATTTACAAATTTATTTAAGTGTGAAATGTCAATCATGTCATATTTTTCGATATGAAGAGTTGTTACATAGAGTTAAATGATAGCAACAAAAGAGAGAGAGAGAGAGAGTCACGATTCTTACATGTACCTAAATAATAAACAATAAAATGTAAGATTAAAGCATCTATAACCATACTAACCTAAATGTTCATTCTAACGTCATCAAAAGTATAGGTACATACAAGGTTAATGCGATGTTTATGTTATGCATGAATGCACATGACAAACCTTCATGTTCTTAGAGAGTTTAAATTCATGTTAATTATTATTGACTCTCTTTAAAACTTCAGTCTATCTTAGACTTAAAATATTGTGAATGTGAGCTAGTGTCTAATATCCTGGGAAGTTGTCAAGACCCCAAATTTTCACATAGTCTCTCACTGCAATTCATCAAATCCATTTGACTTTTCCTTAGATAAAAAATTAACGTCCATTTGACAAATAGACAAAAAATCGATTCTTTGACCATGATAATCCTCAAGGTAAGTCAGAGCGGTCAAGTTTGCAAAACATGATTACCTCGACATTGAAGAACTACCCCAGGTCCCATGTAAGCCATCACATTCAACCACTACCCTCTAGGCTCTTAAACAACTGGCCCCGACAATTTCTCGGCATAACAGTCGTGACTTCCTAATTTTATTATATTTAATATGCATGATGCATGCTTACAATAAATTTAATACATTCAATCAATACGTCACATGTTCATAACACACTTTCTTTTGTAACCTTTAAGTCAAATTCCTTTAGGTTCCTAAAAAAATTCTGACAGACCTCTATTTGTACTTAAACACTTCTTTATCTCTTATAAGATATCGTATCAATATGAAATATTCTTGTCCAACAATTGTCAATTTCATTGGAATCTCTTATCCTAATATTTATGGGCCAATTAGGCTCTATGCGGCCAAACATACAATATCTTGGTTCAAATTCATTATAAAAAATAATTTTTCTATAATCCAACATCCTTAACATTCTACAACTCAATAGATAAGATTTAATATACTCACAAATATCATAGTTACTCTAAATTGTTCCCACAAACAATTTTTTGTCAATTACAACATTTAGAACTAAATATATTAACTATGCATAGTCTTGTAAATTATCAATATAATTAATATCCTCAAAGCCATCTCTAAACTAATTGTTATAATTTTTCTCAATTCAAAGGATACCCAAATTATTCTTATAAGCCAATTTTAGCTCGAGTTCAATTTTTAAGGTTAAATTCATGTATTTTACTTAATTCTCCTAAATCACAATTAGCCATATCATTAGAAATGATTACCCTAAAATAATTAATTTCTAAAATAAAAGGAGATTGTTAAATCTTACCCTCACCATACATTCCCTTAGAATTTTGGCCAATTTTAACCGAATAAACCTAAGCTGAATTAGGGGAACTCAAATTCTACCCTTATATTCTACTAGTACAAGAATAAATTCTTCTCCCCCTTACCTTTCTCAAATAGTCAAGGTACCCTTTAGGTGTGGAGAGGAAGAAATCCAAAAATCTCACTTCCAAACATACTCCCTAAATAATCCATAGCAATTATTACTAACATAAGTTAGTATTGAATCAAATACGGTCAAGAATTAGGAAAAAATTTAATATTTCTCTTCATATAAAAGCTTTGGTTCAAAAAAAGAGAAGGAAAGAAAAATATGAAAATTTTTAAGAAAATTGGTACATTTCTTTTACCGGTAGATAAAGTAAATTCTAAGTTAAAATTGAAAACAATCGAACGGATTGGAAGTAATTTGGAGTTGAAATTTTTGAAAAAGGGAACGATGATTTTCTGTGATTCTTTTCTCTGTTGAAGATGACTCCTCCTTTTATTTATATATATATATATATATATATATATATATATATATATATATATATATTATTTTATTATTATTTTAAGTTATTCGGGTTCCACTAGACCAAACTCGGGTACTTGAGAAAGTAAAAGAAATTGAATTATTTTAAAAGTGTTAAGAAATTATTTAAAATGAGTAATTTTTCCGATTTGAAAAATAATTTAGAAGAGAAAACAAAAGTTTCGCACATTTTGGATCCAATTAAACTCTTTATTTTTGGAAATATTAGAATATTATTAGATAAATTTTAGAAAAAAATATTTTAATTAACATAAAATAATTTTTATACTATAATAATTGTTTTAAAAAAATTTCTTAATCATTTTGTATAAAATTTTCGCCAACGTTTAAAAACCCTAATTAACTTTAAATGGATAATTTTCAAAATATTATTTTTTTAAAATAAAATTTATATAAAATTTCTAAAAATTAATATAAATAATTTTAGTAAAAGAAACTAGTTTCAATTCCCTCTTTTTCTATTTATAAAATTTCCATCTTTCTTTATGAAATATGTGGTTTTAAATTTTTTTTTCTAAACTTAAAATTTATATAAAATTTTATAAAAATATACTAATAAAATTGGTATAAAATAACTTTATTAATTTTTAAAATTTTTAATTTATCTCTATAAAATAAGATAAATAATTTTAATTATAAAAACTAAGCTAAAAATTTATAAAAACTAAAATTTTTAAAATGTTACATGAGATTTAAAAAATTATTTTTTAAATAATATTAATTTTAAAATATTTTTAAGCAAAAACTAGATTTATGATGCATAATTTTATACAAAACTTAATTTATTATGCATTACATATTCTAATATACATTAAAGAATTGTAATAAATTTATCACATTTTATGAAAATATAAAATGCATCACTAAATATATCATATATTTAAAATTCAGATTATAAAAAAATAATACATTAAAAAATATGTCACACGTATATTAGTAAATTAGGATAGACTTATCAGAAATTTTCTTAATCCCTTCCCATAGGACGATTAGGATAGATACGAGGACACCTCAACCCCTAGCCTATGATCTATCATTTAGATTCAATTGTTCCGAATAAAAAAATCTTCATCCATGTGCGGTTTATTTTAGCTAGTAGATTAATAGATTAATCTATTTAATCCATTTAACAATTAAAATAAATTTAAATATTTAAAAATAATTTTTTTTATAAAAATAAGAAAATTAATGAAAATATATATAAAATAAACTATATTTAACAAATTGCTAATAGATTAGGCAGATTGAACTTAAAAAATTTACATTTAAACAAATTAATATTTTTATTAATTTTAATTTATCCAACTAAATTATACCAAAAAATTGATATGTTTAAACTTATATATCTTAAAACTCTAAGTAGAAGAAATGTTTCATGAGCATGATGTAAATTCTATTAATCACATGAACGATGTTGTTAATAATATATATAAATTTAAGTAGAACAAACTATTATTATAATTTGAATCTTTAAAATTAAATTAAATTTAATATCTTAGATGATGAATCTTTAAATTTTATCTTATCATAAATTTAGAAATTTTTAAATTTGTTTAACCTAACTTTAACTAAACCCCTTTTTTTAAGCAGAATATATATATATATATATATATATATATATATATATATTAATTTTATAATAGTATTTTTTTAATATTTAAGTAATACAATGTCTCCACTTGCCAATATTTTTTAAAGGTGATTAGATTAAAATTTTGAAAGGTTTAGGTTGCCTTATGACACTTACACCACACATGCAAAGTAAACTTCAACAAAGTAATATAACAATACTTCAAAGAATAAATACTATAACAAAACATGCCCGTCCAAAACACATACAACAAAACAAGCAACAGAAAAAAAAAATAACAAAAACAAGAACTTCTATTCTCCACTTATTTTCATCCAAAGCAAGCCACTGAATGTAAAAAAAATCCCTTATTTTTTATTTTTCCTCTTCCTTTTTAGTTTTTACTTTATCTTATCCCAGTTGGCCCTACCAGTACTACATTTATGCTTCAAACTTGAATGGCGAGGAAGGCCATCAAACACTCTAAGAGTGGTCTCAACCATACTAACGTAGCCAACAGGAATTCATGAAGGAGAAGGGAAAAAAGTTAATGTAACATAGGATGGATGAAGGTTGAGAGGAAAGAGGAGGAGGAGGGGGGACGACACCCACAAAGAGGAGGGAGGTGTAGATAATATGGAGGAAGAATAGGAAAAAAAAAATACACTAAGGAAAGAGAACCTACTACAATAGGTAGAAAAAAAATCCCATAGGGAGGAAGAGAACCCCTAAGGGGGGGAGGGTGAATCATGCGGGTTGCAGTACCTACAAAGCAAGCAGAGACACTAGGGTTTTAACCGATAGGGACAAATACGAGGCCAAAGGATATTTATGTACTACCCACTTGCCAACCAAGATTGGATTCGATTGATTAAACCAACCTCGTTTGACAAAATTTTGCTTAAATATGATCCAACCTAAACTCAGACTACCACCAAGTAATGTTGGAAATAGAATGAAGAATGTTCATACTTCATAAAGTAACAACAATGCAGTGATATCTGCACACCCATTGACACCCCCGCTTCACGGTAGAGTCACAAGCTCCATCAAGTCAGCACTGTTAGCTACAAATTCCACCACCAAACCTCCATGCCCCATATTCCCATTATGTTGTCATGGTTCATTGTGCATGCCATAGAACCAAACTAACGTCTCTCCTGTTTTAGTCTCAATTGTCATCCAAGCTTATCAGCTCAATGTTCTACTGATCATTCTTTTCCCTATAACATTTCTTCCTCTCTTGATTTTTGGTTTCATCAATGATATTGGTTGATTTTGTATGATTGATATCTTTCTTCCTTTCCACCGATTTTTCTTTTGATCCAAACTCCTATAGATTTGGCCCAACTAACTGGATCCTTGATGAGGAATTGAAGGATTTTGGATATTCTATTTTACAGATATGTAAATAATGAGGAGTTTGACTCCATAGTCAGAGGTTGATTCGATAGGAGTTTGATGCCAGTATGCAATGGGCTTTAGCTTCAATGCAAAGGTGAGGCAATAAAAATTGGCTTTCGGTGACACAATAGCAGTCCAAGGCAGGATGTCATTTAAACTTTGTGATTAATGTATTAAAAAAATGAAAAAAATAAACACAAGCTTTTGGTTCGTTTTATGTTCATGTTTCATTAATAATTACAAAATATTACTTTATTTTTACTTTTTTTTTATTTTAAAAAATTTGGACTCAATAAGTGACTTATATAATTATGGGTTATGTTATTTGTATTAAAAATGTATACAACACACTTTTTTTCTCTCTTTTCATCTCATCACATGTTTCTTTCTCTTTTATTCCTATTTCTCTCTTATATATTTTGTTTTACAAATAGTATTTCTCTATAATTATATAGCTTCAAAATGAATTAGAAAAGAAAAAGAAAAAACTATATACTCAATTGCTCATTCTCAAAGCTCGTAGTGATACAAGTGCATTCCTCTTTGATTCATTATCATAAATGGATATACAACAGAGGAAAAACCTACCTATCTTTGAGGGACTACAATATCATTCTTTAAGAGTGCATGAGGTGAGGCCTTTGCATAACTTTGACATGGTAACTACCTTAACCAAATTAGACTTGGCTGCATCCAGCAATGGATCTGATTGGAGGGCTTTGTCAAAACAATACTTGGCCTCTTCCCAAAGACCCTCAGCAACAAACACAAGACCCAAATTGTTGAATGCAGGAGCATAACCAGGCTGTAGTTCAAGTGACTTCGTAAACATAGCCTTCGCACGTTGATATTGTTTCTGATGGCGGTAGAGAATTCCCAAGTTGGATAATATAGCATGCGCTTGTTGAGTTGTTGCCAAAGACAATGCCTGCTTGTATACTTCTTCAGCTCGTGATGGTTCTTCTGATAGATGAAGTGAGACACCTATACATGTATTATCAACCCATGAACATCTGGAAAGGGGAATAATTCTTTTACGGGAAAGGGGAATAATTCTTTTACGGGAAAGGGATCGGGAGACGGAGCTAAAGTGCCAGATCATGGTCGATAATACCAAAGACATACAATATTGAATATGACGATGAAGATTGCACATTCTTATTATAGCAGAGAAAGAGAGAGGATACCTAGGTTAGACCATGCATAGCTGCAATCCTTGTCACAGGCAACAGCAGCTTTGAGGTATTTCTGTGATGTTTTGAATTGCCGAGCACAAAGACTATGAACGCCTAGTTGGTGCCACTGTACAGCATCATCGGGAACTTCTGCTATGGACTAGTAGAAAACAAAAGATACACCAAACAAACATGTAAGGAACTATATCCATAATAGACACACATGAAGACAAATAAGGTATGTAAACAATACAAGATGCTTGATAAAACCTTAATTAGCAAGTGGACAATTAAGATAAAGGTTGGCCATCCTACGATGATAGCTAAAAGAAAGCAATAAATTACCTGCTTTAAACTGCAAACAGCACGATCTTCGACTTCCATCAGTCCATGCTGTTCACTTTCGTATGCTGATGCTATCTCATGCTGAGCCTTGTGAACCATGGCAAGCCCAGCCCATGCTATTGGAAGCTCAACCAAGGATGAATCGCCATCTCTTATTATAGAAGCCATCTCATTTCCAGCACATGAAAGCAGTTCACTAGGATCTTGAGATCTTTCTGCCTCCTTTATTCGATGCATAGCAACAGCATATCGAGTAGACATGCAATTGGGTTCCAGTTTTGCTGCCTACAAAGCATTGGCAACAGAGGGAAGGGAAAAATCAATAAATGACAATGCAGACCACAAAACTTCCAAAGAAGCTGATTTTCTAAAACCATGCGGGGGCACAAATTATCAATGAGTAAATCCTGCCATTTTAATTACAAAAAAGAATGCAGATAAAAGTATCCATGAAAATTTGTTGCAGAGAATCAAAGATCAAATATTTCCACCAATAACAAGGACCAGGAAACCAATGAACAACCTCAATAAATATGCTATAAATGACTGTAGCAAGGAGCCATGAGCACCTTCTCCAAGCATTTGCTGGAACTTCGATGATCACCAGTAATAGAAAATGCATAGGCAAGATTTGCCCAGATATGGGCTGATTTGCTATCTGCTTTAATTGCAGCCAACAAACATTCCTTAGCAACATTAGCAGCCATGATCTGATCTGCCAAGGCACCTTCAGCAGCGCTTGCACCAGGGCCTGGGATTAATGAAGAAAATCATATAGCAAAATATAAGAACCATGTTACAAAAAAATGTTCAACCCCTTAAGAATAAATGACAAATAAATGTAACATCCCACAAATTTTGAGTGCATAGAGCCATGGAGCAATAAAAGTACCTGCTACAACTGAAGCATGTTTACACAAAAGAAGGGCAGAATAATTGACCAAAGCTGCAGGATGGTTTTGATCTTTTAGAATCAACCCTTGGAAACATTTTGCCGATAATTCCAAATTCCCACTGCAAGGCAATATAGTAAAGTATAGACTACTGAGGAAAATTTGATCACTGTAAATAAAAATTACTATTCAGCCACTCTTTCTCAGATAATTATAATACAATTTTTTAATCTCGAAAGGAAAAATAACATCTATTTTTCCCATTCTTCCCAGCAGGTGGAGCATCCACTCCCATCTTGTAGTATGCACTAAAACTCTTCTGTTTGTCAGTATCTCTCTCATTGTGGGGTAACTGGTAAGTCTGGCGACCAATACTAGTCTTTCAAAAATATTTAATGCACAAAACAAAAGCTTTAGATTATATTTCATTTTTATTTCTGCTTTCTTCATCTATCAATGTAACAGTTATAACAGAGTATGTAGCCTGTTCTTGGTCCAGTTGAATCAATTTTCTTTTTCAGTTTTGCATCTTTTCTTTCCGCCAAGGTCTCCTCAATTATTTCAGGAGCAAAATGAAAAAGATATTTCATATTTTATATCAGAACATCTTCTCTACTCAATTTCTTCAAGCATTCATAAGACAAGATATTTCCAAATATCAGTTTTTAAGGATCGTTGTTTCCTCTGTAAATTGTTTTATTCACATTTTACAGTGCTGCAAAATAAAAGAACACCAACAAGAAAAATACTAGAACACACATTACATGGAGATGCATCTAGCATTTGTTACGGGGCGCTAGATAAAGAAAAAGTTACATAAAAATAGTAACACCCAGACAATGACCATTCATACTTACATTTGAAGATAAGCTATCCCCAGATTTCCTAGGCAATCATAGTTCTCTGGTGCAATGGCCAACAATGATGACAAAACTGAGATTGCACTCTGCACCAGTGTTTAAAATTCACATTGGTTCAAGCACAGGGAAAAAAGTAGTCACATTAAATTTTGACACTGAAACATCATATAAGCATTTAGAACATTAAAGCATAAAGGAAATAGGTACTTGTACCTGCATGCGACCAGTTTTTAGAAGGATAAAACCCAGTGTGGTCCATACAGCTGCCTGTCTGATATCTGACTGGACCGACTCTTTCAGTTTAGAAAGAATCTCTTCAATTTCATGAGGTTCAAGTTCTTTATCTGAACTATTTTCAGATGAACTTTCTAGTATCAGGCACTAAAAGGATTATAAAACATGTCAATGAACAGAAACATTAAAATTATTAATTTATCAAATTAAGATTATTGCACCTGTGCATGGTGAATCTGAACTAAAGAAAGCAACTCTGGCCTATCAATCTCAGCCTCAGACCTGAGCAAAATCTCTTCTGCCTTCTCATAAGCCAATACAGCCTGAAAAAAATTTAGTGAACAATGAGTAAACCATATGTATCAAACATAATGGTAAATTATAAAGCACTACCCAGTACCTTTTGAGCTTGGTTTAATCTTTGGTACATCAAGCCAAGTATAAAATGAGCATGAGCATTTTTGGGCATCTTTCTTGCAACATGAACCAAGCCCTACATGAACTTATTTCGTCACTAATAAAACAAAAACAACAATAGCAATAATAGTTATAACAATAACAATGACCACAGTCATAACAATAAACTACTACTTAATCAAGATTACAGATTTGGCTAGCCAACCTCCCACTTTGCCACAAACAACAATTGATGATGGAAAGGCCGTGATTAGAAGAAAGCAATCTAAAATCAATCGTGGGTAATGTTGAGTGAATAGCTTGCACTGAACATGATTTATGGTCATATATCCATTATAAGCTCTATTTTGGCCATATCTATAGTCGACATAAGATCTCAAAAGCTATAAGCAAAACAATAAATGACTGATTAAGAGACATTAGTTTAGCACAAATCATTTGAAATGAGGAGATATTTTAATCATGCCAGTATTCAACAAATAGAAAGGGAGGGTAGAGGAAGATAATATATTTGAATATTGGTGTATCACCAGGTCACCTTGTCCAAAGAAATACAACATTTTAAATTCAGTACCAATGAATAGTAGCTACAGCATCTAATCATGTTCACAACTTGAGAAGAAGAGAATATATTAAGAAGTTCGTTTTTTAATGGTAACATAGGAACAAGCAAAATGTCTCCATCTTCAATAGGTATCCCATATCTGTCACATCTCACTTTGGATTGTTAGAAATATTTCAATGAATCAAGATAAGCATGAGATAAAAAGAAATCTCCATCCGCATGCCCATACATGATCCATACCCTACTATATTCTACTGAAAAGAACAGTTGAAAATTGTTTCTGATTGCCCAATTATCAATTGCCTAAATACTTCAACAAACAGAAAATCTATTCATGAAAAACATTTTTGATGTCTGATTCTGAGTCACAATCAAAAAGCATATTTTTGGGTAGGAAAGATAGTTAGTTGACTGATTAACTGAAATCCTTAAGCATATAATGTTGCACAGGTACAGGAATTGGGTATGATACAGGTACATCGAAATTTTAAAATTGTTGTTTCATTAAGCTTTTGAGGTATTTGGTTTTGGTGTACATATACAATACAAGTACCTCATCAATTTTGAAATATCCATGCATTAATAGGCATATATGACAAAAAACCATCTTTATCTTCACTTCTTTAGATACAGGTTCATGAATTTTCAGAAACAAAAATAACTTTTTTCTCAAGTACAAACCAAAAAAACTAGTTAGAGTTTAAGAGTGGAATCATCAGAAACAAAAGCAAAAAATATTTAATGAGTTTAAAGTAAACTCACAGTCTTCATACTGCTAACTTTTTCCTCTCGAGATGAAGGAGCCCCTTGAACATGTTGATCACCATCTGCATCAGCTCCACAATCAAGAGAAGAATCTGTCTTACTAGGTCTGGGGCGGCACTTGCCCAGTTTGTTCAACTTTTTACTTTCACCTTCAATGCTGTCAGTGTCTTTGGACAACAAACTTTTGTCTTGACTGTTCTCATCATTTATCAACCTATATATTAATTAAAAAATCAATAAATGACAACAAGCAACAAAAAATACTCCTTCCATTCCTTTTGTTTTGGTGTTTCAGGTTATACTCATAGATTAAGAAACTTTAATTGATATATCATATTATTAAATTGACTAAAATACTCCTATTTATATCCCAACTATTTCATTTATTCTTCAACAACTTTTCACAATAGTGATATGTGAAGACATGAGATGATTGGTGAGAAATATGATTATTTATAATCATTAAATGAGGATATAGGTGAAAAAAATAATTAAATGTCTTGGATTTCTAAAATAATAAAACTTTTGAAAAAATAGAAAAAATATAAAACAACAAAACAAAAGGAATGGAGGGAGTATTAAGTATTACTCCCTCCAGTTCCTATTATAAGTCATATTCTGGAAGTTTTTGGCATTCTTTAATATAAGTCATTTTCTAAAATCCATAAAGCATTAAATATTTTTTTCAAAATTAGCCATAAATATTTAATTAACCATATTCAATTAATTTACATTTTCCAACATTTTTTTCTCTTTCCCAAGAGTAGTGCCTATTCTAATTTAAAGAGATAATTAAATGGAAAAAGAAATTTAAAAAAATGGTTGACCTATTAAATAATGATACTTTTGAAAAAATCATATAACTTAACACATTAACTAACTTTAACTAAGGTGGTGTTTGGTTTGTGAAAACGTTGTTGTCTGTTTTCATTTTCTTTTTTCACTTTTATTTACCAATTCAGTACAAAACTTTGAAAACAAAAACAAAACAAGATGGCATTATAAAAGTGAAAACTGAAAATGAAAACATAGGAAATGTTTTTTCAAACCAAACACCACCTAAATTTCTTAATATACATGAATCAGTTAGAAGTGACTTATATAATAGGGACCAGATAGAGTAATATAAATAATTCATTTTTCATTAACGGGCCTCACCATCTCAACATGATTTTTAAAAATATTGATGACAATAGAATGAATAATAATCAAGAAAATGTATCTTCTTCTATAAAACAAAAGTGGCATTTTTCTCACAAAACCTTGTCAGACTACAACACTCCAGAAAAAATTTCAGAATGAATAAAATGTCATATTATAACACAGGTGCAAAGAAGTACTTCTTTGTTACTTATTTAATTTTATTTTTTGAGTAAACCCTCAATCATAGGTTGGTTCTCCAAAGTTCAATGCATCACCACACTAATTCTCCAAAAACTTTCAGCCACCAAATTAGTCACTCAAGGATCTAAAGCGCCACCACATTAGTCCTCCAAAGATTTAGTCACCAAATTAGTCTCTTAAAACCTAAAACATCACCATATTATTCATCCTTCCAATTTCCCAGCAATTTTATCGCTTGTACTTCATCACAGTTTGCACTCTACTTCTGTTATGAAAACAACTATCTTCAATAAAGTTACAATTTACAAATCCAAAGGCCATTTTTCCATCCTCCTAGTCTATCTAGACACACCGCCAAAAGAATCCCGCTCGAAACAAACAGGTAGCATAACACTCAAAACACATTTGAATACAGCCATAATATAGTTAACTGTCTATATCTTCGAGAGTCTCGTAGCAAATAGACACCATCCAATTAACTCACAGCTTAACGAAAAAGAATTTAACGGTTAAAAAATAAATGTTATCAACCGAGTCTCTGGTTTGGCATCATCATCATGCTAAATGCACAAGCTGAGAACAATAATACAGAAACTCGAACCTTATAAGGTTCAGTAAGTTGGACAATTCAATTGGTTGTCAAAGTGTGAAGAATCGGAAACCAGAAATGTGAGGAAACGGAAGTGATGTGAGAATGTGGAGAAATAAAACCTTGTGACCGGAGGTGGAGGGACGACTGAAGAATCGTCGTCGTCGCCTTCGACTTCGGGAGGGTCAACGTTGAGGTCAGCCAAAACGACGAGCTTCGTTGTCGTTTGGTGGAGAACCTTCGTGTTGGAGCTCTCTTCTGCTGCTGCTGCTCCCAACTTCTCCGCCATTTCTTGTGTGTTAGGTTTCGCATTCCGCATTTTCCTGTCTATATGCAGTTTTTTTTTTTAGAATAAACACCTGAGTCAGTTCTCAGGATTAGATTGTATGGGTTTAGTACTTTTTTTCTCTCTAAAATTTCAAATTTTATTTATTAATTTCTCGTTTATCATAAAAAGCATTTATTTTGTTTTTTTTTATTCCTTTACTTAGAAGAATTAAAGTAAATATATTTTATAAAAATTCAGAAATTAACGATTTTTTAATTTCAAAACCTAAAATATATGTTTTTATTAATTTTAAATTTTATAAAAAATATTTTATTTGAGAAAAAAATAACTTATTCTATAAATAAATTATTTCATTCAAAATTTTTTATAAACCTCTTTTAAACAGTTGAATTAACATGTGATTATATAGATTATATTTATAAAATTTTAATATTATTTTGATGGTTAATATATATTTATTTGAATGTATTTAATAAAATATTAAATATTTTTTTTAATTTTTATAAAATTTTATAAATATAATATATATAATAAAATATATTAATTTAATTATTAAATTAATAATTTAATTTAACTATTTAAAAATATATTAAATGAAGTAACTTGTGATAAATTAGTTCTTTCTCATATTTTATTTATTTTATTATTATTTTTATTAAAAACTAAAATAAATATATTTTATTAAAAGTTAATAAAAAATTTAAAAATTAAAATGTATGATAATCTCAAGTATTAATACGAAAGTTTACTCTCTTTTTATAAATCTTCATTGTTATTTATTTTCGATTTTTTTAGCTTAATTAGAATGAAAACTCGTGCATGTTCAGGAAAAGTATGATTAAAATCACTAAAAATTATAATTTTGTATTCTTTTAATTTATATTTAACTATTTTTTATTAAAAAAATTAGTTGAATTAAATTTAAAGGTTTAAAATCACTTATTTGAATTCAACGTATATAAGATGATTTATACGTTTAGTGGTTTGACATTTATGAATATATATATATAATGTCGTTGATGTTCTCCTGATAATTGATGGTTTACCTGGGATGCAACCATTTATATTGTGAATTTTTTTACAAAGATTGACAAGCCATCGAAAACTAAGTGAAGTTGAGTAAAAAATCATTCTACGAGATAGAGTTAGAGTAGCTGCCTCCAATATAGCAGCAGTTTCTTTCGTTTGCCATCAGGACATGTTTTGATATTGAGAGATGTTTAAGTTCCTTCCACGGGGAGTGATTTGATTTTCGTTTCAACTTTTGGATAATTATGGTTACAATTTTTTAATTTGGAAATGGTAGACTGAGTTTTGTGTGATGAATTGTATATCTTGTATCTGAAAGATACGTATGTTAATTTTATTGTTGGGCATAAATGTGGTAGTAAATTGATGATCACTCTTTTATGGTATGGTATAGATGTTTAGTGAACATTTCTAATTAAGCCTCGAATTCAGAGATTGAAAGATATTTAGAAAACACCTAAACATGTTTTATTCAAAATTTCATGGAGATGTTCTGAAATGTTAAAAAAAACTAATGGAATAATTTTAAATATATACAGATTTATTAGTTTAAACCATAAGAACTGAGTAATGGCACATTTATTTCAGTTTCTTTTAAAATATCTTTATTTTAAAATGTTTTAAAATTTTATAATAATCATTTATATTATTCAAAAAAATTTCTCTTTAAACTAAAACTAAAAGAGTCTAAATTAAAAACTATACGTCATCATTATTATTATTATTTAAATAAACGAACTCTTTAAAAAAATCATATTCTTACATATAAAAAGTGATTTACACTTATTTATATTCTAAATTTAATAGTTATAAAAAAATTTATATTTTAAAAAATTATAAAAGATGATTGTACAACGATAAATGAAACAGAGATAAATATAAAATATTTTTAATATATATAAAAATTATTTAGCTTAAAAATGATTATTTTACTACAAAACAAATCAGTTCTCGTTAATTATTTATTTAAACGAGAGTTTACTAATATTTTAATTTCTAAGTTATTTAGTCTTTTTTTACTTTCTTAATTTAAATTTTTTTATTAATTTCTAGATTTTTTTCATATTTTTTAGATTTGTCCTTGGTATGTGAAGACTAAAACCTTAGTAAACTCGTAAAAGAAAAGAAAGAAACATTTGCTGTATAACTTGTATGAAACGGATAACACGATCAATATACCCTGCAGTAACCGTAATGTTAGGTATTAGCGTTAAATGGTTAGGAACTAGTTGAATATCAGTTAGATAGTTACTGCAATCAACAGAAGGTAGATTTTAAGTGGCTGCTGGGAACAGACTACCTTAAATGATATCAAATAAATCAGGACCCATACATGTTACCTAATCAAAAAGGAAGAAAAAGCTCTTTATGTCAACCATTTCATTGTTTTTTTGTTTTTTTTACAACATGGTCTTATTGTTCACAATTTATGGGATAACATTAGAACACGTAAGAAAATCTGTGAAGGTTGAACCAATAAATTACCTATAAATTTATAAAAAAATAAGTTATCATGTATCATAATTATAAGTATCCAAAAATAAAATAATAATGCAAAATAAATATACACTTATACGTGGTAAAGTATCATGCCATTATCTATTGCTATGTGAAATACAACTCTTGCCAAATAATATGCAAAAACAGAAAAATCCGTCAGGACAGATAACGGTTTTAATGCCCCCATCTAGTTTTGAAGGAACAAGTTTAACAGTTGAACTTCATGATACATTTTTGCATCCAACACAAGTGCACACGTTATGACTGTCATGATCAATTGTATGGTACAAAACTAAAAGTCCGTCAGTAATTTCTTGCTAGCACACTTGCATGTTAGAACAACTTTTTGAGAATTGCTTAAAAATGAACATTTGTTATAGAGGGAATTGTAGGATTAAATTTATCAAGGTAAAAGAAAAAAACTTACTTCCTCCTTTTTTTAATGAAAAAATAATTAATCTATTAAGATTAATTAAAAATAGTTAAAATAATTAAAATATTATAAATTTAAATTTTATCTATAAATTACTCATAATATTAAATATTAAATATTTAAATTTGTAAAATAAAAAGTAAATAAATGTTTCGTTAATATAAATTTTACAATAAAATAAGAGAATAAATAAACTTAACAATTAATTTATATGAAAATGGATTTATATTTTTTGTAATTAAGATAAAAAATACTTTTGATTAATTCTTATAAAAAGAATCAAAGAAATTATATTTAAAAAAGTTATTTATGTAAACGATTATTGTATATAAAAAATAAGATCCACGCATTTATATATAAATTTAGAGATAAAATTATAATTTTTATAGTTGCAGAAATAAAAATGCTCTAATATCCCCCAAGTCATATTAGTAGTTGGTTAAATTTCCAAAATCGAGTTTATATGAATTCCAAAACTAAAAACCATGTTGAGAGCTTTGTTCGCAGAAGCAAAAATCTTTCAACTTCAACCAATAGGGGTTCTAGGATGATACCGAACAAGCTTCTAGTACGCCTTCATAAAATTTTGAATAAAGAAAGAGGTACCATCATAATAAAATCTAGACGAGCAGATCAATCACTCAGACTCTTCCCATTTGCTGAGGGGCACCCCCATTAAAACTTCAAAATGTTCGAATGAGAAAAAAAATTTGAATAACGATACTTTCTTTTGTTGAGTAGAAAAAAAAAATTTAAGTAAAATTTTAAAATTTTCTTTCCTTTTCTCATCAATTTAAAAATCATTTTTTTCTCCCTCCTCTTGTTTTCTCTCCCCTCAAACAGAGGATAAAATGTCACATTTTTTTCTCACAAATCCTGAAACAGAATGAAATAAGTTCAGTCCAACGAGGAGCCACTTACAGTCACAGTGCTCAATACCTACCACAGCTCCAATTTGTCGCAGTCACTAGAATCTTAATTCCAGTATGGCCAGTGGCCACTATTTTCAAGTTTCTTTTCTAACTATTTCGATGTATATAAAGAAGCAATAAACAGATCATAAGATTGGACATAATGAAAAACGATAAATAAGGCTGAAAAATACACTATATTCTCTTTCATACCTCTTGATACAACATCGTTCTGAAGGGTTGCCAACGAAATATAAGACCAACTTTACATCGACTGAGATTCATAGGAACCTCTGTCGGAGACATAATTCGGAAAGAAAAGAAAAGAAAGGAAGGATATAAAAACAGATTCAAAGGATCATTCAGAAGTCCAACCATCCCAGATTAATCCACATTTAGCGGGAGCTAAAGGGCAACAACATATACAAGAGAAACAATGAAAATATATATGTCCTCCTCATGAAGCTGCAGTCTGGGGCAGTTAGACATCTGTGACAATGGAATCAAAAGATGGTAGAAGCCAGCCCTTCCTCACGGCATGCTCCAAATAAAAACTGAATTTCTCCTTTGCGTTTGGAATGTCCAGAGCAAGATCATCAAGACCATCCTTGATTCGGGTGAACCCTTTGGTCATCTGAGTGATGGTGATCAGACCTTCACTAAAGCATTCCTGCAGCAGATCCAGCATCCTATCATTCTTCTTCTCCATCGCCATAACCAAAGCTTTCTTCACAACCTCATGATTAAAAAAAGGCATTCCCAGGTCACGAATACACTGGCATGCTTCATTCACAACACCTCCACTCTCATACTCCTCCAAGAGCTTCACGATCTTGTCCTTAGCATCTTCAATAGCCCATCCAGTCCCACCACCCCAACATCTCAATAGCCTTTCCCCAGCATGACGAGCAGCAACAAGTGATCTAGCCATCCGCACAGTTTCACTCCCACTGCATTTTGGGGGCAACCTGCTGCCAATTTCCTCTAAATTCAGAGGAGCCAATACATCATCAATCACAGCTCGGGCTAAGAAAAGAGCAAGTTCATTTGAAGCATCCAAAATATCCAGTGCCGTATCTTCTGCACTTTCGAGAAGCATGACAAAACCATTAACTATATCATCTGTTGAGAAGATCTCTATATGAAGAGCGGATAGCAGTACTGATGCCATTTCCTTTTCCCTGTTCTTTCTGTCCATAGCAAGAGTTATTAGCTTCTTAAAAAATATTGGGTTGTAATCAGGTGCCCCTAGATCTTCAAGATTTCGAATGAGTTCAGGAATGTCATCAGAGAGAAAATATTCATGAATTATAGTTACAACCTCTTTTTTGTACTTCCTCACCTTTTCATCTTCAACTACGACATCCCCAATTTCACCAGATGGTTTCAAAAATGAAGCATCAAGCCATCCTTCAGATATTGCCTTAGGAACCAACGATTGAAACAAGGTTTTAGCTGATGGAATATCAAGAGCAAGATCATCAAGGACTTCTTCCAAACGAGAAAACCCTTTCACCATTTGGCTGGAACTAATGAGTCCTTCTTCTGCTGCTTCTTTTAATAGCCTCAACATTTGAGGTTCTGCTGAATGGATCTCCATGGCAAGTACCAAAGCCCTCTTCACAACCTCATGATGGAAGAATGAAACCCCCAATTCACGTATACACCTACAGGCTTCAAATGTGTCACCACTATCCACATATTCTCTTAGTAAATCAGTAATCCTCTTCTTCACATCTTCAACAGTGATATGAGTGCTACCACCCCATCTCCTCTCTACAAGTTCGGCATGGTGTGGAGCTGAGAGATAGCTTTTCTCAGCAGTCTGGATTACTTGAACTCCCTTGGAAGATTCTGGAAGAGCCTTCTTGGCCCTGGCTAGAAAGGCTGGAGGAAGGATGTCATCAACAACAGCACGTGCCAGAAATAATGCAAGGATGTCAACTGCATCCAGTATGTCAACTGCAAGATCATCAGCAGATTCAATAAGCATAAAAAACCCATCCCTAATCTGTGCAGGGCTGATGACATCAGCATACAATGCTGAAAGCAGAACTGAAGCCATTTCTTTCTCTTTATCATGCCTATCCATGGCCATGGACACAAGACGCTTAATGAAGTATGGATGATATTCTTCTGAGCCAAGTTCTCTGAGGTCAGATGCAGCCAACTCCACATCCCCAGTACTGAAATATTCCTCTATGATGGATACTACAGCTTTCTTGAATTCATCTAAAGGGTCAGTAATGGTAGATCCAACCAGTTGATAAGGTTCCTAAAAATAGTAAGAATATGCAACCAGAAATAGATTACATGCTTATTCATGTATCCCATTTGCAACAGCCACCCAAAAAAGCAAAGATAATAAGCAGGCTACATGTACTTACAATTTACAGGAAATTAAACGAAAAGGAAAGAAGAAACAACAGAAACACAAAATCAAAAAACTGCTACTGAAAGCATCATGTAAAATTTTCAAGCAGCTCAACCTTACATAACTTATGTTGTCAGAGCTACCTGCTAACCCGGAAAAGAGCATTTACCTCGCCACTGTCATAGTTTGGATCATTCCTGTCTATATGGGATATGCCATCCGTATCAAGCAATTTTCCCCAAGTGCCCTTACCACCAGCACCGTCTGTGTTCAAGCAATACAGCACATCAAATTATCTCATTTAGAACATCATGAAACAAAGCAAAACATAACATCAAGTATAGAAACTGCACTGAAAACTACACACAAGTAAAGGTCCACACCTAATTAACATCGTGAATATTAATCCAAGATGATAAACTAATCTCGGCAGCCAAACCACTCAAAGATCTATTTGGTTACATTACCCGTTAATCAAAAACAGGATAAGACATACAGCATGATATGCATTCCAACCATAATTCAATAAGCTAGAAACTACAAGCTGATCTGAGTAGTTGAAGAATCCACAGGCTAGTGGTAGTTAAATTACACTTAAAAATAAAAAGCCATGAACTCACCCTTCTTCACCCGCACAAACTTTCCTGAGTGCGATCGGCGTACATGCCTGACAGCATGCCCAGCAGTTTGTGCCTTACCACCTCCGGAAGGAACTCTTGTATGATGATGACGTTCAGCAAGCAAGGAGGGAGATTTCGGCGACGAGGACAAATTCTCCACATTCTGACTCGCTATTTTCAGAATTTCTCTTTGTCCATCGGTCAGAAACCCCTCGCTTGATGCCATTTCTGCCTAAAATTTGAATTAGAAAAGAGAAAACACCAATCCTACAACACAAACACAAATCACCGATTAATCCCATCAACTACGAATATCTAAAGAGAACGCCACATCACTCACGCTTCAAACTCAGCGCAAAGCCCTTATTCAACACGTAGGAGATGCACATGCCACGTAGTTCATTATTAAGAAACCACGTTTGGCTGCAGAGAGACTGCAAGAAATAATAGTAATATACTACATCATAATTCACAAACTTCGCTTTAAGAACTATTTGCTTGATTTTCCACGAAGGCTCTGCATCGCCCAACACCAACAGTATCGCGCGCATGCACTGTTCTGCTCTACTTGTTCTGCTCTACTTCGCAGCATCACCAATACATTGTCTTTCATTTCCAAAAGTAAAATATACACACACACGAAAGAGAAACAAACAAGTAGAAAATAAAAGAACTAAAGAAGAAGGAGAGGATATGAACCTGAAGAGAGTGATGGAAATGGAAATCTTAATGGGATTGTCCCGTGCTTGGCCCGGATCTCGAGCCAAGACAGGAGAAGGAATTGGAGGCGCCCAAGAGAAGCGAGAGGATCCCAAAGAACCCTAATCGGATCCGAATCGGGTTGGGGGGTTTATTTTTTTGTGCAAACTGCAGAGTCAGTTAGTGAAACTGAGAATGAGAGAGAAGTGAGAAGTGAGAAGAAGAGAAACGAAATGGATGAGAATAAGGAAGAGGAGGGGCCCAACTAAGTACCCCACAAGTCAGGCTTTATATAAGGAGGCTACCTACACGTCACTGTTATTGTTTCCTCTATCCACGTGTCTCCGTGATGTGCCCTGTCTATAACTGCCACCTGGCTCACCAATCCAAATCCAAAGACCGTACCAAGGACCACCCTTTTTAATTTTTAAAAATTTTCTAATACCCATTTTTTATTAATTATTTAAACTAATAAGATGTTATATTCAATCTCTAAATTATTGACTTCATTCTAACTAAAAAAAAATGATTATACCTTTGAAAAAACTTATTTTAATTCGTTAAAAAAACATTTAGTTCAATTAACAATAAATTTCTTTCAAATTAATTTATTAATTGCCTTTTCGTTCAAACTATCAGTATGCCTTCCCTCTTCCCGTATCAGGTGACGGATTTTCATATCCTCGGTACTAATAAAGGGGGCTGGTCATCCCTTGATTGGTTAGGTAGAAGGAAAATGAGTAAAAAATTTAAATTGAAGAAAAATAAAAAATTTGTTTTTTTTAAAAAAAAAATCTACTTTTTTTTAAATAAACAAAAATATTATCATCTGTATTTTTTAATCTTATTCCTTTTATCTAAATAAAGTATAATTGATTCAATTCATATTTTTTAGAATACATTTTCAATAGTTTGGATAAGTTAATAAACCATTAAACCTATACCCATGTATAATGTGATTGTCTCCCTTTTCATGTACTTGCGACCTTTTTCTCCCGTTCTTCTTGCAAGCTATGATATTGCAGTTTTACCTCAATCTGTTTGTTTAAAAGTTAAATAAAATTAAGTTTAAATTGTTGAGCTAAATTAAAATACATACCAAAATTAATCTTAATTATAATTTTTTATTACATATATATTTTTATTGTAATGTGTAAAATTAATTTTCTAACAATAAAAGAACCAAATACTCTTAATACAACTACATAAGTATAGATGTAAAAATGTTAATTTGCAGACATAGAATTGTCAATAATAATAATAATAATAATAATAATAATAATAATAATAATAATAATAATAATAATAATAATAATAATAATAATAATAATAATAATAATAATAATAATAAAGTCATTTCATTTTAATAAAATGTAAATTTAACCGTTGAACATATGACATTTATATGATAATCATGCACAATAAATTTTAAAAATATTCAAAAGTCACATATATAGTTTTATAGTGAACATTTACTTATATTTTTAAAGATATGTTATATATTAAATTGATGTTATTTAATAAAGTATCAAATGATTTTTAATTTTTATAAACTTAATTTATATAATAAAATTTTTTAATTTAACAATTGAATTTGCTAAATTTACATTCTATAAAGAATTATGAAATAAAATAATTTAAGTAAATGGATCCTCGCTTAATAATAATAATAACTTTAATTAACTTGTATGAAAAGTTTCAAGCGCCAGATTGCCACCAAAACATGTCCTTGTCATTATGACTAATGAGAAACTCAATGATCTTCATAATTTGTAATCTCCCCAAAATTTTGGTTTTGCTAGTTATTTTAAGTACGTGACTTGTGAATAAAGAATTAGAGAGGCTGCAATTAAGTTGTGAAAAGTTCCATCAATCACCAATGATAAACAAAAAACAAAAGCCTCATTCACTTTTTACCGACATTTTATTCTATTTCAATTCGCACGACGTTGCATGTTTAAATATTTGATAACTATTTTTAAGAACTTAAAGATTGGTATCTGCTTAAAATTGAGAGTGAAATATAACTAACCTTCAAGAAAAATTATGTTCTAAAATGTTAATTTTTAAGGAATAGCTTGTAAGGACATTTGCTTAGTTAAATGCAATTAGGAATACCACTGTAAATTTGTACATTGTAAACGTTTGCTCATGGCATCTAAACAGGTTTATTCAATTCATTTTAAAAATGACTTCAAAATATTAATTTTAGAATGTCAAATAACAAATTTCCCTTTAATATACCATTTGCGAGAGATTTTTTAATTTGCGTTATTTTTGGCATTATTTATAATAATATTTCAAAACTCCAAAACAATTTATTTTTTATCATAATTGTTGATGTTCACGGGCAGAATCACGCTTCTGGTCCTAGGAGCAATAACTCCTAGTTCTAGGTATCAAAATACCCAAGATTTTCTACATTGTATGCATTTTCAAAGCCGAGATATTAACATCTAAAATTTGGCTTAGTGCTCGTTCCGCAATTTTCACTCGCTAGAGCCTATAAAATTTCGCTTAGCTTCAAATTTTATAGTTAAGCTTCCAAGGTGGATTGAACTTGGCTGCCAGAGAAAGATATGGTCAGCTTCAGATCTCTCTTACCATATGGCATCAAATGACTAGAAAACTCATTTAACGAAAATGGAGTTATCCTACCTTTCCTAAGTTTGAAACACCTTTTGCCCTGGATAGATTCAAGCCTAGAATACGGCCGATAAATCTTCAGCTATAGTCATAGAATGCCAATTAAAGAACATCAATAACCCAAAAGTGAGGCAACGAATTACCTGAACTTTCCAGTCCCAACCACATGTGACTAAGTAAAAAATTATCTTACATTGCAAAAAATTGGGTATGAATTGGGAGTTAGTTCCCTTCATTAGAATCTAGGTTTCAAACCATGTTGGGCCTCTGCGGCAGCAGTAGATTATAAAACTTATCATGCAAGAAGAAATTCTTTCCTTTGCTATCAACAGCCTTTTTCCACCCACACCATCCCCCATTGACTATTTTCTTTAGATCATCCGTACCTGTATAGTGTGGATCAAGTATTAAAAATGCGCAATCTCCACTTGCTTCATTGTAATCCACTCCCAAAAGTGTATATGCAAGTACACCGCCACCTGCATTTAGAAATCAAAATGTTACAAAAATTTCTTAAGAGAAATAATGGCAAACATAACTCATCTCAAAGTGAATATGCAACTGAAAAATATACTGTTGAATTTCAAGCTACCCTGTGCTAGGCCCGGACACAATTCGGTTCAGTATAGTAAACCAAACATAGCTAGATATATAGTTCGGTTGAACCAAATCCAACCAGTAATATTTTATAACTGAAGCAAACCGGTTTTTGATTCAGGGAACTGCCGTCTGAAATCCCTAACCAGAGAGATTCTTGCACCAAGAGGTAAATAATTCCAACACAGACGCATGAACATCACTCCTCTCAAACTACACTTCCTCCTCTCTCTACCCCTCAATCAACATCAGTGAGCTCATCAAAAACCTCTTCCTGCCAATATCAGTCCCTCTGCCACCACCTCCAAAGAGGTCCACATCAAGTTCCCTGGCATCATTCTCCACATCATTGGCAAGGAGTACAGCGTCAACCCTGCATATGGCAACCTCCATCATCTGTCTCTGCCAGGGCCCAAATCTCATCACCATTTATGCCCGCATATTTGCTAGCAAGATCCAACGAAGATGATGCTGCTGTCAAAGTAAACAGCTTGCATGCAGTACTACTCCTTTTGGGTTCCCAGGATTCTGGATTGACCAATGACAGGGGTAGAGTATCACTGCCACCGCCACCAGAATGGGGGACAAAAAGTTCCAGCTTGCTGAGCTATGGCTTTGGAGAACACAGCCGCTTCTCAGTGCAAAAGGTGTCAGAATGAAGTTAGGGTTCTCATTAATTTAAGAGAGGATATTAAATGATTTAGTTGTGATGGCTAACCAAACTGAAGTGTTAACTGGTTCGGTTCATGAATTGTATTAAAAAAACCTAAAACAGGTTCTTGAACTGTTTTAAAAGCTTTGGTTTGTTTTAGTTCAGAGTTTCATTTGGTTCTTTGCACAAGCCTACACTATACAGGGATATGCCATAGTTAAATAGGAGATAAAAGTAAAAAGTACATCATTTACTAACCAATCATAACAGGTGTACTTTGGTTCTCAAAGTGCAATGCTAGCTCTCGACATTTTTCTGGAAGCTCAGCTCCAGATCTAACGTTGATGACTTTGCAAGTAACCTGTTAAAGAAAGTAAACCCACCCAATCAAAACATTAAGAACTCAATGAGGCTCACAAGAAATATATATTTCATGCACTTTGTTTAGCAACAGATCAGGTATTTAAATTCTAGCCTTTTTGTGTGGGAGGCTCAACATATCTTGATTCTAGCCAGAGAACCATAAAGCACAATGTCCAGTTGGGCCCAAAAACCCAATTGAATCTATAATATATAATCATAAGTCTCCAGCTCAACATTAAGGAATACTAAGATGAGCTAACACTTACACCCAGAAGTTTATCCAAAACAAAGCTCAGCTCAATGGCACCAATCCATTCTCGCGACCCAATAAAAGAAGGATCCTTATCACCAATCTCAACAAGTGTCTGTTGTATTTCCCTGAGAAAGTTGAAGGTTTGTCACGCCAAATCATATTCATATGATTATGCATGAATATGACAAACAAGATGTTTTTGATACGAGGTGAACTTCACCCAGACTAATTGATTCATAAATTTTTTCATTTAAATGAAAAACCAACAACTCTTTAAATGACCAATTTAATAATGCAATACAACAACGACAACATAAGTCTTATTCCCCTAGGTGAGGTTGTACACAAGAAAAATAAAAACACTGCACAATTTTGTAACCAGAAGAAACAATAAGGAAATAATGAAAGGAATGATATATCCCCCCAAAAGAAAATCCATCATTAGAGGAGAGTAAGCAGTAAATACCTATGAGAAGGAACTTCTCTAGCCGTGTAGTTTTGGAGTCTGAACCATGAAATGATAGTCTGGAGAGAGCGGTATGCACAACCCCATCCCTAGAAAATCCACATTAAGTGATTCTGTTATAATTACATCTGCAGGTATGCAAATATAATGATATTTTGTTTTAAGATGTTCTTCAACATCCCAACTCAAGTTTTGTAATTTTAAGTGCCAACTGTCAACAATTTTACATCTATATGGTACATGCAAGTATTTTCCCACCATACTGCTAAATTTCCAGGCAATAATTCTATAGGAGAAATGTGTACTCATTAGTATTGGAGTTGCACATCAGATAAAATCTTAAAAAAGGATTAAAGTATGATTACTGATGAAAAACCACAAAACCTAACAGATAAAAAGGAGCTTAAAAGCACAATAAAATGGTAAGAAGATGTGGGACTTGTTGAGTGACAGAAGGTCAAAAAGCTAAAATGTAGTTCCCAAATAATATCCTTAAGATTCATTACTCATCCCAGAAGAAATAGTATGGAGTGGAGAACAAATAAAGAAGCTTCAAGTGAAAGCTAATAAAAAGTGATTGGCCTGCATTTGCCGCAGTCAAACAGGCTTTTAATGAAAACAGTCATTGAGGTCCATGATAACATATTTGCAAAATCTCAAACAGCAGCTTGATAAGAGGCCTGGATGCAGCTTCTGCAAAATTCACACTAAAGTGCCCTTCCATTTTATCAGAGATATCAAAAGCCAGGATGGTAGCCCAATTCTGCAGGGCATTGAAACACTTCATTTTTTAAGTGGCATGGTGAAATCATGTATCCAAACCACAATTTGCAACCACCTAAACAAGATTATGTTAATTTAGATAAACTTAAACCACTCAGCCATAACAGCTGAGGCTTGTATTGCGTTCAAACTTAAGCATCCACCACTTAAACGTGTAATTTGAATTGGGGCCAAGAAGATAAAGATGATGTATAATTTCATGAGCATGTTACAACCATTAGCAAGCAGAAGGATGCAATTACCGAATCATTATAACCATCCTGAAGATAATGGAAGTATTCATAGGACCCTTGAACAAGGGAAACAGTTCCCCCAGTAACTGCATAAAACATAACAATTTCAAATAAGGCAAAGAAGAATTACATTTAGAATGTGGGATCAGACCATAATAGCAACTTACCCCCACTGCTTGGAATCCCAATGTGTACATCTCTGAGCAAAGATGAGCCTAATATTACCAACAAATATCAAGGAACTTTGAGTATAAGATACATGTTGAGTGATTGGAAAATACAGCATGGAAAGAGGCAGACACAATCATAATTCTCAGCACCAATAGAGCATAAAGAACTTCCCGTTCGGGTGTATATATGTTACCTTTCTGTAGAGAGACAGTACCATTGTTCTTCAATTTTGAAAAGTCCAAGGCATTAGAAATTCTTAGAAGGGGCCGATCAGAAGGTAATCCCAACCTTGAGTGCAGGGATCTTCTAACTTCGACTGCAGAAAGCATGTAAAATTCATACATCACTAATGCTAGCCAAGATCATACATGATAAGATCCTGCTAACACATGCCCTAAATGCACTAGTTAAAAAATCGACAAATATCAGATTTTTATTGAAATACCCAACGGGGGTGCATTGGTGACATTAAATGTTACACTTTAGCATTCTCCTAAATGATAATGTAGATTGGAAAAACCAAAAGATTCAATAGATACATTCCTTATTGAAATTTACCAACAGTAAACAATATTGCTTTAATCTATATTTCCTAATGACAATTACAATGTAAAAGTGTCCTATCCATGACAGAGTTTAATAGCATACCTTGTTTCATTTCTGTCTCCCCAAAACTCAGTTCATAGAAAACAGTTATTGGATGCAGAATCCCAGGAGGACTAAAGTGATAAGATTTGAGCTGACAATTAAATAAATTGCAAGTCAATCAAAAGAACAGTAAGTATTAAACACATGTGAAAAGAAAACTTTACTATGAAACATCAATATAACTAAATTACATAATAACAAGAAAAAATTTTTTAACAGAAATTACAATTATACACTATTTGCAGAAATAAAATCAAATTCTTTCACATATTTCACCCAATTGATTACTAACAATAATCATTAAGGGATTTGTAAAAGAAAGAATTACTTTTTCCCCATACCATAATTTCATTACCAGAAAATATGCAGCAGGATAAGTTCAGCAACATTGTATAGCATTAGTATCTCACATCAACTGTATTAATTACTAATTTTGTCATCCAAACACTCATAATTCCTAGTACCTATCAATTAAGGTTGATACAAGTCAGGTTCTTTCAAGTTCAATCATTTGATCTTGAGATATTTCACAATTAAGGACAGATCATCGTATATTTGAAAAGTTCAGATGAACATCATTATATGTAGTCATCCTGGTGCATTACAGCTTGTTTGTATTAAATTGAATTTGTCACTCTCATCTGTGAGCTATATTATACAAAGAAATAATTTACATAACTGAGAGTATTCTATTTGCAAGAAAAATGCCAAAAATCCATTTGAATTTGCAATGATAAAATAGAGGAATGATAATTAGTAATTGTACATCCATTAACTATAGAAGTATGATCTTCTTGTGAATTGGAATCATGGTGGAATAGTAGAACCATGAAAAGTTTATGTAACTAGACAGATGAATGCATTGTCTCACCTGAGGATGTTGTGCCAAAAGGCTAGGCAACATCAGGTTCTGCAGTACATTTAACTGGTCTACTAAGGCAGGGATGATTAAACTTGAAACTGCATATTTCAGTGGAAGCTCCCTGGAAGAAAAGCAGTGTACATCTAGCTTAATATCCACAACAAGGAGTCTAGTTTCTTCCTGGACTGAAAGCAATAATTTAACTTCAATTAAGAAATGCTAAAACCACAAAAATTAAACTAAACCATAATTTTCAATATGCAAATATTGGCCATCAAGTGCAACCCTCAAATCCGAACCTGGAAAGTATTCTGCAATAGGCACAGTAGATGCTGACGATGACCCTAAGCTATTAAAGAGAACACTAACTTGGATAGTATCTGCATTCTAGGAAGAAGAAAATTTCACAAAATGGACAATAGTAGTCACTTGGCTATTCATGAAATGCATGGCAGAAAGGAGAAATTAATGTCAAGATAAAACAAAATCACAAATACTATTGGATAATATAAGAAAAAGATCAAACACTTGAAAAGAAAAGGGAGAAAGATCAAAAAGAATATCATAATCTTTTATGTTACCTCTGCAGAAAAAGCTGGTGAGCTAGCTTTACTGCCGATGGAAAAGTATGAACATGATAGTGAGCTTGCATCCAAGCCATCATCACCCTCAGCCAAAGGCTTGATCTTGGTGAGATTTGTATGAAAGTCTAACTGCACACCTCGAATTATGACAGGTGGAGGTATATCCTGAGAGGTTTTGTTTAAAGTTTCTATCATGTACACAGCCTGAGGATCTCTTAGCCTGGCAATAACAGCTTCAGTTGCCTGCACATATGCTTTCTCAACATCTGCGGAACAAATTTGTCCCACATTTAGAACATGGTGATAGCGATATATGCAGCATAGATAATTCACTGATGTCCAGATATTACCCTGTGCTTCTTTACACTAAAATGCACACAAGTTCTAAATTGAAATTGAATTAATGAATTTATCCCATTCATTGGCAGCATTTACATTGAATTAAAAAGTTGTATGCAGATCTCTTAGTTTACTGCTCACTATCCTTCGTAAGCATTTTCTTGTCACTCATGTAATAATAAATATTGTTATTGTATAGCATCTTGAACTCAGGTTAAAGAACTTTCAGCTAGAGCTTTCAATGTCACTCACAACTTGAGTCCTTTGCTCAACAACTTCCATCAACAAAGGCTCTACTCAATCAACACAAGACAAAGGGGGGAACTTGAACTTATCATCCTGCTCAAAGACTATGGGGGTGTTTGTTATAAACGTACAAAATCAATCGTTGCACTTTCCTATAAAAACCACATATTCCAATAAAAATTTATGGCTAAGATTAATTTATGCACACATCTCAAAAACATTCAACGATTCAAAATCAATTTTACTCAACTGTATACCAACCAAGAACTACTTTGTTTAGTTAGGGCAATGAGAAATAGGTAAACATAAAACCATCTTAAGGGACATGCGAAAGGGTTTCTAAGGATCTTAGACTTACCTGATCAAATAAGCACACAAGCAAGTGTTTAATTAAACTTATGCATGAGGATTATGGCCTTCTTATAAGCTTATTTTACTTTATTTCATTAAGCTTCACGGCCAAGCTAATTGAATAAACCCTAAATTAAGATTTTCACTCAAACACGATCAAAATTCCATACGCAAACCCAAAGTGACGTGTAACTTACAAACTATAATGCTGACAGATTTGATTAATATTTGGAGATTAGAAAATAATAAAATCTAAATTCAAATGAATTGCTCAATTGCAGCAAAGGTTAAGTCCCTGGAAAACGAAATATCAACAAATTTATTCAACCCAAGAGAGAGAGAGAGAGAGAGAGAGAGAGAGAGAGAGAGAGAGAGAGAGATTAAAGGGAAAGATACCAGTTGGATTTTTGAGAGGGTAATAGAGTGGCAACTTAATTGGAAGCTCACAATGAAGCAAGCAACCATTCTCCCACACATACTTCTCCGGATGTGGTTCCTCTATGATCGACGTAACAGATTCAAAATTCGTCGCATTTCTACTCTCGGACACAAAAAAACGAAGTTCACCAGAATCTGAACCGGAAACTGCACCGATAACCGGTTGATCTGTTTCACCGCCGTAGAGAAGGTTCCTCAATCCACGGGCGGCGTCTATGGCGGCACGAGCATTGGTGTCATCACCGGAAGTTAGGGCTCCAATAACTTCAAAGCCTTTTGAGATCAGTGCCCGAAGGTCCTCTGATTCCTTGTGCAAATCTGGGGAAGATGAGGACGAGAGGGTGTGGAGGCATCGGAGGAAGGAGGCGACAGTGAGTGGCGGGAAGAATGGGGATCCGACCAGCCAGTAATGGATTCCCGGGTCGGATCCTTTGCTCACTTGCTTTGGGCGGCATAACAATCTCACGCTGCGATTGCTATCACCCGCCATCAAAATTCCTCTCTTTGTTTTCTCAAAATTCAATTCAACAAATAACAATGGAATCAAGGAGAAACTCGTTCCTTTTTCTTAAAAAAAATTGGTAACCCTGGACCCTGGTCTTCTCATACGAACCATTGTCCTCACTCCTCAGTCCTGGGCTGCCTCAGTTAAGAATCGAGCAATAAGTTATGCATAACAAAAAAATCGAGTAATACTGTAATAGGTTTTAAATTGTTTTTTTCTGGGTCGGTAGTAATACATGTGTTTGGATTAAACGTAAAAAATAAATTATTTTAATAATTAATTATTTATACACTTAATCCTCAATGTTTAGGTTTATAAGCAACTTAATTATTTTTTCAAGTAAATATAACTGCACAGTAGATCTTAATTTATGCAATCATGGATTATGTTCATGTCTTAATAAAATGACGATAATTTGATATGTTAAGTGTTGTTTGAAGTAAACATATGACATTTTATAGGAATGTAATGGTGTTATGTAATTGGAGTCTATTATTTTATTCAAAACTTAGTCAAATTAGTTCTTAATACTTCAATAAAAATTTCTTAATTTCTGTCTAAAGCTAATGTTTTGCATTTTTTTATCTTATTATTATTATTCTTTGTCAAATTATCCACAAAACAACCAACACAAGAGAAATATAAGAAATGATATGGGGTAACCAGGCCATGTTTTCACAAGCTTCCAAAATATGTGTTGGTTTAAGGAACCGAAATAGAAGCAATGGAAGCAAGCATTGTGTGGGTGAATCTTGCTTTAGTGTCAAAGCTTGTCTCTACTCTACAGGAGGTGTATTCAATATCAACAAATATTAACCTAAATCATTAATAAAATAAACCTTTGTTAACAATCTTGGAAGTAAAATGGATAAAAGTAGAAGTTAGCATTGAAATACTTGCACTCATGCACGGAGTTTAGAAGGAAATTCATCACATTTCTATCATGGAAAGTTTTTTTTATAAATCAAATAAAATTACTCATTAAAAGATAATATAAAAAAGTTCAAACCAATTACACAAATAAAAATAAAAATCATCCAACTCAACAATTATTACACATAAATGAAAAAAAATTTATTGTGTTAAGCTTTACAATTTTTTTTATCAATTTTATATCTTTAATACACATTCTAATAGATTCTTAAACCAATAAAAATTAAATATAAGAAATTATTGTTTTTTATCTTTATTTATATCCATGTTTTAGTTTTTACACTGCAACGTCTAATGTTTGATAATTAAAAAAAATTGTGGCATTAGATGAAAAAATTATGAATTAAAGTTAAGACCACAATTTAATTACACTTTCTATTTTATAGTTTATGTGACTTTGGTCTATTGTGATAGACCACAATTTTTAATTTTTTACTAAAAGGTATTGCATTTACTTACTGTATAAACCACGATTTTTTGAAATAGTTATAGGACATAATTTTTAATTTTTAGTTAAGACTTCAGTTTTAATAATATGATCCAAAATTTAAGTCACGATTCTGTAACTTACATATAAGACACAGTTTATTATATGCTATTATAAGTCATGATTTTTCTAACATGGTTTTATGTATATGTTATGATTTTCAAGAGTAGGTACAAGTAACGGTTTTTTGTTTATATTTTAGGCCATAATTTTTAACAAATGATATAGACAACAATTTTAATATCATCTTTAAACTACGAATATAAAATTGTGATTTTATGTTTAACTCATGGTGTTTCATTAGGTACAAATTATTTAAGCAATTATTTTCTCATATATTGATTTCTATTATTTTTTTTTATTTGTTATAAATTTTTAACTCTTTGCTCAAAATAGCTTAACTTAACCACCATTTCATAAAACAAAATTGAAATAGAGAATCTTCCAAAGCATATAGCTAATAATTCTACTCCACACAGTCACATCTTCCATTCATCTACTACTACTCTTAAAATACATTGAGCTCAATAATGATAATTACAATTATATAGCGATAATATCAATGGGACAAATTGGCCTTAAACCACCACCAAGTACTCTACTTAGTAAAGTCCCAAATATCTTGTCTAATATAATTAATGTTCCAAAAGTAAGATCACCTAATCAACTCATCTAAAACTTGAAGTCATTCATAAATTCAATATTAGTATAGTCTTGCACCAAATTTTGACAATTAAGAAGTTGGAAAAAATATAGTCTTGGTCTCTTTTAAAACAAATCATCCAAGATACATATAATATTCATTTCCATTAATCTTATTTGCATTGTTTTTCTTATTCTTGATCATCTTCTTCAAAAACTTGATGAAAATATTCTTCTTCTTTATACTATAACTAAGATAACACAATGAATAAAACAAAATGCATAACATACATCAAAATGCACAATATATCACTCCTCAAGAGATGCATAACGTTAGTTATATTGGAAGCCAAATTAATCAAATGAGTTCATTTTAAGTACCTAAATCAAATGCAGCCAATAATTAAATAATAAATAATGATAAAATTTGATCACATTATGTCAATCATATCTTAACCTAAAATTGTAAAACAATATCTTTTCTTATTGAAGAACATGAGTAGATATAGATGAACGTGGAGCTATTACACTATTTTCATATCCTAATGCAACTGCCATCATAACATCCACTTCCTCTTCATTTATATTTGGATTTTGTTGCTTCAACATACTTTTCATAAGTGCTTTTAATTCTTTCATCTCTCTCTTCACAGTAGTCATTTCATTAACATGTTGTTTCTTAATAGTTGCAATTTATTGATTTTTTTTTCTTTTTAAGAATAGAACGTGTGATAGTTCTTCCATAACAACGAAATCTTCCAGGTTTTTTCTTACCAAACAATGAATGGAATGTCTCAGATTCAGTTAAGTTATCAATTGAATCTTCAAGTATGGCCTAATTAAAACAAAAATCAATGTTAAGAAACAATCAAGCATAGAAAACAAATTGTGACATGCACAAGAAACTTACAATAGCAATTTGTGTTTCCTTATCTAATTCTTTTTCTTTTTTACCTTTGAGTTTTGATGAACATTTTAGCTTAGTTGACTTCCTCTCCATTTTCCTTGTGTGCACGCAACATTAATTAGAAATTGAGCATTAAAAAACAAATTTATTAGAAGGGTTATTTGTTTAAGATATAGAAAATAACACATTGATACTATATAACATGTATAGACATACTATGAACCAATTGTGCACTTATTGTAACAAAATGTTTTGGTCCCGTACGATGCATATACTTTTGTTTAGTCATATTCATAAAATTATTTTTGCTAATACTATGCATTGTTGAGAAATAACAAGTTAGATAATAAAGTATGAATTCTAAAATTAAAGTTACAAATGATTATCGTACTTAGATAGTATTATTTCTCCAATAAGTCGTCGATTGCTTGAAATGTACTTTAGATATGTTAAAGTATTTCAAAAAAATATTTTTTCTTGATTTTGTACTTGTGACACCTCCAAGCATCATTTAAGCGAAAAAAATATCATTTTCTTCCTTCTTCAAGAATAATATATTTATCCTAAAACAAAAGAATTTTTGTAGTCAAGAGTTGATAAATACTTGAGCATTTAATAAGATATGAAATGATATTTTTCATACATTAATATATCCTCATATTTGTGGTCCATTATCTTTCACCAAAGCTTTGAAGTTTGTGTAAATCAAAGGACAAAAGTCTTCATTTCTTGCTATGGTCCCAATGAAGTTAGCAAACTCATATACAATTTGATCATTTGGTCTAATTGGTTCTTTATCATCATCCAGGATAATTTCTTGATGATTATCTTTATCTCTTGCATGTACTTTTAAGCATTGTATTGGGCCTTGAATTCTTTTCTTATTTGTCTCTATTTTGACATAAATATTATGTAAGATAAAATAAAAATTGAAAAAACATGTACAAGCCACTAGATATGTGTCTATGAAATCTTTACCTTCAATTACATTATCATTTGTTTGATCATCTTTTTGGTACGCACTTTCTTCTTGTTCTATGATATTTTCTTTCTCATTAGCAGTTTCATCTCCCAGATCTTCTTTTTCACCAACTTCTTCATGCACAAGCCAAATATCATTTGGTGATCCAACTAGATAACATAGCATAGCCAACATAATCATTAATTGTCCACAAAAGAGTTGCATGCATTAGAAATGTTTGATTTCTTAAAGCATCATATGTTTGTACTCCTGATTCCTATAATTCCTTTAGCTCCTCAATCAATGGTTGAAGGTATTCATCAATGTCTTTCCTGGTGATTATGATCCAGGAACCAATAATGATAATATTGTATATTCAGGTTTCATGGACAACCACAGTGGAGTGTTGTATACCATCATTTGAACAACCCATGTACTATGCAATATACTCATAGTTTTGAATGGATTGATCCATCACTTATTAATCCAAGTCTAAAATTATGAGACTCAAAAGCAAAATTACGATGAAGTCTATCATAGTCCTTCCATGATTGGTTATTTGCAAGATATCTTAGTTTCTCATCCTATGAACGTTCTTCATCTCATCTCATTCACTTTGCGATTGTTGAACACATAAATAGTCTTTAAAGTTTAGAAATCAGTGGGAAGTGCCTCAAAAAATTTTCAAGAACTTTATGATCATCCTTCCTTTATTCAAAATCACAATCTATTTCACAAAATGTTTTCCATCATGATGCTTTATAAATTTTGCAAGAATCATCATTCTCATGCTCTTTTAAATATAGCATGTAATCATTTGGATGTGCATGAATCTTTTTGTAATCAAGGCCTAAGTCTTTAATCATGGACTTTGTCTTATAAAATGAATTAGGAATGATGAAATTTGCCATAGCTTCTTTCAATAATTCTAAAATAGCAGTGAAAGAAGCATTACTCCATCCATGAAGACACTTCTACGGGTACAATTGAAGTATGAATGACAAAGTAGAAAATTTTTTACATCTCAATAGTACCTGCTTTGCCTCATTTAGTAAATTGTATAATTTTTTAACATCCTCATTAGGACCCTCACTAACTCTCTTTATTTCTGTCATATTTCTAAATATGTCATATAATAGTCCATCAACAGTGTTGTGTGAATTCTTTTCACCTTCCCTGTCATTATCAATTTCGATATACATTTGTATATGCTTCCCATGGTTGACCCAGACATTGTATCTTTAGAAAAAATTTTGGCTATTAAATTATCCAATTCACATTTCTTCTTCTCTAATATAGATTTCTACATTTAGTACAAAGACATAAAATTTCATCTCTTTGAGGTTTTCCTTTCGTGTAGGCAAATTCTAAAATGAATTAACACCATTGATATACTCTTCACTAAACCTTGGATGTTTGATCCAATCTTTATCCATCACTAATAATCTAATTATTAAGTAAATAAAGAAAATAACATTAGTAGTGCAATATATAACACAATACAAATTATAAGAAAAGAGTTTCATACTAAGAATATAATTATTGTGGTTCTATATAGTTAATGGTAGTAATCAATAATTTTTAGGACAGAACATAATTTATAGGACCACTTACATTAACATTGAAACTATTTTTTGTAATCATTTAAAAAAAATTGGATAAAATAATAAGTAAATATATATATATATATATATATATATATATATATATATATTTACAAACCTTCTTAAAAATAATTATCAATATCACTATTTCATCATATTAAAAAAATAATTAAAATATGATAAAAAATATAAAAATTCAAGAATTTTGAGGCATAGTTAATTTATTATCACACATACACTATAAATAAATTATTTTTATTAACTACATATAAATTAATTTTCTTTCATAATTCTTTTATTAAATAGTTGGATGATTGATAATAATCAAATTTATGACTTTTTTTTTAAAAAAATCATCTCCATTTAAATAAATTAGCATTAAAAAGAAATAATTTAATAAATATGTCTATTCATTTAAATTGTTTGTTTGAAAGAAGTTATAAATTGATAATTTAATTAATTATGGACAAATATAACTTTATAAATAATTTTACTTAAATTATAATTAAAATATATTCTCTCACTCTTTAGCTATGATGAATTTTTGAAAAAAAAATAATCTTTTATATTAAAGAATTTAATTTTTAAAGGTTGAAATAATAATATATTTAAGAGAAATATAAATAATAATTTTTAATCATGTATTAATATATATATATCTAAAAAATACTTAAAAAATTAATTTTAACTTTAAAAATAGTTCTATGTGATAATTCTCTTACATTCTTATTTATGTATTAATATTTTTTTAAAACTTATATATATATATATATATATATATATATTCTTCGACACAGTTACTATTTTAAAGGTACTGTATATATGGAAAGTTATTAAAACTATTTCGTCAATAAATTTTAAAAAAGATAAAAGTAAAGTAAAATTTTTAAATATTTTACTCTTAATTTATAGTTTTTATTATTAGTTTTGGGCGAGTATTCTAAATTAACATTAGAATATTTTTCATATTTTTTTAAAAATAATTGAACAAACCTGCAATTCAAAATTTACAATTAAATTTTATTACTTACAAAGTATTTTATTGGAGCGAATCATTTTTATGATTTATAAAGATCTAACTAAAAATATTTAAAACTAAAAACAATAAGTATAAACTTTAAAGATTCATTTAAATTTTTGACAAAAAATAAAATATAGATATACCTCTATAATAATTAAACCAAAAATACCTAAATTATATCTATTGAAGATTTCAAAATAAAATATTGAGTTATACGAAATTAATTAAATATTTCTTTTTTGTTAAATATTTTTTTAAGAACTAAATAAACCGTTTAAAATTGAAAAAGTTTGAAAGACTACTTGCCTAAATCTCATCAACTAAACTTTAGAAGAGAATATGCCAAATAAAAAATCAAAAACTAATATGATGCATGGGATATCATTTTCAGCTTACATGATATACTAAAAAATATATATAGAACAAGAAGGAAGGAAAGATACAATTCAAAATAGGAAACCTTTACCTTGAAAATAGAACTGGACAATAAATATATGAAATTGTGAATAAAATTATACGTAATAAGAGAATGGATTGTGCGAAGAATCATGTCGATCGAATGAGATTATGAAGATCGCTTTCTCGTTTCACAATAATGAGAGAATGATATTGTGTAGAGAACCGTGACAAGAGAAAAATAGAATGTGAAAGAGTTTTTAGAGAAAAATAATTTTCACAATGTGATATGAAGAGGGTTTTAATCTATTAATTTTTTAAGTAAAAACAAATCTGAGTTCACTATATTTTTTTCTTTTGGGCCACCTTTTTATAGCTTTTAGGATAGGTTTTCAATATGTACATATATTTAAATTTAACCTTACGACCATATTAGTAGATAAACTAAAGATTTTAAAACTGTAGTCGTCTTTTGCCAAACATTTAATAAAGTACTGCGTAAAGAGAATAGGCAACAGTTTCATATAAAAATAGGTAAAACCAAATATTATATATAGTTCATTGAGAACTGTAAACACTCAATTATGTCCGAGGCTCCCAATCATTAAGATTAACCAAAAGTGAAGTTAATTAAAAATTTGTAAAGATGTAAAACTGAAAACAAAAAGAACAAAAAGCAGAAAATACAGAAAACAGAAAGCAAAAAATAAAAAATAATAAAAATAAAAGGGAAATTAAAGAATAAGTAAAAATGATAAATAAATAGAAAAAAAAATAAAAATAAAAAAAATAAAAAGGTAAAAAAAATGAAAATTGAAAAAAAGAAAAAGCTAAAAAATCAAAATAAGGAACAAAAATTTTGAAATCAAAGGGGTTGGCTTTTGGCTCCTAGAAAGGGGGTGGTTTTTGCCCCTTTGAAAGGACTTGGCCCTTGCTAAGAGAGAGGAAGCTGGCTTTTGGCTCTTGGAAAGAGCTTCACCCTTGCCAAGAAGGGATGTATCTATATATACCTACAAACAAGAAAAGAAAGGGGCTTTTTCTCATTTTTGGAAATTCTTGGGAGGAGGAGAACTTGGAGTCTTAGAAGGGGATTTTCAGAACCTTTGAGGGGAGGACCTAGGAGACTCTCTGACCTTCAATTCAGCCCTTGGCCTCCATAGAATCAGCTCTTCATCACCTTCCAATGGAGGTTAGGTCCGAATTTTATCCCTCTTAAGTTTCTTGCTTCTTCTCGGATTTCCGAGTTCATTCTCGTGTCTGTTTTCGTTTTAATTTTTAATCGATCAAATGATCTCCGATTTTGGTGATTTTTGTTACGTTTTCTTCGTCTTTCTCTCTACTTTCTGGAATGATATTATTTGTCCAATTTAGATCTGAAATGAAATTTTTATCACTTGATTACCAAAGCATGTTCATCCTGGTGCGCGAATTGACCTAGCTTGTTTGATTTGTGCATATCTTGCTCATTTCTGATTCGATTGATGTCAAACTTGTTTTGTTTGATTCTTATGATCCATATCTTTCAATTTATCGGTTTTGATTTTTGAGATCTACCAAAAATATTTTCTAAAAATTCTGAGATTCGAATTCAAATTTTGGCGCCAAAAACTTGTATGTTCTTGAGGTTCATTTTCTTGTCTGTTTTCGTTTTAATTTTTAATCGGTCAAATAATCTCCGATTTTGGTGATTTTTGTTGCGTTTTCTTCGTATTTCTCTCTAGTTTCTGGAATGATATTATTTGTCCAATTGGGATCTGAAATGAAATTTTTATCACTTGATTACCGAAGCATGTTCATCCTGGGGCGCGAATTGACCTAACTTGTTTGATTTGTGCATATCTTGCTCATTTCTGATTGGATTGATGTCAAACTTGTTTTGTTTGATCCTTATGATTCATATCTTTCAATTGATCAGTTTTTATTTTTCATATCTACCAAAAATATTTTCTAAAAATTCTGAGATTTGAATTCAAATTTTGACGCCAAAAACTTGTGTGTTCTTGAGGTTGATTTTCATCTCTGTTTTTCGTTTTTATTTTTAATTGATCAAATAATCTCCGATTTTGATGATTTTTGTTGCTTTTCTTTGTATTTCTCTCTAGTTTCCAGAATGATATTATTTATCTAATTTGGATTTGAAATGAAATTTCTATCACTTGATTACTGAAGCATGTTCGCAATTCCTTTCCTTAACTTCAAATCAAGTCAAGTTTATGTTAAATCAAGTCTAATTCAAGCCCAATTCTTTTAATCTCGATCCAATTTTCCTTAACTTGGGTCAAGCTCACTTCTTTTTCTTTAATTCTAAATCATTTCTTTAAATTTGGATTTTGCTTAATTTGGGTCAAGCCTAATTCTTTTCTTTAATCAATTCTTTGGGTCAAGCCCGGTCTTTTTCCTTTTCTTGAAATCAAATTCAATTTTGACATGAGTCCAGCCCAAGCCCCTCTTTTCACTTAAACTCAATTATTTTCTTCCATTTTCTTTTAATTTGGGTCAAGCCCAATTTTGGTTCTGTAACTTTTAAATTAAATCCAATCGTTTTTTTTGAAACATTATCTTCACTAACTCTGTAAAAACATCTGTTTTCAAAACATCTGTTTTAATTTTCCAAAATGTGTGCAATCGGATTTTCACACGAACAGGCAGCCTTCCCTGCTGTTCTGTGTTTTAATTCGTGCGGATTCAAATGCGGCTTACGACAATTTGAATTTTACGAGCACGCAATTTTAGAAAATCATTGTTCACTAACTCTACTAAAAAAAATGTCTATTTCAAAATATCTGTTTTAATTTTCTAAAATATGTGCAAGCGGATTTTAACACGAACAGGCAGCCTTCTCTGCTGTTCTGTGTTTTAATTCGTGCGGATTCAAATGCGGCTTACGACGATTTGAATTTTGCAAGCACGCAATTTTAGAAAATCACTGTTTACTAACTCCACTAAAAAATGTATTTCAAAATATCTGTTTTAAAATGTGTGCAAGGGGATTTTAACACAAACAGACAGTCTTCTCTGCTGTTCTGTGTTTTAAATTCGTGTAGATTCCAAATACGGCTTACGACGATTTGGATTTTGCAAGCATAAATTTTAGAAAATCTCTATCTACTAACTCTGTTAGAAAACGTCTATTTCAAATATCTATTTTAAATCTCTAAGATTCGTACAACGGACTCTTTAACGAACAGACAACCTTCTCCGCTGTTCCGCGTTATAATTCGTGCAAACTCACTCACGGCCTACGACGGTTTGGGTTATGCAAGTACGCAATTTTAGTCTATTCAAAAATCAATCCTATCCTCAAATCACCCCTTTGCTTCTTCAAAAGATCAAGTCTCTTAAAACCAGAACTACGTAAGCCTTGAATTTCCCATTGCACCGGGGAATACATAGGAGCAGGATCAAGTCTTGTCAGGCCAACCTTCATCAACCTATTTATTTTCAAATTAATTAAGGGATCAAACTAATTTCAAATAATCACACACTCAGTTTAAGGGTACTGTTCCTTGGAACAGGCGAGTGGGATGCCTAACACCTTCCCTACTCGTAACCGACTCCCGAACTTCGAATCTCATCCATTGAGTCAGGGTTTTTCCAAATCTTTTTCCCTTAAACAAAAATTTGGTGGCGACTCCACAATCAAATCAAATTATTTTCAAATTTTAGCGAGTTCGTCGTCTAGTCGGAATTACGGTTGCGACAAGAACTATTGTAAAATTGTGGCCTATTCTCAATTTTGAACATGGTTTTTTAAGCGCAGAATATCATCTAGTTGCAAGAGCTTCAAACTTATATTTTCTTTTTTTTTTGTTAGCCAAAGAAACAAAATCACTGTGAACCAAATTATCATCCATCTTTTTGCTTTGTTTGAGATATTTAATAAGCTAAAAAATTGTAAGAATTGTTCCTTAATGTTGTTTTGGAGAACAGAACAAATACCTGTGCAAGATAAGCATCTCTTTCAAATTGTTTCTGCTATTTTGCATCGGAAAAACATGTGTTTGTTGTCTTCTACTTGCTTACCATAGAATGTACAGGCTTCGGAGTTGATGATAAAGATTCCTCTCTTGGCAAAAATTTTGTAAGAAGGTATCCTATCTCAAACCATTTTTCAAACAAAGGCATTTACTTTGACTGGTACTTGCTTGAATTAGAAATTTTTGAAGAACTCTAGCTTATATGAAGAATTGACAAAATAATATCCTAATGTGTCAATTTTTCAACGTCATTTGTCTTTTGTATTTTCTCATAACTGGACCTTTAAAACTAAATTTTGTTGTACAATTAATTGGTTAGCCTTGTAACCAAAAAATCTCTCCTTCAACCCTAATTCTATTCCAACACACTGTTTGATTGTCTTGCTATTTCTGCTATATCAACCTCTTTGAAATATGAAATATTATAAAATCTTGAAAAAATATTAGCTAAAGTATTTTTCCTGTCCAGACATCATGCCAAAAAAAAAAAATATGCTCCATTTTCTACTTTTTTATATATTACTTGACCAATTATATGTTTGATCTATATTATTTGTCCAAGTACCTATTAAATCTAACCATCACTGACCCATTTCTTGAATTTTCTCTTCATCATGAAAAATGATTAACAAACATAACTATCGTAAATTCACTCATTTACACTTAAAAAAAATTGGTAATTAAATGTTATTTAAATTTGTAATTAATTTATTTATGTCAATGGTACATAATTGATTATCTCTCACGTAATCAATTATCGCATTATGTTGTTATCGATTACACCTTCATTTCAAATAACCACAAAAGTAATAAAGTTAACTATCATTTTTATACAATTAATCATAATTTTTTTTCGAAATGATCACAGATATATTAAAGATTGTATTATTAAATATTAAGATTATTTTGTTATTGTGTTGAATCAGTGTTAATATCTTTGTCAATAATAAAAATAAAAACAATGCATACAAATAAAAGATTTTTTAATTGAAATTTAAAAAATTAATTTAAGTATTTTGAGCAAAATAATATCTTCTTGTAACCTACACCATTACAACCTAATTAAATGCATGAATTCAATCCATACAAAATTTAACATGTTGAATTAAAATTTGTGTTAGGTCAACTAATATATAAATTATATTAGAAATAAATGTAACTAATAGTTTTATAATGCAATTATATTTAGTTTAAGAGTTAATTTGACTTATCATATAAATATTGGAAAGAATAGATGATGATTGTTTTTCATAATGAAATATTAATTACAAGTTAACTTAGGATTTATTTCAAAATATTTTTATTTTAAATTTTAAAATTTTTAAAATTTAATTTTTAGGTATAAAATAGTTATTTTAATTTAAAAAATTATTAAACATATGTTAAAAATTAAAATTATTATTTCCTAATGGTTTAAAAATTAAAAATATTTTTATAACTTTAAAACTAAATTAATTAATATGCATAGTTTTAGAGACTAATATAGTATATTATTTGTTGAGAGTAATTTTTTACTTAATTTATATATTTATTCAACATTTAGATTGATAAATAATTATTATGTACTTAAATTATTATTACAAATTAGTTATGTGATTAGTTATTTAATAATTATATGTTTACTAATAATATTTTAAAATTTTTATTTTTCTATAAAAAATTCACTTCAAACTTTTGATTAAATTTGTTTAAAAATAAAATAAGTTTATATAAATAAATATTATAATATAAAATACATGCTAAAATGCTAGTTTAAGATATAAAGATTTAACTCATATTTAGGATAGAAATATGTTGAACTAAGTTAAATTTTGAATGCTTAAGTTGAACGTGTTTAAGATTTTTGAAGCAGCATGAGTGTGTTGTTAAGATCTAGTTTGTTTTAAAGTTGTAAAACCTTTATTCAATCATTGCTAGTATAACTTGTAAAAAAAAAATTAAAACTTTCAAATTAACAATGAATCGACTATATCATTTAAAATCTATATAACACTACAACTTGTCTCACAAGTATAATAAAGCACAAAATATAAAACAAAATATGCAAATAAATATCATATTACTAGATCAATCTTCTCATTAACATCTGTGGGAGAAGTAAAAAGATCAATAGTTTCATTGCACATAAATGGAGAAGAAAATAGAAATATATATGTCATTACAAATTAAACAATTTAATAGCATTTATGTCGAATATTTAACTATATATAAATTCAATAACATATAAAAAAAATAACACATTTACACATATACCTATATATAAATTTAGATATATATAAAAATTAAAATAAAATATAGAACACTTATATTAAAATTAAAGTAACGTACGTAATATTTATAATAAATATTAGAAAATTTTATTATTATCTATTTTAGGATAATAAATTAGACGATGTACCACACATAATATATATTTCTTACACAAAATCATAGATTATAGATCATATATCATATCTTACTTAAAATTAAAAATATGTGAAATGAAATTATAAAACTATGAAGGTAAACAAAGGTACCAAAGAAGAGTTATATTTTAAAGATAATAAAAAAAAGTTATATAAATTTTTTTTTACTCAAAATTCAAAATTAAATTTTAATTTTAACAAATTATATAACTCTATAAATATAATATAATATATTAAAATAAAATGTAAATAAATAATATAAAAATAAATAAAACATTAAATAGGCTAAACATATTTTTTATAAATATAAATAAATTTTTTAACAAAAATAAATTTATCTATTTATTAAATAATATAAATTACGTTAAAATTTTAGATAAAATACAAATCTTCATGATTTACTTGATTTTCATACTTAATCTACATGAATAACTTCCAAATTTGATAAGATAAGAGACTATAATATAATAATATGAAAACTAAAGACAGCTAAATAATATGTTCATTTAATAAAAAATAATTATGATTTAAAAAATTATCAAGTTAAAATATATATTACTTTTTTAATAAGAAAATATTAAACAAATTTAAAATAAACACGAGTTTATATTATCAATATGAATTTAAAAAATAAATATTTAAAATTATAATAGTACATGTTTAGATAAATATTTTTAAGTTTTTTATTTTTTTAAAAGTTTCTTCTATAACTAATAAAAAAAATTTATTTAAAAATAAACTAGATCAATATAATTAATATATAAAATTAAATTTAAAGTAAATATATATAATATTATAAAATATTCATTAATTTTAAAGATTTATAAAATATATTTGTTATTTTAAAAAATAAATTTACTCATTAATTATCATTCCTCTTTTTTTGAATTTTCATCCTTTAATAAGATTTAATTTACTTTTTTATATATTATTATTTTTATAAAAAGAATTAATTAAATAATAATGAACTAAATTCCTATATATGCATTTTTTTACTCTCGAAAATGCTACAACTCTACCAAGAGCGAACAGTCTGAAGCTCACCCACTATCTGTCACTAGAAAATAACAATGTTTAATAATAATATTTTAGCAAAATTTTAGTATATGTTAAAATAATTTTTTTATATGAAAAATATATTAATAATAATATATATTACATTAACATAATATAATTTTTTTAAGATATTAGTATTTAATATAAATATATTAAATTATATAATTTAAATAAAAAAATTATATATTTTTATTATATATTCCTAAACATATATTAAAAATTAATTAAAATTTAAATGGCATAAAAATTATTAAATCATTTTAATATAACAATTAATATATTTTTTTCTTTTTATATAAATAAATATAATTAAAAATAATATTTTATTAATGTATCAAAATAACATCTAAAAAAATTGAATCAAATTAAATTTTAAATATTAGTTTGATTTATATAAAATTTTTGAGATAGACTTAAAAAATATATAAAAATAATTGATTAAAAATATTTATAAATTTAAAGACTACAAAATAGATTAAATTAAAAAAATATTTTAAAAAATTTGAGTTTATGTATTTATAAAATATATTAAATTAAATTAGATTTTAAATAAATAAAATTCTAAGTTCTATCAAATGATATAAAAAAAATTACTTATATTTTTATATGACTTTTACTAATTATAAATTTTAAGAAAAAAATAAGATTAATAAATAAAGGATTTAAATTGTAAAACTAATCTGATCAATAACATTATCAATAAATAATGTTAAATATATATTATATTTATCTTTTAAAACATGTGTAGTATCAAAATAGTATTAATTATAATAAGATAATAAAATATAATTAAATATAAAATTATATGTAAGAATGTAAATAATATTATTTTAAAAAATTATTATTATTATTAAAATATTTTTATACATGTTAAGAATTTTTTAAATATTGCTATTAGTGTTTGTGTTTAATTTTTTAAGTAAAATTTTTATTTTAAATTTTAGATATAAAAGAAACTTTTACAAAAATTATATTTAATAATATAAATAATTTTTATTTGATAAAATTGTTTCCAGTAGAAAGTATTTATAATTTTAAGAAATAAAATTAGAGAAAGTATAAAAAAAAATCCATCAATTATATAAGAACATGCAAGTCTCTAAAATTAATATAGTGGTGAATAATCATAAATTAAAATAATTTACATGACGTTTTAAACTTTTGAATATCATTTTTTTTACTGCAAATAAAATTCCACGAAATAACATGTCTTTATGTTAGTGGTTAAATATTAAGTTATAAAATAAAAAAAATGAAAGAAAAATTAAAATAAAGAAATTATTGGGCCGCGTTATTTAAATTCTATTTTTTTTTAACTTTTACTTTTTCTGTATATAATGTAGTAATTTTATTATTATTTTTAAACATCTAAGAATGGTGTAATCAATTGGAATGTTATTTCTTTAAAATAAATAAATATGTAAAGTAAAAGAATAAAAATATATTTATAATTGATCTGATGTTAGTTTAATCTACAAGATATTTAAATTTAAATTAAAAATAAATATATTTTTCGTTTTTACTTTCTTACTTTACATATTTCATTTTTAGATAAAATAAAACCTCATTAACGATATTTAAATGGGAATGATTGGAATTAGATAAAATTGATTAAAATAGAACTAATTTTAAACAGAGTTAATTTAGATGTGTATCTAAACTAAATTTAAACATAAATTTTATATTGAAACATTTGTCTATCATAAGAGAACTTAATTGCCACGACAGAAAATAAATTTTTTTCAAACAAATTATGCTTTAAATAAATTGTTGCTCATTCAAAATTGAAATGGGTATAATTTTTTGTTTATATAAATTTTTAAATCTTATTATTTTCATGGTAAAAAAAAATATGTAACCAGTTGCTTTTTGATCAAACCTTAAGCTATTTCTCGACCAAAACCCTAACACTGATATGTTATTATGCAGTAACACATTTTAATGAAGGAAAAATTTCTCATTTAGGGTAAACATCTGTTGGCATTCAACACACTGAAATAATGATAGCCTTAACTATTCATTAATTTTATTGAGCGTTAAATCCAATATAATAATTGGCTTCTTTTTCGATAATATTTCATTTTGAGTCAAAGTCAGCCTTCAATTTAAGTCAGAAAATGGATGAGATGTGACTATAAGGTTTCCAATTATCATGAGCATGATTGACCACAGTTTATGGAATGTCATCACTGGTAGGATGGTGAGGACCCGCCGTCGACCGAAATTCAGGGTGACCAATAACCAGAAATATAAACGAATGAGTGAAATAAGAGGTGCAGCAATTTTCGAAGAAAATTTCTGATAAAAATCAAATCAGATGGACGATGGTTCGATCCTTATGTGTTATGGAAGCTTTCTCGTTGCACAGGAAATCAAACTGGAAAGTTACCTTAGTTTTCAATATTGTTTCTCTATTATTATTATTATTTTGGTTTTTCAATCATTTTATCCAATTAATCCGCTAAAAAATTGTCATATTTTCCTATTGAAAACAGTTTCAAATATTTTCAAAGTTAGTTTTAATTTTTGGTGGTTTTCAACTTTCTCACCCAAAATAACCTAACATATACCCCTAATCGCTGTTAGCAAACAATTCTTGTTTGCCATGAAGGAGGAGCATTTTTAGACCACAAGGTCTTGGCACTTATTTTATTCAGAACACCACAGGCTAACTTGTCAAAACGCATACCATTAGCTTAATGAATTTTCAATTTTTGGAATCAATTTCCATGTTCTTGAATCAAATCACTTGAATGAAAATTTTAGCTCATTGTATCCAACTATGCTAGGTTATTAATATATAATTGCAGTTCAACAATTTTAACAACGCAAACAGTAGCACAAAAATGCATAACCCGTCAACCTATTACTACTCCTCAGAGGCTTTGGTGCAGTTCTTAGAGCTACAGGAAAAAATGCAGGGTTGGTTAGCATAGGTATATGTCCCAGATCATGTACACTTCGGAATAGATAAAACAAAATCTTTCTGCTGTTCCTGAAGAGTCAACTTGGATGAGTGTGAAGAACGGAACTTCTTCTGAAGCCAATGAGTCCGAGGAAAACAGTTAGAGTAATTATCTGAATCGCTGATTGGTGGACCTAGATGTGCGCAATTGCATTCCTCTTCCTTAAAGGAATCCACCCCTGCACATGATGTCCCCACTGTCTCTTGAAATGACCTGTTTGAAAACCTTTCTCCTGAGCTGAGCAAATTCCCTTCACAACTTCTCAAACTCGTTACAACGTCCACTGCACAATCCGAAGAAGAGGTTGTTTTATCCTTCATAATGGGATTTTGAGAGGTGTAATCGGCATAATCTGATTCACTTCGTTGTTCATTGGATGATGATGATTTCCGTTGTCGAGTTCTGCACGAACAACTCAAGATACTGAAAGATGCCCTCTTCAGTTTGGCATACTTAGAATCAGAAGCACAAGGTATGTAAGTGATCCTCAACTCAATATTACAGCCCAATATGAACTGCAAGGAACTTGCGATCAATTTCCATGACTTCTCAGCCTTAGATACATGGTGGCGATGGTGGAACTCCAACTCGGCAATAGCAAGAACTGAAAATTACAGTATTATTCATTCATTACTCAGTACTTAGTATTAACTATATTTGAGAAATATGACAACAAACCTTTCTTTTCGAAAAGCAGTAGAACTAAGAGAGGCCAGTATATTGACATAAATAGACTAGGTCAAAGATTGAGAAAATTCCATACTGTAAATTACAGAGCAGATGCTGGAAGTTCTTAAAGAAATCAATTTAGATAATTACCAAGCCTACTTCTCAAAGAGTGACAAAAAGACAAAACATAACAGCAGAAAGTGGTTATACTACGCAAGAAATTTTAAAATGAATGAAAAATGAGTAGCAGGAGTAAAAACATAAAGAAGAAATTACCAGCCGTGTTGCGATCAACATGAAGTGCAGACAATTTCCCTTTCTTCCTGAGAAAAGTCTTGAGCTGACTAGATTGACACAACTCTGTAGCTTTATACCAAATGGAATCCAATGTTCCACTGTGGTCCTCCTGCACTCCTAATCTGTATGAGTCGTTATCACACTGACCAGTAGCAAGATGCTCCAAGCTCGGCCCTGGAGAAGATATATTGCAGAAATCACAATCTGTATCCATTTAAGGAATAAGTAAAAGCCTATAATAGACATTTTCTACAAGACAAAACCACTCCATTCTGCCAATCCCACCCCAGATACCAAGGGAGAAGAGGAATTAAGACCAATGTACTAAGCCAAAGAAAAAAATCAAGCCCACCTCCATTGCATGGAACTCTCAAACTTAATTTGGTATCATTTACATCCCAGGATGGATAATCGCCAGAGCTTAGCTGTAGGAGAGCTACAGTGAACCACGTTGTTTGATTCTTTGAAATTCTTAACTGCTTCTCAGTTTCAGAAAATATTCTCAGAGCATGGTTTAGTTTCTGCAGGTCTGCTTCCGCTATGATAGAGAAAATAATCGGTCAGATAACAGAAAAAGGATATGAGCAGAATAGAGTTTAGACAGTGAAACACAAGCATGAACTTCAACAATATTAAACAGCAAACGTATTTTCTTGAAGCTAAATAAATATGATGAATTATGCTTTAAGCGCTTACAGGTATATCTCCGAGAAAATCTACTTCTGACTTCAGAACCACCATTTTCACATTTCCCTGCAAGGATGTCCATAATGAGATTTGCAAGCTGTGATATAAGTTGCAGAGGATCTATCCGTGACCTCATCAGCTCCCGAGCTCTTATAACTGTATTTGAAGTGTCAGATGACAAAGCCAAATCCAGCAAATCAAGCAACTCATCATCAGAAACGATCCCGGTCTACAGAAGTAACAACAAAGGGCAAGCCTTAAAACTATGAAAAAAATGAAGTTATGATGAAATACACGTATGGAACAAAAGCAGCACACTTACAAGCTCATAAGCTAAGGAAATATTGATCTTTTTACCAAGCAAACTCAGCTGATCCAGCATCATTTCTGCATCCCTAACAGAACCACAAGATTTTGCAGCAATAAAGTCCAAAGCAGCCTGTTCAAAATCAAGACCTTCTTCCGCACAGATTTTTTCCAATCTGCATACAATGTCGGCATCTTTGACCTTAGGAAAGTGATACCTCTGAGCCCGAGAAACTGCACTTCTCGGAAGCTTATCCAAATCAGGAGTGATCATCACAAAAACCGCATGTTGGGAAAGGTTCTCTAGACTATTTGAAAGGCTTGCCCACGTCTCCCCGTTCAATAACTGACACTCATCAATAATAAAAACTTTAAAACGTGAGGAAACTGGAGGGATACATGCATTCTTAACAAGGACTTTAACCTGGTCTGTACGATTAATTCTCACAGAATCCACTTCCTTAACATCTTTACTTCTTCCAGAAAAGAATATAACACATTCTCTACATAGGCCACACGGCCTTCGCTCCTCAACAGAGAGGCAATTTAGAGCAGCAGCAAATATCCTGGAGGCTGATGTCTTACCAGTACCACGTGGACCATGGAAGAGATAAAATGATGTTATCCTTCCTCTGGAGATGGCACCCAAAAGGGACCTTACTACCACATTTTGTCCCACCAAATCACTAAATGATTTAGGCCTGAATTTCATAGATAAACTTCTAGGTGTTTCCAAATTTGGACTAATTCCACCACCATTGTGTCTCATGCCTCCATGTCCATGAAGATCTGTGTCATGAACACGGTGCAATATCAAGGGACGGTCTTCAATCTCACAATAATGATTAGATTCTCTAAACCTCGGTGATTTTGACCAACAACAGCTTATTCCACATCCACTATCAATATTATCTAAAAAATCAACATCTTGATTTATACCTGCTACGGCACTTTGGGGGGAGAAAGCATTACGAACAGAAACACATGGACTGCCTAAATGGCTTGTAATACCTCCCCCCACAACCTCTGATGGGTTTACTTGATTCTTGCGTAGAAATTTTTTGGCTGACTTCGAATAATCTATTCTCCCTAATTGAGATGATCTAGCAGTTGCTGCATAGCATGAATCCGCATCCTTGAAATAATCACTAGGAGGCCCAATACAAGCCAAATCCAATCCTTTACCCCCATGGTTACTGCCACAGCTTTCACTTGGTGATTTATTTCCAGAAATGCACTGCTGATTAGGATTAGAGTAAAGTAGCTTATCATCTTGTTTACCTTCCTGACATGACACCCTACCAGGCTTCAGCCTTGAGCTTAAATGGCCACAATCTAATACAAAATCAGCACCATCCTGCTCTTTTAGTCCCTTACAACCTAACTTCCTTGATCCGACAGCAATATTGTCATCAGAATCACATGCACGGGCAGCATCCAAAAACCGCAAGGAAATTCCATTATTGGAACCATTTTCCCAGTGCACATTATCAATCAACGAAGATAGTTTGCTCATGGAATTAGTTGAGGGATCCCTCAATGATCTCACTCTTCTCAGTGCTACAAGAGTCTTAGAAATAGGAATATCAACCGAATGTCGCCGTCCGTCCATCATTATCTCACACTTAGAAAGTCAGAATCTACCAGAAACAGTGCAACCGCCTACCTAGAAGACAAAGATGACATCAACGCACAGAAAAGGAAAAGCTATAAAACACACACATACACACACCCACACACAGTTTGCACAATAAAAAGGGATGGGGTCATAAAATAATCCAACAAAGCAAAGCACAAAATCACAGTTCTTCAAACTTCCTATATACCATTTCAAGAAAAGCATACAAAGGGGCAATGGAATCAAAATCAAACAAAATTTCCAGAAAAATATGTGTAGCATACAGTCAACATAAGTATTTGACCTTCAAATTTTTCTACTCACTGGAAACAAGTTACATGAGTCATTCAATGGCTATAAAAGCAACTCGTTTCTCACGGAAACAAGTGTAGAAAATGCAGTACCTCCAACTATAGAAGAAAACAGCAATGAGCAATCCCGTTGAGGCACTAACGAGTTTCTTCTCCCGTGCAGTGCAAACCATGGCATAGCTGTTCCCATTCCCTCAGCATTATTATAAGAAAAATAAATAAATAAATAAATAAATAAATAATAGTAAAAGAGAAAAGAAAGGTAGGAGTGGGGAGGGAAGGAGAGTAGGAGAGAATCTGGAGTTCAAATTTCCATGACATAAAATATTGAAGATAGAAAAGAAACAAAGCGAAACGACAAAGTTTGAAAGAGAAAAAAAACGGTAAGAGAGACAGAAACCAGGTTATAGAAAAGAGAAGCATACATTGTTCAAGGAAAAAAGAAAGGAAAGAAAATAGGTCGAGTAGCGTAGAAGACGGGTTGTTGAAAAACTAGAGTGACGGTGTTGAATGCGGGTGAGGGAGATATAGAAAGAGGAGTGGCAAAAGAGTAAATGCAATAAATGCGAGGGGTGATGGCTTGTGATAGGAGCCAAGGAAGCAAAGCGAACATGTGGTGGAGTGAGATTGAGAAGAGGGAACATAATTTTGGGTTAGAATTTCAGAGGTTTGTTTGGTTGCGAGTGTGGCATGAGGCAGAGAGGGTGTGTGACAGGTTGGTGAGGAGGAGTCTCGACCCGCGAGCCTATATTCAGAAACAAAAGTGGGGCTTTCTGGTAATTTAAGTGGAAAGGTTTCGGTTAATTTAGTTGAACCGAATAAAGCTGAGACTACGGTCGGCCTGTGCAGTGTGTGGGGCATTCATTCACTAGTCCACTCTCCACCACGTTTCGCTCCATTCCACTCTTCTGCTTACTTCACTTTCCGAGGTCTAGGACCAGCTCCCTCTTTACCCCAACGTCCTTCACCACTTTCCTCCTTAACAATCATTTTAAATATTATAATTTTTTATTTTTATTCAAAAATCTTTCTTATACTTTTATATTTTTAGTTTTAATAAATACTTATCACTTTTACATTTTTAAATTATTCTATTTTCTGTCTCGATTTTAAATATTATTTCTTCTAATCATGTTTAAAAATTAAATAAATAATTTTAAAAATAGTCAAATTAGTTAGTAATATTCAATTTATCATTAATATTAATCGGATAAACAAAATTATTTTTATTTTATCTAAATAATTGTTGTATCTTCCACTTTATAATCTATTTGTTTGATTAGATATATTTTTGAGGAAATTAATGAGAGCAACAAATAATATTTGAGTCTTGTAAATAGGACTATACAAATTTTATTTTTTATCCTTATAAAAAATATCAGAGAAGATATTTAGTATTAATGGACATGTTTAAATTATATATATATATATATATATATATATATATATATATATATATATTCCCGTGGTGTGGAAAATGCGTTGGACAGAAATTACGAGATTACCAAATACCAATTCTCATTCCAACCCTATTTTTTTATACTTTGATCTTGTACTTTTTTATGTATTTTGCCCATTCTTATTACAACGCCCTTAATAATTATAACTTTTTTTCCTTTTTTTTATCTTTCTTCTTTTTTCTTAAATGTACACACTATCAGAAGTAGGAGGAGATAATAAAAAACATTATTGCACTCATTCTATTATTATTTAAGTTAGATTTTATAAGTAGGATAAAATAAAATTGTTGTACCCATTATATTGTTTCTTAAATGTACACACTATAAGTAGGAGGAGATAATAAAAGCATTTAGCTGAACTCATTCAGCATTCTATTATTATTTTAGTTAGACTTTATAAGTAGAATAAAATAATAAAAACACTGTTGTACTCATTCTATTATTAGTCAAGTTAGATTTTATAAGGATCAAGGTTAATTTGATTATTAAATTGAAGATTTAAGTTTAACATATTTATTTAACATAGGTGATATTTTAAGGTTTTGATTTGAATTTTTCAAAAAGTTGGATCTAATTTGTAAATTTATTTTAAAATATACTTTGCGAAAAAAGTTATATAGACCAAAAATTTACCTCTAAATAAGTTAAGAGGTCTGAATTTATACATAAATCAATAGATCTAATTAAACCTTTAAAAAATAAATATTTAATTCTAAAATATTATATTAATAATAAATTTATTATTATTATTGTCATGGCTCGGTTTATTAATTCTAAAGAAAATTTTAAATAATTTTATCTTATATTTAGAAGAAACATTTTAACATTATAAAAATTTTAAATACTTTTAATTTAAATATTTTTATTTTAAAATTTATTTATTTAAATAAAAAAATTTAAATTTTTTATTTAGATAATAGATTTTAAATATATTAAATAATTTAATTTTTAATATATAAAAATTTTATATTTAAATATTCATAAATTTTTCTTTTTTTTATTTTTATTTTTTTTATTTATCAAATAATTTAAATATATAAATATTTATATTATTTGATATATTTAAATAGAATGATAACTTAATAAATATACATAATTATAAAAATAACAAATTATGATTATATAATTTAATATTAAAAATATCATGTATAAAGATAAAAAAAATATATGTAAAAAAATAAAATATAAAATATGATTGAAAAAAAATAATACAAGAAAAAATAATATTCAAAAATAATTTTTATTCGTCAAAATAAGTTAAGAGATATTGAAAAATTTTAAATTTTATTTATTTTAAAAAAATTAAATTTTTTTATTTTAATTTTTTAAAATACTTTTTTATTATTTATAATTTAAATTATTTAAATAATATATTTTAATTTTTATAATTTTAAATTTTTAAAAAATATTTTTTTATTAAATTACCTCATTCAAATATAAGACTAATAAAATAAATTGATTCAAATTAATTTAAGTTAGTGTATGTTAGATCATAAATTTTTAACAAGTATCGTATCGTATTTTTATTTTTTTATTATACAATGAAATTATTTGTAAGAAAACAACATAATGATTAACAATTTCATTTCTTTCTTTCTAATAAATCATTTCAAATAGATCAAATAGGTACGCTAAAAAAAATTGTTTTTTGCAGGTGTGTATATATATATATATATAAGTGACTGTCTGTGATGGTGATAAAGTAATTGCACATGTCTTGCCCAAACCTAAAGTATCCTTTTGTTAAGGTCCATCACTTCTTGTGGAGTTTTAAGCTTAAGGGCTATGTACCAAGTGGACACATTTCAAATTGTCCAGGATATTCCCTCCTCAATTCTTAAAGCCTTTGGAACAGACACCTGTTGAATATCCCATCCTAATAAATTTCTCATCCCAATTTGTGACACTAATAATGCATGAGCAAATTATCAACAATCTTTTTTCTTCTTCTGGATAAGCAAGCAAATTATCAACTATTATTAGACTACTCTTTTATTGCAGGCCCTATTCGGCCATGATTCCAGCCCTAGCTAATTCAATAGAGAAAACATCTTCACCTTTTTTGGGACTCTCAAACTAGATTGATGAATGTTATTTCTCCCTTTCTTTACATATACTGGGTTAGCCACGTCAACCAAAGGAACATGAAGGTTTCATCCAACCAGTCACCCTCCACTTTGCTAAAAAACGGAATGTTATGAATTCACCTATTTTTGAAAATTGCTTAGAAAAATTAACTTTTTAAAAATTAATTAAATTTACACTAAGATTTAGATCGGCAATATATATAATAGATTGCTAGCTTTTGATAAAATTATTTTAGAAATATTATCTCGTAAATTTGTAGATATAATATAATAAAAATGTAATTTATTTAGAGTTATTTTATTTAATAATTTTTATAAAAAATATATTATATATTAATTTATATTTATATTTTTAAAAATAAATTTTTTAAAAAAATTTTATAAATATAATTTATATAATATAATTTATTAATTTAAAATTTTATTCAGTATCTTTATATATATATATATATATAAAGATAGATTTTTTTTTCTTTTTTATAACTGAATTTTTTTGATAAAATATATATAAAATAATAATATAGAAAATAAAAAAAATATAAGAATTATGACCTTAATTTTTAATCATTACAAACATTAAGTTATTTAAGTACGATCATTATTTAATATATTTATCAATTAAATTTTAACCTAATAAACATTTAGCAATCATTAAACTCGTCATAAATCACATAATAAGTTTTTAAAAAATTAGCAAACTATCCATTAAATTATTTTTTTATAAAATCAAATTTACTATTAAAAGTTTAAATCCAAAAATGTTAACAAATTTACTTAGTTTTATATAACTAGTTGATGAATTGATCCACTTAAATATTAAAATATAATTGAAAAAAGTGTGAATATATATAATATAATGCAGGTGAGTGAAAAGAGAGATAGAGAATAAACGGAATTAAAAATTTTAAAAAAGAAGAAGCTGTTTATATTAATACTTCTGAACAGTTTTTATTAACAAAAATTTCACCCATTTAACTCCATTCACTGTGGCCTCTATCCACACCATAGTACGTAGATTATGAAGGATGAATGAGATATTGGAGTTAGTGGGTTAATTTATGTAACTCAATAATCCACAAAAACAATAATCCATCCATTTAAATTTATAAGATTCTTCTTTTAAGAAAAATTTCATATTTTTAATATAATATTTTTAAAAATAGACATACATGTTATTATTATTATTATTTATTATTCATTAATATTTAACTTTCTTATTTTCTATGATATGATTAAGGAGTAAAATTAATAATTTTCAAGAAAAGTTTGATTATAAATAAGGATAAACCTAAAATATTGTAATATTTTTAAAAAAATTCAATGTAATAGTTAATGTTAGGATCTTTTTAGCAAAAACTTTTAAATTATTAGTATTAATTTATTTGTGAGAGGTTTAGAGGAAAAATATTTTTTTAATTAGTGTGCTTGAGATAAGAAAATCTTATAAATAGATATGAATGGAGTAATTAATAAAGTTGACAGTATATAGTTTCTCATATATTTTTTTTACCTCTTTTAAGTGAGTTTGAATGGATTTTTGATTTTTTTTATTATTAAAATAGGGCTAAAATAAAACTAATGACACATTTAGTATAATTCTTATCACATAACAAACCCTATTATTTTATTACAGAAACATTAGAGCAGTTTTACTTGTATATGGGATGATACTACATTTTTTTTTTAAATGCTAGTGATGCTCGAAATATGGACAATATAATTTTTTAGTCCTCATTTTACCTTTATTTGGTATTTTAGATATTGCTATTTTTTTTTTATTATTTCAATCCCTCAATTTATAAAATTTATTAGCTTTGATCTCCATTGTTAAAAGAATTTATTGAATAGTAACACTATTTGAATAAATATATAGTTTAGTTATAGAAAATAATATTCTATATTTTTATGTTTAAAAATGCCTGTGTGTATAGTTTATTACTAACTTATTATATTTTATTTTTTCACAAAAGTATAAATAATATATAAAACTACAGAAAATTTTGATTACAATAACCAAGATTAATAAATTTCAAAATAAAAAAATAGATATAAACTAAAATAAAAATTAAAAACTTAATCAAACTTAAAAATATATGAAAATTATGTCCAAGATATGGACAACATAAAAAGAAAATAAATGAGAAGTTAGAATTACGCACAATATTGGGACGGACCATATTTTTAAAACAGGATAAAATTTACCGCATATATACACATTAACTTTATCCTATTTTATTCAACTAAATTTTTTTATTTAATCAATTATATAATTGATTATTGTAATTAATGGTATAAAACAATATTAATAATTTAATATAAATAATTAATAATAATTGATAATTGATTATTAAAATATGGTTAATAAATTATTTAAATAAATAATAATATAAAAAGATTAGTTAATTGATTAATAATTATAAATAATTAATTAAAAAATATAATATAAACAGATGTAATTATTATACATATATGTAAATAACACAGTTCTTTAAAATAATAACCCCCAAATTTTATAAAATAATCATCAACTTAATCCAAAATTAAAAATGTTCCAATAAACTAATTCATAATTGTATAAAAACTATCCTCACAAATGCATATACAAAGTTGAATTTGAACACAATATGTCAACTAATAAAATTATTTCCAATCGATAATTAATTTTCTTTTAATTATACTGATAATAATTTCTAAAAATATACGTCGATTATGAACATCCGTATAAAACAAGTTTTAAATTTTTAGATTCCAGTGTCTATGGATAGGCAAGCAATAGAAATGCCAAAAATATAAAAATAATTATGCAAAAAACTAAAAATAAAATTAATTTTCCCTTTTTAAATGTTATAATTTTAAAAAACTATTTTTAGTTATTAGTTTAAAATTTTAGGATAATATTTATTATTTTTCATTATACTTTGTTTTCTAAAAATATTAATTATAAAACATAACTTAATAAAAAATTGAAAATGTAGTAAAATTAAATAATAATTTTTAATTTAAAAAATTAATTAATTAATTTTTAGTTGATATAAAATAATTTTAAACGGTGGATAAGAATGAAAGGAGTAATAACATATTTTTCGAGATAGTATAATCTCTATATTTATTTAATAATTTAAGCTTCCGAAAAAATAAAAATAAACAATAAAAAAAAAAGGAAGGACTCCCGTCACAGATAAGTGTCTCCTTTTGTTGAAATAAAAATTAAATTATTTAGATGAATAAAACTATAAAAAAATTTAAATAAATGAAAAAATAAAAAATATATTAATAATATAAATTTTAAAAAATTAATTTTTATCATATATTTTTATTAATCTAATTTTATTTTTTAAAATATACATACAAATTTTAACAATTTAACATAAATAAAAAAATAAAATAAAATCTTATCCTGACCTACTCATTTAAAAGGAATTACTTTTTATATGCATCATGTAGAAAATATTTACTCTGTACAAATAAGTAAATTAAAAATTTCATCCTTCTTTTTTCTCTCATCCTATCAAAATAAATTATTGGTATGGTATGCAGCTTTATACAATATTTTTTAATTTCTTTATTTATATAATTTTGTTAAAAATGTTTAAAAAATATAATGTTATGTTATTATATAAAATTACAAATTAAAAAACTATATACGACAAAAAAGAAAGCATATAAATAAAATTTGACCCAAAAAATTAATGTTGTGAATTTGAACGCAGAGTTGACGCTATAGGCCTGCAAGGCAGACCTATTCTATAGGAAGCAAAGAAGCAATAAAGCGCGGCGCCGAACGATTTAATTTCGTGTAAAAGAACTCGTCTCCAACTTCAACCCTGAATTGAATAGGGCACATGATAATTTAGTGAATGTTTCGATTATTTTTTTTAAGTAAATATTTATTTATTTAATTTTTTTATAAAGTTGATAAAATAAACGACTAACATTTTTAAATAAAATTAATTAAACATGTAATTGATATATGTTAAAATTTTTTATAACATCTTTTAAAGATGATTTTATTAAGTTTTAATATATAATGCTTTAATAAGTATTTAAGAACATAAATAGAAAATAATAAACATTTAATTTTTATTAAAAATTATAACAATGTATTAACGTATTAAATTATTTAATTTTTAATAAAAATTTATTTTATTTACGTTCTTATTTTTTACCAACTTTTAAAGTAATAACAATAATAATAATTTTTTATATCTATTTATTATAATTTTAAACTTTTTAAATAACATAATTATATAATAAATATTATTTAAATAAAAATAAATTTAAAATATTAGACAAATTTTTAAAATTAATATTATTTAATAGTATTATGTATTTTAATATATAATATAATAAAAAGAGTAAAAATAAAAGAGGAAGTAGATGTGTGGTAAACATCCCCATTCCCCAAACTTAGATTTGAATAAACTAAATGCGCGTTTGGGAAAGAATTTTTTTATTATGATTATGTTAAAAAATATATAAAAGATACTAAGATACTATTTAATCATGCATGATATTATTAAAAATTAATTTATATTTTAATTTTTTAACAAATAAAATACTAAGATAAATAAAATTTTAAAGTTAATAAATAAAAAGTTAACAAAATTTTAATTAATCTTTATTTTTATGTTAACTTTAATAGTTAATTTTAAATGCAAAACCATCTAATACTGATAAATGTATGTTATTTTTAAAATTTAAGTATAGACTAAACGAATTTTTTATACAATATTAAAAGAATCATTTAAAAATTAATATATCCAAACATAAAATTTAGTTATTATAATTAATTATAAACATTATTAATTATTAAAATAATATGTTTTCTTCACTTAATCCAAATACATACTTACTTTTATGAGATTCATTTTAATCAAAAATAAGTTTAAAGATATAAAATTTAAGTCTAAAAAACTTTCTTTAAAAGTAAATTTACGTAAAAGTTGCAATGTATCATGTTAATCAAACAAAAATTTTAAATTAAATAATTTTTATAAAATGCAATAAAATATTAATTTTAAAAAAAATTAAATTATAATAATATAAACGTTATTTGTAACATTTTAATATTAATCAAAATATACTTATTTAAAAATTAAAAATAAAATTAAAATAATATGAACACACCTGAATCATAACCTTGAATGTAATTTTAAAATAATATTAATCAATTTTATCATTTATCATTTTTTAATTAATATTTTAAATATCTTCACAATAAAATATATTAAATATTAAATTTTAATCATCATATAACTTATTATAATTATTCTAGTGGTAAAAAATTAAAAATTAAAATAATTTATATGAAATTTTATATTTTTTATTATATCAATATTACATATTTTAATAATATTTAAATTTTAATATTTTTGAAATACATTATATATATATATTATGATATTTTATTTATTTGTTTTTTTATATTTTTTTCATTTAATTTGATCTATTTAAAATGTAAAAATAATTTTCCTTAAATATTTAGCGGGTTTGGGAGCCATACACCATATAATGGCCCACAGCACTTAAACCATTGAATTGAATGTTATGCTCAAAAGAGGCTCATTGCTTGGTCTGATGTTTGGACGCCATCTGCGTGTACCTCATTCACTCTTAGGGAAACAATGGATTAATGTATGGCAGGTTGCAGGATTGCAGCTGCACTTCTAACTTCTCAGGTACGGACCTACCACCTTCTAATTTATTTCCACACTCTTTCTTTACAAACAGAAATGTGCTAAGACAAACACAGGCAAGACAATAATTTTGTGTGGCCTCTGTGCCAGCCAAGATTTTTCACTTTTCTGTCACATTATTCAATTACTCACGCAATCATTGAAAAACGGAAAAAGAGATAAACAACTTTTCTTTTTATTCATACTTGTCCCTACTCATGTACATAAAAACGTTTACAAATTTAAGACAGCATGCTAATAATATAAGCATAATATTGATCATGTCTAAAATATATTTATCTGAAAATTATAATGTAGTTAAGTGTATTATACTGATTAAAGTTTAAGTGTATTTTAATTTCCTAGTTATTTTTTAATTAATTATGTATATCTATTTTATAATTTTAAATATTTTTTATCTTTTACTTTATATATAGTCTTAGACTTTTAGATACTGCTTAAACTAATCCATCTTAAAATTAGAGTATGCTCACGTAGGAGTGACTTAATTTCTTCGTTGATTTTTTTTTTAAATAAGAGTACGTTGTTACTTAATATCATAACTAATAATCGATTATTATATAATAACATAATTTCTCCTTACATCTCCTTTCATGTTAATCCAAACAACTTTGCTTTTGAAAATTAATTTTCTTTCCTTTCCAAAACTTTTAAGTTCTTGCGATGCTGCAATTTTTCCCTTTCTACAAACAAGATTCAAATTAATTAATAACTAATTATATTTTTCATACATAAAATTTAGGTTAAAAATTTTCTTTGAAAAAATCAAATATATATCATCTGATCTAACCATTTGTTAGTTACCTAATTTGATAGTTTAGTAGATAATATTGTTACCTAATCTGAACTTTTAAGTTATCCTTTTTTTATGCAATTCTAGTCTTATTTCTTTCTTCTCTTTCTTTCGGTTTTTTTTTTCTTCTTTGAAATCCCCTTGCCATTGTTCCATTTTCCTTATCATCTATTCAATCCATTCCATTCTTCGTAGGTTTGCATCTTCCCTTTCCAAATTAACTCGAAACATATGGTACCTCTTCTATTCACAAAGAATAAGTTTATAATAAACATAAATTTGAGCATTGTTATTTGTAAGCAATGACCATCTCAATTAGGTCTTTATCTACTTTGAATTGTCTCAATCCATTTTCGGGCTTAGGATTCGACCAATGAACATTTGATATAAAATGATATCGAACCTTTTTACTGTAATTTAATATGTTAAGACATTAAACATATCATCATTATATTCAATTCATACATCCACATTATTTCTTTTATAGACAACCTTACAATCGTCTCCGTAAACAATTCTATCTCTAAAGTGAATATTAATAATTACCATATAAAAAAGTAAGGGTTTAACAACCACTAATCACAACACCATACACGAGGGTAAAAAAAAACTTTTTTTCTTTAAAAAAAAGAATATCCGCATCCTACTTGCATGGAATTACAACAATTATATATATATATATATATATATATATATATATATATATATAAATTAACAACAAAATATATTGATCTCACAAATTTAGAAAAAGAATAAAAAGTCATAATTATGACAAAACAATATTATAAGAACCAATAAAATAGCTATAATGTAAGGATCACACCATAAATAGTTGGAAATTAACAACTAGGACCGCATATATACAAGCTTACAGCTTTGGGAAGAACAAACTTAATGTTTCATACCTTTGCAGACCGAGAACGTTGAATATTATTCTTTCTTTACCTGGAAACATTCACTAGTAAAATTAGAAGAAAATCAGGATAAAAATAAATAATGAAAAATTATTATTGTTATGGTTTGTTTAGATGAGAAAGAAAGAAGAAAGAAAAAATAAATATTAAATTTTTTTTATTGTTTATTTACATATAAAAATAAGAGGAAAAAAATATTTTTTGCAGATTCCACCAAAATTTTTATTTTTTTTAAATAGAAGAAGAAGTGAAAGGAAGAAGTATTTTTTTACTTTAGATTTTTAAAATTATTATATATATTTTTTAAAAAATATTATGTTAATAAAAAAATGATAAATTTTTTAAAGTTAAATTTTATTTTTTAAATTTACATAAAATAATATTTATACTATTAGTATATATTTTTTCTTTTTTTTTTCATTCATCCAAATAAAAAAAAATTTCTCCTATTTTTATCCATTCAAACTTTTTTTTCATATTTTTTTCTTATTTTTTTATTATCCAAATAAAGCATTAAACATACAATTTTTTATGCTTTTCTTAAAGTGCCTAATTCTTTTACAAATTCAATTTAATTTTTTTTCATTTTAGCATGATAATATTATTCCTTCTTCTCACAATATAAATTTATGTCCATTTAATGTTGACTTGAAATTTATTGATATTGATAAGAATTAATATAAAAAATGTTTAACAAAATTAGAAATTAAAATAATGTAATTTAAAGGTTAAAATGTAAAGTAAAAAGACGTTTCAACATTAAGAATTAAAATTGTAATTTACTTAAGCAAATTTATTATACTCTCCTAGGTATATGATCCAATGGGTATCAATATCATATACCAACTGTGGATAATGATAATGTCTATCCGTAGCTGCAAAGTCATGCGATCGACAATAAAAAAGATGTAGAAATTTGCACACATCTTAACATCATGCCAAATCTAACAGTCACAAATAACAACAAAAGTAAAGAGGATTCTCGACAAAATTAGAAACTAAAACACAGCTTCAGACTCAGACAAAGTGAAAACAACCAGTGTTTTTCCTGGGCAAGAAAAGGAATCAAGATACCAACTTTACCGTATAATGGAGGTTCACAGTGCAGTAAGTAGAGCCAAAAACACACCAATAATTTTCACCCTCTTGTCCACCAAACAAAACTCCGTTCTCTTGAATTCTAAATGTTTATAGTCTAACCGGAGAGAAACCTGTGCGTGTGTGTATAATGCAAAATTACAACAGTCCAACAATCTCTCACTGTAGGAAATATATTCAGTGCTGTAGGAGAAGGTATTTCTTTCCTTTTAAAGTAAATACATGATATATATGGTTATTTTTTTCCATATATATTTTAAAATAAAAATAAAAAATGTTGTTAAATATGGAAATAAAATTGCAAAGACAAAACAGAAAATAAAAAAATATCAAAAATAGCTTTAAACAATAGAGATGTTTAATTTGAACTAATTAGAGTTGTTATTTTTAATAACATCAAAAAAAAAATTTATAATTTCATAATTTTCTAAACGGTTTCAAAAAAGTAATATGTAAATAAATGATGATCTGGTTTGCAGTGATATGATCTATTTAGTTAATAAAAAATAAGAATATTTTCAACTTAAAATTTTTGGATGTGGAAGATATAATAAAGCTGGTAAAACTTAAAGTATGAACACAAATAAAAATAGAAGAGAACAATTTCATATATCTGTTTTTCTATTAAATTAGTAATATATTAAGATGTATGCAAAGAATATAAAAGTTAAGGTAGGATAAGAAAAATTAATTTTTTTTTAAAATTATTGCAATTTTTAATTATGAATAAGAATAAATATTTGGTTTAGTATATTTTAAAAAAAAGAAATATATAATACTTCTCTTTTTTCTTTTTTCAGATAAATATTTATGTATGTTATCATCTTTTATACCTAATATTTTAAAAGGTATTTTTTTTTATCTAATATTATTTGGCATATAAAAAAATTTAATTGTTGGTTGTATTATCAAAGATATATATAATCATGAGTAATGGTTAGACAAGATTGATAAATGATTTTTTTGTCGGTATCTTTCTAAATTGAAAGGTATCGATATCATTTTATTTTACTCTGATAATAAAATGATAGGTGTACAATGCATATAAATATTTAAATTTATATTTTTAAAATTTATAAACAAATGACAAATTGATAAACCAACTATGCACTTACAACTGTTGAAAATAATGGTTGTTTTGTACTTACAGCCCGTGGTGAGATGCAAAAGTGAATTTTAACTTTTAAGGCAAGATAAAAATAAGATTATAAATTTTGTTGGAGAATTTTTAAAATTGACAAGATAAGTCCTTACTCGTGGGCTGTAATCAGGCTTAACACCTTCCCCTATTCTCCTTCCTTTCCTTTTGATAGTGCTAAGTAATCGAAAACCTCCTTATTTGAGCGACTAAGGATTGTCTTTCACTTGTGTGATACAATCTTTTAGTGAAAAAGTTTTTATTAGCTGACCGTTTTATATAATTTGCATCAAGAAAGAATTACTCTCCGAAAAAGTCTTAAAATGGACTTTAGCAACAAATCTAGCCTTCTATCTCTCAATATTGCCTTTTGATTTTTTATTGGTGTTATCCCATATGAGTTATGGTGATATGTATCATTTTATTATTGAATAGCACAGGATATCGATAGCCTTCAATTTTAAAGATATCAAAAGAAGCACATTCATAAATATGTTAAATTTTTAAAAAATTATATTACATATATAAGAATATAGGTTAAATAAAAAATATATTCTATTTATACATATTTATATTAATTATTTATAATAAATATAATTAAATTTATTTAAATAATAATTTTTAATAAGTAAAATATTTAAAAATTAAAAATATTTCAAAAAATATATAAGATATCAAATTAATATATATAAGTTTCAGGAGTAATTTTATGTTAATCTGTTTAATAACTTTTGTAAATAATTAAATTTTATCAATCCAACTGTTAAATTAATAAATTATATTATATATATTATTTTTATAAAATATCAAACTTTTTTTAAAATTTTATAAAAATGATTTATATAATATAATTTATTAATTTAACGGTTGAATTAATAAAATTTAATTTTTTATAAAAATTATTAAACAAAATAATTTTAAACAAAATTATTTTTAAAATAATTTGATCGTCATTATTGTCACCATAATATATTTTTTATATTTTTATTATTTTATTTTTCGTCTTATTTTACTTACTTTCAAATATATATAATGACATTTATTTTTAACATTTAGAATCTTCTATGCTGAAGTCTTGTAAAAAAATGTCTATATTCAAATCGAAAATTCACATCGTAAAATTTATTTGATATTATAAATTGTTAAAAAAATTGAATTTTTTTAATAAATTTCAAATAAATATTCTATATTTCATTTACTTTCAAATATAACAATATTCTGAATGAATTGTTAAAATGAATTTTTGTTTAATCCTTCTATGCACATCTAGCTCCTTGCTCTTATATCATGGGGCAATATTTTTCTCTTAGATGATGTTATCAATCCTTTTTCCTTGGTCACTTTGATAATCCAGAGTGATTCTTATTTCACAACCCGTCAATCAGGATAACTACAATTCATGGAAGAGGTCCATGAAGATGACTCACATCCAAGAACAAATTCTACTTTATTGATATGGCACCATGCATGCATGTCTCAACAATTGATGTGAAAATTTACATCTTTTAGCTTCTTAGGAAAGAAATTAACAATAACATAGTAAGTTTTTTGGGTCCTTAATTTTGTTTCCAAAGAAATTCTAACCAGTATCATATATAGTGAATCCATTTCTTCTATTTGGAATGACCTTAAAAAGTATTTCAACAACATAATATCCCAAGAACCTACTAATTGAGAAAAGATTTCATTGGACTAATTCAGGGCTCCATGAGAGTGAATCAATATTTCACTCGTATGAAGGCTACATGGGAAGAATTATCGGATTTTTGCCTACCTTATACCTGTGTATGTAGAGGGGCTTGAGCTCTTCTTGAACATGCTCAACAAGAATATGTTCTTGCTCTTCTCATGGATTTTAATGACAACTTTTCTCAAGTCAGAAGTCAAATTCTATTAATGGATCCTTTACCCCCATATCTGAAGTTTTTTATCTTGTTAGTCAAGATGAAAAACATACAGAGATTTGTGCCTTCACATCAATGCTACCTGATCAACAAGCTACTTTCGCAGTGAATAATGCCAATCATAAGTTCAATGATCCTAAGAACAAGCCTGGTAAGGAGACTTCTTGTGCATCAATGCTTCAATATTGCCACGACACACTTCTTATAGTAGAACCATCTATGGAAATTTGTGGTGCATTGAGACTATTTTTAAAAGCTCTAACATTCATAATAGCTTAATTGGTGTTAGTATTGAGGATTCATGATTGAGGACAACTTTTCATTTTATAAATTGCAAGATAGGTGTTGTTCCCTTTAAGTACTTATAGGCTTATCTATTGGTGCCAACCCAAGGAAAGCTTAAACATGGAAGCTCAATATTGAATAGTTCAGAGCTAAATTGACATCTTTGAAGTGAAAGCACATTTCCATTGGGTTTGTGTTGCTTTTGTTGAATTTAGCGCTATCCAATTTACATGCTTATCATCTTTCTTTCTTTAGATTGTTGAGGAATGCTCTGAACATCCTCATTTCTTTGCAATGAAACATCTTATGGGGTGGTCATGAAGAGATTTGTTAGGTGCGTTATTTGGAAGGCTGTCTATAGTCCAAAAATTTCAGGTGGGCTAGTTATAGATTTGGATCTATTCGAATTTTGCTTTGTTTGTCAATGAAGATGGGAATAAGTTATATCAGTCACATTAGGTTTTATATAAATAGACCTGATCTGATTTTAAATTTTTTTAATTTGAACTTAAATTTTTTACTTTATAATTTTTTTACAGGATCTGACTTGTTCAAAATTTATTAAATCTATAAATTTACTTAAAAATTTATAGTATAATAAAATTGATAATAGAAAAAAGTTAATTATTTAATAGATTTACACTCTCTATTAAGATAAGTAAATAAGTTAATTATTATCAAAATTAATAAAATAATATTAAAATATATCAAAAATTTAAAACTAGCTGAAACATTTTATATAAACATGTAAAAGATTATTGTGTGAGAAGTGATTTAATATGTAAATATAATATTATATATATATATATATATATATATATATAATATTTAAACTAGCGCTACTGTTCTGGTGTGTCCTTTTCTTGTGTTGAAATATCCTTTTTTAAATTGCTCCGGTCTTGTGTTACTCTTTCTAAATAGGAATTTATAAACTAATTTAATCTAATCAAATCATAAAATCTAAATGAAAAATGAAAAAAAAAATTATAGACTTCATAAACTATTTTTTTATTGAATTGAGATTTTGCATTATATTTTAAAAACCAATCAATCAAACCTATGATTATAGAGATATTTTTGCTTATAAAATAACTTCTTATTCTTACTTATATAACTATATATTTATAAAATTTAAATATTTATTTTTTAATAGTTTTATTCTTAAAATTACATCGTATATTAATAATTTTTTAAAATATATGGCTTATTTTTTTATTATATTTGTAACAAACTTAAAATTAATATTATATCTCATATTTTTAATTATATATTTTATGTTATATAAAAATTAATTAAAAATAATATAAAATAAATAAAGTAAGATTTATTTATCATTTTTTAACTAAAGTAAAAAACCTAAATTATTCAATCAAATTGATTTTAATTGGATTAAATTAGATTAAATTTAAAACTTTATTCATTTTAATACAAATTAAACTATAATATAATCTTGTGTTAAATTGGATCTGTAGAGTCACGTTTTAAGCTGACTGAAAACTTACAAACATAGGAAGAAAGTTACAAAATTAAAATTAAAAAGAAAAAACACTTAATTTAATCTTAGAAAGATTAATTATGGTGTCTCTTCTCTCAACTCCTTAAAATATTTTTAATCATAAAATAAATCTTTAAAATATTTAAATTATCACCGTATTTCCTATCCTAACCCTTCATAATGAACTTAATGATGTGTAACGGTAAATATTGAGGTGAGTTATTAAGTGTCAATTGGACTCTAATGTGGCATTTTAGCAAGCTCCTTCATGACATGCTATCAAGTGGCACAGCAAGAAAGCTTCAATCGTTAGGTCAAAATCAAAAAGAGAAGAGATGAGGAGTAATTTATACGAAGAAATTATTGGTTTAAAAATTATTATATTTGACTCAAACAGAGAGGGTCTATTACTTTTTTTAAAAATTGATTATTGCTATTGTAATTTAACTTTTGATCTTCTGAATTCAAACAATTAGCGATTATTCTAAATAATTTATTATTAGATGTTTAAAACTCTAAAATTTTCTAGATTCTATAGTTTTCGACAATTTTTATTGTTTTTTGTTTGGTACAATTCTGGACACATTGTTTTTAGTACAAATCCTTTTATTGTTTATTAATGGTTAAGTGTTTATATACATGGTTGAAATAAAAATAAAAATATGAGGAGCTATTTTAATGTATATTGATTTTCGGGTTCAAATAAATTGTGATAATTTTGGTATTTTTTATATATTTTATTTTATAATTAATTATGATTTGTTTAAATAGTAGTTAAAGGTGAGATTATTTTAAAGAGAGAAAGAGATAGAATATATATATATATATAGAGAGAGAGAGAGATAAAAATAAAAGGAAATAAAGAGAAGTATTAAAGGTTCTATATGATTTATGAGGTAAGGTTAAGAATAAATGTATAAATTAAAGAAAAATTTTATTTTAAGGTCAACCATAGATATATTAATATAATTTTTAATATGATATTAGAGTTTATTTTATATTTGTTAATAGATTATCCAAAATATTTAGTTTTGAATTTATTTTAAATTTATTAATGAGTTATCTGCAAATATCTAATTTTAGTAATGAAGTTTTTTTTATCTTTTATTTATGGATAAAAATATATAAATTAATTATATGTTAGATCCATAATTATGCTTATAATTTGATTTTATTTGCACTAAATTTTAGCTTAAATAAATCTAAGGTTTTTATATCTAAGATTTGATTGCCTTATTTATCCGGTATATATGTCTTTTTTTAAAGATTTTATATTTTTTTCAAAATCCAATTTGTCCAAATATCATATTTAAATTTTATTTTATAGAATTTTTTCAATAGGTCAACAATCCTATCTCTAAATAAATTAATAGTCCTAAGTCTTCATATAATTAGGTCTACAAGCTCAAACGATTAAATATGACGCTTTTTAAACTGATTTGATTCGGTGCATACCCAAAAAATAAAATAAAAAGTTGAAAACCAAGTAAATTAAAGATAAAAAATAATTTTTTATTGAATCAAATTGAATGTGAATCTAATTTCAAAAATTTATTCAATCAAATTAAATTTAATCTTACATACATATATTTAATTTTATTTAGTGCCGCTATTTAGTACAAAAAAAGTCTTACAAAAATCAATGAAAATTTGTTTAATTAACTATGGATGCATGACTAATCAAGGCGGGGCGATGGGATAATAAGTCATTTTCAAATAAAACGTTTACACGTCAGGTTCATACTTATTTGTGATTAAATAATATTTTCATATTACACTTGTATAATTGTATATTTATAAAAAGTATTATATCTATTTTTCACGACTTTATTCTCAAAATTATATCTTATATCTCTAATATTTTTATAAATTAATTTTAAATTAATTTAAAGCTGCTTTGATGTCTCATATTTTCCATTATTATACCATTTTTTTTTGTTTTATATTGAAGATGTTTTAAAAAAAAAATATGTAAAAAAAATTATAACTATTGCTACTGTTTAAATAAGTCATCCTCAGGTTAATTTATGAGATTTTATAGATGATTCACAATCAAACTTCTTAACTATATTTTTTATAAAATAAACTGAACTTAATTTATTTAACAAAAGGACCTAAATCTTGACCACTTGACTTATTCTCATATTCCCAAAGGTTAAGAGGGTCTTGCTGTTTAATTTTTAGAAAATTATATAATTTTTTCAAATTCTCTCAGGGAAATATTTTTTTTTATGAACCTGTTTTAAATACCAAAAAAAGATAATTTAAATATACTTTAAAAACTATGTTAAAAGTAAACAGGTAACCAAAAGGAAGAAAAAACAATAGAGATGTAAAATGGTCATGGAAGAAAAAAAGACCGTTCATTATGGAAAATGATTGCATATTCATGGAAGGTTTTTGACTTCTTAATCACAAACCTGGCTCCTACACGATTGATGAAGTAGAAGGACAATGATAGTTAGCAGCAGATAGTTAGGAATACTTGTTTTGGAGTGATATGATTTGATCAACCAAATAGAGCCATACATTATTGATATCATAACCACACCACATGACTTTAATGATTATGTAACTACATATGCATTTCTTGCAATCTGTCAATTGAAGATAAGTTCCCCTAATAAATCTTAATTAACGCTTTTATTCCTTTTTCTATTTTGAATCACATCAATAATTTGTCAATAGATTAAATTAGCAAAGAGTCACGCCATATTGTAGATGGAATTTTTTATAGTATAATTTCTATATATTTGAGGTGGAAAGGTTTTTATAAAATCAAAATTATATTAGATTTAATGTTAAAAATAATCATTATAAAAATAACAATTTATAATAATATAATAATTTGTAATTATATAATTATATAAGAAGATTTATATCATAAATACATTTCAATTAAATTTAAAAAATCCTTGATAAAATATCTAGATTACTATATTATAATTTTTTTTAGTTGAATAGAATTATTTTTTGTTAAAGATCAGTTCACATATTGTTTTAATTGGAAATAGCTAAATTACGAACAGTATGGCAAGCAAATGTACATAGTGGATGCCAGATAATGATGAAGTGATATTATTTAACATAAAAATCATTAACGAGGAGTAAACAACGGGAGGCTGTTGGGGATAAAATATTAATTTAGACAATGACAATGGACACACACGTTTAAGGAAAGGGAAAAAATAGAAGTTATAGATAATTAACTTTTTAAATATGTTTAGCCATGGTAAGAGAACAGATTCGGGTTTCTGGAATTTAGTTTTAACTTTTAGGTAAATTTGTAGAAAATTATATTTTATAATCTTTATTTTTATTTAATATATATTTTAAAAATAATATATTAAATATATTTTATTTTTTAAAATAATATTAAAATTTTAAAAATTAATAATAAAATTATATTTTTAATAAAATATGAAAATTAAATATTTTTAGTTAAATATTATTATAATTAATCAAGACAAATTTAAAAGATGATAAAATAAATATTTATATTTTTAAACTCAATCATATTTTTATAAATTGAATATAAATTTAAATTTTATTTAAATTCAGTTAAAATATATTTTTTTTTGTTAAAATTAGGATAAAATTAAATGTATATGCATATATTTAAGTTTCATTACTATATCTAAGGATGTCGAATTGTTAATGAGAAAAGTTATTAAAAAAATAAAACAAATATAATTTTTTACTATTTAGTGAATGATATTTTATTTTATATTTTTTTCGGCGGATATTTTTGTCCAGCAATCATCGTATAAAATTTAGAAGATTGCACAATTAGAAAAGAAAAGAGAGATGATGTATTGTGTGTGATTAAGACTTTAGCAATAAAGCTATGATCTTCACAACTCTCACGTACCTCATAAGAGTTAGTTAATTAAAAACTTGGTAACCGGCAATTTTACTGACTGAATGTATTTTTATAAAATATTTTTTTAAATGGTTCAAATTAAAAATAATTTTTTATATAAGTTGAAACAATGTTTATTATACATAATTTTTTTATATTTTATATGTGATGCATTTATTAATGTATTTAATATAATAAAATATGTTACACCTGTAATATATTTCATATATAAAATATAAAAATTATAATAAAAATAAAAATTATAGTAAAAGGTTTAAATATTTTTTGTTTAAATTATTATTAAATTTAAAAATATAGGATGAAAATTAGAATGAATAATAAAATAAAAAATTAACATATTTAATCCGTTTAAATTTAGAAATATATGATAAAAATAAAAAATAAAAATATAATAATTAAATTATTATCCAAATGTATCTATTATTAAATATTTAAGTAAAATTTACATTAATATTTTACAGATATTATAAAAAAATAAAACTTAATTTTTTATTTAATCATAAAAAGTTAATTTCTAATATAATATTATTGTTTTTATTTTTAAATAATAAATTTAAATTTAAGAATAAAATATTTGAATTCATGTATTTTTTTTATCTTTTAATTAAAAAATTATTTATCTAAAAATAACATATTAAAAATAAAAATATAAAATTATTTAATTATATATTTTATAAATTTATATTAATTCAAATGATAAAATACTTATTTTTTGTGTAATAAATTTTAAATTTAAATTCTATGAATAAAAATAAGATGAATTTATATATGTAAAGTGATTTTATTTAATCAAATTAATTAATATTAACAATAAAAAATTATTATATTTTTTTATTATTTATTGTTATTTTCACTACATATTAAATTTAAATAAAAATATTTTAAATATTTTAAATTTTATTTATTAAATTAAATATATCTATATTTTTATTTTATTTTTTTAGATAAATATGATACGTAATTTATTTTTAATATGTTATAAGTGACCCATTTATTAATATGTTTTATCTATATTATATATATATATATATATATAATATTATAAATAAAATATTTTATTATATATTATATCATTGATAAAATGTATTAATAAATATGTCAATATAAACGTATAAAATTATATATTATAAATATTATTTTAACATAAAATTATTTTTTAATTTGTATTATTTAAAAAAATATTGTAAAAAAACCCTCTCTTATCTGGTTATCCCAACCAGAATTGGTGCTGTACAAGGAGTACTCATGATTATGCATGGAACAATGCTTTGGAATTCTCTTTTGCTCGTAATTAACATGAGGGACCGCATTTGGTATCCTTCCTACTCTAACGTGGATGAAAAATCATTGGTTGTGGCTCATTTTGTACCATTGGATCTATACAAATGCCTTTCTATTCTAATTATTTCAGACATTGAATGATGTTTGGTTAAACCTAATATTGATCATTTTTTAAGTGATATACCATGAAAGTGCATCTGGCTAGCTCTTAATTCCATCCTTTTTCCGACCGTGGAGTATAAAAGAAACATTGTAATATAATATATGAATTATATCTTCTTACGTATTTTATTTATAATCACTTTAATATATTATATTTTTTTAATATTTTAAAAAAAATTATAAAAATATAAAAAAATATTATCTATTAATTTTAATAATATTTTAAAAAATATTATATCTAATTTATATCATAAAATATTATTAATAACATATAAAAAATATTTTATTAATTTTAGTAATATTTTAAAAAATATTATATCTAATCTATATTATAAAAAATATAATATATTGTAATGAATTTCATATATTTCAATAAAATTTAACCAATAATTTTTTTTTATAAAACATTAGTCGTAATATTTTTTTATAAAGAATATATCAGTTTAAGAATTTATAGGATTGTTATGCTTTAATGTCAAGTGATATGTAGATCTTGAAAAATTAGTTTTTAAAAAATATGTATACTAAGTTGATTCTATGGTGAAATATATATATATATATATATATATAAGTTAAAAAAAATTAGGTAATAGAAAAATTAAATAATTAAATTGTAAATAAATAATTACAAAATTATAAGATAATAAAGAAATTAGATAATGTTATATTAAAAAAAATCATTGCACACCCCTCTAATCATGATGCAAGAAGTGAACATTTATGTAATCATGCTCATGTTAGTATTCCTTCTCAGGTTTAAGAGCATTGATAAAAATGTTAGTTATTATGTATGATTATTAAAAGAGAATTAATTTTTTTAGTCAATATTTTGTGATGATGATATAAAGCTATTATAAGTATATTGAATTGACATAAAATTGATATAAAATATATTAAACTTTGATGATTATATCATTTAAATTATTACTAAAATATTTTTGATAAATAATTTTTAATAAATAAAAATTTATTAAAAAATATATGATAAAAATTAAAACTGCCACTGTTTATTATTTAAAATTTTTTTTAAAATTTTTTTTTATAATGGATGAGATTATTGATCAAAATAGTATACATAAGATTGAACATTCTCATAATAAAATGACAGTGATCTCAACGTATTTAGTTCAATAATAAAATACTAGATAAATTATAGTATGAATTGTGCCTTAACTAACACAAAATAAAACTTTTATAGAATCACAGCAAAATTTACAATTCTTTTATATTTTGTTGGGATCACGAAATAAAAATAGAAAAAAAAAAAGAATAAAAATAAAAATTATTTGATTGAATAGAAATAGAAAAGAAAGTAAAGTAAAATTTATTTTTATTTGGATAAATAAAAAAGAAGGAAAACAATATATTAATATTATAAATTTTATTTTCATAAATTTTAAAAAATAAAATTTAAATTTTAAAATATTTTTACTATATATTTTTCATTAATAAATTTTTATTTCTTAAAAGGTGAATTAATTTTTTTGGAATTTGAAAATTTTATTTTCTTTCCTTTGCATAAGACAAATTACACAAATGTATAAAAAAAAATTCACATTTTTTTATCCTCTTCTATTTTTATCATCCTTTCCACCATCATTCAAACACACGGTTAAAAGGCAAACCAACCAAATGAGTTCTTCAAAGATTGTTATCATTCTTTTTTCTCATGAAACAAGACATTACTCTATATTCTTCTAGAGCATCAAAAAATAGGAGATGATACAAGAAAATTATGTAACCCATAATACACATAAGAGTCTTGGGGGTAGTTTGTCCAGTCCGCATCATAGTATGCTCGTAAACTCACTGGGCTAGAAGAAGGGAACATAATACATTGGCTTGGTGAAGCTTTGAGATATCCCACGGCTATAAGTTTTGCCTTCCGCGTGTGACTACCAAGAATTATACATAAATTGACTTAGAACACGAGAGTGATAATAAGGTGCAGACCTAAGACGACGATACCTATTAGGGTCATGACAATAGACAAAATTCTATGACATACTTTTGTTGGTTCAGAGCTATGCATGTTAGTGAATGAGTTACTTCAATTCCAAGTAAATAGTTGAGTTTACAAGATCTTTGATTTTGAATTTGTCATCCAAAAACCTCTTCAAGAAGTGAATGCAATCATGATCAATTTTTTTGAACTATCACATCGTCAACATACATAAATGATTTGATAAATTTTTGGTGCTAGTTTCCATGTCTATTTGAGTCAATATATGAATTTCTATAATTTGCAAACACATTGTTCCCTTTTTATGTCCTTATACTTTTTCCTTAAAATTTTTATGTAAGAAGTCGTGATTCATGTCCAATGAACTTTGTGAACCTTCCAAAGATAACAAAAAGATTGTTGTTAAAAGAGTTGATGATATTGTCTATTTGAATTAATGATGCTAAATCATAAAACTTGTTCTAATATCATAAAAAAATAATTATTTTTATAAGTTATATATATTTAAATTGATATAATAATACAAAATATACCACCGGTGAATTAATAAAAATAAGATAATAAAAAATTAAATAATTACAAAATCTTAAAGTAACGAAAAAACTAAATAATTGCATATTCCGAATAAATAAATAAAATTATTCACATTTTTACTATCGCAAGATAGTTCCAAATCCCTATAATCATGCTTACCTTGATATATAGATCTTTTAAAGTGATCCAAGTAAATTTGATTTCCTGTTCAATGCAAATAAAACGTCGATATACAAGTACTTAGCAGAAAGTGTATGTCAACCTTTGACCAATTTACCAAACAATTTGACTATTTAGAAGGGTGTAACTTAAATCTAAGCATAAAATTGGGGATATGCTTTGAGTCCTAATATCCATTAATTTGATAATAATTTTATGAAATTCCTGACAGAGTAATGAAGAAATGGAAAATGACGGCTTTGATGTGAAACATGTGCTACTGAACTCTTGCATGTGCACCGGAAAGAAACTATGACATTGAGAAAGAAAGCAACAAAATAAGATAAGGAGCAATTAACACCAGGTGTTTTTAACACGTGTGGAGGTTGCCTAGTAATTTTCACACACACGCCAGAGAGCTCTCTGCCCAAACCACCTCTTAAACCGAAGCCACCTAATATGGCTGTGCTTTAATTTGAACCTGGCCTTAATTGCTTAACAAAAACCTTCACTTTGGTCCCACAAATTAATAACTTTATGTTAAAGTTGGATTTCCCCCAAATTGTGCAAATCAACCATCTCCCATTCATTCAATCGTTTTGGTTTTTTCTGAACTAAAAATTTAAGGAGAGATTAGGTCATTAAAGCGCCCAAGCACGCAAGCAACATTGCTTGGTAAAAGTTTTCAGCCGTACTTACACAAATATTATTTACAAAATTGGATTATTCTTATCGAGAATTAAATTTGAACTTTAATTTATAAAGGATTGTTAGAATGAAAAAAAGGTGGAAAAAAGAGAATAAAAAGTTATTAATGGTTGCAAATTTTGACTAGAGTATCCGAGAGAGTAAGAGGTTGCCATTGTGGTATTTTTGTTTTTAACTGTGAAATTTCGGCGAAGTTTGCGGCTCGGGAATTTTAATATTAACGGAAAAGAGGGAAATGTTGGCCTAACTTTTACAAACTAGCATGTGCTTCTGTCACCAGATTTACGGTCTTATTTATTTAACATTTTGTTAATCATCAGAATGCATTGATTTCAAATTGTTAGCAGTAAAATGACATTAAAAAGTATTCTTGTAGAACAAATATAAAAATATTTATTAATTTTAAATTTATTTTAATACAACATATTTCTGTTTAGTTATTTAAAGATAAATATTATCAAAACTGATTTATTTAAACCCTAAACTTATATACCACACTTTCTACTTAACATCATAAAATTACCTACGTTGTTGTAAAAATGGTTGATGTTTATTCTCTTATTAAAATGAATATTTAATCTCAATAATCACTTAACACTTAAAAAAACTAAATTAAGAAGATAATAATAATAATAATAATAATATTATTATTATTATTATTATTATTAATATTAATAATAAATGGACTTGAAAAATGGTAGAGTTCTTTTTTATAGATTCTGCTTCTGTTATGTATCTATTGTTGGAGGCATGGTGTAGTGGCCGGCCACATAACATATCATTTGTCAATTTCAGAAGTAATAGATTTTCAGTTCCTTCTCCCTTGTACATTGCCACGGAATTGATTATTAGAAAAATGCTTCTTGAATACAAAAATTAAACAATATAAAGTTTTCTCTTTGATTTTGAGAGTATTTTTAAGATGTGCATATAAAAAAAATCATAGATAATGATAATGATATATTGTGTTACATACCGTATTAAGTTTTTAATTAAATAAAAAATTTAATTCTTAAATTTATTTTGATTTTTCTAATCATCTCATTGTCCCGGAATTATGAATAAATTTCTTTTGAATATAAAAATTAAACAATAGAAAGTTAATTGTTTTTTTTGAAAGTATTTTTAAGATGTGTGTGTACGTAAAGAAAAATGATAGATAAAGATAATTATATATTATGGTATTTATTTTTTATTTTAATGAAGTTTTTAGTCTTTTAATTTTAGTTCATGTTATATTTTTTTATGGTTTTATTCCCTTATTTATAAAAAATAATTTTGATCTTTGTTATTAAAAAATATTATTAAGTGATATTAATATTTAAATAAATATAAAGTTTAGTCCTTAAAAGTTGGATTTTGTATATTTTTTAGTTTTAAAAGATGTTTGTGTACAATTTAATTAAATTTTAAAAAAATATATGAATGATATATAAATAAATTTAACATATTTAAGTATCAAAATTTATAAATTGACATTTTTTTTATAAATGTGATTAAATAAATAAATTAGAAAACTAAATTGTGCATACTACTATTTTGGGACAAAATATAGAAAATCTTAATAGTAAAGATTAATACCAACAAATTTAATAAAATAAATAAATAAAACTATAAACAAAAAGTGGCCTAAAATAAAACCAAAATTAAATTTAAAATATATTAGGACTAATTTATTAATGTTTAAGTAATGTAACTGTAACAATTCACAATCATAATCAATAATATCAAATATTTATCTCTATGTCGTTTATCGTAATCTTTTAAAAAATATATTTCACCAACAAAAAGATTATTATAGTAGAACAAAAGAAAATTACAAATTAAGATTATGTTCTTGTAATTTTTATATAAAAAATTAAATTATTAACATAGATATTATATTTATAATAATAGTCATATATATGTATTAATTTTCTGTACCAATAGAATTATATATCAATCAGTATTATATATATATATTGTTATTAACGTAGACGTGTAATATATATAATAATTATGTCAATTTTGATATTTCATTTGAAGCTAACTTAGAGTGTAATATTGAAATGCTAAACTTATATGTAACCAATAAATCACAACAATATAACTTACGTGGATGCATGTGTGGGGAGAATTTGACAAAATCAAATAAGAGTTTTAGATACTCTAAATAGTTGTTGAATTTCAATTTAGTGTTTGTTTGAACTTAGATAGTAGAACAACTAATTATAATTATTATTTTTTAAGAAAATGCTTTTGAGAAAATTTTCGAAATTTACCTGTTAATTTTTTAGAATACAACAATATACTTCTAATGCTATTGTGGGATCCATTAGTTTTCAAATATAGTTATTTTTTTACAGAAAAAATGTTAAGTCTCCTTTATCGGATCCCATTAATAAATTCAGTATAATATTCTTTAGACTTGCTTCAAGTTATCATCCAATGTAAGATTACTGTGGCAAACAGTACTACTCATTATGAACTAAAAGCATTCCTAATATTTTTTTATGTGCAATATATTGTAATTTAATGTACATTCTTCCGGCAAGTAATTCTATCTTCAACAATACGTCAAGAGTAGACAATTGATTGTAATATAAAACGAAATGGTGACACCAAGTAAACTTTATTTATAGTGTTAAAGGTTAAAATCCTATTGTTGCATGAGAAATCCTTTATCTATTCGTTACTCTGTCCTAACTTGAAAGATGGTGTCAGCTCTTAAACTAACAAAAGAACCATATAAAATGAAGATATACTACGTTAAATCAAAAGATATGATGTGAATAACAATTGAATTCATTGATCAAATAATTGTGATTACCGGTGTTATATCCTATAGAGAATGAGAAATTATATTTATACCACAAAACAAACAATAATTGATATATTTAAGATAATATAAAGAAAAAAAATTGATATCTCATACATAAAAAATTCGTCGTGCTATTTTACGAATGGCGTGATTCATAAAAATCAGTCCGAAGTGTATCTTAATGAAAAATTATTGTTCTCCATTCAATTGGGATGGATCTGTCAAAAAAATAAAAAAATATAATAAATTATCTAATGAGAATAAAGAAAAATAAAATAAAGATGGAGCTATATAAAAAATAAATATACAATAATAATGATAATTATTCATAAAAATCGCAAAACTCAATAATAATAATTGTAATAATTTCTATTAGCAACATATTTTCTCACGTTCAAATGTTATGATTTACATTCGAACACGACCAGGTGGTTGCTCTGCCAAATTTAACCTAAGCGTAAATTATGTTTACATTAGTACAAAAATCTACTATTTGAATAAACTTCTAATAACTTAATATTGGTTCCCTAAAAGAATAACTTAATAATCATTTATAAAAAAAACAGAAGTCATTGAAAATAAAACAATTCAACATGCCCAATCGCTCTAATATGTTTTTCCTCTTTTTTTAACAGGCAACTGATTTCATTACTTAAAAGCAGAGCACTAGAGGTACTCAGAAAGGACAATGATGGGATGAAGTGAATTATTATTTGGATTCTTTAAAAATTTAGAATTGGTTTATTAATTTAAATGATAAAAAATTTAAAATTAACAAATAAAAAACTTGATAAATTAAAATACTTTTTATCCATTATAAATAAAATAATAATTTTATATTTAAATATTAATATAACTAATATCAAATCTTCCAAAATTAAAATGACTTTATTGAATTATTTAAATCCCCTGCAACTAGAATGATTTAAATCTCCTGCAGTTTATAAGTCATTAGTTAATGAAATAATTTACATCGAAATTTAGATTAACATCGATTACTTTCACTTTATATGTATATAACCAGCAACTTATAAAGATACCAGCTCCTTATTACATCTACACTTGTTACTTGAGATCAAACCAAAAACGATCTTTGACCTGATAGATAAAAACTGTGCAAACTGCAGGATGAAAAAACAATGTCATGCGCAGAACACAAGAACTTTAAGGCTCCTATCTAATCAAAATATTGCAGTGGAGCTTGGTCCCCACTAATAAATAGATAACTGAAATCTTTTTTGTATGGTCTCAGACACCATCAGCTTCTGATTTTTATCAGTGGCAGTACCTGACAGTAATTTCTAATCCGTGAATTCAAAAACTTATCATCACTAATTATCAGCCTCAGACCACATTATATTCTTGTTTGCAATGTCATTACCGTAATTTTTCTTGATTCAGAAGTCGATGAGATATTAATCCTCAATAAACTGATTGATGCTCTTAATTATATGTTCATCTATATGGTACGAGTCAAAATAATTTACTATGACTTAATTTTAGATTAATCTATAAATTTTTTAATAAAAACTAAATTATTAATATACTAGTTTATACTAATTTGTATAATATATTATATTAATAAATAATATTTGTTAATAGAAAATACTAATATACTATCAATATATTTAATGTTAATGTTAATTTAATATATTATATGTTAATATAAATTTTAAGTCCACACTAATAATTTATTTTTTAATAGAAAAATTATATTAACGTAGATATTGCAACACCGATACAATTTTTATTTTAGTAAATGATGACTTTTTTATAACTTAATTTTGATATATTATTAATAAATTCAAATTTATAAGATATAATTTTTATAATAATTATAAAAATAATACTAGAATATATTTTAATTAAATTAATTTATTTTTTCTAATGTTAGTTAACTTTTTGGAGTGCAAAAAGATGTTATAGAAGTTTCTAATTTATTAAAGAGTAAAATTTTATCATTATATAAAATATTCCTAAAAAGAAATGTTGATGATATGATTTAATTATGAATGATAACGTGGGACATTAATTATTGATTTGAACATTTTTCAACAGGTTCATTGGGCTCTGAGATTTAGGATTTAAAATTGGTTATTTGGATTTCTTGGTACGAAATAAGTGACAAGTGAACGCAATTGTTTTCCCTTGACATAGAAGCAAAGCAAGTGTTAGGGGACCCCATGAAATCCAGAATATGATTGATAAGCATGAAATAATCTAGCGAGAGAGAGTTTTGTTTTTTCCCCTATTAGCGTCCTTTTAGAAGTCCCCTATCTATCTTATTATCAATACAGATTCCTACAATGACAAAAGTCGAAGCACTTAAATAGTAATGCTTCTTTCTTTATGGGAGAATCACTCTATCACATCCTAAATATGCTTAACAGCAGGCATGCATGGTGGAGGTGATCAAATGAAACTTCCAATTACAGACAAAAAGCCATGGGGTGTTGTCCACGTCATGATTAAACCTCATTGGTGTCGGTGTATGCTCTCATCGTAACATAATAACACTCTCCATCCATTTCTTCAAAAGTAAAACTATAATTTCGTATACAAAGTTTTATCAACAAAATTCAAATAATAGATGGTTGTATTTCTTTTTTTTAAGTATACAATGAAAATAAATTTTCAACTCATAACGTTATCTAAGTTATCTCAACCTTTTCTTTTTAGATTAATCCTAATATTTAGATGGTTATTTCTTTTGTTTTTATATGTATTTTTGGCAAAGTATATATTTAAAAAAAATCAGTTTTAATGTTAGTACACATGTATAATATTTTGATTCGATGCATATTTTTATGTATTACATTTATATTTATATTTTATTTTATACAATACCGCATTTATAGTAATTTTTTTTTATGTTTAACTATTGAAGTTGTTTAGCATATTGACGGAAGAAAAAAGCTTCTACTGCAGGAAAAATTTTGATTTGTAGGATTATATTATTATTTTTATATCATATATATGCAGCGTAGTTTAAATAATTGGATGGAATACAGATAAAATTGCAAACTGGAAGATTAAAATTTACCAAAAAGATACATATATAATCCTTTTTATACTAAATTAAGAGTTAAATTTATCTTTTTAACTAGCCGACCTATTGTTCTAATTGCATCTCCTCTTATCTTCTCCTACCTAGTGTGCTACATGATATGGTTGTTGCTATCTCCGTGATCCAAATTGAAATAAACCCAAGAAGGATATGAATATCAAAACTTAAGATTTTCCAAGATGCCTCTTGAACTAAAAGCAAGAGATATGGACCCATCAGAGCAAATAAGTCAATATTTTCCACCGGGTAAATTTTTAATTTCTAACAATCTCAACCGATCGTTCATCTAATCTTAATCGAAGTCAAAATATAAAGAAATTGCTGCCAAAAGAATACAAATCAATTGGGTGGCGGAAGAATTTACTTTCACGACCGATAATAGTTTATTTTTAATTAATTAACTGAGAATTGCGTATCACTTCATTCTACGAGAAGCCTCCGTTGGGGTTGAGGAGGCTTCTACTTCAGTCTCATTAATTAATTCGATTAATCAAAATGGCCATTACTCATTACGTGATTCCAATGCTTAATTAAGTTAATTATCCTCAACGATTATGCAGAAAGATTACCATGAGAAGGGAAGAAAGGAACTTTGTGGAATACATGGTGATTAGGGATCCTAAGGGGACCCCCGCATGGTATTGCACAATCAATTCAATCTTGATCTCAATTAATGAGGTTGGTAAAACCTAATTAACTACCCTGTGAAAGCAGTTGTAGAATTACGTGCGTAATTTTATAAATTAGTAGTATAATTTAATTTCTATTCTCAAGTGTAGGTAACCATAGGCAAAGATTAATTTATTGGGTAGTTAAATAAAGTAACATGGGTTTACTGTATATGTCCCTTTTCTCACTTCATCTCTTTTTTTTTTTTTTCTAAGGAGCCATTTCTTTGACTCTTGTGATCCTCCAGCATCATTTAGGGCTCGCTTAACGGCCAAAACTACCCAATAGGGATCCCGTAAAAACAGAAATCAGGAAGCAGGTGGGTCCCATATGTTTAGTTTAATCACGCCATTTAACCCGGCTTTTATCTCTTTATAAACACCCCTTCCCTCGTACATCACTTCTCATCTCTCTCCCCTTTCTCTCTTTCTCACTTGGCAAACACAACCAACATGACACACACTCTGCTTTCTTTGCTTTTTTTCCTCTTCTCCCTTCTCACTCCAACCCTCATTTCCTCTTCCCCTGTTCCAAACCCTGAATTGGTTCTACAAGAGGTAAACAGGTAAACTCTCGCTATCTTACGCACTTACATTTACATATCTAATTCTGCATTATTCCATATAATACTATTCATCAACATTCGATTGCACATTTTAGAAAGATATTATTTATTTTTTCTTCAAATGCTTATTTTTAAGAAAGTTGATAACAAAATAATATATTCTTTATTTTTAGATACAATACTATTTTTGATACTCTGCTTAAAATAAAATTATTATGACTTTTACTTAGCATAAATTAATATTTTCCTTGGAGAAGGAGATAAAAAAATTAAAATATATAATAGTGCATTAAGTTTTGTCCTTTTTTTAATTAAATAGTAATTATTGATTAAATTATTGGAAGCAGAAAAATAAATGCCTCTGCGGCTAGGCCTAGGAGTAGGAGGAACTTAGGGTATCTCTCATGCGGGAGTGGAAACCCAATTGATGATTGTTGGAGATGTGACCCAAATTGGGAGCAGAAGAGGCAAAGTTTAGCGGATTGTGCGATTGGTTTCGGGAAGAACGCCATTGGTGGAAGAGACGGCAAGATTTACGTGGTGGATGACGCCGGCGACGATGATCCGGTGAACCCGAAGCCGGGGACTCTCCGTCACGCGGTGATCCAAGACGAGCCATTATGGATCATCTTCGCCAGAGACATGGTCATTAAGCTGAAAGAAGAGCTATTAATGAACTCGTTCAAGACAATTGATGGAAGAGGCGCTAGCGTGCACATTGCTGGTGGTCCATGCATTACTATACAGTATGTCACCAATGTTATCATTCATGGGATTAACATTCACGATTGCAAGCAGGGTGGAAATGCTATGGTGAGGGACTCCCCACGCCATTACGGGTGGAGAACCGTATCAGACGGCGATGGTGTATCCATCTTCGGAGGGAGTCATGTTTGGGTTGATCATTGCTCCTTGTCTAATTGCAATGATGGTTTGATTGATGCCATCCATGGATCCACCGCTATTACCATATCTAATAATTACATGACGCATCATGATAAGGTCATGTTGTTAGGTCACAGCGACTCTTACACCCAAGACAAGAACATGCAAGTCACCATTGCTTTTAACCACTTTGGTGAAGGCCTTGTTCAAAGGATGCCAAGGTAAATCAATTTCTCTTTAATTTTTAATCCTTAATGTTATATATAAGCTTGGCTCATTTTTTATTTATTTAATTTTATAGTATACTTTAATTCTCACTCCTTAATTGTCATTATATATATATATAAAATAAATATTATATATTGTTTCCACTTGTTCTGAATTGAACTCCACAACCGGGACTTTTAAGTACCCATGGAAAAAATTGAATAATAGTAATAACACGTGGCTTGCGGAGAAAGCTTAAAAGGGGGAAAGTGAAAGGCATGGAAATCGATGTGGGACTGAATGAGTTACTTTGTCAATTCTCTTAATTGTCTTTTACATTGTGGGACCGATTGATAATATTGCTTGAGTTTGAAAATTATTTCTGAAATTTGCAGGTGTAGGCTTGGGTATTTCCATGTGGTGAACAATGATTATACTCACTGGGAAATGTATGCTATTGGGGGAAGTGCTAATCCAACCATCAATAGCCAAGGCAACAGATTTCTTGCACCCGACGATAGATTCAGCAAAGAGGTGTGGTTATTTAAAGAGAATATATAATGCTAATTTTATAATTTAGAATGCAATTATGCTATGTTTAAATGTATTAGTATTATTAATTATGTAATTATATTAAGGTATGTGGCAAAATTGGTGAAATTGTATTGTATAGGTGACAAAGCATGAAGATGCGCCAGAGAGTGAATGGAAGAACTGGAACTGGAGGTCAGAAGGAGACATGTTAGTAAACGGTGCATTTTTCACTGCATCAGGTGCTGGAGCCTCATCTAGCTATGCAAGGGCTTCAAGCTTAAGTGCAAGACCATCTTCCCTTGTCGGTTCAATAACAACAGGTGCTGGTGCACTTAGTTGTAAGAAAGGTTCTCCTTGCTGATAATGATTCATCAACCAACTTCTTCCTGCTCATCCATTCATTCCAAAATGGAAATAGTAACATATATGTTCCAAAAGAAAAGGGAGGGAAATTGGGAAAACAAAAAAAAAAGGCCTATATGGTGGATGTGTAGCTTTTGATTTACTTTTCCTTGGATTTCCATATATCACCACTCTTTTTCCCCTTTTTTTTGGGTTTCTTAGATTGTTTTCTGCTGTTTGTCTTTTTCTTTTTTTAGTTTTCTGAGTTGCTCATGATTACAACCTCCACTTGTTACTCTTAGGACCAAGTCAGTTGAAGAATCTCGATATGGTCTAAGAGAAAAAAGCAAGTGCAGAAGAGTTGATATTATTATTATGTTATACTTATAATATACAAAGTTACTTCTATATATGATTATGTTAAAACTCTTCTTTCTATCTCGTGTCTCTCTCGTTCCATGTGACCGACACATGCGCAGACACACAAATGGACAGTGTGTTGACTATAAGTCCGTGAAAAAAGTGAGGGCACGTACGCAATAATAGAAAATCCTATCAAAAACAAAGGAAAATCATCGAATCCTATCAATCGTGTTCATACTTTAATGTATTTGAGCGATCGATAAAGTTCAACTACCGAAGTAACTGTTAACTAATTGGACCAGAGAAGGTACAATCTGATTACAAGCCCATTTGGTATGCTAATAATATATATATATATATATATATATTTCTGATATCTCCATTGTTATTGATACTTTATTATAATTAAAAGAGGAACATTACCCATTAATGTTTTCTTAATGTTCCAATTCTAATTAGAAAAATCAATTAGGACGATTTTTTTTAAAATCACATATTTTTTTCAAAAGTTAAATCCGTTTAAACAAAATATTCACAATATAATAAAATTGACTTTTTAATAAAATAATTTCATACGTAAAATTTGAATAAAATGGATTCCAATAAACAACAATGGTTGATTTATGATTTATATGGGCATCTTTATTTTTAATCCATATTTTTTGGTCCGATATTTGAATCCATTTGAGGGGGATAAATATTTCTCTTTCAGCTAGATAAAGCTAATTAAGGAGACATTAAAGCAAATTGGGGTAAAAAGAAAGAAAAGTAAAACGTATGGAAGAATGGTTGATTGTAACAAGACGCTTCACTTGCATGAGTTTAATTGAATGGGGAGGCGAAGATATATAGGTGACCATGGCGGCAAGTATTGAATATTTGGGTAGGAGAAAATTAGGCGAAAGGATGAGAAAGATAAAAAAGCACATGGGTGGGTGCGCCTCTTAAGTGGATCTTCTTTTGATGGTGGCATTTGATGTGATTGCGGTTTATGGGTAAAGATTTAAATTGGGCTACAACCACATCTTTGACAAAGCTTCAACCGTTTCACTTTCTTCAATAATGAGAAGTGAGAGAACCCAAAAAATACCTATCATCTTCATTTAAATATTGGTTACTCCCAACTCTAATGAAATCTGATTGACTTTCCACATGGATTTTTGGTTCAGGAGCAGGGATGTAAGCTGTACGATAAGAACCTTACACCATCTGGTTAAAGTTTAAGTTTTATGTAATCTATTTATTAATAGCTTTAGATTTATTAAAAATTTAAAATAAATAAATTAAACTTAAATTTGAAATAAAACTTATTTAATTTATTTACAATATAAATTTATTTTAATATATTATAATATAGAAAATATAAAATATATCGTATTTATATAATATAATATATAATATATAAATATATATATATATATATCTATTATATTTATTTAAATATATTAAATTTGTAAAATTTTTAATTATATATTAAATTTATTTATCACCTTTTTATATTATTTATTTTAAATAAATTTATAATTTTTTTATAATTTAAATTTATTTATTAATTTTTATATATTATAGATTTTTAAGCAAACTCATAAGTTTTAAATTTTAATAGATCATACTTCTATAATAAAAAGAATCTGTAACAAATAATAAATTTTAAGTTAAAACTTCAAAATTTTTAAAGAAATTCAATCTAAATTGTGAAACCTAATTTAACATATCCTATTCCCAACCCTGATGAGAAGGGATGCGGTCTACGTTGAGTCTTTATCTTTATTTGGTTTCTTTAATGTTCGAAAAACAAGAAAAGGAGAATAGGAAAAAAAGCTTCTAAGATGCACGGCTCAGCTTTGCATATGCAGGGCTATATATGGAAGAAATTTTTTGTACTCTTATGATATTAATTTTCTTGTGATTAATATTTTAACTTTGTTAATTTTCTCTTATAATTATTCTAAAAAAATAAATTTTAGAAAAAATAGCCAAATAAAACTAAGTATTACTTTTTATAACGAGGGAAGTATGTATCATAGGAGGATTGAAAAGAAAAAAAAATCCTATTTGAGCAAGTAATGACTTCCTTTTGTTTTCTTTCTTTTTTGCTAGAAAAATATTAATTCTAAAATGTTCTTCAAAAAACCAGTCTCTTAATATTTAAAATAAACATGTATTTAATCTTTTTAGCTATCAACTTTTTACCCCTTAATGTTATCTTAGTTATACTTTTACCATCATATATATGAAATTAAGTAGAATACACACTCATTTAATATAATTTAAACTAAGCTCACCTTTTCATATGATTTCATGGTTATTTTAACAAAATAACTTATACATACCATGCTCAAAATTTTTAACTAAGAAATGTATTTTCAAAGAGCAAAATAACCTCTTTAATCAAATCATCTCATTCATAAGCTTTTTTAAAGACTTGTGGTGAATTGGAATAAAAGTAATACAAAAAGCAACAGATAAAAGACATGAAAGAATAGCACCAAGAAAATTAACAGGGTGCTAGACACCAATCTTCTTAGTCAAACAATGGGAAAGGTTTTGTAATGGTGAAGGAAAAACTTCTACGATGAGGGATTCCAAACCATGAAGTGACGTCTCAAGTGAGTTGATACACTTATCTTAAGCAAAATTTATTGAATTTATGTCATCGTTCTAAGTAAAATTTTACAAAGGATGCTTATATCTTTTGAAAATGGTTTTAATTAAAAATTGTAATTATTGTTAATAGAAATATAATCATTGCAACCTTCCTTCATATGGTTAATATGATTAAAGTAGTTAGCTAGTTAGTTATAGTGAGTTACTTATGTAAGTATTATTTTGTCAAATGTGGGGAGCTTCCATATTCATCCTTTGTCTATAAATAATTGATCAATCATTTGTTTTTTTTTATTTATAATATTGAATCGTAATTGAATTGTATTATTTATTTCGGCCTCTCTGTCCTTATTATCTTAGGATTATTTTGTCTTTAATCTCTGATTCCTAAAATGGTCTCAGAATTTTGTTTATCAAGTTCACCATTTTTTCTTCCGCTTGTGATTTAGGGTTTTAAATTAATTACAATAAAAAATAATTTCAATTACATAATAATTTAAAATTATATGACAGTGTAATTCTTTTAAAAAAATATCAATATTTTAATTAAATTATTTCTTTGTAGTGTTAATTAACTTTTTGGAATGCACAAAAAATATTATAGAAACTCGTATTTATTAATAAAACAAAGTTTAACATTATATCTATTTAGTCATTTAACGTATTAGATCATGTTGCTCCAAGAGAGATGGAGGAAATAGACAGTTATTTCGTTGAAAAAATCAATTGAAAAAAGGTGATCGTACCATAACAATTCAATGTTCAACTTAATCTCCTTTCCAGAGCAACCATATAAAAATTCTGTCTAACTTTAGTTAATTTAAAGGATTTTCAATATTTTGATATTTTTTTATTATATATATATAATCAATTTTTTTAAGAATGTTCTATTTCTTTTATATATATAGTGTTGGATTATTAAGAAATAATTATTATTAATTTATCATTTGAAAATACAAGTTGCAATCTTTGATAATTTATAATGTAAAAAGATAAATTGAAAGATGTAATATTTGATGATTTATAATATAAAAAAATAAATTGAAAGATGTGTACCTATCATGATATTATAATTTATAAGCTGTGATGAAAATTATAAAGATAAAAGAAGAGAAGACAATCTTTTCTTTCTAATAAATGTTGTAAAAATATTTATATACTCAAATATAGAAGATACACACATACAAGTTACTTAATAAAAAATTGTTTATTAACACATCAATAAAGACACAAACCTCTTTAGATACAGATTATCCATATAAGTTATACATATTAAAAGTCTATTTTTTTTTATAAATTTAACTGTATATAATTAAAATAATAGATGTCATAATTAATATCAATAATTTACAATATAATTAAATTAATGTTGATTCATAAATTAAATAGAAAATTAATTATTTAATTATTATTAATAATATAACATATAACATATAATGATTTTTATATTTGTATTTGTGAAGTTTTTTTATCGCTTTGATTCAATTAAATGTAAAGGGAATAATTAAGTTGTTGTTTTGTTTTTGTTTTTGTTTTTTTTTATAGATTTTTCCGTATAAATGACATGTCCAAATAATAAGAAAGTCCATAGAGATCATTATTAAAATTTTTATTTTTTATTATTATTTTAATTCGTAAATAAATTAATAAAGTTCTAGTTTCCTTTGATTCGAATTCAATATGATCTCAATGCCCATCAGCTTATATTACTTCTGAAATAATAATTGTCATTAAAAAAATAAAATCTAAACTAATAATATTGTAACTAATGATACAACTATTGAATAAATTAAGGCGTATAATAATTTTTAGATAAAGAGAAAAGAGGTTGTTTTAAAACATTATTTATTTCTTTCATATTCATGTATTTGATTTTAGCAAAAAAAAAAAAGAAAAAAACGTGATTCATTTGCTAAAAAATAAAAATTCTTCCTTTTGCTAATAGTATGTATTACTAGATTCCCACACTGAGCAATGTCGAAGCACTAAATGGTTTTTTCTAATTGGCCGAAGCATTAAATAGTAATGTTTCTTTCTTTAAGGGAAAACCGCTCTATGAGAAAATATAACTTGGTAATTTAATATTTCAAAGTAAAACTGGTTTGCTTCTAATTAATTCTTCTAATATTTATTTATATTTTTTTTCTTACAAGTTACTTAATTTTAATTTTATAATATTGAAAATGAACAAAGTTATAGATAGATTTATAATTTAATTTATTTTAGAAATTTTTTTATAAAATAAATTAGATTTATATTTAAAAAAATTTGTTTAATCTATTCAAAAATTTATTTATTTTTATATATTATATATTTATATTTATATATTTATTTTAATATATTAATTTATATAATATTAACATATTTATATAATTTGTTAAAAATTAAAATTTTTAATTTTAAATAAAAGAAACTTAAATAATTTTCTTTTTATTTCAAAATAAAATTCTTATTTTTTATTTTCATTTATCTTCAAAAGATTACGACTCAACCTTGATTCTTCCTAATATGATTTGTGTAAAAATATATCATATATAACACATATTTAATGTAATATTTTAAAATAAATAATTATAAATTTGTTTAATATTAGATTATTTTAATTTATTCTCTGTATAAATAATATTAATAAAATTGATATATTTTATAATTTAAAAAATACTAAAATATATTTTTATAAAAAAATTTAAATTTATAAATTTTTTAAATAATATATATATATATATATATATGTTTTATGTTTATTTTATTGATTTTTTTATTTTATAAAAATTGTAAATATTTTTAATAAATTATTTATATAAATCTTAATTCGATTTAATCACATTTATTAGAATATAAATTTTTAAATAAGTTTATAGGTTTTTTAAAGTTTAAATTATATCTTGATAAAAAAAATTTTAATAGATCACAAATTTAAAATTAAATTTTAAAATTTTTAAAATAAATCAAATTTAAATATTTAAAATTTAACTTAATTAAACGTACTTTCATTTTTAACGATGACTTTTTTCTATGAGAAAGTGGAGTATCTAATAGCCGAAGAAGAAAGAATCTTATGACACCCTGTTTCCAATCGTTTTTAACATTGTGGGCTGAAAATAATGGATAAGGACACAACTATGCTGCATTTTGGGCTATGACTTGTGGTTTAGACCTTCTGGCCCTTTAATGAATTTCATTTGTGCCAAATAAAAAAAACAACACGTTGGGTAGTAAACGATTCGCTTTCCTATCTTCTAGCTTATACACGCTTGTGCCTACCTATATATATGTCTCTCTTGGCTTTATTAACCACGAGCATTCAGAAACCATGGCCATTGCTATTTTCTCTAAAAAATACAGTCCTACCAAACTTATTTGAAACATGTGATAAGATTGAGTTAGGAGAAAGATTATTATATATTCGTACACTAACATGTATGTATTTATATTTAGATTTAAATTTTTAAATTTATTTTTATTTAAAAAAAACTGTCATCTAAATTTATTTATTTTTTATTTAAAAAACTATCAATTAGATAAAATATATAAATGGATATATGATAATTTGGATGTAGAAATATCAAAATTGATCGAGTTATTCTCCGCAACAAATTTATGGTTCCTACTTTCATTCCATCACTAGTTTAGTAGTGCTCTTTTTTCTAAACCTTGAAATCCTTCAAGCTTAACCTCCTCCCATTGTTTCCTTCAAACTCAATTTTGCAATTAGGAACACACCTTATGTAAGTGACAAACACTGTCGTCCATGGAAATATAGGAACGGTATCCTTTATTTTAATTGAAACAATCCATAAATAATTACCTAAAGATTTGAAACCAAGTTCATCTGATACCTCCCCACTTACAATGACATTATAGCTCCAAATTTGGAAGAAGACATTTTTTAATATATATCTTATATGGTGTATTTTTTAACTATTTTAGATGAACGTGCATACTTGAAATGCAGTTGTTACAAGAGCATGTAACTTCTAAGATTTTAGAAGATTTTGACTATAATAGATTTGATCAAGTTTGATATAGTCTAATCATTCATCTAATAATTAACATTCCAAATAACATATTTAAGAGGAGTGCGTTGGTTTATCCTACACTTCTTAAAATAATCATTTAGGACTGATTTGAAAAAGATAAAAGAGGATAACTTATTTTATGATATTCTATTTTTAGTGTTTGTAAAACCAACATGATATTATAACTTATCTAGCTAAAAATAAAGATATGATAATTTTTTTATCCTTTATACTGTATCATATTTAATATTTTATAAAAAAAATTATCTATAAATTTAAATTTTATAAAAATATATAAATTTTGTAAAAGAATTATAAAAATATTTTACTCATTTATAAAATATAATTTTAATTTTTTACAGTTAATTTTTTAAATTATAATGATAAAAAATATATTTTTGCTATGCCACTAATACTTTATTTGTCTTACTATTCTACCGTATTCTGTCCACCAAATGTATCGTCAATTCTTTAACTCAAGTATTCATCTCCTCAATCTAATTAAAAAAAACAAAATACTTGTACTAAATATATCCTTATACTTCACTTTAAATTCTTTCAACATTTCAAAGTATTTTGACTTGTTCTAGAAGATGTACAACCTATTGAAATCATCAATATATTGGACGAAATATTAAAACCTCCTCAGTCATTGTGTTTAGAGTAGGATAATATTTTGTAATATTATTTATTATAACATGTAAAGAAAAAATTATTATATGTCGTATTTTTTATTTACACAATTATATTTATAAAAAATATTTATGATCTTAAAAAAAACGGTATGAATTTTTTTTATTTTCCGTGAGATCTGTAAACTAGTATGACTTATAACACTTGGATGCTATGAATTTACATGCATTATTTAGTGAAACAAACCATACTCATTGAATAAAAATTGGGCGATTTACAACTATTTAAATTTTTATTATTAAAATATTAACGTCCGACTATAATTATTTGAATTTTTATTATTAAAATGATAATTTAAAATTTAAATCGTTTGATATCAATTCAAAAGTTGTAATTAATTAAACTGATGATCATTTTAGCCACAAATGATCATGATTAAGTCGCGCAATACCCCAACCTCAATTAGATTATGGATTATCTTTATTAAGTCAGATAATAATAAAAAAAAATCCATGCGTTTAATCACTTATATTTTAGTTGGATTTAATATATTTTAAATTATTATAAATATAGAAAGTTTTATTTTTAATTTTTGTAACATTTTTGTTTTTATTTATGAATTTTTAATTTCTACTATTAACTTCTTATTAAATATTCAAGTTGTTATTAAAATATCTGGAAAAAAAATATTTTATTATTAAAATAATTCACAATATTTATATTACCATTTCATTATTTTATAGAAATAATCTATATTAATAAATATTAACCAAGTCGCAAATGGTAAGTGAAATTACTTTATAAAAATAATAGTCTTTTAAAAATTTAATAACTAATTCAGTTTGAAAATATTTAAAATAATATTATATTAATAATTAATTTTTTTAAAAAAAATTTAAATTTTCCATTAAATGATTATTATCTATTTTTTATCATATGCTTAAAAAAATAACACACACATTAAAAATTATAAATATTTTTATATTGAAATTATTGTTTTAATTTTTTAATATGTTATTTATTATTAATTATTTTCAATTTATAATAAATATATTTAAAATATTTAATAATTAAATAAGAATAAGAGTCTAATTGAGAGAGTAATAATTAATACTAGTTTAAACTATTAAATAAACAGATAAATAAATATATTTTTCATTAAATTGACAGAAAAAATTAGGCTTAAATGTTTTTATAATTTTTTTAAATTTTAAAATGGTTAGTTCTGATTTTTTATTTTTTTTAAATAAACTATTTTTAATCCCTCTTTATTAATCTCTCAAAGATGTATGTTATCATGTATTAACATTCATTACTTTAAAGATTAAAAATAATTTATTTTTAAAAATAAAAAATAAAAATAATTATTTTAAAAAATAGGGAGTAAAAATAAAAATTTTAGAATTTAAAAGATTACAAATGTATTTAATTCAAAAATTATTTATAAGATTAAATAATGCAACATTGTATATTGTAAAGGATTAATATTTTATGAAATTTTTGTAAAGAATTAATATTATGATAAATCTTTGATAAAAATTTCTACATGTGAAATTTTATTATATTTATTATATTTTTGTTCCATTTTATTCAAATAAAAATAGAAATTTAAGGAATGTGATTAATATTTTAAATTGAGTAAACTGTCACTTTAGTCCCTGAGATTGTTAACGAGTTTCATATTAGTCCCTCAGATAATTAAATTAACTATTTAGTCCCTGACTTTTTAAACCGTGATTCACGTTAGTCCCTGGGGTCAAGTGCAACTGACGATTTGCTAATGTGTAACGTTAGTTGACGTTAAGTGACAACGTGACCAGCCAGGTGGACATCCAAACGCTGTCGTTTTATGTGACACATGGATTTAAACGTTGAACAAATCCTTGGAGGGAAAACACAAACTTTGGATTGGCAGTTGCATTGTTATATCTGGTTTTGGAAAGGGGGAAAGAAAGCAATTGCTGGGAACTTGTGGGTTGTTGCTGATATTGTAATCGAAATGGAACAGGTATATGCGCCCATTTGAAGCATGAAATTTTGTGTGTTTTGTTGACATTTTCATGGGGTTTGTGTAGGTTAGGGTTTTTTGGAATGTTGGAAAATTGGGGGTAATTTTTTATGCAAACATTGGGAATGAAATTTTCGACTTTGTTGAAGGATAATGTTTGTTTATTGGAAGAGTGCTTTTGGTGTGGTCCCAATTTCTGTCTTTAATATATGAAATAGCTGTGGTCCCTGTCTGTGATTGGTGACTGGTACTGTTACTAAAAAAATGGTTGTGATCCCAAGTCTGTCTTTTTTTTGTGTCTGATTGCAAGAGGTTTAAATATGTATGTGTTTAAAGATGCCCCTAAGTCCCTTATCCTTGGTTGGTACGTGTTTTAAAATGCATTTATTATAGTTGTGGTTCATTGTAGAGTTGATTTATTTATTCTTGGTGCAGTACTTAACTTTATTTATACATCATGGTGGGAACTTTGTTAAGGAAAATGGAATAATGAAGTACAAATGGGGCAGTGTGGATGTTTGGGAGGACTGTGATGAGGACACTTTGGATGTTTTCAGTTTCAAAAAATTTGGTATTTCTCTTGGTTATCATAATGTGAAAAGTGTTTATTGGTTGGATCCCAGTTTGAGTTTTCGTGATGGGATTAAGATTTTAGACCTTGATGTTGATTTATTAGATATGGTAGAAGTAACCAAGATAAATGGATGCAAAATGGATATCTATTTTGAGCATTCTGTGAATGAACATCCAGACACAGAAGTTTTGATACAAAGTGGTGAGGAAGTGGGAACTGAAAATTTGGAAAGTGGTGATAATGTTAAGGGTGGAGGGTCTTTTGCTGATATTGATGCTGCAGATGGTGGACATGAGCCATTTGTAGGTGGTGAAGAGGAGGGTGGTAGGCCTGTTGGTGAGGGTTTAGTCAATGAAGCAATGCAGGAGGCTGATGTATTAGGAAGAAGCCAGCATGCTGAAGATGTTGAAGGTGATGATGGGGCACTGCATGTTGACTCAGTTGAGGGTGGTAGGCCTGTTGGTGAGGGTTTAGTCAAAGAAACAATGCAGGGGCCTGTGCAGTTAGAAACAACCGAGCAAGTTGAACATGTTGAAGGTCATGATGAGTATATGCATGTTGAAGCATTTGAAAGTGGTGTTTTTGAAACTGTGGTGACAGGTCATCATGAGCAGAGAACTTACATGACTAGGGGGCAGATAAAGAAAGGCACAACAGAAGCAAGGGATGCAAGTGGTAGTGAAGATGTTAGGGAAATAAGAAAGGGAGTGAGTACTGAACAAAAAAGGGCTGAAAAAGTAAAAAGTCCATCGAGAAAAACAAAAAGTCCTGCCAAGGTATTGAGGGAGAAAGAAAAAAGTTCTGCTGCTGAAAAAAGTCCTGGAAGAAGGACAAGAAGTCCAGATATAAAAGCAACAGAGAAAGGGAAAAGGACAGAAAAGCAAATAAGTCCCTCAAAAACAGTGGAAAATATAAGAAGAAGTAGTAGGATTTCAGAAAGATTTTCACACAAAGAAAGTGAGAACCTACAGACTCCTCACAGCAAGTCTGATAGCAACAGGGGAAAGGAAAAGGTTATGCAGGTTGAAGTTGGTGCTGCTAAAAAATCTCCCAAGAAGAAAGGACAAGAACCAATGGTTCAAGTTCAAGGTAGTCCTTATAAAAAATCTAATGAAGGGAAAGAGAAAGGAAATCAAAAAGTTGTTGATGAAGATAGTGGTCTTCAAAAAGCTGATAAAGGGAGAGGAAAAGAGAAGGTTGTTGATGAAGGTGCTGGTCTTCAAAAAGCTTATAAAGGCAGATGAAAAGAGAAGGTTGTTCATGAAGGTGCTGGTCTGAAAAAACCTGATAAAGGCAGAGGAAAAGAGAAAGTTGTTGATGAAGGTGCTGGTCTTCAAAAACCTGATAAAGGGAAAGGAAAACAGAATGTTGTTGATGAAGATTCTGATTCATGGTCTAATGAAATCTTTGATGATAGTGATGACAATTTTGAAGGTTTAGGGGAGGACGTATCTGATGAGAGTGATTTTGATATTGAGACTATGCTTGAAGATAGAACTGATGATAGTGATGAAGGATTGTCATGGATATCTGAAGAAATTAAAACTCCTATTAATTCAGACAATGAAGAAATGGATAGGGAGGTAAACCCACAATGGAATGAAGAGTCAACATTTGGGCATATCCAGCTGGAACTTGGAATGGAATTCCCAACTATTCAATCATTCAAGAAAGTTGTGAAGGATTACACAATCCAGCTTGGTAGACAAGTCACATGGGTGAAAAATGACAAGGTACGTGCAAGAGCAAAGTGTAATCAGTCTAGCTGCAGGTGAGAGATTTTCTGCAGTTACAGCAATGTCCTTCATTGTTTTCAGATTAAAACCTTTCAAAATGAACATACTTGTGGAAGAGTGTTTAAGAATAAGCAAGCAGATCAGAAATGGGTAATTGGCAAACTGGTAAAGAAATTGAGAAAGGAGAAAAACATGAAGATTGGAGAGACAATTGACTACTTTAAACAAAGGTTTGGAGTCCATATTGATAGGACAAAAATATGGAGATCAGTGAAGAGAGCCAAGTCAATTTTGCAAGGAAGTGAACAAGAACAATATGCTAAACTATGGGACTACTGTAATGAGCTGTTAAAGTGGAATCCTGGGTCCACTGTTAAGATGGAATCAACACCACAACCAGATGGTCCTCCACAATTTCGAAGAATATACATCTGTTTTGATGGCTGCAAAAAAGGGTTTAAAGAGGGTTGCAGACCACTTATAGGGTTGATGGAGCTTTTCTGAAAGGGTACTATGGTGGTATACTTTTGTCTGCTGTTGGGCAAAACTCAAACAACCATATATGGGTCATTGCTTATGATGTTGTGGATGTTGAGAACAAAGAAAACTGGACCTGGTTCTTGGATCTGTTACGTAAAGACTTAGGAGACCACGTGCAATATGGGTGGAATTTTATTTCAAACATGCAGAAGGTATTTTATTTTGCATGCACACTGACTACGTAAATTAAACCAAATGTAAATTGACATTGTAGGGACCCAAAGTGAAACTTATTAAATTTCTTAGGGACCAAAATGAAACTTTTTAAATGTATTAGGGACTAACTTGAGTATTTTCACAGGGTCTGAGACAAGCAATTCAGGATGTTATGCCAGGTGCTCCACACAGGTTCTGTGTTTGGCATTTGTGGCAAAATTTTTCAAAGCATTGGAAGAGTAGGGAGTTGAGGAATCTGTTATGGGTTTGTGCAAGATCAACAGAGGCAAACCAATTCAACAGAAATATGAATACATTGAAGGTCACAAACAAACATGCTCATGACTATTTGGCTGAGAAACCTAAAGAAGCTTGGACGAAGGCATACTTTTCACCATGGCCAAAAGTTGACAATATTTGCAATAACAATTGTGAAGTCTTCAATGCCAAGATCCTAACAGCTAGGGAGAAGCCAATAATCACAATGCTAGAGGAAATTAGGGTGATGATATTCAACACCATCACCACAAACAAGTTGAAATTGGCTAGACACTATGGACACTTACCACCAATACAACAAAGTAGGTTGGAAAAATTGAAAAAAGAATCAAATAAGTGGACAACAACGTGGTCAGGTAGTATTAGTCCATATTTTATAAGTTATGCTTATGTATGTCATACTTACATTATTGTTTGACATTGTAGGGGATGATGATGGGCACAAGTTTGAAGTTCAATGTTGGCCACATAGGGTTGCTGTTAATGTAGGAATACAAAGTTGTACATGTCGTTTCTGGGAGCTCACAGGTTTATTGGTTAATTAGCTTTTATGTATAAATGCATTTTACAGCCATTGAATGATATCTGATGAAAATCTTAATCTCATTGTACACAGGAATGCCATGTGAACATGCAATAACTGCCATTTCATATAAAAATGAGAGACCTGAGGACCATTGCCATGCATGGCTCACAATGGCCTCCTATCAAGCAACCTATTTAAATCATATTGAGGCATTGCCTGGACAAGAATATTGGGGCCATACAGATCAAACACCATTGGTTCCACCAACCTTTAAGAAAAGACCAGGAAGGCCTAAAAAACAAAGAAGAAAGGAAGGCAGCGAAACAATTGTCACCCCACATAAACTTAAGAGAAAGTTAAAGGAATTTACATGCAGTGTTTGTGGTCAGCAGAATCACAATAAACAAACATGCCCTGTGACCAAGAGGCAAAGGCAGGAACAAATGCAACATGCTGGGTCAACTGATCATCCACCTGGGGCAGGAGAGGGCTCTGCTGCTGGGCCATCTCAGTTGTCTGCAATTGGGCCATCTGAAGAAACAGTTATTGAGCCAGCTGAAGTATCTGATACTGGCCTAGGTGAAGTTGGTGCTGATGTATCTGGAGACACAGAAAATTTATCTACCACCAACCTCTTTAGGCCAAAATTGACAATTAAGAAGGTTGGTTCATCAAGTGCAAGAGGTCCAACACAGGTTCCAAAGGATACAACTGAACCTCAAAAAGGCAGTCCACATCCAAATTCTCCAGCACCACATACTGATGCAGCCAACATTGCTGCTAAGTTTATTCCAACACCTACCATCAGGGATCCAAGACATTAGTGATCATAGATTTGTGCACAATTATTTTGTAGGCCACTGATAGGCCATTAATTGACAACTGCTGGAACATATTTTGCTTTCTATTGTGCTTCAATATGTATTCTGTTTTGATGTTCCTTTTCATTATTGATGAAGTTAGTAGGCATAAGCCAACTGTGTTATTTTCTCATCTATTATGTTACAATATGATAATGACATTACTTTTGCAGTGAAGCTTAATATTCAACTGCCCATGTATTAGTCATTCTACTTTGAAAACTTAGAAAGACATTTAAACAGGATAAAAAATGCAACATGCTGCTTCTTTGCTGACAACAATTACAAACTTTGAATTGGGTTAAAGGGGATTATTATAGGTTCCACAAGGAGGCATAATATGTTGTGGTGCATTGCCAATCCTTGAGTACCCACCAAGAAGCATTTCTTGTAGCAGGTTTATGATGGGAAAATCAGATGTAGTTAGTCCAATGTCACTATGCCAGGCGCCCACAAACTTTGCAAAACTATTATTCTGCACTGGGAATTCATTTTTATGCACTTTATTTGGTTACAATATCATAATTTGAATGTAAAATCATAATAAAAAACAAACGTGGACAAATTACAGAGTTTTACAGCTTGGTAATGATGTAACAACAGATTAAGAGCCCAAATCCAAGGTTATAAATGAAGGTGGTTTGGATTGCAGAGAATATAAAGGAGTGAAGGGCTTCATATGATTATAGTTGCCATCCACATTGCCCATATACAAACTGGAATTGTTTGCTTTTACAAGCATGAATGTCATCAATGTTGTTTCTGTTGGTAACATTACTCATTCACCTAAACCCTGCTACCTTAGTCATTCAACTATAACTTGATAACATTCAAATTTGCTGATAAAATTTGCATAAACCATCAAACATAAACAACTATATTCAACAAAGCCAATAATCTCATTGTTCATTTATACTTCAAATATGTAAACAGAGTTATTATTACATTTAATCAACTCCCTCATTCATCCCAACCTAGTTCTTCAAAACAAAACCCATAAAAAATGCAACCAAAAAAAACAACAACCCCACCCCTACATTAACTATAACATTTAGTCTTTTAACTTCACAATCTAAGTCATTCAGCTTCCTTGACATGTTCTTCATCCATCTTTCATCAATAGCTTCACCTTCAACTTCAGCATTCTTCACTGATACAGTTTCATTGTCAACACCAACAGTACCATTAAACCACATGAAAAATCCACAACGTTCATTCACCTACATATATCATTCAAGTGTTAAATAAACTCTTTTAAGCATATTAACACCAACGTGGGAAATGAAACCCACTTACCTTTATTTTTGGGTAACCACAGTACAATTTTCCATGATTCTTTTCAGAACCTGATACCCTTATCACACATCGCAATCTGCAGTAACATTTCAGAACTTCATTTGTGTGTTCTGTTGTATGTGATATTCTTGATTCCATACTTCGTATGCACCTTCTATCATTCACCCCTGACATTCACAATGAATCAATTGAGTGGCTGAAGCTTCAATTTATAGATTACAAATCAATTGCAAAAATTAGGGTTCCAAATAGGGGTTTAGGGTCCTTTCTAAAATCCCAAATCTCATACCATTTCATACGAAAATGGTGTGAACTTCTTAACGTCACATAAAACGACAGCGTTTGGATGTCCACCTGGCTGGCCACATTGTCACTTAACGTCAACTAACGTTACAGATCAACAAATCGTCAGTTGCAGTTGACCCCAGGGACTAACGTGAATCACGGTTTAAAAAGTCAGGGACTAAATAGTTAATTTAATTATCTGAGGGACTAATATGAAACTCGATAACAATCTCAGGGACTAAAGTGGCAGTTTACTCTTTTAAATTTTTTAAAAGTTATTGTTTAATTATTACTTTTACCTTTTTATAAATTTTACATGTATTTTTTCATATTTTTACTCTTTCGGTTTTAATAAATATTAGATAAATGAATAAAATTTAATTAATATTTTTTAAAATTAATAAATAGATAAATAATTTTTTTATTTAAAATACACAATTAAAAATAAATAATAATTTTATTAAAAATTATAACATATTAAAATTATCAATACATTAAATTTCATATTTTTAATAAAAAATATTGTTTATATATTTTTGTTATGTATCTTTAAATAAATAATTAAAGAATTATATATTGTAAAGGTGCTTTCTCGGTATCTTATAAATCCAGGAGTAGTGTATCAGATTAATGGAAATGTCATATATATCTGTATATATTTATTATAGTCAACATAATTTAATAGGTAACATATTCACTATTTTTTTTTTATATTTAGACTTTAATCCCTCCAACATAAATCAGCAAATTATAGTCAACTTGGTACATTCTTTATATTTTTTCTTTTGAATTGATTACATGCTTATTTTATAAATTTTAAAATATTTTATATTTAAAAAAAATTAAAAATAACAACACAGTAATTTGTTTTGTTTTGTTTCTCCATGGTGATCTGCTCAGGTCTATCATCTCTGTAATTTTTGCTCCTAATGAGAATGTAAAACTGTAGGGCTACGTAAACACTTAAGGTATAAATAATCGCATTTTTTTTAACTAATGAAAGGAAAGGACAATTCTGCGTAGCTTGCTGGTTCTCCCTCCATAGACATATACTCATTCACTCACTTCGAACACAACACAAGGAAACATTGTTTGTTCACTCCGTAAACACAATCCACGTCCACAATGATTAAGCACAGTTCAGAAGGACCCTAAATTAGGGTTCGTGTACCTTGGAGGTTTGCATGTCTGAGGAAATGGGTGTGGGAAAGGCGTGAAGGTTGAGTCTGTTATTGACCACAAGCCAACAGTAGCAAGAATGTCGTGTGTTGGAGATCAACACGTCGTTTCAGCACCCTGATTTACTTTGAAGGGATTAAAATAAATATAAAAAATTTTGTCTCTTAATAATGAATATGCTGTCTATCAAGATTACGTTGACTATAATAAATACACATAAACATATGTCATGTTTGTGTTGCTTTGTATATCCTATCTTCAAATGTATAAAGATATCGAAAAAATTACTTAAATATGGAAGGAAGTGACGCGACGCGAATAGGCTTTAAACTCATGACGTCTTTTGACAGATCGACCTAACCAGTGAGAGCAGGCTAGGACGCATCCTGCTAAACCTTGAGCTTCATCCTTAATTCGTCATCATTGTCCGTTTCCGTTGGTTTCTTTCTTCTCCTTTTTCTTTGATAAGTTTGCATATATAACCCTTAATCATTTCATCCTTAGAAAAGTTTTATGTCATCAACTCCTACACCAACCCTCTCTCCATCACTCTCAACTCAACCAATTCATTTATGGGTGCCCCGATCACCTACACCACCCCACCGTTACCCCAACCTGACCTTTATGTATACACACCCAGCGGCAAACGCATTCCAGCGCACGCAAACATTTTGGTACTCTCCAATTTCCTCATTTCGTTAATCAATTTTCGCTCATTTAATCAATTTTGTATTTACACCGTCTTCCATTTCTCGTTTCATTTGATCCCCAAGGCGTCGGCCTCCCCAATTCTAGAGAACATCATAACAATCGACAGAATCGTCAAAATCCACGGCGTTCCTGACGGTGCTGTAACGGCTTTCGTGGCGTTCATCTACTCCTCCAGGTTTGTAGTTAGTTATAGTAGTGTGTGCCAAGTAGTTCTAGAATGTTCCGCTCCGGATTCGAACCGAGGATTGATACGGTGCGCGTAGGTGCACGGAGGAGGCGATGGACAAGTACGGAATGCACCTTCTTGCATTGTCGCATGTGTATCTGGTGACGCAGCTGAAACAGAGTTGTGTGAAAGGGCTGACCCAACGCTTAACTACGGAGAACGTGGTGGACGTATTGCAACTGTCGAGGCTCTGCAACGCACCGGATCTCTACCTAAGGTGCGTGAAGCTCCTTACACATCATTTCAAATCCGTGAAAGAATCAGAGGGATGGAAATTCTTGGAGAACCACGACCCCTGGCTCGAATTAGAAATTCGTCGCTTCATGGAGGAACAGGAATCGGTAATTAACAATCTCACAGTTTAAATTTAAGTTAATTAGAGTTGTTACGATTTATTGATGTTTTTGTGAACAGATAAAGAAGAACTCGAAGAAGCGGAGGGAGGAGGAGAGGTTGTACGCCCAGCTGAGCGAGGCGATGGAGTGTTTGGAGCACATTTGCACTGAGGGATGCACGCACGTGGGGCCGTATAACGTGGAGGTTAGGCAACAGAGGAGACCGTGCTCTAAGTTTGACACGTGTCAGGGTCTTCAGGTTTTGATAGGACATTTGGCCAATTGTAAGGGTAGGATGAATAATGGTGGGTGTTTGCGGTGTAAGCGCATGTGGCAGCTCTTCAGACTCCATTCTTCCATTTGCCTTCAACAAGATTCTTGCAAGGTCCCTCTATGCAGGTTTAAATCCTCCTTTCTTTATACTTTTTCATATACTGGTTATAAATTTTTAGTGAATATCCACGTATTGATCACTCATGTCATATGCTAATCTATTATATATGTACGAGAATATTAGATATGCGACGGACATCACTCGTAAGAATAATATAACTCGACTTTATATTACATGCCATTGCATACATTCTGTCTTCAATAAAAATCTATATCTTCAACAACTATAATCAAATAATAAAGGATTATAATCAAATTTTATTATTATTATTTAAATAAAAAATAATGAGAAGTGAGAACTAGCAGCGGACACACAGAGAGGCCCACTAACTAAGGAGTTATGTTGGATGAGAATTGTAATTCAAATTTATTTTTGATAGAAATATTTAATATTTGATTCTTGGTGCTATCTTGTATTTTTGTTTATGGGTGATGTATGTTATGGTAGCTTTTGTTTTTGCTGATTGAGTATAATCTTAGCTATGATTGAATCACAGGTATAATAGATCTTTGTATAGAGCTGGTTTGGCTTTAATTACGTTGTTATCGGATTTTTAGATTATAATTAAAGGAAAGGTTGTTCTTATAACTAAGAAAATTCCGTTTTCATTATTTATTTTTGTCCTATTGTTTGCTTATCGGTCTATTTCTGTACAGTTTGAAGTTGATTTTGGTGGTAGGAAATAAAAATCTCCTACTATCTAAATATATTTAGTAAATTTTGTTTTTTACTTTCTGATCATTGATTATCAAATGAAGTTAACCAACTAGTAAAAACAGGCACTGTATAATGAATTTGGTACTGATTATGTTTAGAGATGATAAAATTATCTGCATAGATAAAAATTTGTTTAGGATCAAATTATATGCCTATAAATATTTGTGGGTTCGTTTAATAGTTAATAATTGGGCATACGTAGATGTTAGCATACTCATGTTTGGTTGTATGTTGAAGAAATTATTAAAATATCTGTAGAAATATTAAGAAACTTACTTCTATTTTGTTTATTTATTAGATATTGTTATATTCTATACCTAATCTATTTTTTTCTAATTGCTTAAATTATGATTTTATATATTCTAAATATTATATTTTCATCTTTGTAAATTATATTCTATTTTATGCTTGTACCTATATGTGTACAGTTGGCTATGATTTTTGTATATCTATTTAAGACTCTTCATCTATCTTTATCTTTTTTATCTTATTATCACGTTACATCGTCTATTACTTTTATTGATTTTCTATCCTTTGTTTCTCTCTGAAAATCTTGACACACTCTAAGATCGTTTATCATCTTGTACGTTCTCTTTACAACCACAGATACCAAGGTAACTATTAGCTAGTCATGGCTGTTGTTATTCCCACAAGCCAAGACGCTGACGCAATTCATAGGATACGCAGGACCAACACATGGTGTATAGTAATAGTAGTTATTATATCCAACTTAATTTGGTAGCATGGCGGCCAACAAACATGCGTGTATTGACAGTGACAGAGAATGGTCCCCTCCTCAAAAGCCTCAACAAAGATTAGTATAACCTTAGTTGGTGATATACAGCTTCTTTCAATTCCAATAAAAAAAAAAGAGAACCAAATGGAACAAAGTAGGTCTCCATCCATCCCTGGAAAAGTGGGACAAATGGGACACTAAACGAGCAATATTACTATTCACCCTATTAATTAAATCAATACATCAAATTAATTAATAATCTCATGTTTATCTTACACATCATGTTTTGTAAGTTTGTAACTTTCAATCTCGATCCTAATCATCTGACTTAACATCAATTTTGTGGTAAATATAATTTACTACTCTATTTGTTGCCACCGTCGTGGTTTCTTTTAATCTTATGATTGTCTTGTCTCACCTCATATAAAGTGTTTTTATTTATTTATTTAGCGGTCTCGGTAAACCTTAGTTTATCGATGGAATGTGACAGGCAAATTCAATTGAAAAAGCAGCAAGATAACAGAAAAGATGATGGAAGGTGGAAACTACTGGTGAGGAAGGTGGCCATGGCCAAAGCCATGTCTTCCTTGACTGTGTCAAAAAGGAAGCAGGATGAAGGAAACTAGAACTCAGGGACCATAAATAGATCTTACTATGAGAATTTTCAAATTACAATGTGAATTATTAAAATGTGTGGGAAAATAATATTCATATATCCCATTTAAGGTATATTATAATGTAATTAAAAAATATAAAAGAATAAAATATATTAAAATGTAAATATTATTAAAATATACATTTATCATTTCGTGGTGACAGGTCATGTATATTGGTATCATGCCTTTTCTCTCGTCTTCGTTTCTATAGAGGGTTAGTTAAGTTCCCCCAGTAGAGTTATAATCGACAAATAGCAAGTTTAGATGTTAATTTGTGATTTGTAATTTAGCTGTGCAGTTAGGAGAACAAGATAGCCTCACAGTTTAAAAAATACAAAGAAAATTCAAGTAGATATCAATTTGATTAGTTTGATGGAAAGAATTATTTAGCGTATTTTTTATCAATTGGAATTTGAAACTGAATAGTTACATCAAATGGTTTTTTATTAGGAACAAAATAGGTCTTTTATTTATTGCGATACTAAGTAAAATTGTTTAATTACAAAATGTGTAAACAACTAAATAGTGTTGTATTCTAAAATAGTATTCAATAATTTTCTTAAAATGGATAGAAGTTAAATAAGCCAGAGTGCTGGAGACATTAAAATTTTTGTAAGACTGAAGGCATGCTTTCGGCAATATATTTAGGGGCAGTATCATGCCATGCGGCTTGCTTTGGAGTATTGGTGAATGGTGATCAGACTTCGCATGAATTTTGCTTAATAGGTAATGATCTGCACATAAGTAACATCGCCAGTGATTAATTACTTGGTATGTGAAAGGATAGAAAGCCACTGACCAAATAACATGAGCTTTTTGTCTAGAAGATAATTTAAAAAATAAAGGGAAAGGAAAGATTTATAATTTTCTTTTTTTTTATTTAGTTAAAAAATAGGTTATATATATTTTAATTTTTGCATAATTTTAAATTTTAATTTTAGTTCTTTATTTTTAAAATAATTAATTTTGATTTTTTATTTGTTAAAAATCATTTTTAATTCTTTACCATTAAAATATTATATATATATATATATATATATATATATATATTATGTGTTAAACATCGTTTACTTAGAAATTAAAAATAGTATATTTCAAAATATAAGTAATTAAATTCAATTGTTTTAAAAATTAAAATTAAAATTTTATAAAAACTAAAAATATATTTACCTTAATTTGTTTAAAAAAATGTATGACAATTTTTTTTTTACTTTTTAAACATTTAAATTAATTTTTTTTTACCTTTCTTCTCTTTCTTAGTTCAAACTTCAAAACAGTTTTTCACAATTATATCAATTGCTATTATACAACTAGGTACAACAAAATACATAATACATAAAAAAATTAAAATAGCAAAAAGAGAAGCATATAATAAAATAAATGATAAAGTAAAAAATTATGTATTTTAATATAAATTATTATATGTATTTACAAATTCTTTACAGGAAATATCAACAAATAAAAGAAAACAAACTATAAAAAAATAAATACTACAGTAATACAAAAATTTACTACCATTTAAAAATAGGAGCTAATCTATAACATCATGAAGTACTTAAGTTATATTATGGGTGTAATTGATAAAATTAATAAAATAAGTGAAAATTAAAAAATTAATTAGAAGTTAAAAATATGGATAAAAATCTAAAAACTTAGTTAAAAGTTATAAAACTTGCTAATTAAAATAGAGAACGTTTGGTAGCCTTAACTGTTAAATTAATTTATAAAGATAAAATAATAAATAATAATATCATTATTATATTTTTTATTAATTATTACTTAAATTATTATATTAAAAATAAAAAAAATATTTTTATATTTATTTTTATTTATATATATTTTTATTAAAAATATTATATTGATAAATTTATAATTATTTTGATAATTATCTATTATAAAATATAAATTTTGTCGATTTTATTATTTATAGTGTATTTTTAATAAAATATATTTTTATTCAATTTTTTTTGTTTAAAATTAAAAAATATTTTAAAATATTTTTATAAAAATATTTAATTTATTTTAAAAAACTTATTAACAAAGAGTAAATATTTTATTACAAATAATTTAAATAAAATATTTAATAATTAAAATAAATAATGTAACATTAAATAATAATAAAAATTAATATCATCAAATATATAAAAAATAAAAGTGAAATAATAAATTTTATTTAATAGTTAAAATATTAAAAATTAATAGAAATATCATTAAAAATATTATTTGTTTTATCTAGTTGTTAAAATTAAAATTTTAAAAATTTGCTTATTGAACTAGTTTAAGATTTATTAATTTAATCATGGTTAAATTCAACTAGTATTAATTAAATATTTTTTAAAATTTTTATAATATATAATTTATTAAAAAATATATAAAAATATATTTATGATAATATAATATACTAATGTCATAATTGTATATAATTAAAAAATTACATATTATTTTAAATTTTTAAATTTAAGTTATATATAAAATAAACTAAATAAATTTTATTTTTATTTTTATAAAAATAGTTAAAATATTATTTATATAAGCTGTTTTTTTATCGATTTTTCTAGTTCATCAAATTTACATATTCGTTATTAATTTTTATTAAAACAATTTTATAATTTAAATAACCTTAAAAGATAACTGAGTTTTAATTTAACCGTTGAATTTAACCTAAATTTTATAAAAAATAATTAAAATAATTATTATGTTAAATATAACTAAAATTATCTTTAAAAAATTTAATTAATTATTTTATTTTATACTTAAATAAATTTTCTATTAAACACACTCTTTATAAAGAATTTGAAAATTTTTAACTTATTGAAGATTATTTTTAAAATTAATTATAAAAAAATTTATTTTAACATATTATAATATATATGTATATATTGTCCAATTTTAACTATATTTAATTTTATTAAATTATAATAAAATTTATTTAATATTATCATTAAAAATTTAATATTATATTAATAAAATTATTAAACATTAATATTGATGTTACAATATTATATACTTTTTAAAACTATATTATTTTTTAAATTTAAGCACAGATAAATTATACTAAAATTTAGTTACTAATCTATTTTTTTAAATTTATAATTAATTTAAATACTATTAATAAATATTATTTTAAATATTATTAAAAATTTATTTATTTATATTATACATATTAAATAATATAAATTAATATATATTTAATTTATTATAAATATAATTTATTTTATATAAAATACTTTAACAAAATTAAATATATATTAATGTATAAATTCTTCAAGCTTTTTTTTCTTTAATTTTAACTCACCAAACTCAAAATTTGTACGCTCACATTTTTTATACAAAATGATCATACCTACATATTACATATTTTGTAATTAAACCAACAAATATAATGCATTTTGTAAAGGTAGTACACGGCATAAGTTGCTGTGATTTAACAGCACCTTGTGATGCATTTTCAAAAAGAAGTAAACACTATGTACACTGTACAAGAGGTAGAAACACACTGCACAAGACTTATAAAAGTATTGGTTGATTTGAAAAGATGAAAACATATTGAAGATATCTTATGATGCATATTGAAAAAAGAACCATATTACCTGTTAGATAGAGACACATTTTATGATATATGTTAGAGAAGAAACACACTGGCATAAAAGATATAAAGCAAATTTTATGATATATTTTTAAATATTACCATTATTTATGATAATTTTTATACTCTTTCATTAAATATATCATAATTTTACAAATAAAAAATAAGCATTATTTTATATCTAAATATATCAATTATTTTATAATATATTTATATATAAATTTTGTTTTAATTTTTATCCTTAAAAAAATAAAGCATCCAAGGATTCGAAGCAAAGCCTCATAACTAGGTCCATTAGCAGTGTCAGAAGCAATGAGATATATTATTGTTTGCGCTGAGGAATTACTTGCCCTCAAAACTTTAGGAACTTCAACTTGATCTTTATACTTAAATAAAATCTCCATATTTATAAGAACTAAAATTTTTTTTTATCATTTTAAAAATAATCTGGTATGAAGATAATAATTGATTTCTATAAAAGCAATACCATGTTAGTATATTTAATGGTAAAGAGGGGAGTTTCCTATGCTTAAAATCTGAAATATTTCTTATCATAGTATTTAAAAGTAAACTCTAAATAGATTATATTGATATTTTTCGTTTCATTTTTTTAACATTTCCGTTTTTTTCCAATTTCAACAGATTTGAAAGGTGATTTTGTTGCTATCAATTATAAAAGTTAATTGGAAATTTTTTAATCATTCTGATGATATTTATTTGGTTTCTAGTATTTTTTATAATTCTTAATGATTTTTTTAATTCATAAAAAAAATTATAAATAACAGTCTTGTACTATTAAATTTTTAATAAAATATATTTTAAAATTTTACAAAATTCACAAAAATAAAAAATATATATTTTAAGTTAAAAAATATATTAGGATAATAAAAATGACTTTTTAAAAATTTATATATATTTTTTTAATTTTCAACAGGAATGGCTCCGTAAACTACACGAAGAAAGGATAAAAAATAAATAACTTCAGTATATATAGTTTAAGGTTTAGATATAGTTAAAATTTGTTAGTATGTAATAACATATCTTCAGCTAATTAAGAGAATTATTTCGTTTAAAATAAATCTATTATTATAACAAATATTATCTATCTGATAAATAATATATTTAAAAATTTTAATTATTTATTAATTTAATTAATATTTTAATATATATATTTATATTAATAAGTTATATAATTGTATATATTTTATATTAAAATATTATACATCTATAAATTTTTTAAATATTTTTTAAAAGAGAGGAGATAAAATTTTCCTACGTACAATATTATAGAATTCGATTGGATTCGGATATGAACTGGGTATGCATCAGATCAATGGGGACATGAACTGGGTATGCATCAGATCGATGGGGACGAGATGGATTTATTATAAATGTATTATGAAAAACTGTTTATATTCTATCCGTTCTCCTGCTCATGATGTACATACTTTCTATTATTATAATTTTATGGTCCTTTGTTATTTACTGTAATGTTTTTGTTGGGATGATATAAAAAATAAAAAAAATAAAAAAATAAAAATGAAATAAAAAATATTTAGATAAAAATATTTTTTATTTAAATAAAAAATTATATTAATATTAAAAATTAATTTTTATATGTTTTTTAATTAATATAATTTTTTTATTTAAATATATAATAATTTAAAATAAATAAATAATTTTTTACTCTGTTTTTACACCTAGTTGGATGATGAATATTTATGTAGGATATGAAAAAAATACATTCTCCCACATATTTTTATGTTAAAAGAATATTAAAAATATTTTTATATTCATATTTTTTTTTCTTTTACCTCCTTTCAGGCACTATACCCACGACACAGATCCTAGGTTGAGGTTGAACGAAATTTTCTTTCAAAGACTTAATAAATTTCTTTACCTGTCACTTACTATGAAAATTGACCCATTTCTTGTTGGAGGTGGTAATATTATTTTCAAATATTTATTTGTCCATTGCGTGTTTCTTCAAAGTAGAACAGTTTTCGTGTGTGATTGAATCATAAAACATAATTAGTAGAAAGATAAAATTATATTAATTTAAAAAGAAAAGATCAACTAATAAAATAAGTTTTTTTATTCTATATATATATATATAAATTTAAACGTTTAGAGTAGTTAAATATAATTAATTTAAAAATAAAAATAAAAATTAATAATCAATTTTAAATATTTAAAACTAAAATAATAGTTAATAATTTAGAATCTTTAAAATACACAAATTTCACACCACTTTTTTTTATAATGAGTTGATGATGTATACTGGCATCTCTGGCTTGAATATATACCCACGGTTACCAACTTTAAACACATATCATGTTGAAGACTTTTATGTTAATATTATATATATATATATATATAATATAATATAATATAAAAAAATATAATTTAATTAATGTTTTTAAATAAATTGAGTAAAAGTTAAATGATTGAAATAAAAATAAAAATAAAAATTTATAATTTATAATTTATAATTATAAAAATATATAGTTAATAATTATTGGATAATTGTATTACATTTTATATGATTATTTTAAATATAATTGACATTAAAATGCAAATTAAATTTTACAAAAATTAATTTTAATGAATAAAACATTATTTTTTAATACCAAGAAATTAAATTTAAATATAAAAAACAAACCCATTTAAAACTTTCAATTTTATAGGACGTTAAATGTTACTTTTATTGACAAAAGATAGTTTAGATGTTTGATTTTCAAATATCCAAATATTCTTAAAATTGAATGAAATATTTAACAATTTAAAAATAAAAACTTCCACAGAAAATAATAATAAATAAATATAAATTTGATTTAATGTGAAAGTACTACAAATTATCTTTTTATTTTTTATTTTTCTTAATAATTTGTTTTGTGTGGTGCATGGTTTTTCTGTGAAATGTGGTGTAGTGATGTTTGATATCAAATAAACTTGACCAATTAATGCTGAGCCCACCTTCTGATTGGAAGAGGGATGCTATCCATGCATTCTACCGGTCGCAAATAACAAGAAAAAGAAAGGGGGAGAAATAGGGTAGCCAAATTCCTAGTAGACAAGTCAAGGCTTAATATCTATGTGTTATTTGTATTTTCCAATTACAATTAAAATTTTACATTGATAATAATTAAAGCCAATTTCAAATGGTGATTTTGACTGCATAAATTATTGAAATGAATTGAGAAAAAAATAGGAAAATTCGATGCTGGACCAGTTCCCCAAGAGACACACAGAAAGTAATTTATTAATAAAAAGATATTGTCATATATTTTAAAATAAATAAAATAAAGTTAAAAATATTAAAATAATATATATTTAAATAAATGTTATTAAAATAAGATGTTTTATTAATTGCCTAAATCAAAGTGATGTACCCGACCAATATTTTAGCCAAGTTCCATTACAGACTTTACAGTCTCAAATGAGTCAAATCCCAAGACCCGACCTCAAGTCATTACAAATAGAGTGTGATTATGTACATTAACTATTAATTAATTAATATTTAATGACATTTGGGTTGCTATAAGGTAATAATTCAACGTTGCTCTCTCCAGTCTATAACTCCTTAACACCTCAATCTGTGAGTGAAGTAGAATGGCTACCAATGGAAGCGATGAGGGGCAGCAAAACCCGGCTCTTGAGGCGGATTTGGATACTCCGGCGAACCCGGATCACGAGTTTGCTGAGTTTGGAGCGGGTTGCTTCTGGGGTGTGGAACTAGCGTTTCAGCGAGTTGTGGGAGTGGTGAAAACTGAGGTTGGATATTCCCAAGGTCACACTCCGGATCCGAACTACAAACTGGTGTGCACCGGAACCACCAACCACGTTGAGGTGGTGCGGGTCCAGTTCGACCCTAAACTCTGCCCCTATACAAACCTCCTCGCTCTCTTTTGGTCTCGACATGACCCTACTTCCATCAATCGCCAGGTACATCAATGTCAAGTTATAGTTTTTTTTTTTTTTTTTTTTCTTTCTGTTACATTACGTTACCAATCATATCTACCACTTTTCTCCAAAGGTGTGGCATGTTTTGTGTGAGAAATTTTCCTTTATAACGAAACAAGAGAAATCATAGCCATACAGCAAATAAGTATAATGATTACAATATTAGAAAAAAATTAAATAGAAGAGGAAGAAATATATGATTTTATTATAAATTTAAAAAATTTTAAAATATTATATAAATAGCATAACTTGTATAATAAGAACCTTTTTTTTTCGATTTTTATAGTTAATTTTATGATAAAATGTTACGATTTTTCATTTTTGTGGTTGAATATTTTTGCTACTTGCTCATCACCATCTTATATTTTTTTTCCTCCTACAGGCCTTTGGAGTTTTGTTACTTCTTATTACACTCTATTTCCTAATGATAAAGCGTGAATTTGTTTGAAATTTTTTGGTTTAATAATAATATATACAGATCCCCCTCCCAAAAAAGGATATTATTATGCAGATTTAACAAATTATAGAAAGTGTGTGTAGGTATTTTTGATGCAATATTGATTTTTAAAAAAAATTAAAAAAGCAGAATTATTATGGGTGTGTGTATAAAGTAGATTTGAGGACTATATTGTGATACAAACTTCAATATAATTTAGGTAGTCAACATTCTTTTTAATGAGGAGTGGATATTGTGTTTTCTTATGAGGATACGAAATCTATTTTATAGTCCAACTATTAATTTTTTTTAATCATCAGAATTTTGAAAAGTATTTTCTAAATTACCTACTACGTTTCGGAATTTATTCATAAATATTCTTAGTTTTAGGATTTTGACAATGATGTTGCCGAGAATAAACGTCTGCTAAAGATTAACCAACATTTGTGAATGGAGTGAATGAACTAATTATATACTTGAATTGACTCTGATACCTGCAATATTTCCATATCTCCATATCGCTTTTCAATTTGTGGCCATGCAACTGAAGGCGCCTTTATTTTTTTGTTTTTCCGTCTATGGAAGTCAGGTCATATACCTCATACTATATTATTATATTTATATTTTACTTTATTTTTTTAAAATATTTTTTACATATCTTTTTATTAATAATTTATAAAGTAAATAGTAAATAAAAAAGTTAATATATTATTATTTTAAAGTGTATAAATTATTTTATATTTTTATTTAATAAGCAAGAGAATTTGTAAAAATAAAATGTAAAAATTTTAAATTTATTTTATTTTATTTTATCTATTTATTTATGCATACTGTAATTAAGAATGAATCACTAAAATTCATTTAATACGAAATGATTAAGATAACTTAACATTAGATTTTAACAGTGAAATTAGGTTAAAAAAATATAAATATCTATGAACAATGACATTACACAAACTTATGAAAGAAATTATTTTGTATTGGTATAAATTATATTAAATTTTATATAGTTAATTTTATATGGAATATAATTTTAATTATTTGTGTTAAATTTAGTTAAACATAAAATATTATAAAAATATCATTTTAAAAATAATTATATTAATTTTAATATACATAAATATAATATAAATAATTTTAAATTAATTAAAAATTTTATAATTTAATTTAATAATTAATTTAAAATAAAAAATATTAAACAGAAGTAACATTTGATGTACAATATAAGTTGATTGCTGTACATGTTTTTTATATTAATAAAAACAAAACAAATTTAGGTAAGTGAATGAAGTCCATGAAGCTGTTATTCGAGTCTGAAAAAGCCTTCATTCACAATGAATCTTAATTTTATAACCATGTATGTGGTAGTTAGAGGAGGCATTTGTTGTTCTTAAAAACGAGTTATGTTTATTGGTTTACTTAATTATTGAGCCATGCATATATGTGTCAGGGCGTTGATGTGGGTGCACAGTATAGATCAGGAATATACTACTACAACGAAACACAGGCTCGTTTAGCTCAAGAATCGAAAGAAGCTAAGCAAAAGGAGTTGAAGGAAAAGATTGTGACAGAAATACTTCCAGCAAAGAGGTTTTACAAAGCAGAGGAATACCATCAACAATATCTGGAGAAGGGTGGAGGTCAAGGCAACAAACAGTCTGCAGAAAAAGGTTGCAATGATCCCATAAGGTGCTATGGTTGATCACTTCCTCCAACACTTCTCACCATGTTTCCTTTCTGTCACCCATCTATTATATGTTAACAAAAATAAAAAGGTCATGCTGTGTGTACCAAGTGATCAATTATGCTATTAAGGAGTCGTGTGGGGTGACAATTTCAATTTTCATGTATGGTTTTCTAATAATGATGGGGACAACAATGATGTTATCACTGATTAGGATTATCTATTAATTTAAATATAGTTGTTATAAATAATTGATTTGCAGTCAAAATATGGTTTTTGGGATGGAATTTCTGCGTATTGGTTTTATTGTTTTTTTTTTTCTGAGGAGAATGTTGAATATTACATTTTGATTTACCAAAAGCTGATGAAGATTAGGAACGGGCTATCAAACCAAATATTGGATACCAAATTTGGTTTATTTTTTACATTGCTTCCTATTTAAGCCCATTAACTTCTTCCTCTATTCGTGAGGATCATAAGTTAAACTTTGATATTCTTCTATCGTTGACAAACAATTTGTTCCTATATTTATGGCATTGCAGGATAATTTATGAGAAATTGCAAGCAGTCAAATCAATTTGAAAGGTTTATTTCATTGTGATGTAAATATAAGCTTATAGATGAATGAATACATTGGAATGGAATCTGGGATACAAATGTTATTAGTTCATGTGTTCATGAGGCAATTCCTAACACACTAGAAAACAAGAACCATGGGTAATGAGAGCTTAATTTTGAGGGAAGCATTCAAAGTTCATCTTTAAGAGATGATGAAGGTCCTGTTGGATTATTGGAGGAGTTTTTGATTGGGTAGGAAGCTTCCATAGCTATGCCACAGAGTCCTTCCTTGTCAGAGACGTTCCTTTGCATTCTGATGTAACCCTGTTCTCCCCATTCTGGTCCCCAAGAGTTCTTCACTATCCAGTAATTAGTCCCATCAACAGTTGTTCCATATCCCACAACAGCTACACCATGATTTAGCTCTTTGTCACAATCGCCAGTAAATACTCCCTGTAATCATTAGTATAAAAAATTAAGGTACCCTTCTGTTTCAATATTCACTGCAATTACCCCCTTCCCTAATTTTTTTTGGGGTGAAATTAGCAACCTACATAATGCCCCCCTTTTTTGTTCAGTGAACTAGAAACATGTTTAATGGTAACTAATGCTTTGCTTCTAGCAACTGTTGAAAAATTTTACATGAATAGGTGAATTAGATATTTACCTCTGAGTAGAACTGAAAGTCAGATCCTCCAGCATCTATGGCTACAGAGACAGGTTGGTTGGCAACAGCTTTGAGCAATGCTTGTTCATTGTTAGCAGGGACAGTCTCATGGCCATCAATTGACACAGCTAGGTCATTCACCTGTGACATGAATGATTTTTTCATCAAGTTCCTCTAGTTATCAATCAGTTATATTACTTTTATAAATTTTTAGCATGGTTTCACCTTTGATGCATCACAGGTTCCTTCTTTTGCTGCATAAGGGTAATTTCTTTCTGTTGTTATGCCACCCTTTTGCTTGATGAACTCAAAAGCATATTCCATTAGCCCACCATTGCATCCTTGATTCTCTTCATTGTCACAATCCACCAGCTCTTGTTCAGATAAGGAGACTAGCTTCTTTGTCTTGATTTGGTTAATGCCTTCAACAGCAACAACAGTTGAAAACGCCCAGCAACTACCTATAAGAGGAATTAGTAACAAGATGATTCTCATTAGTTTAATGCTTTAAGACAAACAACTATGTTATTCGAAGCTATATTTGCACCTTAATTATAACTTATAGCTATTTACATTTACATGAGTTAAACAGGAGAAAATGAAGAAAGACACAAAAGGTTAATACGATAAGATCATGTAAAATTTTACATGAGAGGATCCAACCCCCAATGCAAATGGATCTTTTCATGTCACATGATGTATTATATTAAAATTTATGTCTATCTCTTTTTTCATAAATTTTTATAGGATCCCACCTATTTAATAATATACATGAAAAGAAATAGACACAAATTTCAATATGACAAGATCATGCAAAATTTTAACATGAGAGGATCTGATTCCTAACAACAGAATGAATCCTCTCATGTCACATGATATATCATGTTAAAATTTGTGTTTATCTTCATAAATTTTCATAGGATCCCACTTATTTAATAAATGCAAAGAGAAATAGACACAGATGTTTCAACATGACAAGATCAGGTAAAACTTTAACATGAGAGGATTGTGATTCCTCATTAACTATTCAGCTTACCACAGTGGCCTTGATTCTTTACAGCAGTGACAGCACCTTTCTTCCTCCAATCCACAGAAGGTGGAACAGTACCAACCTTGTCATACATGAAGGTCACATTCCCACGTGGCACACCTCGGAACATTCTGTGGTGATTAACCTTTGAGCCAGCATAGGCACTTCTGAACTCATAGTTGGTCATGTCAGCAAACTTGTTTAGTTTCAGCTTGAAAGGCTTGTCCATTTTGTTAGTGTTATGGACATGCATCACATTGGCTTTGAACACATTAAACCGCTTATGCTTCTCATCGAGGCTTCTAGAAACCGTGTGGTGACTCCTCCATCTCTCGTACAAGTCCCACAAGCTTTCCTCAGATGCCAAATCCTTGTCGTGGAAATCAAAGCTATTAACCACTCCAAGAATCAAAGCAAGGGATAGAACAATCAACAAGAACTTTTTCATTTCCATGCTTGTACTATTTTGAATGGAATCGATTAAATGAAGATGCGATGAAAACAGGGAGCAAGGGATGGTTTATATAGGGAAATGAAAAGCAACAAAGTGAGAGAAGGAAACAATAGAAAAATAAATGAGGAAGTTACAGGTTCCTTATAGGCATCAACAATGGGCAATGATGAAGATGCCACGCTGTACCACTCTAGACTTATGAAGAAGATAGGAACTAGGATATGTCTGTGTTGCTCAAGCATAGAAGCAAAAGGATTCAATTATGTGAAAGGAATTGAAACTTGAGAAATTTTCTTTTGCATTTTTTTATTAGAATTGTCAGTTAGGTGCCGACTCTGAAGCAATATTGACACTTTGTTTTTGTGTCATAACTATCTGTTATTGTATGCTTCAAGGATCATCTTTCTGTTGCATGCTGATCACGCTATTAGAATAACGAGGAGAGTGAGGAACATGGTTACGTCCGGTTTTGAGCCACCATGCATTGCAAGTGAGGTGAAACATTCTGATTTCTGTCAAAAGGTTGGGAAAAAAAGTGTGAAAATGGTCCCAAAAAGTAAAACTAGACATGTGATCCTCACAGAAAGTGCAGCGAAATCTATTTTTTTAATACTTCAACTCGTGCGGTTTTGATCTTCAACTCTAACGCCTGTGGTACTAAAAAAGTGATATTCAAAAGCTGATTTAACTTGTTGAACATTTAATTTGGTTTGCGTGTAACGTGTAACTTATACCACTTCTCAAGCTTAGTTATATATCTTTGTGTCTCTTCCGTTTCCTAACTTGATTTAACCCATCATTCATAGATGTTATTTTACAAGATAAGCTTAATTGTTAAGGACCATGTTCAGATAAATAGCATGATTAAATTTATTCAATAAATTATTTGCATATAAAGATTGATAATATAAATTTTATAATAAAATATTAGAATAAAATAAAAAATTCTAAAATTCTAAAATTATTTTATCAATTCTTTGAAACCTTTCCTTAATTTAGAGTTATAACCAGAAGTTAACAAGTTAATTGGTAAAGGCCTAGAATTTACTATACATTGGTTTTTTTTTTTTCAATCTGGCATAAGTACCATTCGGGCAAAAGAAACCTGAAAGAACATTTTCTATTTTTGTGTTGTTCAGCAGTTATGATTGGACTCCAGCGTGACGCTCTTGCTTGTTGTAAAGGATTACGTTAGCGTAATGAATCGGACACCAACAATTATTTTTGCAATAGAAAAAAACTGTATGCGATTAGCTTTAGTTTTATTCTTGTGAGTTGACGAGGATTGAAATGTGTTAGAATGTCAAGAGTATTATTTTATTTGTTTAAAATTAAATTAAATTTAATATTTAATAAATAGATCTAAATGTGTTAATTTTTTTTTAATATAAAATTGTTTAATTTATTAAAAAATTATTTATTTTTATATATTATATATTATATATTTATTTTTAATATATTATATAATATTAATATATCTATATAATTTATTAAAAATTAAAATTTTTAATTTTTAACTTTAAACCAAATAGATTTATATTTATGAAATTTTTTTAAAATATTTTACATCATATTTTAACTTTATATACGTTGATTATATTTGTAGATTTTGTAAATTTTAAAATATATTAAATATCAATAAAAAATAATAAGATTAACTTAATCTATTTTAAAAAAATTGGTTCAATAAATAACAAATCTATAATTTAAAAATTAGAGATAATTTTTAGTGTAAAATAATTTTTATTTTTTAATTTTAAAAATTAAAAATATTTATTTAAGATTTCAATTTTTAAAATTATTATAAAAAATTATATTCTATCATTTTATTATAAAATTATAACAATATATATATATATATTAAATTATATAACGAAATATTAATTTAATTTTTTAAAAATTAATAAAATAATAATAATAATTATTATTATTATTATAATAGTAAAATTGATAGTGATAATGATAAAAATAATAGTAATATTTATAAATTAATGATAAAAATATAGTAATTATAACTAAAAATATTATAAATTTATTTTATATATTACTTGATCGTTAGTATTTAAGATAACTAATTTTATATATTATTTTATATAAAAATAATATTATATTATAAATTTAATATAATTTTTATATAAAATAATATTTTTAATTTTTCAATATATAAAAATTTAAAAATTAATTTTTTTTAAATAATAAAAGTATATTATTATTATTATTATTATGATAATAATTAAGATAATAATGTTAATTTTTATAGTAATTATAATATAAAAAATATTATATAATTATACAATTTTATATTTTATAAATTATTTAATAATTAAATATAAAATAAATAATTTTACACATTATTATAATAATTTTATATTATTTTATATTTATTTTTTATAAAATTATAAATTAAATATAATTTTTATATATTAAATGATATTATTTATTTATAAAATTATAAATAAATATATAATAAATAATTATTTTTTATAATAATAATAATTGTATAAGATAATAATAATAATAATATGATGATTATAATATAAATAATGTTATATAATTATATAATTTTTATTTTAAATATTATTTAGTCATCAAAATTTAAAATAAATAATTTTATATATTATTATAATTTTTTTATATTAGTTACAATTTATTTTATATGAAAATAATATTATATTATAAATAAATATATAATATAATTTAATATTATATTATAGTATTATAAATTTAATATAATTTATATTAAATAATTTTATTTATTTTATTTTTAATATATAAAATTAGATAAATAAAAATTAATAAAAAAATAAATTTTTTAAAAATTATTATTATTATTTTATAATATTATAATGATAATAATAAAGATGAAAATAATAGTAAGGATGATAATAATTATTATAATATATTATGACAAAATTAATAATTTAGTAATAATAACATATAGTGATAATAAAATTTAATAGATTTAAAAATAAAAAATATTTCAAAACTAATATCAATAATAAATTATTATTTTTACAATTTAAGTTAAAATTATATTAAAAATTATTTTAAAAATTATTTTTTATTTTAAAAATTAAAAACTGAAAATTCATACAAACTAGATTTGGATGTTCCCTACACTGCATGTTCAAATTCCTAAAATAAATGAGACAACCGGAAAACACCTAAAATATGGAAATTTTAAGGCTTCTTTGTATAAGAAGCAACCAGAGTTACCAGAAATTAAAAGAAAAATCCATTACATGTGCCTCGTAGTGCATGCCAGCCAATTCCATTCATCTATTTTTTTTATTTTATTTTTTTCAAAAAACAGAGTTGCTTCGCATCAGTGGGTTTCAAAACTAGCACTTAAATCACTAGCAATTGCTTTTTCATTCATTTTTTTTAGCACCTTCCATTATATATTTTTTTAAAATTTTATTTTTTAATAAATATATTTTAAAAACTAATTTCTAAAATACATAGTTTTATATTCTTTAACTAATTGTCAGAATTTATATATATACATGAATAAGGAATAAAATTTAAAATAATTTAAGTATATTCTATAAATTAGTTTAAAATATATATTAAAACAATAAAAATATAAAAAATTAAAAAAAAATGCAAAAAGTACGGACATCTTATGTACAACTCTTTACGTTAGGTAAACGTTTCCAATAACCACGTAATAGAAAACAAATATTAACTAACTTTAGTTTGCACAAAGACCCCTACGCATGAACCTCACAAAATACATGTAAGCATTGGATGTATACCAAAGAAGTGAGATAGAAAAAGAGAGGAAAAAAACAAATGCTTGTCACGATATGTTGTGAGAGATGTTATGAACTTTACTCAGAAAAATAATCCATGGTCATGTTAATGTATTTTCATCCATCACCGCTTCATGATTAATCAAGCAATTCGATATTTTGGTAAGGGTCAGTTTCCATTTTTCCATACCCACTTAACCATACTCCCTCTTTATGTTTAAGATTATGCATAACAATTATGAAAGTTGATTGCTATCCTAATTTTTTAAAAAACATTATTATTCAATTTTCTATTATATCTCTTTGTTCATTAATTATTTAACACATTATTCAACAAAATACACATTAATTGTTAAAGACAAAATTGAAAGAAAAACATTAATTGTCCATTGATCTTAAAAAATAACAATCAAAAGTAAACATAAAAAATAAAAATGGAAGGAATATTTCATTCCTTAAAGATTAAATCAAAAGATTTATCAATGCAATCAGAAGTGCGAAATGATACCATCACATAGCATGTGTGATGTGTGCAGAAGAAAAAAGTTAGACTAAAAGAGGAGTTATCCGGCAGTAGAAGAGTAAAACAAAATGTAAATGCAGCATTCCAATCTCATAATTTCCTTCCTTTTTCACATTAACTACAACCAAACATAGACTTGATTCAACATATATGGGTTTGAAATTAGCAGAACATGAGAGCTTCATTACAACTGATTTCATAGAATAGCTCAAATTAAAAAAAGAATATCTACATTGTTCCTAATTTGAAAGGTATTTACCTTGTATAAATGTGTTAAGGATGACTCATTTCACAAAGCTCCCAGGTTGTTGTAAGAATTGAACCAGTAACCTCCAAGGCACAAGGAAGCAACCTTAACATTGTGCCAAGGCTAGCTGTCAACATGTATAGAAGTGCAATGATTTTTAACAAATTGTGCAAATTGTCCCTTCTAGTGGTCAATGCAACATTTCCATTTTGAGAAAGAGATATTTATGTGACAACAAGTGAATGTGCCACAACTTCACTATGCAGTTTTGCAGTCTGAATATCCCAGTCTAATATTTCCATCAACAAGTCCAGAAAATAGGTCTGTCCATCCAAGCTGAAGCAAAGAGCATTCCAGTTGCTGTGAAAAATGATTGTGTTAATGCAGTAACCTTTCATCCAGTCCCAAACTTTTATAGTACAAACTTAGGGATACTGTATTTGTATCCCATACTTTAATTGATGGATGCTGTCCCCCAGTAATCGAACTAGAATTGTGCCCAAACCATAAAGAACCACAACCATCTTCATGTCCATGGAGCCTGTATTTGCAGGTACAGTGGATGAATGACTGTTAAAAGAAATTGGCACCACCCTCTTCGCTTTGGCGAACTACACCATCTACCTGCTCCCTTGCAAGTTTTTCTAAATCACTCACCTTTAGTTGCACAATCATGTCATCATAAAGTTGATTTACCTAAATTGATAGGAAAAATATTAGTCAGAATCCTAGCAGTTACTAGAATTAGTAATATCATAGTTTTGGGAGGTTGCTACATGCAAGAACTTAAACTTGTAAATATCACATAATTCAACTCCATCACACACAATTCAAATTTCTAGGAATCAGAAAATAGTTTAAAAACTAGATGGAGTGTTGATAATATAGCACAGGCAGTAAACTGACATCTACTACAAGGATAGCAACATCAATAGCAGAGTAGCAGCAACCGAACTAAATTTTAATCTAATTAGCTGCTGAAGTGTACCTCATGCTCAAGTCCAATTCACTCTCACAGAAAATATGTGCCATTAACTGTCTGTGGTGAAAGATAATATTATACCTCATTTAGATGCTCAGCCTCCTTCATTTTTTCTAACATTAAGCGATCCACCAATGTCTTATTTTCAGCCTCCGCATTCTTGGTTCTTGCACTCATCTGCTCCAATTGTGCTCTAAGTTCAGTATTCTCAGTTACAGCCACTTCAAGAGCTTTAATTTTTTCTTCCAAGTCCATTTTTGATTGAGACAATTGATCCCTGAAACATTGTTAAGTTGCAGTCCGAAGCACAATTTTGTGAGTTATGACTCAAGAAGTTAAGTTCATGACTGTTAAATTAAAACATAAAAGGGAATATTGCAACCTCATTTCAGTCAACTCCTTTTGCAGATAAATAATTGCAATTTCTTTCTCTTGAACCAAAGCTTTGGAAGCTCTGGATTCAGCTATTTCGGCAACAAGCTTCTCAGATGCTTGGGACTGAGATTTGTAGCATTGCAGAAGTTCCACTTCCAGACACTTTGCTTTCTCTTTCCATTTAGATCCCTTCAAGGACACAAATACACATCATGATCCAAGCAATAACAATGATACCAAAGATGAGCACCACAAATATCAATTAATACCCATTTGCAAAAGATACAAGGAGCAAAAACAGCAATTAGCAACTGTTTTATAGCAACCGAAGATTCAATGAAATTTCTAAAAAAACTTGATTAGAGATTACAACAAGGGTGTTGGGTTATACTGCTACTAAACTTAAAGCTAGATACCCACAGTGATAAACTAGATAACAACCCCTAAAACAAAACATGATTAAAATATGTGACAGAAATTGGACCTGGGAAGCCATAGGTGTAGAAAGAGCTGGAGCATGAGCTCCTTCTTCATTCAAATGCCTCTTCCGCAGAGCCCGCAAAGCATGCTTGATAGCTTCATAGGCAATTTCTTCCTTTGACTTGCAAGGATTCGCCATTTACAAGAAAAATAACCCAAATCACTAAACCACTGATATCACATGCTTGGTAACCGGGAAAATAAAAATTAAAGGGTGCCCAGAAATTTAGCACTACTAAAGATTAAAACTTGGACAACAAATTGACCTTCATTATACTTGAAGGACTCGGTTGCTACGGATTCCTCCTAGTTGACCTTCACATAACGAGGAAGCTGAATTGAGGGTAAAACTTTAGGATCGTAATTTGTAAAGCCAATAGTTCTGCGATCTCTTTACTTCAATTTCATGACAGTGGCATTTTCAGAATATTTTTAGTAAGCCCTTGCTTCAGATCAATAAGCTGTTTTTTTTTTTTTTTAAAAAAAAAAAACAAATTCCAATAGTTTAAAAAATCACACGCAAGAAAGCTGTTGTTTCCTTATTCACTTTATTTTTTTAAAATTATTTATTTTATTTTTTTACCTTATTTTTTATTGTCATTTTTTATTACAAAGGATTAAACTGAATATAAAGTTAGGATTAAAAGTGAAACTTTTATAAAATTAAAAATTACAGTCAACCATGCTTACCTATGAAACACTAAAATGCAAGTTTATTTATTTTTTACTAGTTAACAATCCATTAAATATTTCTTTTTCATGGTCTAATGTAATTATATAGGTTAATTATAATATTATCCAGTTAATTATTATATATATATATATATATAAAGAATATAAATTTATGATAAGTTATTCTATTTTATATTTTTTTAAATGGTTTAAGTATCAAATTTTTTATAAATTTTATAAAATAATTTATATGATAAAATTTGTTAATTTAACATGTAAATTGATAAAATTAAATTATTTAAAAAAATATTTAACATAATTTATAATAAATTTATTGATATGATAAAATGATCATTCCTTGTATGTATGTAAAATGATGTTTTAATTTAATTCAAACTATCTCAATCTTTTAGCATTAAATTAATTATAATGGGTAGTTATTTTATCAATTTTTAAAAATAAATAATAAATAATCGTTTACACATATTAAAGATTTTAAGCAATCTTAAACTAACTTTCATCATGATTTAAATTCTGAGATATGATTGTGCATCATACATTTTTGCTATGTGCCACGTTTAAATATGTTCCTTTCAATATGTATACATATAAATAGAAGTTGCGTTTCTCTTTTGTTATTTTTATAATTTTCTTAATATTTTTTTACCCTTCTATGGTTTCTTACTACGAATGTTCTTGAGTAATTTGCTAATAAATCTTTGAAAAACTAATGTAATGGTCTTAATATTTAGAGGAGGATCAAACTAAAGATCTACAAAAATTATTTATTTATTATTAATTTATATTACATAAAAAATTTTAGATTTAACTTCCTTTAAAATAAAAAAAAAATTTAAAAGATAAGCATACCTACCACCATTAATTAAAAAATTAATGGTTAAAATTTTAATAACTTTATAATTTGTTATATATATATATATATATATATATGCTCATACAGATAGCAAATTCTAAAAAAATATTTTAAAAAATTTATGCAATATATATGATAAGGAAATAAAATATAAATGATAATGAAAGAAATTTTATTTTTATTGAAAACTTGTGCCTCTTACATAAAGATCAAAATTTTTAACATTTTCTGATGTATTTTCCACTTCTTCATCTGGTGCAATAATAGAATTTTGGGATGATAACTGTGATAATATCTTTGTAAAATCTTTCTGATTTCCTGCAACACTTAATGCCGCTAAAATTTGGGTTTTCTTTTATAGAAATTAAGACTCTTTGTGTTGTGCTACCGGAATAGACACATAATGCTTGTTAAGAGTCATCCAAGAATCCATATTGTTTGTTGAAACGAACTCTTGATTGTAATGAGTCCACCACTTTACTTTAAAAATTCATACCAAATAACTAATGGTGGATTTACTAGCTTCAAAGCCTTTGGCAAATTCCCACATAGCAATCCAGGATATTCCTTGAGAAGCTATGAGGAAATCAATTTTTGATCCTCTGGAAAACTGGTCTTCCTAGAAAAATAGTCATATGATTCTTTTATTGTTTTTGGAAAAATACTAGTTTCTGAATCGAAATCAAGAAACCATTTTTTAAACCATGTTGGTAACTTTAAAGATATTCCTTTTTTAAACCAAATAAACCACGAATGAGTTATAGGATTTAGATAAAGAACATCATGCCAGACTTCAATATAATCAAAATAATTATATTGTGGTGGCTCAAATTCTACCGAAAATGTTTTATATTGGGAAAGGGGCTGTCCCCAATCTTCATATGACAAAACAGTTTGAATTTTTATTTTTGAGTAATTGATTTCTTGTTTTTCACTTCTATTATGGGTAATACAATTGATTTGGTATCAACTAATATTAACTCATAAAATCTTCTTGATTTTAGGGTGCTCTTAGGCACAAAAGTACATTTTGATGGGAGAACTTTATTGGCAATATCTTGTGTTGACTATTGAGAGCATTTCGGTTCAATGACCATTACTAGAATATTACCTTCTTTAGCAACATAGGCATATTGTTCGTTATTATCTTTGAGGGTTTTGTTGGGAAGTATTGAGAGTTTTCTTCATAAACTGGTTCGTGGAATTCCAAAAACTAGTTTATGATGAAAATTCTCAATACTCCCCAAACAAGTATTAAATGTAATCAATAAAGAAAACTCTTTTATCATAGATAAATGGATATAGAAGGAAAACATAATAAAATTAAAAAAGAATGGTTCTTTAAAACTTTCTCTGAAAAAGAATGAACTGAAATAAGAACCTTATTTTACTCATATCTAGAAGAAATCCAACAAAATAGGTATTTTTTCCCCTTGGCTAGAACAATATTTAGAAAAAGTAGGGATGGAAAGCCCATTCAAAAAAAAAAATAAATCCAATTTATAATATTAACACAGCATGGAAAACAGAACATAATATTATTATTCAACAAGAATATCCGCCACAAGAAATTGTCAAAATAGAAATATCAAAGGATATAGAAATTAAGGCAACCCCATTCAAAAAAGTAGATTTAGACATAAAAGAAATAGATAAACAAGATATTGATAAAATACATTAACAATTAAACTATTCTAACATCATATTAGGAATAATGACTAAACATAATATATCAATGATGTCACAACAATCAATAGAAAATTTTAAACAAAAAGTTCTATAAAAAAAGAATTAGAAGAAATAAAAACAAGAGTTGCAAAACTCAGTCTAGGAAACTCCTCAACAAATAATATAGAGGTAAATAAGCAAGGAAGAAATAATTATACAAAACTAAAAACGTTCCATAATAGGCCAACCATGCTTGATTTATTATTAGAAGAAAGAACCCAATTTGTACAAAATAGCTACTCAGGTAATGATCTAGTTGAATGGAACTTAGATGGTTTAAGTGAACAAGTAATATTAGATTTTACCATCCAAATGACCATGGCAGTCACTACTTATAAAACCAGAGGAATGAATGATAAAGCAACTGCTGAAGCATTAATACAAGGTTTTACTGGTCAATTGAGAGGATGGTGGGATAATCTAGTACCTCAAGACAGTAAACACCAAATATTAAACCATATAAAAAATGAAACAAATGAGAGTGATGCAGTCATTACTCTTATTTTCACAATAATTCAACATTTTATTAGAGATTCCAGTATTTTTAAAGGAAAAGTAGCAATACAATTAGCAAAGTTAAGATGTCCAATAATGTCTGATTTCTCATGGTATAAAGATACATTTTGGTCTAAAGTAATGATAAGAGAAGATGCTAGTGCAGGATACTAGAAAGAGAGGTTTATAACGGCCCTACCTACATTATTTTCCCATAAAGTTATATAGACAATAGAATCAAAGTATGGATTCCCAATTCCATATGACCAATTAACCTATGGTCAAATGCATAACAGGGTAGTAGAAATTGGTTTAAAAATATGTATAGATTCAAAACTTCAAAACCAACTTAGGAAAGAAAAAATGATAGGTCAAAATGAAATGGGTTCGTTTTGTCAAGCATATGGGTTAGAACCCATAAGAGCTCCAAGTAGAAAACCAAGAAAACAGTCTAGTAATTATAAAAATTCAAAACCTAAGCAAAAAGGACCAAAATTATTTTATGGATCTAATCCTACAAATACCAGAAATAGAAAATCCTTTGGGAAAAAACCCCCAAAAACCTCAAAAGAAGTCAAACACATATTGGAAATATGGTAAGCCTGGACACTTTGCTGATAAATGCAAAGTACAATAAAAAAATAAATGCAATAAAAGATAAAAATTTACAAGAAGTTTTATTAAAGGTATTAATAGAATCAGGGTCGAAGCCCGAAGATTCAGAAAGAGAGGAATCGATCCAAGATAATGAAATTTATCAACTTGATTACCTTGACTCAGAAGATGAACAACAAGAAGAAGAAGGTTCATGTTTAGGACCATGATTGTGCAATTGTGGTGAATGTACAACACCCCAGGAAGTAAATATTTTATCAAGAGAGCAAACTAATACATTAATATCTATAATAGATAAACTAGAAGATTTCCCCCTATGAAATGAGTTTATTGAAAAATTAAATGAACTCATAACCAAAGAAGAAAATCATCAAAAAGAAATACAACCAGTAGAAATAAAAGATGTGTTAAAGAAATTCAAACAGCCTACTTTAACCATAGGAATAAAAGAATTACAAGAAGAAATTAAGATACTTAAAAAAGAAATTATAAAACTTATGACAAATCAACTTCAGTTAGAATTCAAAATTTTAGAATTAGAAGTAAAAAAGATTCTAGAATCTCAAGAGCAGAGACAATCTTCTAAACCACAAGAAATATTTAGTTTAGAATTATTAACTCTTTTAACAATTCATAAGTGGTGGGTAGAAATCAAACTAGTAATAGGAAAAGAAGAATATAAGTTAAGGGCACTAATAGATTCAGGTGCATATATAAACTGTATTCAAGAAGGAATAATACCAACCAAATATCATGAAAAAACTCAACAAAATGTGACAGGAGCAAATTGAGGAAAATTACACATACAATATAAACTCTCAGAAGCGAAGGTTTTGTAAAGGAAAAATTTGTTTTAATACATCATTTGTATTAGTTAAAAATATGACCAATCAAGTAATTTTGGGAACTCCATTTCTAACATTATTATATTCCTTTCAAATTAATGCAGAAGGCCTAGTATCTCATGTAGTACTAGAAAACCCAATTTTTGAATTTATTCAAACTCCAAAAACAAGAGAATTAAATCTATTACAAGAAAAATCAATAGAAGTGAATTTGATAGAAAAAAAAACAAAATCAAATTCAAATGATAAATAAAGAAATAGGGTATAAAAGAATTGAAGAACAATTAAAATCTTCAAAAATACAACAAATGATAAAAAAAAATTCAGAAACAATAGAAAAAGAAATTTGTAATATAAATCCAATAGCTTTTCATCATAGGAAGAAATATGAAATAAGTTTACCTTATGAAGATAAATTTTCAGGAAAAGATATTCCTACCAAAGCACGACTAATACAAATGAATGCAGAACAATTAAAATACTGTAGAAAAGAGTTATAAGATTATCTACAAAAAGGACTAATAAGAGAATCAAACTCTCCTTGGAGTTGTTCGAGATTTCATGTTAATAAAGCCTCTGGGCAAGAAAGAGGAGCTTCAAGATTAGTAATAAATTACAAACCATTAAATAAAGCATTAAAATGGATTAGGTATCCTCTATCCAATAAACAAGATTTAATTAAAAGACTAACAAAGGCTAATATATTTTCAAAATTTGATATGAAGTCAAGATACTATCAAATATCCGTAAAAGAAGAAGACAAATATAAAACAACGTTTGTTGTACCTTTTGGCCATTATAAATGGAATGTAATGACACAAGGACTCAATAATGAACCTAGTGAATTTCAAGAAATTATGAATAATATATTTTATCCTTACATGGATTTTTCCATAGTTTATTTAGATGATGTATTAATATTTTCAAAAGGAGTTTCTCAACATGAAAAATATTTAGAAAAATTTATACAAATAATTAAAGAAAATGGATTAGTAGTTTTTGCCAAAAAAAAATGAGTATATTCCAAACGAGAATAAGATTTTTAGGTTATGAAATTTTTCAAGGAACAATAACCCCAATACAAAGATCATTAGAATTTGCAAAAAAAATTTCAAATGAAATTAAGGACAAAAAACAATTATAGAGATTTCTAGGATGTTTAAATTATGTAGCGAAGTTTCTCCCCGAGATAAGAACCATATGTTCACCATTATATAAAAGACTAAGAAAAAATCCACGAGTACGAAATGAAGAAATGACAAGTACAGTCCAAAAAATAAAAGTCTTAGTAAAGAATCTACCATGTTTAGGTATCCTACATCCAGAAGCATTTTTAATCATAGAAACATATGCTAGTGATGTAGGGTATGGAGGAGTCCTAAAACAAGTCCTCCCAAATTCAAAGAAAGAACAAATAGTGAGATATCATTCGGGAATCTAGCATACCTATCAACAAAAGTATTCTGCAGTCAAAAAAGAAATTTTAACAATCGTTTTATGCGTTTTAAAATTTCAAGACGATGTTTTTAACAAAAAGTTTTTATTAAGAACTGATTGCAAATCAGCGCTACAAGTTTTATACAAGTTTTAAAAATTGATGTCAAAAATTTAGTATCAAAACATATTTTTGGCCAAGGCCAAGTATTACTTCCAAACTTTGATTTTGATATTTCACATAAAAGGAAAAAAAATCATTTACCAGATTTTTTAACAAGAGAATTTTTACATGTAAACCATGAAGTAAACTAGTTACATTAGATCAATATGGATATCCAAAAAACAAAAAGACCAATAGTGAGTCGTCTACATTCAAGCAAATTGTACAAGATAGATGTAAAGTTGTAGCTAGATCCTCTTCCACCTAATCAATAACCAATATACGACCATCATTTTCTCCGCCAACACCACAAAAACCAAAACAAATCAACCCAATCACCCCACATATGTTCCACACCAACAATAGATTTACCCCTCTCAACAAAACCCTCGAAGATAATAATGGACAATATGCCTATGTTGCTAAAGAAGGTAATATTCCAGTAATGGTCATTGAACTAGAATGGTCTTAATGGTCAGCGCAAGATATTGCCAATAAAGTTTTCCCATCAAAATGTACTTTTGTGCCTAAGAGCACCCTAAAACCAAGAAGATTTTATGAGTTAATATTAGTTGATACAAAATCAATTGTATTAACCCATAATAGAAATGAAAAACAAGAAATCAATTACTCATAAATAAAAATCCAAAATGTTTTGTCATGGGAAGATTGGGGACAACCCCTTTCCCAATATAAAACATTTTCGGTAGAATTTGAGCCACCACGATATAATTATTTTGATTATATTGAGGTTTGACATGATGTTCTTTATCTAAATCCTATAACCCATTCGTGGTTTATTTGGTTTAGAAAAGGAATAGCTTTAAAGTTATCAACATGGTTTAAAAAATGGTTTCTTGATTTCGGTCCAGAAACTAGTATTTTTCCAAAAACAATAAAAGAATCATATGATTATTTTTCTGAGAAGACCAGTTTTCCAGAAGATCAAAAATTGATTTCCTTCATAGCTTCTCAAGGAATACCCTAGATTGCTATGTGGGAATTTGCCAAAGGCTTTGAAGCTAGTGAATCCACCATTAATTATTTGGTACGAACTGTTAAAGTAAATTGGTGGACTCGTTACAATCAAGAGTTCGTTTCAACAAACAATTTGGATTCTTGGATGACTCTTAATAAGCATTATGTGTTTATTTCGGTAGCACAGCACAAAGAGTCTTAATTTCTACAAAATAAAATCCAAATTTTAGCGGCATTAAGTGCTGCAGAGAATCAGGAAGATTTTGCGAAGATATTATCACAGTTGTCACCCCAAAATTCTATTATTGCACCAGGTGAAGAAGTGGAAGTATGTTAGAAAACTTTGAAAATTTTGATCTTTATGACTACTTCTATCATTCAAGTTACTAATTTCATTCAAAAGGAAAAGCAAAAGGAAGACAATTATTTCAAAAAGAAGATAAAAAATTCCTGACATTACCAACAACAAAAAAGAACTATTCAAAAGAAGGTAAAGAAAGGAATCTGATGACAAAGTAAGGGATCTGGATAAGAAGGAATCGTAAAAGAGTTACTAAAACCTTATCTTATCAAGAACTTTATCTTTTAATTTTCAAAATTGTAACTGGATTTAGAGTTCGAAGGCTATAAAAACCCCCATAGAGTTAAAAAAAGAAAAAGACAAAGCGAAAAACATAAACCTTCTATCTTAAAAATCCATTTCCCTTAAATGTATCAAGTTTTTTCCAATACTTTGTAATCTTCCAAAAAGAATTGCCAAGACACAAGTTTTCAATAGTAAGATTTCTTTCATCATATTTTGTTTCCTTATCGTATGTATTACACAAATTTTTCATAATGCTTTTTCAGAACTTGCGATCTATATGAGCACACAGTGAAATCAAAACTTTCAAGTTCTAAGAACCATCTTTTAAGATAATTGTGGTTTATTATTTTAAAAATTTTACTATTTGTTAAACTACTATCTCTACATTTTTATCTTTTTTAAAAGAGATAATAGATTGTAACAGTGAAAATTGTTAATCCTGTTCATCAAACTTAGAATGTGATTCCGATAGTAAATAAACTTGTTGGCTAATAAATAATTAATCCACTAATATATAATTACACAAATTATTAGAAATATAACTAAAGATAGATATTTGTTGAACAGATGCACGGATCATAATACTCTTAATCAAGTTGCATGGTTGAAATTTGTTCGAATATATATTCAATTTGATGTGTTATACAAATAAATAAGATGAGTAGTTGTCACTCCAATCTATTCATAGGTTGGTCCAAATTGAAATTCACAAAATTATAATAAATTTTAGAAAATGCTTATTATCATTTTTATGTGTTTATTATCATTTTTATTTAACTTATTTTTATCTAAAAGATCTTTCATCTTTATAGTTGATCAAATTAATGATAAGAATATTTTAGAAAATAATTATGTATAAAATAGTCACGTATGAGTGACATCAGCATTCGCTCAATTTTATACAATCAAAATTATTATTATACTAGAAAACGACTCACTTTATATCCTGTTTCAAGGAGCATTTAAAGTATGTAGTTGAATGTTTATAAATTAGAGATGTGATTTTATTAAAAACAAAAGGAAAAAGTATATGCTTGGACAGTTTAGTTATTAATGTTTAGGTTATCTTAAGAATTATTTTTTTATTATAAGTTCGTTTAAAATAAAAATCATAAAAAAATAAATAATTTTACATCATACATACATTCAATTAAAATTAATTTTATAAATTAAAATCACTAAAAATAAATTCATAAAAAATTTCATCTATTCAAAGTCTTAATATATCAGTAGGCAATATTTGGAGTAATCGGTAAGTGTACTATTCAAATTTAAAAAACGAATAAAATCACAAGTCATTGTTGCACACTTCCCAGGATGAAGACAAGTTGTGCTACTGTCACCTCTCATTAAAAGAAAAGAAAAATAAATAAATAATTGGTTCATTCAATTTCATAAAATTCTTAAGGTGCTAAGGTAATGGGACACATGAAAATGATGAAACAAAAATGAAATAATTTTATAAATGCATATTACAATCAAGTGCCCGCCAGATGACTAGATGCGAACTGTTGCCATTAAAAAATTTAACTGAAAATAATTGGAAGAATCTACTATAACAAATATGCGAATTAAAGGGACTATTATTTGGACTCTAGTTACTGAAGATTTCCCAGTAAAAGGTGACAAGTTGAGATGGCTAGTATGCATTTTTTTTTTCTCTACTTCTAATGAATTTAAATAATTATAATACTGCTACATAAACTTGGGCAACAAACTCTCATTTTATCCTTAATGTCTGTAGTATCTATTAAATTAGTTTGAGAATTAAAAAAAAACTTGTAATAAAATTCAATATATACAAAAGCCTATCACATTAATTCTTACAGTTATAAAATTTTCATTAGATTAATTCTTCATAAAATATTAATGTAATAAATTTTACATAAATTAATTTTTTTACTTTAAAAACTAATTTGATAGATCTTAGAAATGTTAAAGATGAAATGTGAAAATATGCTTTACTATTAGGACTTCGTCAATGAATTATTATTTTCATTTTGGGAACAACAGAAATGGCAAAACATGCAAATTTGCTGCTGTGGCAAAATTAAGCCAAACTGAAACACTATAAGCAACAAAATAGAATTAACCTTCAAATTAAACTTCAAAATTGTACAAGGCAAAGCATTTTAATAAAAATTATTTGTTAAACTTAACTTTGCAAAACGTCATTTACTTAATTTCTTTAGTAAAAAATAACAATAGAAAGTCAAATATAAAAATTAAAAGATATATAACTTTTACAGCATCAGAAACTAACACCATTTCTAAAATTTCAAGAACTAAAATATTCAACCTATACAATCTCTAAAACTTCCTTGGGAGTTTACTCTAAGAAAATCCTTAGAGGAATGAATTAAGATAAGAACAATGAAAGAAAAATAAATAAGGATATCCATATGATGTGAATTTTTATAAATCATAGCAATGGCCACATTTGACAGGAGGTTCATTTTCTCTCTCACGACTAAAACAAGGTTAGAGTCGCTTGAATTGAAAATAGTAAGAAAAATAACTAAGAATATGAAATCCCCACATATGGAAATCTACATGAACATTGGAATGGAAGTATGAAACCTTAAGAGTAACATGTGCATTCCACAAAGCATAAGTTAAAACCCGAGTGTAAGTAACTGTGTCTGTATACCTTTTCCCGCAGATGGCAAACCCAATAGCAATGCAATATGAGATATGCTTCAAGGCTTCAAGAGGTTCAGCTAGCTCGAATTCTATCAAGCCAATCAATGCTCTTCCGTGGCCTCTCAAACTGAACATCAACGCTTCTTCTAGACTTATCTTGGAACTCAATGCTTCTGGATTTATCATTGTACTCCACGCTTCTTCTTGACCTTTCCATTGGGTCATATTGCCCTCTTAACTTCTCTAACTTTTCAGCATTGTTGAATCTGAATTCATGATATTTCAGTTTTTCTGTCCTATCAGTACTTTTCCTTGGTTTCTCCCTTTGATCAGTACTCTTCCTTGGTGTTTCGAAACAATCGGTACTTCCTCTGGATTGTTCAACTCTATCTATGCTTCTCCTGAAACTCATTCTTTGTGATGGTGACTTTTCCACTGTTGATATGAATTTTCTGAGATGTCGAAGGTATTCTGGATAGAGTTCCAAATTACAGTGGTTTCCTCCTTTGAGCCATAGTGGTTCATATTTCTGTTGGCATAGCTCCCACAACTGCTTCCCATGAGAGCAATCAACAACCTCATCAGCAGTTCCCTGAAGAAAGTACAGGAAAGTTAGTAAAGATGTGTGAAATGCTTTTCACCCAAAAAAAATTACTATAGAAAAACAATAGGTGCTAGGTTACAATATTCACAGGAATACAATTTTAACATTTTTATTCAGCAACAAGGGCTGGTTTATCTTCGAATTTGAAGTAAAATCAGCCATAATGACAGACTCCTACTTCTTGTGTTAACTAGGTCGTGCTATGAAAGATGTTGTTCCCCATTTATTAGCTCACTTCATGGTTTTCATCAAAAGTGCCAGGAGGAAAAGGGCAAATGCTAAATAATACTCCCTCTGTTCCTATTTATAACCACCTTTAATCCACAAAAACACACATTAGGAAAACATGTAATAACATTATTAATTGTATTGGATATTAAAAAATTGTTACAACATTCCACGTTTATTCCTATTTAAAGTCAAACTTAAATTTGACTCATTAATCAAAAACATAAGAATTAAAAAGGTTGAATATTAATGAAGGATAAATATTTCTAAACTTTAAAAGTCTTGTATTAAAAATTAAAAAACATCAAAAACTTCTTAAAGGGATCTTATAAATAAGAACAGAAGGAGCAATATGCAAGTAGTTTCTCGTTGAAGAGATTCCATTTGCCACTTGGAACACCAAGGTAGTACACTATGCAGAGTCTTAATGGCTACAACCATTAATAATAGCTAAAAGCTTATAGTAATAGCCCAAAACATGATCACAAAAAAAAATAGTAACTGGGAAATCCAATACAATAAACAAAGAATACTTACATGTATGATCAGCACTGGACACTTCACCAATGGAATTTTATCAATGTTCTGCACAACAATAACATAGAAACTAAGTTCAGATACATCATGTATACATAATTTCCAAATCGAATGGCATCAAGCAAATAGGCAATGAAAAATCTAACCTTATAAATGTCAAACCAGTATGTTCGTTTCACAGGGTACATGACTCTCAAACCTGATAGGATAGGACTGTGGAGAACAACGGCCCTTAGTCGGGGTAAACGGGCAGCAAGATCCAAAGTAGGGCCACTTCCAACAGATTGACCATAAAGGATGATGTCTTCCTGCTTAGCACCATAGTTCTCTTCAAGATATTTATATGCAGCTTCAATGTCAGCATAAGTATTATGCTCACTTGGCTGTGAAAAAAATCAGATTAGTTTTTCACGATGTTTCTCCCTGCCGAGAGCAAAAGAATTAAATAAACCAGAAAAGACGCATCGAGCAGTTACCTTCCCTGATGACTGTCCATAGCCAGAGTAATCATATCTGCAGCATACATTGAATCACAATGGTCGAAAACATCAGTAACATATAATTTGAAAAATGTGTTCACTTACAAACACCATAATCATATGATAAGCAAGCATAGAACTTCAAGAACCTTCTATCATTATCCTTATGCGGGTCTATAAAGTATATGCCTCAATAAAACATTTCTTACAGCGACAGTTTATTTTATCACATAAAAGGCAACATTCTTAGCATCTGATCGTGAAATGTTAAGATATACTGCGTTATTACGTCCAGGCAACCCCTTACTCCATCATGAACCTCCTTTCATTATTTTTCCTACATTAATCCACCAGAGTTTACAATTTCATTGGCTATCGGGCATTAAGGTGTTTGCTGTAATCCTTGAATTGATGTCACATATCAATTTCTGGAACAAGTTGAGCCAATTATTACGAACTTTATACTCTTTTACTTTCTTCTTCTTATGTTTTAAGTACATCACCCGCGTTCGCCCAAAATTCTGTTTAAGGTAAAGAAAACCAATCCGAGAGTAAGAACAAAAGAAAAGGTGCTAAGTTGAGCAGCATCAAAATTAAACCACCTAACAGATAGATGGCCGTATCATATCCCATCTATCCTTAGGACTACATTTTGTGAAGGCTAACCAAATTCCAACTTCACAATCATCACACTTAGCCGACATATTGAGAATAATAAAATCCGAAAACGATTGAATACAACACTTCCCCATTTAACAGATCTATTTAGTATAATCACACAAGAACCGCATATAAATTTAGTCCAGCATGAAAGCAGGTCCACGCAAAGGAACCATAACCAGAAATTATGACCAGATAAGATTTAACATATGACCAAACAGTCCCCCATCTTTGACCAATCAAACCAATTAACAAACAACAAACCCATCAACATCAGAACTCGGTAAATCCGACCCAAACAGCACACTCGAACTTCCAATGGCCGGAACCGAATCCACAAACCCAAAAACACGAAATTGAACCGAAAAGAAGGAATTCACGGAGAGGATAGAAAAAAGGGCATTTTAGAAAAAGCGAAAAGGTGGGAAATTGAAATACCCCATGAGATTCACACGGAGGTGGATGCTTAACTCGACGAAGAGCTCATACATCTGACCAATATCCGCAGCATTACCATGAGAGTAGAGTATGGTGGATTTCGCCATAGGGTGGCGAACATACATGGCGACGATCTCGGTGCCTCGCCGGTTAGGAAACTTGAGAACTTCAACGTTTTCACGGTGCGGAAACGGGTCCATGAGTAACAGCCCGGTAGCTTCTTCCTTTACCAGCTTGTATGATGGAGGGTTGGGAGGGAAGAAGGCTAATTTGGCAGCCATTGATGACGTCACTCCACCCATGTTGTTGTGAAGAGAGTAAAGTTGGTTGTTCACATTCGTTCAGAGAGAAGGTGAAGGATGGTGGTCTGTTTGCAGTGTGAAATGTGAATGAACTGAACCTGACCTCACTCCTTCACTCCGTTTTTATTTTAATTTTTTGGTAATTACTTTTTGATTTCTTTGAGGGGGAAAATAATAGTTTATTTTTTATTTTTATTTTTATTGAATCCTTTCCCTTTTCTTTCTCTCCTTCATAATTCTTATTAGTTATTATTCCCATTCCTATCTATCTATTAATTACTTGTCTCTTCCACACTTCCACGTGTTGTCCTTTTGGCCTGAACTTCTTCCTCCCCTTACCTTGTGGTCTTTCTTTTCTCTCTTTCCAACATCATCCCTTCACTCTACTACTCTCACCTTTGCTAATTATCTTCTCTTTTGGTAATCATTTTAAAATTATTTAATAATTCCATAAATAAGTAGATATGCTAAATACTTTTTCCTTCTTATGCAATCAATTTATAATAATAATTAATATATTTACCATACATTTTCAAATAATTTTTAAAATAAATAATAATAAATAAAATCATAAATATATTTATTATTGATGAATATTTTTACTAGTAATTAATTATAATAACTATTATATTATATTATATAATAAATTCAAAATAAGATTATTAAAATTTAAAAATTATAGTACAGAATCTTAATTGATTTTAAAATATAAATAATTAAATTTAAATTAAGATTATAATAATTTTAAATTTTATTTTATCTACAAAAGAAGATAATTCTCAAATCTTTTATAATGTACCAATTTTTTAAAATTTAAATTAGTATTTAAAGTTACATATTTTAAAAATTAAATATTTAATATAAAAGATATATAAATTCATAAAAATAAATTAAATTCTAAAAATATTCTCATTAATTTTTTTAATTTAATATATAATAATAGATTATAAAATTTTTTGCTCCATTTGTTAGAAAAAGCATGCAGCGACTTTCTTGAAATGATAATGAAATTTCCTAATTAATAAGCTTTTAGCTAAGAAAGAGGCAAAATATTTTTAAACTACCCAAGTTTTTTGGTATATTATGAAGATATTTTTTATATTTAAATAAATTTTATAACTGAAAATTTTAAAAATAGTACATATTTTTATTATTAATAAATAAATATTTATTATACTAACTTCAATTAAAAGATAGATAAAATTTTAAAAATAATATCAAAATCAAGATACAATGTGTTAAAATTTCAAAATTAATCTAAAATTTATTTTATTTTTATCTAAAACACTGTTTTTAATTTGACTCAATATATTAAAATTTAAAATTCAAATCAACTAAAATTTCAAACCATAATTAAGAAAGAGTATTTTTAAAGAATAAAATTAAATATTTAATAGAAAAAAAATCATATGTAATGTAACGAAAATAAATATAATATATCTACAAACGTTTTTATTAAAAAAATGAGAATTAATATTTTATGACGATTTTAGAGTTTTTTAATTATGAAGAATCTATATATAGTAAATATTTATTAAAAATGATATGATTTAGTATTTTAATTAAAAAAATTATAAGTGATGGAATGATTAATTGGGAAAGTGTATGATAAATAATATTTACGTGGTGTGTTTTAATGATAGAAAATAAAACCGGTAATTATTTGTTTAGGTGGAGACCAGTGAAGCATGGGAATGAGTAGGGGAAGGAGGGTGGAGTAAAAAAACAAAAAAGTGGAGAGTATCAATTAGTTAAATGATTTCATGGAACAAAAACAGGTTGTCCCATGTTGATGTCAAACTCAGGCCTGCTTCTCCATGACCATCACCATGATTTCCCTCCTAAGGAAGGATGAACCCTTTCGGCATTGTGTTTTTTGGACCAATGGGACCTCACGTTGACATGCCCTCAACAGGATTGGCCCTATTTAAAGGCCACACTCAGTGGGTATCTTCTATTATCTACTATCTCCCAATGTCATGTTACTTAACCATTAATTCTTCATCATAGAACTTTCTCTCTTTTATTTAATTAAATTAACAAGAATCTTTGTTGGGGAATTTTTGAACAAAGAACCTCGTTTAGGGTAATCAAGGTCCATCAACGGCTCCAATTGTCTTCACTCTCAGTATCCGAAGCCATAAGGCTCGGACTGTGGGACCCATTTTGTTGGGAACAATATTTTCTGTTCCATTATGCCATGTTTAGGCTGTCAACTCGCAGTTCTACTCAGAAAACTGGACACATACAACCAAGCACGGTATTAAGACAAACCAATACAATTAAAATAAATTGAAGGCTCGTACGTGTACCAACACAAACAATTTAATAAAATAAAATTATAAAATCAATTCATATTATATCTTTACCTACCTGCACATTTTTAACTTTCCAGATACGTAATTGGTTGTAATTTTATGTAAAAGGGCACGCCACATTGCAAACATGTACATTTATTGTAACGTTTTTAGGGACATACTAACACATTACTAAGTCTATGGTATCAGATACACTGGGTGGATATATAGAGCTATAACAAAGGCTCCTAAGTTACATTGATCGATTAAAGGTAAAGAATGTGCTAGGCTTTTCACATTTGCCAGTAAATGAGGCTTTGCGTGACATGTGTATCAATGCATTGATGTTTATCACAAGAAGGCAGGGGCAGAGCGATAAAATATCGGTAGCACGTGTCTGTTATCTTAATTTTTTTTGTATCATTTTCCTTAAAAATGATGCTAAAATGTATTGGTTAAAAATTAGAAATAAAGTTTTTTTTATTAAAATTTGTACTAAAATGTATTAAAATTTATAAGAAGAAATATATTAATAATATTTTGAATTAACTTTTTTTTTATTTCTTAACCAATGCTATATTGGTTAATATTTTTCTAATTCTTTTAGTTTTAGGATTACAGATAGTTATGTAAATAATTTTCTTGCCTTTTCAATTATTTTATAATTTATTTTGAATTTAAAATTTTTTAAAGTAACGTTACAAAAACTATTTTAAAAATCTAGATTCAATAATTCTTCAAATATATTGGTTCACTTATACTTCAAAACTATTATACTAACCATGTGGTTGGGGATTCAATCCTAGGATCTGTATTATAAAAAAAAAACTTAAAATTATCCATTAAAATTCTTGCTTTCGTTTCCTAACTAGATTACAAGAGATCACTCTCTAATTAATCAAGTGTAAAAATATTCTGAAAAATTAAAAAACTAGAGAAATAATAATTACACTCTATAATACTCAAATAAACTTAAAAATTACAAATTGAATCAACACTAATGTTTAATTTTTTTTTATATTACAGACACTATGTTTAACATCAACTATTTTACAATTAATTTTAATGTGTATTTGAGTTAGCTAAAAAATAAATTATTTCAATAATCAATTTTATATATTGGTTAATGTTAGAATTGATTATATAAAATAAATTTTATATTTCGATATGATAGGTACAAAATAATTTTAAATTAATATAGTTTGTTTGGGATTGTATAAAATTATTTTTTAAAATAAAATAATAAAAATAAATATATTGGAATTTATAATAATTATTTTATAGTTAAAATAATGATTTTTTATGTGTTCATGATAATACAGTAAAAATCTTGTACATAGAAAATTTTCATTAGAAACTATATCATCTGGTGCGTTAATAATATAGCATTTAATTTTTAACTAAAACTTACTATTTATTAATTTTTTATTATATTATTGAAAAACTATTAGAAAATTGATAAAATAGTTAATTATTTAAAATAAAATAGAACTATAAAATTTACTAAAAATAAGTGGATACTTTTTAATTTAAAACTTTTCCTTTAAATTAAAAATAATTTAATTTTAATTTTTTATACCATAAAGGTAAACATGTTTAAATAGTATTTTTTTTTTTATTTTTTTCAATAAAAACAGCTTTTAATGAATGAAAATAATTTTATTAAAAGACACCTAATCTGGCATGTGTTAAAGAGCAAATTAACTATCTTTTTTGCTCAATAAGTAACTCTCTCACTTGAGCGATGAGGTGATGGCATGGAGCTAGTAGGGCTTTGAGTGTGACTATGACGAACACATGGGTCCATCTCTTGTAATAATCTATTTTCCATATAGTGAGAAAGAAACCATTTCACAACCCAAAAATAGCCATGTCATATCGTATGTGAAACCCATCAAGAAGAAACAGATAAACCAACTGGTCCTCTACCCCACATCGTCATGGGCTTCACATATGTACTCCAGACCAAAAAGATACAAAGATTGCATATGTACTATGGACTCAAAATAAAAGATAACATATGTTCAAGCCTATCTCGTAAATGGTTCAGTTACATCATCATGTAGCTCTAAGCACAGAACACACGGAAGAAGAAAAAAAAAACAAATAAACCCTCCTAATAGTCCTTAGCATTGTATGTATCAAAATTTTTATTAGTTTCTAATTTTATAAAGTAATATTTATTTCATTATTTCTTTTTAATACAAAACAATTTTCATTTTAATATTTTTTAGTATAAAATGACAGTGAAAAACAAAATAAATAAAAACTGATTTAAGAGTTTATTAAAAAAATACAGGAAGTAAAATTATAGAGATTAGAAAAGAAATATAGAAAGGTATATATATATAACAAAATTGAATGACGTATATTGTGTAAGTAAAGAGCATGTGATTGAATTGGTTCATTGAATAGATGAGAAAAGCAATTAACAAAACACGGGTTGGTCAAATGGATATAGTGGATCTACATTTAAAAATGAAAATAATAACAAAGACAATACATAGATTGATTAACCATGTCTACAAGGCAAGGACCATTCATTGGTTAAATGAGAAATGAGATTTGAAGGATGGAATCTGACCGATGAGAAAAAAGGAAAAGATGAATGGAGAGAGTGGTTTATTGATGTTTCCCATAATTGAATTGCTAGAAGCATCAAATGAACATAATATTTCTATAATCTAGGCAAAGGAGAGGGTGATGGAGCGTGTTGCTTGTTTCGGATGGAGGCACAAGAGCGACCAGCCACGAGTCTATGAAAATTGTAGGGTCTGAAGGTGTGTATGATGTAACTTTCAACCTTTGGTTCATTGTCATCAAAGATTTCACAAAGGGCAAATAAGTAACTAAAAGGCAATTTCCCTGTTGACCGCAAGGAATACGCCATCACACGAAACACGTCCCTGCAAACAATTCGACTCAAATCCAAGGCTGAATGGTATCCCGAACCTCTAGGTGGTGACGGTGGCGGATTCAGTCGCAGTTTGAGGCAGTGCTCTACAGTGCTCGCCGTCGCTGTCGCAGGGATACATGAAATTAGGGCCAAAACTAGAATCACAATAATGACCGCGCGTGGCCACGCTGTTCGTGAAGACGCCATTAATGCTAACATGCTTACAAGGATTCGACTCAGATCGGTAACTTATCTTGTTATTTCTGTTATGCCTACCTAGTTGTGTGAAGCATTTCTACAATTTCTTCCCTTCACTTTCCATTTTTGTTCCAATGTATACCAGTTACTTCTTTTCACTCTCGCAAAATAGCTTAAGCTCTGTGTGTGGCTAACCGCTCTTGCCTCCTATACTGTTATTCTTTCTGTTAGGTTAATTTTTATATATTATATTCATTATTAAATATAAATCCGCTTTTATTTTTTCCTTTTTACAAGAATAACTGGACATTATATTTTTTTAAATAACTTTATGTAAATTTTATCTAATAATAAAAATATGTTAAAGAGCTTAAGATTCTCTTTTAATAACAAACTATATTATCTAATATGAGGGAGAAAAGACATAGAGAAGCGTGAGAATCAACTAGACTATTTGATTAAATCGGTTTAAGATCTAACCTGAATTTGATTTAATTATTGAAAAGATAAATATAAAATTTATAATTTTTTAAATAAATAAATAAAATTTAAATTTATAAAAAAATAATTTTTATTTAAGTTTTGTTTATCTATCCATTTACATATATGTTGTTATATTTATATTAAAAAATTTTAAAAATTCTAAAATATATTTTTATTAAAAGGTTTTAAGTTTCTAAATTTTTTTAATCATTTATATTTATAAATTTTGCATTTATAAACTAACTTTTTTATATTGTAAAAGTTAAAGATTTTTTTATAGAACTGACCAAATTTAAGCAAGTGAAGCCTAATCTAATATAATCGGTTTTCATTCAAAGACAAATAGGTGAGTTTTACCCACAAAGTAACGAATAGGTGAAGTTTACCTATTTAACTCAGGTATTGTATTGTTAACCTCTTGTGCAAAGCAACATGTTCTTCGCAAAGGGTCTTTCGTTTGAACTTAATTTAAACATTTCTCTAAGTTCTGAATCTTTAATCATGCAGTATTATTTTTTTTTTCTTCTTTTAAACAGCACCTTATAGCCTTTATAAAACATCTCAAATCAATTTCAAACCTATTTAGCCTTCAAAATCTATTGTTCTAAATATTTTTTGTCTTTAATTCAATATATATATATATATATATATATATATATATATATATATATATATATATATATGTCTTTGAAGAGCTCTAGATCGTAATGTATAATTTTTGGTTCTAAATATTTTTGTTCAAATTTAATTTTTCAACATCTTAATTGTTATAATAAAATTTAAAAATCACAATTAATTAAGTTAAAATCAATAGGAACAATTTAGTAACGGAAATTTTGAATAGTTTATATAGATATAATATCTTAAATTCAATTTTTATTATATCTATTATACATATAAAAAAAATTTAAACTCTTTTTTACTCAAAATGCAGTAATTAAAACATTATATTTAGAATTAGAAAATTTCAAATCTCTGTCGTCTTTAAAATATTAACTTCATATCCTATAAAACTATTCAATCTCTTCTAACTTTCAAAAATTTTAAATTATTTCCTATCTCAAACGCGTTTTAAATCCTAAGTTATTTGAATAAAAAATAAAGGAGTGAGAATTTTGTATACATGAAAATTAACAGAAGAATTAGATTGTAACAATTAAAAAATTGGAGGAGATTAAATTCCAAGAAAATTTTATTAGGAGACAACAATCAACATTGATTGTTGTAAAACAATAAAAATATAATTATTTTAAAAAAACTCATACTTCTTTGACAAACTTTTTTTTATTTGACCATCCCGATAAAAATTATCTAACTCTGCCCTTGTTCATGAGGTGAAAATAACATCAGGATTTCAAATTATCCCTTCAGCCCTAAATTCCCAATTCTTGAATCTTTCCTGTTTCATATGTTTGTCTTCCTTTGTTCAAATGTATGTACATAAGCTTGAGCATAATTCGTAACATGAAAATCTGAGGTGAAATTTTACGAAATTGAGCTGAAACTAGATCAAATAGATAGAGAAACTGCCCGAGCTTCTGCCTTAAATTTGTACCAATCCAAGACCATCCATTTGTAGAACAAAAAAGATTGTATATATTACAATTAAATGGTACTTGCCTAGAGTTATCTTGTTTTTCATTTTGTTGCACATTGACACTGGGACAAGAACATGATCCATATTTTAAGAAATCAAATTCAAGAGAATAATCTTAGCAGACGGAAGAACGTAATACCTAGTTTTTGAAATAAAAAAATCATGTTTAGTATCATGAAACTAATTTTTTTTTTTTAAATCACATTGGTGATTTACAAATTGTCAGTTTCAGAATCATAGGCTTATTCCAAACATACTATAAAAGTTTAGTCCTGAAGCACGACGAGACAAAGCTTAGATCTGAAAACTGAACTACGACCTGCCTTTTTTGAACGCATGCCCACTTATAAGTATACTAGCATCATAATTTTGAGAGTAATTGACCTAGAAAAATGTTTAATGTACAAATTTGCAATATATCAATTCACATTTTGCAAAGATGATAAAATTAAACTGTGGTGTATGAAAGCTTAGACAAAAGTAATTATAATTAGATGATGAAAATTATGTAAATATAAAATGATATGTGTGTAAATATACGAGCAAGGGACTTACTATTGGCCTAGGAATGAAATAAACATATGCTTGGTATTATAGGGACAAATCAGATAAGCAGCGGGTTTTGAATTTGATAATTGACGATAACATTGCTACTCTTCAGAAGCTGCAATTAACCTTCCAAATCTTGTGCATTATCGCAGCCGTTTAGGCGTGCATAAATTTATGGTATATTTGGATGATATATGAAATAAGAAGAAAAAAATAAGAATAAAAATATAAATAATTAAAATAGAAGAAAATAAATAAATAATATATTATTTAAATGAATAAAAATATAAAGAAAATAAATAAATTTTTATTTAGATTAATAAAAAAAGTAAAAAAAAAAAACAAAATAAATTGTTATATTAACAAAAATAATATAAATTTAAAAATGTTGACTTTTTATTCATATAAAAATATTTTTAATTTTTTAACATAAAAAATATTTAATATTTAAAATTTAAAATAACCTTATTCCTACAATTTCATAAGTAAAAGAAAGAAAATTATTTTTATGTAAAATCCACCTTAAAAAATATTTTTAAAATTTTTTATTCAAATAAATTATAAGCATAATACTTTTCTTCCAGTAATTTTTTATTTTTTATCCAAATAAACAAACCATAAGTTGGACAGTGACACGACAACTGAGGACATGCATTAGAATATTAAAGTAAACGTTAATGCTTGTAATAACGGAAAGAAAAATATATATATATTTATTTATGTTTAGACTAAATTCTTAAATTTATTTTTTATTTTTTTAAAAATAATTATCAGTAATTAAATACAAAATATAAATCGATAGATACTATTTATATATAAAAATATTATGATTATAACGGAAAAATTACTCATACGTACGTTGAATATATACACCCAAATATAAATTGTGTGATACGCCTCTTTTTTTTTTTAAACCGTAGCCGTTAATTTAAGGAATGTAAAAGGATGATACTCTGTCACCCCACCCAATAACTATGCTTCACTCTAGTTTCAATTAGAAATGCCGGCTCAGTTCTACTACATTGAGTTAAAAATTCAATATTTTAATGCCACATTTTAAAAGTTTTTTTAGGTGCATTTCTGAAATGTTTTAGAACCATACTAATATTGATAGACATATGTATTCACTAAAATTAATTAAGGCTAAAAACTTCGCGAATTAATATATCTGTCATTGACAGTTATCTGTCTTCTTCTCAGAGTCCTTGTAAACACAGCTGTCACAAGTCGATAGTCAGGTAAGGTTACGCTTTACACAGGCCCAACAGCAAATACAGGCTACTTTATATTATGTATTTAATCATTTTATTTTTTCTTTTTATATATTTTTTTAAAAAAATTATAGCAGCCAAAAGCCATCATCATTTAAAATATGTTAAGATAAATGCATTGCACTCACATTTTTTCGTAATTTTTGAGATGCAAATATATGAAAGAGGCAAAAAAAAATAAAATTTGAGATAAAGATAATTATATATAGTATTGTTGGTAAAGATTTTCTCAAATATCAATTTCGTTGCACGGAGGTTTGTATTTCATATCAACATTAAAATTTCTTACAATTAAATATATTATTTAAAAAAATCTTACATCATAAATTTTTTTATGAGTAATTAAGATTTCATGCAATGAAAATGTCCCTGCAGACGCTCTAAACCCATAGTGTCACTGTATCAAATTTTTATAAAGCTCAAATAATGTAATTGTTACCTCTTCTAATTAAACAAAGCAACCCAACTTTGCATTGATGCAATAATGCAATTCTTATATTTTCTTATTTTATGACGTGTTGATTTTGCTCTATTATTGTTTTACACTTCAAGAAACAATGGTTAAGTCATGCTTGGCAGGTCTTTCAATTTTAAGGTTTAACACACTTTAGATCTTTCTGTCTTATTATAGTTTCAAAGAAAAGCAGTAAGAAAGTATTGGCCGTTAAGACTTGTGGATAATTCAGCCAAACATAGGAAAAGATTATTAGCAAAAAGCACGTGGCTGTTTGCTATGCCAATTTTTACGTGAATACATGCGGCTTGTGATATTGTGAAATTACTACTTCAATAGGAAAATATACTTTAAGAAGAAAAACAGCATTATGCCAAATCTGAAAGTGAAACCACATCTAGGTTCATGGCATGACAGAATGCTAAAAAATTTAAAACTAAACAAATGTAGGGTCTTCTTATGATAAATAAATATAGTAGTGCCTTTCAAAAGCACAAATAATGTTAATAAGCCAGAATTGTTTTTGTATACGAACAGATGAAAGAATCTGAGATGACAGAATTGTTTTTGTACACCGCTTTTGTCTGTATAGGTCGAATTTTGTTTTGATAAACATACATATGACAAGAATATTTATAAGTATACCAAATGTACGTTTATAGTTTTAGTGGAAGAATAAGTCAAACAAAAATAAACAAGAAGAGCCCATAATTTATTCCTATTTTCATATCTTTCCTCGTTACACACCTACCTTTTCCATAACAGATACTCATCTTTCGTTTTCCTCTATTTTCTCTTTACACGTGAACAGCAAATATAAAGGAAAATTATTAAAAGTAAAGTGTAGGATTATCATTACCGTGATTTATTTATTGTATAGCATGTAATGCTTCTTTCCCAAAGTGATTGAGCATGAGTAACTTTTTCTTACACATGTATAGCATGACTCGTTATTCTCGTTAAATTTGATCGCAGGCTCACCTACCTTGAACGAGAAACACATTTGCGCTACATTATAGAATGATTATGTTGAATTTGCATATACATGGTATTATCACCTTGACAGTTTGGGCAGAAACTGTTCAGTTACTTTCAGATTTTTACAACATTTGAGTCAGAAATTGTTTTAATTTTTTAAAAAATGGACTAATCTCAAAGAGTGTATTAAAGAGTGAGTTGGAAACTCGAGTGTATGTCCATTTTTTTTTGTTCAAATTTACAACTTAGAAACAATATCAAAAGAACTTTTTTCCCAATTTGGAGCTCCCTCCTTGCTCTTTTATTGAGGATCAAAAAATAATTTGAAACTTTTGGTGCTCAATTGTTGAAAACATGGCAACGGTGTAGGATAATAATAGTACTCGACTAAAAAAAAAAGGAAATAACATAAGAGTCTATGTTATATTTCCAAGGTGAATACATAAACATACTGCAAACTGGTAGTGACAGAGTAGATTAGACAGAGATCATTACAGCGCTGAATTTTTTTTTTCTTCATGTATGGAAATTCAGCAATCTGCAATGAAGGAAACAACATTACATGGGTTCATTATTTACGTTTTCTGAACCGGCATCTACCATCTAATTATCATCAATGTTCTTAAACAAACCAACTTTAGCACAAACATTTTACACATTATTTGACATAGGATACTGATTCAGTGCTTGATCTGTGACAACATACACCTAACATCCTTACTGTTAGGCCTCTCCTTGGGATCATCCATGGTGCAAAAACAAGCAATCTTCAAAACCAGAAGCATTTGTTCCTCATATCCATTCCCCAAAAGCTTCTCATTAATAGCCTTCTTAGGATTCTCCGAAGTCATGACCTTCCTCATCCACTTGACCAAACTCATCTCTTCGGTGTTCTGAAAGAACTCATCCGAAGGAAGCTTCCCTATGACCAAGACACCAAGTATAACCCCAAAGCTATATATATCACATTTATCAGTAAACTTGAGTATCTGATGATACTCAGGGGCTATATACCCCACAGTTCCAGCAACATTGGAAGTTGTGATGTGAGTCTTAGCATCAGGCATGGCTTTGGCAAGCCCAAAATCAGCAATCCTAGCCTCCATATCATCATCAAGGAGAATATTAGCAGGTTTGAGATCCCTATGAATTATGCGAGGACTATGACTCAGGTGAAGATATTCAAGTCCTGCAGCAACACCAAGAGCAATCTTATGCCTCGTTAACCAATCCAATTCACCATTACCCGTTTCAACTCTGGTTAACATATCTTGCAAGCTTCCATTCTTCATGAACTCATACACAAGGTAATGGCAATCAGGCCTTGACACGTGTGCCAAAAGAGGAAGAAGGTTACGGTGTCTGATTTGGCCAACTGTGGTAATTTCGGAACGAATCTGCCTCATTTTCTTATGCAGAAACTTGCTATCTTCTTCTGCCAGCTCAGCAGCATCTTTAGGAGGCTGAATGATTTTCTTTATAGCAATCATTTTTTCTTCGCTTCCCGGTAACTTTGCTTTGTAAACCTCTCCACACCCTCCTCTTCCAATGAGATCCAAGGAAGCCAGACCGTCTTCTTTCTCCAAGAAAGCCAAATCCTCCGCTTTTTTAATCAAAGGACTATAAATAGCAGCTCCTGAACTTCTTCCTCTTCCTTTGATCAAAGCCAAAGCCAGTTTAAAGAGCAAGGAAAATATGAAACCCGATATGGTTCCTGCAAAAGCCCCAGCTATAAAACCAAGGATCCACCCTGCGAGTTTTCTCTTGCTCGACTTGTGATTGTGGTGGTTAGGCGAAGGACCAGGTGCAGCCGCCGAAGCATGCGAACCATTGGAACTTTTATTATGCGAGCCTTTGGGAGATACTGCGGGAGCGATTTTGCTTCCTGTTGGAGCCTCCGCTAGGATGCGACGTTTCTGGAATGTTCCGGTGTGGTGTTTTTTGGGAGGAGGAGAGCCTTCCAAAAAACGGTTTCCAGATATGTTAAGGTGTTTGAGATTGCGGAAAGAGCGGACAGAGGAAGGTACTCTCCCTGTAAAGAGATTGTCAGCGATGGACAGGGTTTCCAAATTGGGAAAATGTTTGAGGAAGTTGAGATTGCCGGAGAGTTTGTTGGAGGAGATATCCAGCACGCGGAGGCGCGTGATGGAGGAAAGCTCGGAGGGGACTTCACCGGAGAAGAGGTTGCTTGAGAGGTCCAGGATTTCGAGCTTTCTGCAGTCAACGATTTGAGGAGGGATTCGGTCAACGAGTTGGTTGTTAGAAAGAGAGAGTTCTCTGAGCTCTGTGAGGCGTCCTATGGCAGGGGATAACACACCATTGAGTTGCTTGGACTTGAACACCAATCTGGTGATTCGGAGAAAGTAGGTTTCCTTATTGGAGAGCCTCCTCTCGCAGAAGACGCCATCGGTGTTACACGGCTCGGTTGTTGATTGGAGTAGAGCGTTGACTCCAAGCTCCTTTTGGAGTGTTAAGAGAGCCTTGAGGTCTGAAGGGTAGAGATCAAGTTTGGCATGGATGAAGAAGAAGAGGGAAAAGATTGAAAGAAGCAAGAGATGGGTTTTCTTCCCAATCATCATTACCCTGTGTAATGCTTTCAGTGGTTTTTTTTTATGAGACTCTTCTTCTTCTTCATGTGTGGTGGCTCCTTTTGTTTACTCTTATAGCGGCAAACCGTGTGGAATATTTTGCCTCCAGTCTTCGGTCTTCGGTCTTCCACAGGTTTACCTCCTTCCCTGTTTCAATTCCTCATTCCTCATTGCTTTTTTCTTATTATTATTATTATTATATTATTATTATTATTAATTTTCCCCTTTAGTCTACTGTCATTCTCATTTCTCTTGTTTGGCCAACTGACAAAAAACATCACAATTCCTAGCCTTCAACCCTCTAACAGGTAGTGTTAAGCAATTTTAATTTAAAATTGTACGTTAATCATTCGTTGCTACTCCGTCTGCCCTGTTGATGGTGACCAAAACGCAAATTAAATTGAAAATTGTTGGAAATCTAAAAATAGGCAAGAAAGAAAAGAGAGGCAAGTAAGTGAAATAGAAAAAAAAGTTAAATAGATGTAATATAGGATAAAAATATTATTTAAATACATGATATTTAAATTTTAAAATAATTAGAAAAAGGAAAATGATTAGGGTATATCCGTATAATGTATATATTTGGTATTATAATAATTTTTTGAAAATTAAAAAATTTGTACCATTAGATTCAAATAAATATATTAAAATGCACGATAGTGTATTGTATTATATGTATGCATATTTCTCTTACCAAAATTTTCTGACCAGCTAAAATACACTATTCAAATAGAAAGGAAGTATTCAAGTAAAATAAACATTTCAATGATAGAGTTTTGGTAAGGTGAGAAGTGATAATGATATTTGTCTTCTCTATTTATAGGTATCAATTGAGTACAATTTGATGTATATTACGTCTTTGTTGGCGCAAGTAATATAACATAAGGATGTAATTAGTAGCAAAATTGATAAGAACCTTAAAAGAATTACATGACAAAAATTAGTTATTATAGTAGGGGAGTTTAAGATTTTATAAACTTCATATTAAAATCTTACAATTTTTAATGTAAACTGAAATTTTATATCTTGTAATTGGATAGTAACAAGGATTCAACAATGATAATACATTTTCCGTAACTTCAAAAAAATCTTGATAATGTAGATTGTACAAAGTCTCGTCTCTGTATTGTTTCAAAGTCAATAAGCTCCCTTTTCAATTAGAGGTGATTTAAAGCATTTGATCTGCGTTATTCAAACCGGGTTGATATCAGCCACGAAAAAAGATGGATACGTCGACATGAACCAACATTAGCAAGAACGATTTTGGTGGCAGCAAGGCCTTTCAACTTAGCTGTTTCTCCCTGGGGATAATTCTTATTGATAATTATGTACATAATTATAAAATTATCACATATATATTAATCATAAGTAAAATGTCATGCGAATAATATTTAATGAAACTTTACCATGTGTTAGGGAATTAATTATATTTTAAAAAATACAGAAAATTAATTAAAATTTTTCAAACTACGGAATAATTTAATATAGATAAAATTATTGGGAATTCTAACATTCTCAACATTATTAAGCTTGAGTTCAGTTTAAAGAGAAAAAGAAGAAGGTTGATGCAGATTATAAGGATGAAAAATGCATTTTTTTTTTTCACTTATTTGATTAGTTTTTTTTTTTTAAGTTTAGGCCACATGTATTTTTATTGGAGAAAATCTTGCTCGACTCTAATATATTTATCTTTAGTAAAAAAAATACTTGTGATTTAAACTTAAAATAAATACTTTTTAAAAAGTTAATAAACATGATTATAAAATTAATGATTTTTATTTTTTAAAAATATCCTACTTTCTCTCTCTTCAGTTCATTCAATTTCTTTGAAAAAATAATAAAATTGTAATAGAATGTTGAATATTTTAAAACGAAGATTTGAATCAAATAATTATTTTTAAATTTTTATAGGTTTACATAGATATCATCAAATTGAGAAAGTATGAACCAATTTCAAAATTAGCACAGTAATTACTCCAATGTTGAATGACTACTTATGATTATACTTATAAAATGACTTGCAATTATTTATACGAATTAAATTTAGAACTTATTGTATTGACTTGTTTAGGATAAAAAGTATATATCTTCCAGAAGAAATAATTTTATTTAAACTAAAAATATTCTATGTTATAAGATTAGCTATTTTAACAAAAATATATATACTTAAAATAAAATTAAATATATATAATTTAAATTATCTTATTTGCCACTGTTTGATTCTGCACTAATTTGGCAAAAATATTTTAACTTTTTTGTTTAAAATTATGTTCGGCGTAAGTATGAAAAAGTGTTTACCATATGAATTCAAAAAGATCTGATGATACACGAGATGTGACTTAAAGAGGTAAGATATTTAAAATCATTTTATACACACCTACCCAATATGTTTGTGGCAAGCGAAGAACCTTATCAATCCAAACAAAATTAACAAAACTCTGTATCATTGTATTTCTAAGTTGTACAAAACATGTTTCCGAAGGATACTGCAAGCGAATAATCTACTATTGGAGAAGAGGAGCAAACTAATATTTATCCTTTTGAAAGAAAGGCAAGAAAAAAAACATTTTCTCTGATTTTTTCAAAGTACCTACGATAAAAAAAAATAACGTTTGAAAGCTAAGACCAAACAAGCACTATCAATTGTGAATAACTGAATATGACCTCTTGTATACAGTGAATACGGCAAGGGCCCTCATATTCTTTGCGTATTGTATGGTCTAAATAGAAATATACTCTAACAAGATCGATTATCTGTTTTTTCAATTTAATATTTTTTTTTTCAGAAATTGACTCAATTTTAACAAAAACATGTTGTATCTTTTTTTAATATATACTAAACGTATTTTATTTTCTTTTGGTTAAAAATGGAAATATAACCATGACCACCCAAAATTAGAAAATTGAAGTTGAAAAGGAAACCACTTTTATTCATTTTAATTTTACTAAATATACAAGATCCCTTTCCGTTGGTTGTTAGACATGGGTGCTCTCGTTTATGTTCTGCGTGTATAAACAATACATGTAGCGTAATTCGATTTGGTGAGAAACATAACAGGTTATGCAATGCCTATTAAGTATTGCAACAATGAGACGTATGAGTGTGATTATGAATGTATATAGTATCTATTTACTTATTCAATATTTGTTCCAGCTAATTACATTGAATCTTCTACGAAGCCCCTCGTTTAAGTTATCAAAGTCCAACACAAGCCACCCTTTTCTGATTTTAAGGGTCAAGTCAATCCATGAAGTGAACAAGTCTTTGATAACGGTAGCTGGATGGTGGGGTTGGCTTCCTTTTCCTTTCTTTCGTTTCATTCATTGAGGAAAATATTGTGTCTATACATTAAGTCAGCTTCTATTTTTTGTTTTTGGGCGTGTTTTCTGCCCAAATAATCGTGTTAACGAAGGCATCAAGAAAATGAGGGCAGTATCTTTTTCTTAGTTTCTTTCTTTCTTTTTCTTTTTTTAGATTTGTAAAATTACTAGCAAGGTACAATATTAATAAGGGCCTATTAAAACAAAAAAGTATTAAAAATCACGAATTGATAGAAAGATGTTATTATTATCATACGATATTAAAATATAATTAAGCAAAATTTGTACTAGTATAAAATTATAAATGTTTAATTTTAAAATCATGAATTGATAAAAATATGTTATTATTATGATATTATCATGCGAAATTAAAATATAGTAAAGAAAAATTTATAATAGTATAAAATTACAAAAATTAGATATAAACAAATATTTATAGTTCTAACTAATGGTTAAAAATTGATGTACACATGATGAGACCAAACAAGAAATATCCAGGAACACCTATAGTCATAATAAAATAAAATAATAACAATATAATATTATCACAAACTAAATAATTATAGAATATAATATAATAAAAATAAACTCTATTTTCTTAAAAAATGATAAAATATTTAGATAAATGATATTAATAATTATGATTATTTTCATAAAAATTGTAAATTATAATCCAAGTTATAGTTATTTATACAAAATAGTATTAAAAATAATTTAAATAATATAGTCATAGTAAATATTAAAATATTTGTTTCCCAATAATAACTTTTAATCACATACTTAAAATTTATTTATTTTTATTTATTTTCCTTGTATAACATAAAAAATAAATAATTGTTATCATCATTTCTGATTTACCATGCATTTTTATATATTTTTATATTTTAAATTAAGAATAAAATTTTAAATTGTAAATTAATGATGTAAATAAATTTTATACACATGTTTGTATTTTATCGATCTATTTATAAAAAGGCATTAAAATCCTTTAAAATAGCAAGATACCAAATCAAAAACCTTTTCAAGTTATTTACAATGACAAATTATATTATTTTAACTTTTTAAAGGAAAATGTAATAGCCATTATTGTACTACAACATAGTTTTTATTTTCTATCATTGGTAATCTTAATTTCAGTGTAAAATAATTAAGAACAAGAGAAGATTCAAGTTTCCTTATTATCCAGTGCTTGCAATGTTTTATAAATTGCAACAACCCCAAAGGTATGAAAGCTAATTATTGATTATAATCATGTTATTTATTTTCAGTTTAATTTCCGTATATTTGTATAGCTTTTGAGACTGAATACTGATTTTATTTGGTCTTTTGTATTTATCAGAAAATTTGTAAACTTTACTTTCATTTTTTTAATATTTTGTGGCAGAAAGTTGTTTTTTTGAATTTTTTCAGTAATTAATATATGTATATATATTAGGATTTATAATCAAATAAAAACCTATTAATTTTAAATATAGTTCTTTTTTTCTTTCATTTGTTTAATGAGCGATGAGGAATGAAAAATAAATCCAACAAGTTAGATATGAGATTCTAATTATAAATTTTAAATCTCATTTGATGCAACTGAAAAAGGACTATAAAGTGAATAAATCATTATACAAAGATGCTAATTTTAAAAAAATAAAAATAAGAACATATAATGAATGGAAATAAATATACATGGAAATGAAATCAAAATAATTGATATCTAACGATTGAACACAAATAAAATAATCAATTTCTCAACAAATTTATTATTTGAATGATCTTTATCTTATTAACTTTTACAATTCTAATTTGAAGTAATTTTTTCTTCCAATTTATCTATAATTTTAAAATAATATAAAATTAACAAGTTTTATTCATATTATACAAAATAAAATTATTTGATATAAAAACTACTTTATTGATGCTATTAACTTAACTAATATTTATTTTAATTCAGTTTTACATATGGTCTATCGTTATTCTTTTGATGAAAAGTTGAAAATTAATGTTATTATTTCACAGTTGACACACTAAGATATCCTATGGCTTAATAGATTAGTATTAATTTTATATGTACTAAAAATATCACAAGGTGAATAATAGAAGACTTATCGATTGAGACCTGGAGATAAAATGAGTTGTCTCTATAACAAAATTTCTTTTTCATATATATATAATTTAAATTTCTATTGATGTATATAAGGATACAACTATCTATCTTATGTCAGATTTTATTGATAGTAGACTAATATTAATTTTAAAAATTTATATACAGTATTTTATCTGAAAAAATAGCATTTATTTTAATTTTGTAGAAAAGATGTATCTGAACATAGATTATAAGCAAAATATTTTAACATAATTATATATATATATATATATATATATATATATGTGGTTTAAATATACTGACAAGGTAAATCTTTATACTTTAGGTCATATAAGTAAAAATTATTGATTTTATATATCTTAAATAATTTTTAATTAGTTAATATTATAAAAAAATTATATTAAAAATATATCAAAATTGAATTATTTATACATATCAAATAAATAATTAGTTTATGTTCAATAAATATTTTTAACATTTGAATTTCAAAACAACAACCAATATTTAATATATCCCAATACACTCATGCATTGTATAAACTATTAACTAGTTAAATAATAAACTCTAATATATTTTTATCATTAAAAAAATTTTCCTCTATTGAGATTATATTTGAATAACAATAACACCAACAACTTGTCTCTTTCAATTAAATTATAATCTTTTGAATGTGCGAACATGCATGGTATACTTTATTTTTTAGTTTACTTTTTTCTTTCTTTCTAATCCTTCTACATATCATGAATACTTATTTCTTCTCTCATTTTTTTTTTTAAATTATGTAAACACTTAACTGAAAAAACCTATAAAAGAATATATTTTTAACGACTAAATAACAAATTTTTAAAAAAGCGAACCAAATAATAATATTATAATATTTGATAGATTTAAAGATAATTGAAGCTTCTAAAATAACCAAAGTATCAAACTGACTCAGTCAAATTGATGGTTTGTTTACATATGCTAGTAATGAATGTGATCCATTCAATTGCTTTCCTTTTGCTGATGAAACCAATATCTTTTTGGATTTATTTTGAAAAATTCTCCTCCATTACTCATACTGTCCGCCATTCATTATTGTTTAGCCCAATTCCGTCCTTCTCTGTTCCTCTTATTTATTTGAATTATTTTATCTTATTAAGTTTTACAATTCTAATTTTAAATATATTGGTCTTCCAATTTACATCGAATTGAATAATTTTTAAAAATAATATAAAATTAACAAGTTTTATTCATATTTACAAAATAAAATATCATGTTGCCAAATGTGAAGAAATTATAATTATAAGTATTACTAATGTTTGTATTAAATATTCATTATTTTATTTTTTATAATTATTGTTAAGAAATTCTATATATCTATGTTATAATTATAAATTATGAAACTTTATTATTAAATTTATTTACCATAACTTAATTATTATTTATGAACAAAATTTAAATTTATTACAAGTTTTCTAATTCATTTCGCATATTGTATTATTTTTAACGACTTATATGATTTGTTTCAGAAAATAAATCACATGGGAATAAAAATTTTAGGTTTAAATACATAAAAATTTTATGAATTTTAGGTTTTAATAATACTAAAAAGTATGATTTATTAAAAATTATTTATTTAAAAAATAAATTGTGATACTATTTACAGAATTTTATTTCTTGAAATTGCATAATTAATATAAGTTTTTTATTCATAACAAAAATATAAATTCTTACATTTATTAATATATAAACGATTACAAGAGTGAATGAATTTTGTTAATTTTCAATTCATAAATTATTTATTATAACATTTTTAATCAAATTTGATGCATAACTAGCATGTGAATAGTACCTTGATGAAAAATGGAATAATTAATATTATTATTATTTTGCAATTGATATAGTTGTGTAATATGGGTCTAAGATTTATATATTAATAAAAGTGTATTATTATATCAATTATAGAAATAAATTATACATAAAAATATTATAAATTTAAATTAAATAATAAATTACTATTAAGAAATTAATATTGAGTGAAAATATAAGAATATTGAAATGCCTAAAAATATTGTAGTTAAATGTTATATAAATAAGTTTTACTTGATAAAATTATTTGATATAAAATTACTTTATTGATGCTATTAATTTAACTAATATTGATTTTAATTAATTTTTATATATGGTTTATCATTATTGTTTTGACGAGAAATTGAAACTTAAAGTTATTACTTCATAATTGATACACTCAGATATCGTATGGATTAATAGATTGGTATTAATGTTTTAAATTTCCCACAGTGGTCGTGGATAGTAAAAAATTAAGTCTTGAAATGTAAAAATAATCTAAGAAAATTGTCTGTTTTAATATATACTCTCTCTATATTATTTTATATTATATTATATTATCATTTATTTTAATTTTGAAACGTATTATTCACTCTAATTTGGTGGAAAATGTTATGTGAATATATATTAAAAAATTTAAAATAATTATATATATATATATATAATAATTTTATATTGATAATGTAAACTTTTATGTTTTAGGTTATATAATTAAAAACTATTGATTTATATATTTATATATAAATAATTTTTAATTAGTTAATAAATGAAAAAAAAAATATATTAAAATCATATAAAATTAAATTATTTATACATATAAAATAAATAATTAGTTTATGTTAAATAAATATTTCTAACATTTGAATTTCAAAACAACAACCTTTATTTAACAATAAGGGGTAACACTTTTTATGAACTAATAACTAGTTAAATTATAAATTCTAAATTTTTTTCTTTGTTAAAATTATATATTTTTTATTAAAAAATATAAAAATTGAAATCTTCATATTAAACTCCTTTAATCTTCCGCATCAATTTTAATAATTTTATTAAAATTATATCTAAATAATAGTATCAGCAACTTGTCTCTTTCAATTAGATTATAATCTTTAAAAAGAATCTATTCCAATCTCCAAACATGTAGGCAAAAGTTTGTTTTGTTTCTTTATTCTTTCTAATCCCTCTGCATATCACGAATATTTATTTCTTCTCTCATTTTTTAAAATTATATAAACACTTAACTTAACTGACAAAAATGTTGTAAAGAATAAAAAAATTTAACAACTGTTTAAAATAAAGACACCAAATAATAATATTATAATATTTGAGGGATTAAAATTTAAAAGATATAGTTTAACCTTGTAAAATTACCAAAGTATCAAACTGACTCAGTCAAATTGACGGTTTGTTAATGAATGTGATCCATTAAATCTTGGCTTTCGTTTGAAAAATTCTCCTCAATTACTCACTCTGTCCCCCATTCATTACTGTGTAGCCCAATTCCGTCCTTCTCCGTCCATCTTTTTTATTTCTGATTGTGACTCTGATTGTTTTCATTTTAAGAAGAAATGAGAAGGAAGAAATAAATCAAATAAAAACAAAAATATAATAAGTGTTTACAAATCATGAGTTAAACACTAATGTAACATCAAATTTCTACAGCACACTTTATTAGCAAAAGGACTCAGCCGCCCAAACAGATGATGCTTCTGAGACCTGAAAATGTAGCTAATAGACACATAAAAACTATGACCATGTGACAAATCACTACTTATCTCACAAAGACACAAGTTATGACGCTATAAAATATATAAAAAAATGCTGTCAAACCAAGATTACACACTAAAATACAAATGACAGAGTAATAATGATACATATGAAAGGTCTTGTAACAGCACAGGACACACCTCTATTACTCCACACAACAGCGATACATGAAGTATTTCTCCATTTGACGGCCACATTCAGCACACACAACCTTTTGTGGTATGCCACCAGTGCTCCCAGGAAGGATGAGGCGATTGCAATGATGTGGTGTGGAAATTTGTTGAAGGTAATCATTGATTGCTTGCACCAAACCATCTTGCTCAAACCTAAGCCTCCAACGTTCAAAGTCTCTCAAACATGTTAGAGCAGTGTCACCTTTGGCTCTGGCCATTTCATTTGCACCTTTACAGAATATTGCCCAACCTCTATCACTGCCATCAAAGCTAAGCACAGTCATAACTTCACTCATGATTTGGTCATTTTCAACAGTCTTACCATGCTGCAATTTGGAGTACAACATGCTCTCTAGCCGTGCCCAAAAGAACCAAATTGATGTGACATTAGGCCAGAAGTAACTGAACTTTCTTGTGGCGAATGTTTGGATCATTCTCTGCATCCTCTCTTTGGCATTGCTCTTTCCCACATAAACCATCTCCAATTCGAACTTACCAGCCTTTGCAACACCCAATGCAGTGGTTGTGAATTTTTCTATCCACTCAAGATCTTCACCTCCATAGAGACATATGTATTTTCCCTCTGTCGTCATCTGTAATAAGGAAAACACAAACTTTGAGTCAATACAAAAATACAAGTCACATTAATTTGAGAGTAAAACCCCACCTTAATACTTCAAATTCTAAGCTTCAATTCTTAACTTAAAACCTTCACTTGAGTGTTGAAATCATTCATTCGCTCTAGTTTTTTTTTTCTCACTAACATAACTAAAGTAAAAGACGATCTAAAAAGTCAGACTAAATTGATGATTTTGTACTAAACTAATTGGCTCTTATAATTTTAGGAATTAAAATAACGAATATACCCTTGCTTTGGATATATAAATTCTATTTCATTACCCATTCCAAAACTGTAGGATCAATGCCATCAACAAGCAGTTCAAGGCTCCAAAGTTCTTGCTTCCACAAGGATTCTTCTTTCTCACTTGTGAAGGGGAAGGCCAAATTTCCCCAAATCCATATCATATGGAGAGCATTTGGGGAGGACAATCTGCCTTGTGGATCAAGGGCCACTAAAATAGCTTTCTTTGTGAAATTCCACACTTCTTTGATATACTTAATCACTGATGGTTCAATGATGAAAGGATCAACCACACTGTACCATAGCATCGTTGATTGCAAATACTCAAACTTTTGTCGATTCACATCATTCCAGGTTGCTCTGTCCACAATTGGGATCCACACCATCTCATAGTGAGTTTCACCCCTCGATCGTGCATCTTTGTATAAATTATCAAGTATCAAAATCTCTTCTTGTGAAAGATCAAGATCTGATATGAGCAACAACACATGTTTCCTCCTTAACACCTCAAGACTAACCTGCTTGTCAATAAGTAACTCAACATTTTAAACCATGGTATGTATTAAGATTTATTTACATAGGGACTACTTGTTGCTAGAATCTAAAACCAAATGTACCTTTGTTTTTGTATTTCCATCTAAAAGTGGAAGAATGTCATCTTTTGCATATATCAGTGCTCTGAGAATTTTCATGTTGTCTATATGGACTGTCTCGAAAAGACGTATCAGATTATGGAACGCCTCCATATGCCTCTTTTCATCTGCACCAAGTTAAGGATTCAAGTGTCAACATATGCTTCATTCTAGATAAATTTTTATCCTAATAATCAAAACCCTTTAAATTAGTCTAATGCTTTAATAAGAATCCTGAACTGAGGTCACATTCATCCAAGTTAATTAATTAAGTTTGTAATTATAATTTTCAGCAATGTGGTGACCTATATATTGGTAGCAAAGAGCGAGTTGCTGCTTGAGGTGCTCATATATACTATTGACTTTGTGAGCCAAACTAGATAATTCCCATGCCTCTGATGCTGATGAAATTGACCTGCAATAATGAAAATGAAGTGATTAGTATTTGAAAAGAATGAGTAAGTTAATTGATTTAAGGGAGTTATGCTTACTCATTTCTCATGCCTATGAGACTAGCAATTTGTGAGGCACAAGCTGCAATACTTCGGATGACCCAATAGGCAGCAATAGGAATGTGAGTACTAGCAACAGACATAGGAGGAGTGTCCTCTGAAATATATTCAGATGGTAGCTCCTTGAATTCAACAATGCACATGGTTACATCAAGTGCTGCCTTCACCAGCTTGATGAGTGCATCAAAATGGGGTTTATAGGATATAGCATTTTCTGTTATGTCAGGAAGTTGCTTAAGAAGGGCCACAGATTTGGCAAGTGTATTTTCAATACTTAATTGAGCCACAAGCCAAAACTCTCCAAATATAACAGCAAAGGCTGCTAAGGTTAACACAACTTTTGCATGCCACGCATAGCTAGACAGATAGTTCAGCAACACCATTGTTGATGCATGTGCATCTCCACCTCCAGAACATTTGCATGATAGCTGCCAATATAATTAAGTTAACAATTGCTCTTTAATAACTTTTCTTGATCGTTTTTTTTTCCTTCTAGATTTTAGAAAAGGGAAAATTTTATTAAAATGAACAAGGGAATACTTTATCATAATCAAGAATCCATTTGGTGATGTAAATTATGAGTGTAGATCTTAAATAAGATGTATAGAAAGGAAGGAAGAGAGAGATAAAAAGAAGAAAAAAGAAGAAGTAAAAGAAATATGATATGATAGAAAAAAAGTGACTTAATAATCAGGATTGATAATTATAAGTAGTAGCAGAGTCAAAAACAGATGAAAGCTACATAAGTATGTTTTTTTTATTATATGTTTTGCATTAGTATTTTTAAATTTATAAAAATAAATTTAAAATATAAATATTCTTATCATTAATAATAAATATTTTATTATATTAAATAATAAAAAATTAAAATTTAAGAAAAAGAATCAAGATAGAGTATTTTTATTGATATAATATATCAAAATTTAAAATAAAATTAATGATAATTATAATAATATTAAAATTAATTTATTTTAAAAAATAAAAAATATTTTTAATTTGTTTCAATAAAATAAGATTTAAAATTAAAATTAAAAATAATATTTTGAAAGAAATATAATTTATGAAAACCCAATGATTAATGGAAGAGAAACCACATAATTTAATAAAAATAAGAACAAGTTTTTAAAATATTTTCTTTAAAAAATAAGAATTTATATTTATAATATAGTTATTTGATCTTTTTAGAAAGGATAAGTCTATTCTAACTGGGATCACTTCAATGATTGATGCAAGTAAGGTTAGAAATAAATATTATTTTTTTAATAACAAAATATGTGCACATTCTAACATGAAAATAAAAGTTTTTTTCTCTTCCTTATATTGTTGGATCATAGGAGAGAGAAAAGAATTTTATAAATAAAAAGTAATAGATGTAATAAGAACTAAAATAAAAATAAATAAATTATATTTATACTATAAAATGTACAGAAAAATGAAACAAAAAGAAAGAAAAAAGTAAGATATGATAAATAGTATAATAATATAGATAAAAAAAAGCATGTAATAATATAAATTATAGTATGAGTTTCATTTATAACAGATGTAAAAACTGGCGTGAAAAAGAAAAAGCTGATGTATCCCTGTTGTCATCGGAGTGAAAGATAAGTATATCCTATGCGGTTGGAAAGTAAGGAATCACTCTTTTTAACAGTGAAACATTTGCTATTATAGGAAACACGTTTTATCCTCGACAACAGTACTAACAACGGTAACTTTTATAAAGTTAAGATAATATTCAGGTGAAATTAAAGAACCTCGCAAGAAATTTTGTTAATGATGAAAGCCAAAGAGTCAAGCATGTCATATTCAGCCAGAGCAGCAGTCATTTCCAACGCGTCTTGGTCTCGTTTTACCTGCCAAATGGAATAGAGCCCACAGCTTAATTAGTAATTAACATTTAACAACACTTAAATAATTAAATAATTAAATAAATTAATAGTTAAACATTTAATTAACTTATGATTACATAAATGAATGTCTTACCTCATGACCCTCAACGCTGCGGGCAATAAATTGAATCAAGATTTCATCGACAATTTGGAGAATGGGCTTGACATCAATTTCACGACCATCGGGGGCATGAGTGGTTTGAACTTGCTTCATCATGGCACTGTCATCAGAAGTAGAGAACATGCGTCGTTCCTTTCTTTTCTGCATTGTGCCAGGGGCTGGTGCTAGTGGTCGAGTGTGAGTGCTCATGTTAGTTAATAGTTACTGAAACGGCTTAAGATATGAAAGTGAAAAGGTAACTAACACAGAACTCAATAGGAGGAAAGTGTTTGGCTTGAGTATACGTGGTTGTACTTATAACTTATATATAGCGAGAGCAAGTGGAATAAAGTCTTATTGAACAAGTACCTTGCTTGCGAGAGGGTATAAAACAAAAGCTAAAGCGATTCCATAATCCTATAGTTAGGATAAGAATACTCATGATGATTTGGCTATGGTGGCCCCTGCCTCTAATTTACTCAGCACGCATACTCATACATACACAAACTCAACACTTATTTTATTTTTCCAATCCCTAACAACCTTAGCATAAACAATCTTCGTTTAAGCTATCACAAAAGGAAAAGAGAATAAAACCCAGATCTGCCCATTCATGACATCACATAGCCCAAGTCACCGGACTTATCTCACTTCTTCTGATTAATTAATTAATTTATTTATTATCAATTTTTCTTTTCTAGAGGTAGGTTAGTATCATATGATATACAATATTACAATATGAGAAATATCACATTGCTGTAATTTTTTTACACTCTTTTGTAAGATTAAAAAAAAATACAAAATTATAAGATATAATAAATAATATAAAAATAAAAAATATGTTATGTAATTTATACAAATGAGTAGTGTTATAGAATACATAAATAACACTCTTAATATAACTCATTCCTATATCAGATTGTGCCTACCTATGGAGAATGTATTCAATTTTCCAGACTAATGTTGAGTTAAAATCTAAGGAAAAAAGGGTTGGGTAAATTCGTCACACAGGCCGTTAGGTCAAATTTTTCTAAGGATTTTGATCCCATAGGAAGCATGTCAGTGTTACAGCGTGCATGTGAATAAGGTATTTTAGGAGACGTTAGGTGTGTAAAAATAATTTTTTAAATTTTTATTAATAAAAATTATATTATTTTTAAGTTTTTTCATAAGAAATAGTAAAAATAATTTTTTTTATTTTTGTTTTATTTTTTATTTTCATGATTTTGTATATAAAATTTTAAAATAAAAAATATGATATTTTTATAAATTAAAATAAAACAAAAAAATATATTTCCAACCCAAATATTACTTAATTCTTTCTACAACCTAAAGAAAAACAATTATTAATAGGAAGAAAGAAAATAGTAAAAGGAAATTTTTTTAACCAAACTAATTATTGTAAGTTTGCAACTCAACTATTAAGATTTATCTAATAATAAAATTTAGATAATTTATACAAAATTTTATATTTAAATAATTTATATAAATTTTAAATTTAATTATTTTAGTTTTCATAAAAAACTAATTACTGAAATTATTATTTAATTTCAAATTTTTTTATTATTATTATTATTATCCTTATCCTTGTTATATTTTTATTTTATATCATAGTATCCATCTTTATTTTTATATATCAAAATATGTTCAAAATTTTCTCTATGTTATTACAAATAAATTGTTATTGACTAACGATTTAATGTTGAATTAGTCTTTATTAATGTAATTTTTATTAAAATAAAATTAAACTATTAATATAAATATTATAAATGTATACTACTAATAATGAAATATATTATAGCAACAAATAATTTTATTAAAATTAAATATTAATATATATTATCTATATGTTAAACATTAATATAATGTATAATATGCTAATGTATATTTTTAACTTTTATACTAATAATTTAATTATTTTAGATAAAAATTATTATTAAAGACTTCCCTAAAACTTGGAGAACTTTTTTATTCTTAGTAAATAGAATTCTTTGGCACTGTGAAAGAAAATAAAAATAATTTTGATCATCAGAAAGACATAAACCAGCCTTGGCAACAGGTGCTTTTTTTTTTTTAAGTTGGCAACAAGTACTTTAAAAAAAAGTAAAAAAAAAAAACTATGGCTTAGAAATTATCATCTTTTCATGCAATTTTCTTAAAAGAATTTTTATTTATTTGTTTTAAAAGAAAATACAGCTATAAGAATTTCTTTCGTGTTTTTTTAGTTTTATTACTCAACATGTGTATAGGAGAAAATAGTTATATTTGTCTCTTTTAAAGGACAAGTTCTTTTTGTTGTATCAGAAGGTGTACGTCGGTGCTACTTTGAATCCATGTGATTGTGCATCTAAAAGGCTTTAGTGTTGATAAAGACAAACGAACAACACATTACTGGAGATAAAAGTACTCGTACCAAAGGGATTCACACGCAAGGTGAATCTCAGCAACAATACAGAGTTAAGTAGGACCAAACAATCACTAGTATATATAAAAGGGAATGGTTAACTAAAACATGATTTTCACGATTGTCTTGATTGAATGCTGTGTGTATGAAAAGAAACGAAGCGACACAAACTTAGCTATTGAATTAATGACATCAATTTGATAGATATTGGGCTACGGCAAATACATTCCTGAGTTCAATCTAGCAAATATGTTCAATAATGCCAGAAATATATCATTATTCATATTATATATTTATACAATATATTTTTTATTATTTTTTTTATCATATCATCCGTTATATTTTATATTTTATATTTTATATTCTTTCTCTCTTTTATTATGAAAATTTCAGTATAAATTTATTGTAAAATTATCATTTCTCATCATGCTACAAGCTCCTACATCATGACTCGTCTCTACTAATTATGAGTTTTTTTACTGCCTCCGTCATTTCTCTCCTTTTTTATTAGCTTAATTTATTTAATTTTATCTACTTTTAACCTTTTTAGCTTTATATTAACTTTCTAAACTTGTATTACCATTATTGAAAAATAATAAAATTTAAAAATAAATATAAATATAAATTAAGTATAAACTTTTAACAATAAATTAACAAAAGTCACAAAATCATGATTTACCAATGTTAATAGTTAGTAAACAAAACATTTTGAAAATATTTGGTGGGAAAATATGAAAGTTACCCATAGTCTAACTATCAGTCACAATCAAAACCGTGTATTTTTTTTTTTTATCATATCGATGGCTAAAGCTATTGATATAGAGTTCGTGGATAATAACAGTTTTTCTTATAATATAATATATGCATTTGAAAGGTTTTTATCTAATAAAAACGAATTATTTTATTGTTTCTCTCAAAAATAGCAATTATTAATAGTTTTTAAACAAAAAATTACCCTGTAATTATTATTAGTTGTTGTTTTTCTTTGATATTTTTATGAATTTTTGGTTAGAATTGTTGCTCAAGCTCTTTTAAAAATAAAATAATAAAATTGTTTAAGAAATTTCTTTTTGTTATAATCCTATAATATTTTTTTCTAAAAAGAGAGGAAATCAAAAGAATATTCAAAGGAGATATTTTTATGATAATTTATTGAAAATGAAAACTCAAACAAACTTTAAAAAATTGTTTTGCAGATCTATATATCAACTCTTGCGAATACACGCAAAATTTTTATTTTGAAAGTTCATTTTAAAATATTCTTTTAAAAAATATGTATTTAAATTTATTTGTTAATATATTTTTTATAATATTTATTTTTTAAAATATTAAATCTTTTTTAAATTTTATAAAAATAACTTATATAACATAATTTATTAATTTAACGGTTGGAATGATAAAATTTAATTATTTATAAAAATTATTAAATAAAATAACTTTAATTAAAATTATTTCTCTCTTTATATATATATATAATATTATTATTTTTAATTTATTTTTCATGTTCAAATTATCGGTAATATTTCATATGATATCGTAAAAAAAGAAAGAAAATATTAGGTTTATTATGTTTTAATAATTAGTGTATAATTAGTCTTATATTGAAAGGAAAAGACCCTCGTTTTGGGGTCCTAAGCCAAATTGCGCTTATTATAGTAATTTTTCAAAAAATAATTAAATAAAAATTATATACAAATAAATATATAAATAAATCAATTTTTATATCAAATAGGTCGCGTTTTAATATAACCATAATTTATTTATAGATGAATAATATATTATAGCTCTCATTTTAATGAATGACTTTGCATCTTAAAATTTTGGAAAAATTAACTACAAATAAAATTAAAATAATTTTATCAAATATTTTTATTAATTTTAAAAAATTCTGTAATTTTATAAGTCGTTGAATTCAATGGATCAGTATTGCAGGGAAGGTTAGTACATGTACTTTAAGATTTTATCTCTATTATGCATAAAAATAGTTTTTATATCTATTTAAACATATGAGATTATTTTTTTATGAATTTTTTTTTTATGATGTGATTGAAAAATCATTTTAACTAACTGAAAGTTAAATTTTTATATAAAAAATTTGTTTATATTTTTTAATTTTATTTTAAAAAATAGTTTATTTTAGTAGATACTAACATTTTTAGAAGGTTAATAGTATTTTTAAAAAAGTTACTCTAAATAATTTTTATTTATTTCATTTTATAATTAAAATATTTTTTATTTTTATCTTTAATATATTTTTATAATATAATATTTTGTTTTATATTTATTTTTACAAATTTAACATTATTTTATTTTTTGTAATAATATTAATTACTTTATATTATTATAAAATATTATATTCTTTATTATTTTTTATTAAAAATATTGAATTATTTGATAAATATAAAATAAAAATAATTACTTTTCAAAAATTATTTAAAGTTTATGTATATAATTTTTTTAAAAAAATATCAAATTTATCATATTTTAATTTATTATTTAATTATATTTTAATTTATTATTTTATATTTATCAACTAACTTAATATTTTATTTGATTAAATAATTTTAATTCAATTAATAATTTATTAACTTTTAATTTTTATCTAACATTTTAATTTTTAGTTTTTATCTTTTATCATTCAGCTAACTTATTTGTTAATTGTATCAGACACATCTTTAATAGATTAATTTAAATATATAATTGATATTTAAGAATAATTTAATTAAAATTTTAATATTTATTTATAGTTAATATTTTCTCATAAAATGATGAGAACCTTTACCTCAAGGATTAAAATGTTGATTTTATGTTGTGTATGTTGCAAAACTACAACAACAACAAATTGGTAGCAACAAATAGCTAGATCAACACTATAGAGAATAAAGCTCGCAACTACATCCATTATAAAATTATAAACAAAGAAAACACACAACCAAAATAGGACTTACTAGGAAATCAATGACTACTACAAAATTTGTATATCTTCCAGGCTAAAAAGCCACAAATTAAAAAGTTGATTTTTTTCTTAATATATATCACTCCAATGCCTAGCAAAAAGCAAGAAGATGAATACTTATAAATAGAAGGGTACTCTTGAAAGATCAAATAATCGATTGAAAAAATCATAGAACAATTTTATGTTTACAACTTTTTTTTTTTTCTTTCTACCTGATGGGAGCTTTCCATTTACTAGTCCACTTTTAAGAAAGAATTTTGCTATCTTTCATAAAATGGGAAAAGGGAAGGGTATGGTAACGTTGCAAGAACTTTGTTTTGGTGAAGATTAGTACAAATTTTTATGGTATCTTTAGAATGAAAGATTACTGTATATTTTTTTTTTGTTTTTGACAAAAAAACACGTCAATTTAAAATAATAGGTTCCTTTTATGGTGGAAACTTTTATAACTAAATTTATAATTTTATAATCACTCAAAAAACTCATAGTTTTTTTATATCTTTAATAGGGCGGATTTCAATGAGTCTCTCTTTCTTCTATATTTTTGTCGGTAAGTGTCTCTTATTATATTTATTCAAATCAAATAGATAGCTTGAAGAAAAGAAAAATCAAATGAGCAAGTCTATATTAAAATGACAAATCATGTATCTCTTCTTTATATAAAGAGCAAACTATTCCAACATTATTTTTATTTTGTATTCGTTATATAAATTTTATTTTATTTTTTATTTCATAAATATATTATGTTATACTTAAGATTTAAATTTTTATTTTTTATCATATTAACAAAAATTATCTTTTGGAAAATTTTGACCTATTTTCCGTGTTAAACATCACACAAATTTTATTCTATTTTTAAATATATTATAATTAAATAAAACGATGGAAATTATATTAAATACTTAAATATAAAAATTTAAAAATAAATGTAAAGTAACATAAAAATCACCAATAAAATACATTCTAATTTTATATATTTAAAATAGCACGAATTATATTAAGTTTATTATAATAATAATTTCCAGAATATTTAATCACATGATCTTTTGCAAATTTTTAAGCAAAATTTTCTTATTATTAATACATGGACCATAATTTATTTTATTATTTTTGGAAAGTTTTCTTAAAATTTGTATCTTTTAAATATTTAATAATTTATTTTTAATATATTTAAAAATAGGAAAAATTTCATATAATATTTAACACATAAGAAAAGTTTTATATAATACATTAAAATTTATCATGAGGATATTTTTATTAACATAATAAAAATAAATATTTAAAATTAAAGTATAATATATTTATAAAATGAAGAAATTTTATAAAACAAATGCAAAATAGAAGGAACTAAAAATAATTTACTCATATAAAATACTCAGATATATGCATAAAGCAAAACAACATATCAAGCTCATTTCTATATTTTAATAAAACTATTTTTTATGTATAATCTCACTTATTTTCACACGCAGGTCTATAATAGACATTTTATAAATTTTTTAATAATGTTCAATCATTTACCTAAAATAAATAAATTTGAAAAACAGATACTCAACTTCACATTCTAAAAGTTTAATCCTGTTAATGCAATCAAAGCCAAACATTTATCCCTTCCACAATGCTCGATTCATTTCTTGTCCCTCAAAGCAAAATAAATACAGTCCAAAATAAATTTGGTAGCATAACCCGGAAATCAACGCAGCATCTATCTATATTTTATTTATATATATATATATATATATATATTATTTTTATTATATCATATTATTTTAAAATACTATATATATTTTATTTTTTTCTATAATATTCTATCTATTTTTAAATATATAACTAACCTTTCTTCTTTGTTTTAGTATAACGGTCCAGAACAATACCCATATCTATTTTTAAAATACATAATGGTACTTTGAGAATTTTCTTCTTGCCTTAATTTATGGACCGACATAAAAGACATCTCAAGTCATGGAAAGCGTCTATATGCCTCTTTTCATCTGCACCAATTTAAGGATGCGATTGTCAAATATGCTTCATTCTAGATAAAATTTATCCCAACAATTATTGAAACTCTAATAGATATAAAACCTTATATTCCAGTCTAACACTGCATGAAGAATCTTGAATTCAGTTGATATATATCCAAATTTTAATTATGTTTCTAATTAAAATTATGAAACGTGCTAAGCTATATATTGGTGGAAAAGAGCTAGTTGTTGCTTGAGATGCTCGTATATGTTGGGAAAGTTAACAATTATTGTTCTACAAGTGGAAGCAACTGAATTTTTTTTTTCAATTTAAACGAGTTCTACAATATAAAAAAAAATAATATTAAAGAGCATAAATTTTTAATGTGAAAAAACTTTAAATAATTTTTTTTTTATGAAAACTAGTTCAATAAAAATTTTTTACTAATAAAATTAATAATTACATCATAAATTTTCTCAGAATCACCGATCATCAATAAAAAATTTAATCTTTATCAACAAAATAGATATCAACCTAACAAACCCACGAATGGGTATACAGGTCAAGCAATACATAGAGAAAAATACACAATGACTGGTATCAAAATAAAACTCACAATGTAAGGATTATTACAGTAAAATTTTAACAATAATGGAACATATTTGCACTCACAATCTTTCAACATCGTTGCTTATTTTTGTCTTCATTCTCTCGTGCGCCATTTCTCCCTTTTTTTGCTTTTTCAAACTCTCTCCTTTGTTTTTTCAATTTCTCACTCGCTCCCGAGCTTTTTGCCTTTTTCCTTTATTTTAAAAAGTCAACATGGACCCACTTTTATTGGTGACCCACATGACAATTCTCTCCCTCACCAATCAAGTAGGGCCAGAGTCACCAAACTTGCTTTCTTTCTACAAGCAGAGAACTTTTCTATAGATAAGATTTTTTTCATCAGATTTGAACCATTCTCATCAGTATGAATTTTCTCTAATGATAATTTCTTCATCTTTAGCGCTTCTCGTATCCAATGGTACCGGACTTCAATATGCTTAGACTTTGAATGAAAGGTTAAATTCTTGCTAAGATGAATTGCACTCTGGTTATCACACTACAGAACATACTTCTCTTGTGAGAGACCTAACTCTTGTAGAAATTTCTGCATCCATAAAAGTTCTTTAATAGCTTCTGTAATAGCAATATATTCTGCCTCTGTGGAAGACAGAACAACACATTCTTGTAGCTTGGATTGCCATGACACTGCTCCACCTACAAAATTCATCATATATCCAGAAGTAAACTTTCTAAAATCCACATCACTAGCCATATCTACATCTGTGTAACCATCCAACATAGGTTTACTACTCCCAAAATGCAAACAGACTCCAGAAGTGCCTCTGAGATATTTAAGTATCCATTTCACAACTTGTCAATGCTCTTTACCAGGATTTGAGAGAAACTGACTGATTACACCAATGGCATGTGCAATATCAGGCCTTGTGCATACCATTACATACATCAAACTGCCAACTGCAAATGCATATAAGATTTTTTGCATTTCTTCTTTATCTTTCTCACTTGTAAGAGACTGATCAATGCTCAACTTAAAGTGACTGGCAAGTGGAGTACTAACTACTTTGCAATTTTCCATATCAAACCTCTCTAATACCCTTTCAATATATTTTTGCTAAGATAACCATAATTTACCATTCTTCCTATCACGAGTAATCCCCATGCCAAGGATTTACCTTGCAAGACCTAAATCCTTCATTGCAAAGGACTTGTTCAACTCCCTTTTGAGATTCTCAATCTCTTTTATGTCATGACCAACAATCAACATGTCATCAACGTAAAGTAAGAGAATGATAAATTTTCCATTAGAAAATTTCTTCATAAACACAACAATCAGAAGAAGTTTTATTGTACCCATGATCTACCATGAAAGAATCAAATTTCTTATACCATTGCCTCAGAGCTTGTTTGAGCCTATACAAGTTGTTCTTTAACTTGCAGACAAGCTTCTCTTTACCTTTGACTATGAAGCCTTTATGTTGCTCCATATAGATTTCTTCCTCCAAGTCATCATGGAGAAATGTTGTCTTCACATCAAGTTGCTCAACCTCCATGTTCAAACTGGCTGCCAAGCTAAGCATAACTTGGATTGAATACATCTTAACCACATGCGAAAATATTTCTTCAAAGTCAATGTCTTTCTTCTAACTAAAACCTTTCATAACCAACCTTGTCTTGTACCTTGGCTATAAGCAATTATCTTCTGATTTCAACTTGAATACCCATTTATTTTTTAAGTGCTTTCTTGCCATTAGACAAACTCGTTAACTCAAATGTGTGATTCCCATGTAAGGATTTCATCTCTTCTTGCATGAATTTGTACCAATTATGTTTCTGATCATGTGACATAGCTACTTCAAAGCTTTTTGGCTTTCCTCTGTCTGTGAGCAATACATATTCATGTGGAGGATATTTTTATGAGGGATGTTCCTCTCTAATAGATCTTCTTACCAAAGGCTCTGGAGGTGGTTCTAGAGGAATTGGATTAATAGGTTCATTGATTTGGGGCTTAAGATCATCGACTGTATTCTCTACTTTTGCATTCACATCTCCCTTGTTATTAGTAACCCAGGTAGGAGGCTCCAGCTCAACATCGATGTACCCACAAACAACTTGTTTCTGTTTTTCATTCTTCTTAATATTTTCAATGGTATGATCTTCAAGAAAAATAACATATCGGCTTTTGATAACTTTCTTGTGAATCGGATCCTAAAACTTGTAACCAAAATCTTCATTGCCATAACCCGAGAAGATACATTGTTTAAACTTACCATCAAGCTTTGTCCTCTTATCTATGGGAATATGAATAAATTCCTTACAACCAAACATCCTCAAGTGACTGTATGAAATATCTTTTCATTTCCACACCTTCTCTGGAACATCACCATTTAGAGGAACTGAAGGAGAAAAGTTGATTAAATTTACTGTAGTTCTCATCACTTCACCCCAGAAGACTTTAGGCAATTTGGCATGAGAGAGCATACATTTGATTCTATCATTAATTGTGCAGTTCATTTTCTTTGCAACCCCATTGTGTTGTGTGATCTTTGGAATTGTCTTCTTAAGCTTGATTCCATGATCTTTACAATAATGCTCAAATGGACCCTGTATTCGCCACCATTGTTTACTCTAACTCACTTTAACAATGTACTTGTTTCTCTTTCAACACTAGCATGGAAGTGTCTAAAGGCTTCAAGTACCTAATCTTTAGATTTCAAAATAAAAGCCCACACTTTTTTAGAGTGATCATTAATAAATGTAACAAAATAAGAAAAACCACTAAGGGATTTGACATCCATAGTGCAAACATCAGTGTGAACTAAATTCAAGATATGTTGTCTCTTGTGAGGAGGATAAGTGCGAAAGAAAACTCTATATTATTTACCAATTAGACAATGGGAGCAAGTTTTAAGAGATGTAGTTCTAACTAAAAACAAACTTTGTTTGGAGAGAATGTTACGACCTTTCTCACTCAAGTGACCAAGATGCTTATGTCATAGTTCAACAGAGCAATCCTCAACCGCATTCACCTGAGGTGTAGATAACTTTGTAGATGTCCAATAAAAAGTATTTCACTTCACTCCCTTTGCTACCACCAAATTTCCCTTGGTGCACTTCCATTTGCCATCACCAAAGGTATTATGGTAATCATCTTCATTAAGTACCTGTATTGAAATCAAGCTGAGACGCATGTCAGGAATGTGCCTAACGTTTTTCAAGTGCAGCTTGCATCAAGTATTAGTCTCTAGCCCAATTTCTCCAATGCCAGCAATCTTGCTTACCCCCTAATTTCCCATCTTCACTTGCCCGAAATCTCCAACAGTGTAGGATGTAAAATACTCACGATAAGGTGTGATATGAAATGAGGCAGCAAAGTCAACAACTCATTCATAATCTTGGCATGTGAGATTAATAGAATTATCATCATAAATGATAACTTCACCATCAAATACAATTGCAGCAGTGTCTTTATCTTCTTTCTTACTATTTCCTCTTTCCCTTGATTTTTCATGCTTAAGCAACCTACATTCTTTCTTCTTTTGTCCCATTTTATTGTAGTGGAAGCACTTGATTTCTTTCCTGAACCTTGACTTTCCTCTTGACTTGCTATGGTCATCAAATTTATAAAATTTCTGCTCTAACTTCTTTCCTGTGACTCCATAACCAAAGCTTCAATGTAAGTTGAGGAGCTAGCAAAACATGTCCCTTCCTCCTGGTCTTTTCATTTATGAGATTGTCTTTTACCATATTAAAAGTCATTTTTTCATTAGAGATAGAGTTACTTAAAAATACCACTAATATTTTCCATCTATCTGGTAATGAGCTGAGCAACAATAATGTCAGCAACTCATCCGATATAGACCTGAAATAATCAAAATGAAGTCATTACTACTTCAAAAAATGACCAATTTAGTTCATTTAAGTGATTAAAGGAAGCTATGCTTACTCATTTCTCATGTTCATGAAACTGAATAAGTGAAGCACGGACCAGTGATCCAATATAAACCAACAGAAATATAAGCACTAACCACGAGCATAAAAGGTGTGTGCTCTAAAATAAATTCATATGGTAACTCCTTAAATTCAACAATGTATAAAGCTACATCAATACCACCTTCATGAGTTTGACAGGTGCATCAAAATACATATAGAATTCTCAGCAATGTCAAGCAGTTGGTTAAGGAGGGCTAGCTACAAATTTGGCAAGTGTATTTTTAGCACTTAAACTGACCAACAAGCCAAAACTCACCAAAAATAATAGCAAAGGCCGCTAAGGTTAACAATTTTTTGCGTGCAAGTACAGTGATAGGTAATTCAGTATCATCGTTGATGCATGTGCATCTCCACTTCTCAGGCGCTTGCATGATAGTTGCCAATATACTTTGGAACTGCTCTTTAATAACTTTTCTATATGATTTTATTTTAGACTAAAGAGAAGAAATTTTTTGATTGAAATAAGCAAGAAAACTTTAACATATTCAAGAGTTGTATTATAATTTTGTCCTCATTGTAACATTAAAAAAATAAGATAATGTATTCATATAGTTGAAACTGTTAAATTACTGTGAAAACTGTTAAATGAAAGCTTTTGTTTCCTCTAACTATGTAAGACCGTTAGATTTTTTATAACGGTTAAATGTACCAAATGGAAACTTTTTCTGGATCATTGAATTAATGTTGGCTCCCATATTAATTAAGGAGAAATGAAGGAAAATTGTTAGGATTAATTTCTCCATAACTTTTTCTGACTTGGATTACTAACTTTTGATTCTCAAAGGATCACATGTTTCACATTTTACAGATGATAGAGGTTTGTGTACACCTTAGATGACCAAGCATTACAAATAATAATCATTACTTATTGTCTTAAAGAGAAGAACACCTTATAAACATTTTCTAGAAGACCCATAAAAAGAGAGAAACCATCTTTAAGCAGGTCTAAAAGATCATTGTAAAAGGTTTTCCGAATGCTTCTAGACTAGGTATCACAATTTTTCCTTTAAAGATATTTTCTACATAAAATTTGTTTTTAATCGCAATCTAAGTGTCTTTTTTGAGTTTTACAGAAGAGGAAATCCCTTATTCTATTTCTTTTAGTTATATAAGAGTAAAATTTTTATAATTTTTTTTAAAGTTAATAATTTTTATTTTTTTACTTTATATATTTATTTATTTTAAAGAAATTAAATCATCATAGATTATTATGGATCAATTAAAAAAATCATAATCATAAGGATTGAAAAAACATCTTTGATCGTAGTGAAAAAATTTTCTGACTAAAAACTAACGAATTCTAGCTTTATCAATGAATAAATATTTAAAAATTTTAAGAAAATATTTATTCTTTGATCAAAATAAAGATAAACGATAGAAGTTTGAAAGAATTAAAAATTTGTCCATTTATTATTTCAATTCTTTAAAATATTTTTATTTTTGTTTGAATTAAAATTAAGTGAAATGAATTTTAAATATAAATAAATTTTTAATTTTATGATTTTATTTTTAATAATTTTTTTATTATAAATAAGTCTATATTTATTTTATAATTTTGTTATAGAATAATTTTTATATAATTCTAAAATAAATTATTTTAAAATTAATTCTTATATAAAATATTGAAATATAAAATATGTATTCTATATAATAATTATAATTATAAATAATTATAATTATAAATAATTATAATTATAAATAATTATTTAAATAGTTTAATTTTCGAAGTTAATTCAAATTTCAAACAGACGCAAGATATCCACGTATGGCCCAGGCCTGAAGCATGGGCTGACACGTGTGGGTGGTATATGACGAGAAGGGTCGAGAGCGTGTGAAGGAAAAGGAAAAGGGAGAAAAGAAAGAACGAGAAAAGAAGGAGAGAGAAATGAGCGTGTACTACCATTACTACTATCCATTCCCTGCATTGGCGTATGGTTGCTACTGTTATGCATATGCAACACGATTCGCAGCAACTCGCACTCGCTCTCTCTCACTAACCCTCTCTAACCACCAACGCGTTTCTGTGTCACCGCCTCACTCCTCTTCCACCCTCTCCATCATCACCAACCTCTTCTTCCACAAACCTAATTTCCTAACGGGGAACACTCTTTTCTTTCGGATGCAGGTATTTTAATTATTCCTCTCACTCAATGCCTTTGAATATCTAATTTTCTTTCAATTAATTCATATTAACACAGAAATATAGCTGTTTAATTATTATAAAGTGCTTTTATATTGGCAACTGGCGATTGCATCCAACATCATTTATTTTTTTTTTATTTTTTTTAGGTTTCTCGTTATTAGTTTAGCCTTTATCTTTATTTAGTGCACTCTTTCCAAGAGGAGAAAGAAAAGAAAAATGAAAGAAAACCTAACTGTATTGCTACTTGCGTTCCTTACTCATGTCCTCTGTATTTTGTTATATCAAGAAATTGTTGAATCCAATTTTTTTTTATTTAAAATGCAGCGGTTCTGCTCTGTGAGTGGCATGAATAAGAACAAAGCCATGGTGGAAAGGTTGCAGCGTTATGGAGGGATTTCATCGAGTAAGGTGGTGGAAGTAATGGAGAGAGTTGATAGAGCTTTGTTTGTACCCGATGGAGCTTCACCTTATGATGACAGCCCCATGGCCATAGGGTACAATGCTACTATATCTGCACCGCACATGCATGCCACGTGTCTTCAGTTGCTGGAGGAGAATTTGCAGCCTGGGATGCATGCTCTGGACATTGGCTCTGGTATATCGTATCTGAACTTATGTATAATTAAATTATTAAGTTATTGGTTTTGTAATTTTTATTTGAACACATTCAAGAGAAAGGAGAGTTGCTTGCTAGTTGTTGAATGAGGTGTTCTTAGGCATCCATTTCTATTTCTGTGCATTTGATTTGTTGTTGATGAGTCATAAATATGTTTGGTAAAATGATGAAGTTACTGTCCTATGTTGAAGAGAGAGACTGTTTATCTAGATGGATGGTAGAACCTATACAAGGTGATGGGAAGGTGTAATAATAAGCGTGAGAGACTGGATGTATTGCTTAAACACCAGTTTGCAAGGAATGTGGATGAAGAATAGTTTGAGTTCTACCACAATCTACTCCTTGGTGGAGTTGTATAGGTGTAGCAAGATAATGTGAAGATGATATGATGTAAAACCGTGACCGCTTTCTGAAAGGCATTTAGAATTTGGTTTCTACTATTAATTTGCATAATCCCTGTTCGATGTGGATATTTTCAGGTTCTAAGATGTTTGTATGGAACAACTGGTGTTGTATTTAACGGAAGTTTTTATTGGACCTTTTCTCGTTGTTCTCTTTGGTCGGATTTCCATAGTTTTGGCCCATTTGCAGGAACGGGATACCTGACTGCATGCTTTGCCTTGATGGTTGGACCTCAAGGTCGTGCTGTTGGTGTGGAGCATATTCCTGAATTGGTTTCTTTTTCAATAGAGAATATCCAGAAAAGTGCTGCAGCTGGACTACTGCAGGATGGTTCTCTTTCTGTTCATGCTGGTGGTATGGTTTCTGAAAATTTGCTGAATTTGAAAGATTGAAGCTTTCAATTGTAGCCTGATAGTTGAGTCTAGTCCTTGGTTCAGGAATAGGGGATGAAATGTTGACATAATGCAAAATGTTGAATATTTTTAATTCTGTCGAGTCCATGTAAGAAACTGAGAAAACATAAACTGATCTGGTTGTCAGGATTTATTATTTGTTTGAGGTGGATTGATAATTTGAGCTGAGTAATTGTTGTATTGACAGATGGAAGGCAAGGTTGGCCAGAGTTTGCTCCTTATGATGCCATTCACGTTGGAGCAGCAGCACCAGAAATTCCCCAACCACTTATTGACCAATTGAAGCCTGGAGGTAGAATGGTGATCCCTGTCGGAAACATATTTCAAGATTTAAAGGTGGTAGATAAGAATTCAGATGGTTCTATCAGTGTCCGCACTGAGACCTCTGTTCGATATGTGCCCCTCACAAGTCGAGAATCTCAACTTCGAGGATACTAAATGGAGCCAAATTCCTGAAATTTTGAAAACTTGTGCTTCAGATGTCAATATTTCTATCTTTGATGTACACATGCCGTTAAGATTTGTATAGTTAAAGTCTCCTGAATTTTGGAAAGCTGACACTTATCAGTCGTCTGCATGCTGTTAGAAAGTCCATGTTCTAACTGGATAAGTTCATCTTCTGCAGGCGCAATAATAATAATTTTGATATTCAGTATTTGCGACCATCCTTAAAAAAACAAAATAACAACAGGATATTAAATTATTTTTAAACAGTTTTAAATTTATATATGGATCCAATACTATACAATTTTTTACTTTTTTTGTAAGTTACCAAGGTTAAGATTTAATTAAGGCTTAAATGTATTTTTAATTTTTATAAATATGGCTTTATTTAGCATTAATTTTAGTTTTTGTAAACTTTAAAATTTTTTATAAGGATAAATTACATTGATTTTGTTTAAAGTTTAATTTGGTTACACTTGACACTTGTTTGTTTTAAAAGTCACATTTACCATATAAAGGAAAATGAGTGTAGCTTTTAAAATAAGGAGTGTTGAGTGAAATTTTTGTTGTTGATATAATGTGAATAACAATGAGATTCTAACTTAGGATTTTAATCAAAATTATTTTAATTTTTAACTTAGGATTTTCATAAAAATTATTTTAATTTTTAAATCTTTTATTACTAGATCAGGAGAGAGAATTTTTCATTTGAAAATGATACCTGTTTACCTTTATGCTGCTGTTAACGTAGGCTGATTTGACCTATTTTAACCAATGGACAAGCCGGGTTGGATAAGATAAATTAAATTTGCTAAGTTAAAAATTTACTAACCTACTTTAGTTTTGAATTGCGGACCAAATGAGCTAACCTGTTGGAGTATTTTCTTAATTTAAACTTTTAATTTTACCATTTTATGGTTTCGTTTTGGTCAAAAACTCACTAGTGGATAAAATGTCCAAATTCAAGAACAAATGACTTATATTTTTAACACATTTTCAAATTTTGTAAGATTCAACGCGAATTCTATAAACTTAAGTTTTCAAATTTTGTAAGATTCAAATCCAATTTTATAAACTTAACTTAAAATAATAAGTTGTTTTTTTTTTCAGAGAATAAGTAAACCAACTAGCTGATAGATATAATTTATCTCTCAGGTATAATAAAAAAACCTATCTCTCAGGTATAATAAAAAAACGTGACGATCAGCTGAAAAACTTCGAAGTTATCAAAGCTTAATTCTTACCCTAATCTGTCAAAATCTAAGGTAATTTTTTATCCAAAAACTAAAGAAATTATATATGAATTTTTTTTAAAAAATATTATTCATAAAATTGTATATACACTGAATTTTTAAATTTTATTATACAAAAAATCTAATAAATCAAAATTGAAAGAAAATTTAATAAAAATATACAAAATTCTAATTAAATTAAAAATTAATCTAAACTTTTAATTTAATTTAAAAATAATTTAAAACAAATCGTTTATAAATTAATATTAAATTCTAATATAATCTACATTAACTTAATTATAAATTCTAAACCCAGCAAGCTACAGGCTGGCTCATTAGGTTCGCCCCATTTTGATGATCCTAACCTCCATCGGGGATAAAATAAAATTCAACTGTTCTATTTATTAATTTTTGTTCGACACGACACCACATGGATCATGAGGAGAATTCTTTTTAAAAGACTAATATGTTCAATAAGCAAGACTTGACTCCATTAAAATGAACTATTAATGAATTGAAATTTTTTCATGCAAGAAAAAATTACATGAGTTGGATCATATAAACTCATCACTTACAAAAAATACTTACAAATTATTTACCGACAAAATCTTCATATCAATAATAAAATTTAAGCTCAATTTTATAAAAAATGAATTCAATTCTTACCAATTAAAAATTTAAGCTCAATTTTATAAAACAAATTCAATTCTTACCGGTTAAACCAAACCTTTTTGACTCAATGATATTAATCACAAAAACTGATTTTCAAATACATTTAAACAAACTTCGAAAAATAAAACATTTTATGCCATTTTAATTTTTAAAAATAAAAAATTGGAAGTTGATACTATTGTTAAAAGAACAGCCATTTAATTTAAAATATTGCAGACATATTCAATTATAAAAATTCTCTGTTAAAAAGCATGACGAAACAGGGCTGAGTGAAATCGTACCACGAAGTCATCTCAATTATTAAAATCAATACATCTTTAGTCGTTTAAACCCCACAAGAATATCATTAGCTAAACCGAATCATATGCCGGGTGATTTTGGAAATAACATGCTATCTATCCAGCTGACTTTTAAGTACAATCAAACAACCCAATTCTACAATAGTTGAGACAGAAAATCACCACACCCTCCCCCCCTCTTTTTTTTTTTTTTTTCATTTCGTAAATAATAACAAATAGCCCAAAAGAAAAAGCAACGATGTAGAGTCTCCTCAAAATCTCAGCAGTCGGAATTTTACAACTTTTCATCTGGACATTGAATTAATAATAGTAAAATACTTAAATCTAATCTGTAGCTGCCGGCCCAAGAAAGGAATTTCCTTTAACGAAAAATTGACACCATATCCTCAGCTATTAAAAAGATAATGGAAAGAGAGAGAGCATGTGAACTCCAGCAGCTGACATAGGGGATTACCAGAGGTACCACTCAAAAGGAGCCGCGCCTGGGCCTGTCCTCAGCAACATTCACCCTAATTGTTCTCCCGTCCAAACTCTAAAATAGCAAAACCGCCATATCAGAAAATTATCAAAAAGTAAACCATACAAGTAGTCAATTTTGATATATTGTTTCACCCTGCCCTCAACACACACACACACGAGGAAAATTCATAACGGGTACTTTTCGAGCTCAAACCATTTTCCTCATTAACATGAGTCCAGAACAATCTTGTCCCCTTTTAGCTTTCAGCACATTCATTATCAATGCATGTAACCATTTTGATTATTTAACAAAGAACTAATGTAATACCTGACCGTCAAGGGCAGCAATGGCATCATTCATTTCCTTTTCATCAGACATTGTGACAAAGCCAAAGCCACGGGATCGTCCAGAGTCTCTGTCATAGACTACCCGAGCATTTGCAACCTTACCATGTTCACTGAAAATCTGCTCCAGCCGGGTACTATCAACATCCCATGGCAAATTACCAACATAGACACTTAAGGTAGGCTCAAAACTACGGGGTTGGCGTTCGGGCCGAGATCCTCTTGGAGAAGCCTTATTAACAGTCAACACTCTTCCATCAAAATCCTGTCACAAAACATGAATAAGATCCAAATGAACAAACCAGAACACAAGAAAAGCAATTAGAAAGAAATGTTAATGACAATACACATGCTTTTGTACCTGAATTACATGAAGATACATTTTGACTTGTATTAAAGGAAGAAAAAGGGTTAAACTCAATAATCTTTTGCACATGCAAAAAAGCTTCCATAGTAAAAAGAAACCTAACAAGAGCAATTTATAAAGGATCTGTTTTATTTCATTCAGTAATACTTCAAGTCAGCGACTTACAAAAAAAGAAAATTTTACAAGTAGTTTTACGAGCTGGAGCTCCCAATTTTAATAAGTATATTTTGTAAGAATGTACTAAAATGTCATAGACACAAACCATCTCATCTCAATAGTAAAAGCTAAGCAGTTCCCGCTGCTCACATATTAATTGAAATGGCATTCATTCTTCTTAATGGGATAAGTTGAGACACGTAAAAGAAATGTTGCAGGTCCAACACTCTTATTCCCCTAGCTTACTTTTATTTTATTTTTCAAGTTTTTTACCAATATGGATGGAATGCCATAGTAATTGGACAAATAATATAACATGTATATAACGTGTTGGCTTTTGGAGCATTGATGTCTCTATTTTAATTAGGATTTATGTTATGATGTAATTTTAAGAACTTCGCATGTGTATCCTGTCATATAATTCTCATAGTGTGTTTTATCCCATTAGTACCCATCTTTTCTTTTTACTTTTTATAATTTAAACAATTCTCCACTCCAATGGAATAACTCAACAGGAACTTCTAAATAGATAACACATACTATCTCATATTTATTAATTTTAATTTTATTTTGCCCTTGGTCCCACTTTTTTTCCCCGCCTAATTAAGCAACCCTTGCAAGCTCTCAAATCCATTTTAGCACTCTCCAATTGTACAAAAGTGCTTAAGAGAGTTGCTTAACTCTAAGATCCATTTAAGCATTCACTGTTGGAGATGCTTTAAAATGCGTTTGTCTCACTCTAGTGGAGCCAAGTCCCACAAAACAAGGATTCACTCACTGGATAGCAAGTTCCTACCCAACAAGCTTCCAGCACATGGAACTCAACACGACAATTAAACCAAAATTTTCAACAAGGAAATTGAACTTACAAAGCGGTTGAATTTCTCCGCAGCCTTCTCAGCTTCTTCAACTGTACTCATCGTTACAAATCCGAATCCACGACTCTGGTCAGTTTCCCTGTTATAAATAACCTAAAATCACAAAGAAAGAGCAGCCACACTTTCATTTCAACTAACGCAATAACATCAACAACAACTGAGATTGAAACTTGAAATGATGAAGAGCCTCCTCCCTCACCTCGGAAATCTCGACGGTTCCTGCTTGCTCGAAAAGCATGGCCAATTTCTCGCTATCAATATCGTAAGGCAAGTTCCCAACGAAGAGTTTTGCATCTTCTGGAGGTTCCGCAAAACCCTCTTCCTCTTCCTCTTCCTCTTCCTCTTCTCCTTCTCCTTCTCCTTCTTCTATGCTACCTTCGATTTCGGCGTCTTCGCCATTGGGCTCCCAATCGGAAAGGCCAGCTTCAGTTTCACTGACACCTTCTTCTTCTTCTTCTTCGTATTCGTCTTGGAGAGTGGCCGTGTTATCCTCTTCTTGTTGGGCCCAATCCGAAGTTTGGGCCACGAGTGTGAGGACAGGTGAACGGTGGGTTCGGGAGGCGAGGGAGAGAGAAGAGTTGAGAGATGAAAATTGAAGTCTGAGGGGTTTGGATGGAGGAGGTGATAAAAAGAGGGGTTTGGTTTTGTTGTAGAAGAGTGAGGAGGGATAAGACAGAAGACACGACTCGGCCATGGTGAGGGACTTGAAGGCAGTGATAGACATGAATGTATGTAGCAAGCAAGAGTGAAGGTTTAACAAGAAGTTTGAGGAGGAGGAACAACACTATGGATAAGAAGGGTTTTGCTGCCAAAAATATCAAACCAAAGTTAAATATGATACGTATGTGGGCTTTTCATTTGGGCTTTCTCAGAACGTCCTGTCCAAAAACGTGGTCTTCATTCTGTTGGCCTAATTTATGTGTATTGTTTGTGTAGTATTTCAGAATGGACCCTTAATTCATCTGAAGCTTTTTTCATTGTTTATATGTATGCTTATGTTATGGTAATGTGAGGGATAATTTTGCTGTGAGACAAATTGGTGGCCATTTTTTTTTTTTGCTTGTATAACCTTTTGTACCAATATTAGCATACTAAATAGTGTTATTTTGTCTATATACAAATTTTCTTACCTCTTTACTAAGACAATGAGAAGTAAATGTTGTATAAACTAGACTATCAATTATATCATATACAAGAAAATTAAAATGATAAATAAATCGGTACCTATTTTAATGATAATGTGTTTTCACAATTCATATATCTAATAATGATATCTAGTTAGAAGAGGTCAATCGGTACCTATTTTAATGATTATATGTGTTTTCACAATTCATATGTCTAATAATGGTATCAAGTTAGAAGAGGACAATTTATTTGAAGTATCCATTACAAGATTATTTTTACTGTAGATCTAATTGTTCTAAAATGGAACTTAACTAACAGAATTATAGGCTTATGAAAATAATACATGCAATTTAATCCATGTCTCATTTAAACCAAAATAAGGAACAATCTATCTGGTTGATAAATAACAAATTCTAACTTTTATTAGGAATAATTTTTGTCAATTTTAGTGTATAGTCATAATCCCACACCCAAATTCATCTTAAAATTTGATATTATTTTTTATGATGATAGATGATTAGTGGTAGAACATAACTAACCGAGAAAGGTTACAGGTAAACTGCATATTCACAAGTTGTAGTCATAGTTGCCAATTGTAGTCCATATCAAAGCGGTTAAGATTTGATTTTGTATCATCAATACATATATTCTTCACTTCTCATATGCAATGCATATAATCCTCTGAGTGAATAAAATAAAAAAGGGTTAACTTTATATGGGAAAAAAATTTTAATTGCAAGAATGATAGCTTCATGTGCAAATAATTAGCTATTATATATACTGCATAATTCAATGAATACCAATTTATAGTAGCCTCATGAGCAGGTAATAAATTACTGTGTAATTTCTTATACTCATGACGACATAATTAATCTCCTTCACCCCACTACCTTGCATTTGAGAATGCAACATCTCTTTTTGATATGAAGTATATAATAGTAGAGGCTACAGTCATAGAAGTCATACAAATGATACAATCATAAACCAAGAATACTTAAGCTCCTAGTTTTTGTAAAACAACTATATCATCAAATAACTCACTTAGTTTTCAGTTTTTGATATTTTTTATATCTTAGCCTCATATTAATTAATTTTACATGCTCAATCTCAGTTTTAAATGAGGATCATCAAGGATATAATCATATATACATGCGTAGTTATGGAATAATCATGAGCAATATGAACCTAGGCTAGATCTGTTCGAATAGCACATGCAATAATGCATTGTTTGGTGATAATTTATACACATCATATCAATATAAGACAAATTCAGCATTGAATACCATAGAACTTAGCACAATATCCTCATTCTTCCCGTGCAACTTCATTATGGTGAAGTATTTTACATGCACAATAGGTGTAATCCTAGTGTAACATGCATCATATGTTATGTGAGATAGCAACATCCATGCTTAAAACCAATCATGTTAGGAAGTGACATCTCAAGACAACTTAAATTTATGCTATCCTTCAAATGAGAACCTCTAAGGCACTTGTCAATTTTGTTATATATGTACATACTCAAAATATAAGTGTAGGCATGTTAAGAATTTATAAGATGGAATTGCAATCTATGACATAGAACTCATAACTTCTAGTGCTTTCCTTGTGACAGTGACTACGAAAAACATTAGACAGATAACCATATGTAGAGTACTTCGATCCCATTTTGAGGAGACATGTGAGTGTGAAGGATTAAACTTATACTCACCTGTTGAGGAAGCATGTGCAAAGTGCGATAATTCAAACACCTTAGATGAAATATCGTAGAAAAAAATAAGAGGAGTCGGTTGTGATGATCATGAAATTGTTTCTTTAATTTTTTTTTTTTGGATCTTTTTGTTAGCAATATAGTGATACAAAATTGATGACTTGTTTTATGTAATGGAATATTGTTCTTATATCTGTGATTATACATGTTATCTAAAGGCCCTTATCGTATATCGGTGATATTTTCAAAATATATTAATGATACATCTTGCGAAAGTATGTTTTGAATAAGGAAATATTCATGGTTGAGTATATATACATTTGAGGTTATTTTCTGTATTTGACTAGTTGATTTAAATAAACAAACGAAAACATGGTTGTGTATGAGTACCACATAGTTGGTTTGGTTAGTATATTGGTTAAATGTTAAGTTACTAAAAATGAGTGTTCAATTCAACAATTACCAAATATATTAAAGGAGGAAATGCATTTTTGGTTAATTGTGTGTTAAGTTATTTGTTTTTGGTAGCTGAATTGATTAATTTTAGTCTCAAATAAGACAGTGAATGGCGATTTGCTGTAAATTGATCAACTACAATTTCTCGCTCCCGATTCTCAAACGGGTTTCAATGTAAATATTTGATTATAACAGAGACTCATACATTAACACCTCTTCAAGATTTTTGGTCGACCCCCACTGGGTTATAACATGCATTATCTGGTTATGGAGGGAGACGGATTTTAGCGAATGCAGATCTGGAATGACAGAGAAAGAGCTGGAGTCTTCTTTCGTTTTCTTTTCATTTTCAAATGTACACATCTTAGCAGCAAATTGAACAGGACTTTGGGGTTTTATGTAGTTTGTTTCTCAATTTTTCTTTTATATTTTCCAGCATGCCAAGTGAGGTGGAAAACAAATTAGCTGATTTGTTTGCTACTCCACATGTACCAAGTGTAAGTGAATTCGGATGGAATGAACTAAGCGTATGTTAGTTAATAAGGATTGCAATATTATTTACAATCTATTGAAGAATAAATATTTTGTTGGTACAAAAATGAAAAATTACTCCTTCGAGGGATTAAATTATTCACAACTTGACACATTAGTAAACTCATTAGCAGGTTGACATCAGTGAGGATCAATATGTTCGTGCACTTTCAAGGCCAAAGGAACACAAGTTGCCATAATTTGAGTCAACACGGCTACCTCAGTATACAACTTCTATGTCCCTTGAATTGCCTTCACCACCAAGGTTAAAGGTCAACAACCCATCTTCAGTGTTGTAGGAGAACTCCTCCTCCTTCATGTCCACTACACAACGTTTCGGACCAACGTTGGAGTAGGCTCCAAAACGGCCACATCCTTTGCCTTTGATTTTTATTGTGCACTGTGCAACATCCATGGTGCAGTCTAGAGCTTCTACTGCTCCTCCTGAATTGTACATGTCAAGCAATCCTATTGGTGCAAATTGCACATCATGACCAAACACCTGTTCAGAAACGTTAATATTTTTGCGCATTAGACTTAGTAAAGATGGATTTTTATGAAATGCAGATTGCAATATTAGCATACTGACCCAGATTGGAGATACTGTATATATTTCACATTGGAGAGTCTCCAATGACACTTTTAGTTTTCCTCTGCTTGACACCTTATAAAGCAGGCCTGCGGTATTGTACAGCAGTTAGTTTTGGTAATTCTAGAGATATGGATCTATTAGGTTCTAAAAGGCTAGCATAGAATAAACTGAGGCTCTTTGAACCTGCATTGAAGGCATATACTGCACAATCTCCATTCCAATTTTCACTTGCAACCTCTTCAAGAAATTCTACATCAAGGGGTCTCACTTTCCCTGAAATGGTAATGCGCGAGGGTGTGGCTTCCAATGATTTCAGTGGCCAGCTTCCTGCTCCTTGGCAATTGAAGACGCCTAGCACCCCAGTCAGAATATTCAAGTTCCAAATTTTCAACAATCTGCAAAATAGTCAATAGTAATATGGCTGTTCAGTGAAGAATGAATGAAAACTGATCAGAAAAATCTGGCCATTCTTAGAGATATTAACATTCTGACTTACCTTTTATCACCCATTACCGGGTCTTCAAATAAACAATCTCGAGTAGGACGGCCAGCATACCTTGCTCTCAAGACTGATCCATCAGGCAGCACTAGCTTCTTGAGGATTTTAAAATCATGATCCCCAGGTTTATCACTGTAATGCATCAAATTTGATAAATATTTTATTTTTAAATTTTTAAAAGATTAAGAAAGTTTTTCTTAAAGGGAAACTAGTGAGAGCAAGATTTCTGTGTTTTTGGTATCTTACCTAACATATACTGCACAACCTCCTATTGCTCTTGCTGCGGCATGGAACTCAGCTGTCTCGTGCTTGCTCTGAAATAGAATCATTTCAAAATCATATCAAGCAACTCATTAACATTTTCATGCATGAAAAAATTGGAAACTAATGAGACAGGAATATTACATGGAACATGTCCCAGTCTGGCACAAATATCTCCCCCAGAAGAAGACTGTTAAATGCTACAGAGGCTATGTGTAATGTTTGAAATGTTGGTTCTCTTGGCATGAAATCCTCAGATGCTCTTGCTGTTGCACTCTTCTTTGAACTGACAATTGAGAATGAAAAAGAAACAACTAATCAGAAAATGGATCTGAAGAAAGTTTTTAGATTGTATTGGCTTCAAATTAGAGAGAAGGCAAACCTATAAATTGAATCAGAGTTGTGAGACATGCAGCAAATGAGGTTGTTGTCCTTAAAGTTCCTTGTTACAGATTGCTCCAGTGCTTCTTGATACCGTTTGGTCAAGGAAACACGTCCACCATACCCAGATCCTAAGGTTTCTGTCAAATTTTGGACATCTACTTTGACTCCATCCACCCCACAGCTTGCAAGGTAACTGTGATAGTCATTGTAAAAGTCGTATAGCTTTTGTGGGTCTATGATTCCAACTCCATATTTTTCCAAGCTGTCCATGGCTACATCTCTAATGTTCCCTGTAGTACCAGGTGACTGAATTGGATATGCGAGCTTTGGATTGTATTTTTTCATTGCAACTGATGAGGGGAGTACTCCTCCCCAATAACCAGCTAAAGCATGCCACATGTAAACATATCTGAGAAGTGTAGAATAACACTCATTGTCAGTTTAAGTTACTGTGGATCATGGTTTGGTAGCTTTATGGACAAATAGCCTAGGTAATAAAGTAACAATGCATGATCCATATTGAAATCAGGTAGCATACTTTACTCTCAAATTCTGTTTGATAGAGTCAACAAAATCGTGGAGATTGTTGCAAGAATTTGCAGAGCCTGCATTCCTGAACTTCTTGTTTTCTTTAATGTCTATCAGTCTGGTTGCGAACCTAGTAGTTAACAAAAGATGTGAGCATTGTTGATGGCTAAGAAATAGAGGGGAAAATATGGCCTTAACTGAAAATAGAGACTTACTGGGTTCCTTCGATTAATGGTTCACCTTATTTGTGAAACTCATTGACCGTCTCTTGCCATCCATCATCAATGATGATAAACTTTGGTGAACAACCTCCATTTGAGAGACTGTTCAATAAAAATTAAAAAGCAAAATCGTCATTGACATTTTCAAAATTTGCAGGCTATCACATAGCCTTAATTAAAGTTACTTGACAATTGAGTATATTTGTACCTTTGAAGGCCCTCTCTTATTCCTTGTGGACTTACTTCGGTGTAAAAAGCATCCCAAGTGCACCATCCAAACCAGTCAAGATGTGCAGGGACCATCTTGTTTTCAAGGTGACAGAATGTTCCTTTGTGTTTCTCCAATATCCTATATCATTAGAAATAAAATAAAAAAATTAATGTCTCCTGATTTCTAACATGGATGCAGGTAACATTCCAGAACAAAAAAACATACTTGATGGAATCCTTGATTAACTCAAATGGATTGTCCCCTGAATTTATAAATACTCCTTCTAGTGATTGGGAAGTTTGGACATGAGCATCTCCTGGTGCATTCAAAATTGTCACATTACTATTAAGCAGCTGAGTTGAGGATGATAATGAGCTTAAGGAAAATGTTAGCATTTAAAAGTGAACAAAATTATTAGAAAATTACTTATTTGTTATATTAGACATACAAAATTGAAATGAATTTTTTTAATAAAAATTTACTAATTTTATATGTTTAGTATCATATTCAACTGGTGATATTTTTGGTTCGATTTTTATACAAAAATGTCATTTTCGAACAGAAAAAAAGTAGTATATGATTTGATATACCTCATTTTAAATATAATATTAAAATCTAACCAAACCAAATAACTTTTTACGGTATAGTTTGGATGGATTTGTATTTTTATTTTATTTATTAAATTTTATATAACTTTTAGTTTAAATTAACAAAGGGTAATTTGGTGAGCTTGAAATTTGAAAAAACCCTGTTGAAAAAATAAATGAAAAAGTATATTAATTAAAGGAGTAATATTAAAAGAGGTTAGATTTATTAGTTCAATTTCAATACTAGGAGCTGAAAATCGAACAAATCGCAATTAAAAAAACGTTTTTACAGTTTACGATTTTTTTGGTTTAATCGATTCTCAATCTTTTGGAAAGGCTTTAACAGTTTTGGTTCAATTTTGAACACACTTAATTCAACTCTAAAGACGGATGGTACCAAAACCATATTTTTTTCCTTTTGCAGTTGAAGCAAAACTAAAAGTGAAAGAAGAGTGAACCAACCACTTTCAATACATAACTGGAGCTCATTTGATGGAGTTCCCTGCAAAGTTGCACGAAATTGTCCATCTAAAACAGGCAAGAAGAGAATGTAGGAAGTGTTCTCTGCCGTTGGCTCATCAGAGTCAGAACAAAATTCATCCTCAAGGGCAGATTCTTCTCTTGCTTCCAGGAGCACCAATTGAGTTTCCATTGGAATATCACTTCCACCTCTCCCCACACGTGGTATCATCCACCACATTTTCACTCTGAACAGAGACAACAACTTATATCCCCTGCATTTACAAAAAGAAAAACTAAATTTCTGTTAATAATTCTGATTGAATTCTATGCAGCTGCTTTATGTCCCTTGTTAATTAAGCAAAAATAAATAAATAAATAATGTTAAATTTTATATAGGAACAAATTCTTTCACCTTAAATTTTAACATTCCAAATTATGTTAAACATTTTTGTGTATCTCTTTTTAAACAGAAAATTTGAACTCGCTCCTCCTTCTTATGTTAAATTTGTATCTGTTTGTACGTTTATTATTAGAATTAGACAGTCAAACACAGAATTTGAATATTATAAGCTCTAATCCACGGGTGAATCCATTCCGCGTGAGACACAGCCAACATATTTCAAAGAAGTTTTCTACGGATCTGGAAGCTTCTGGTCAACTCGGGAAAAGAAAGAAAGAGGAAGAGATCACGGACTCACTGGAGAATGCCAAGAGTGAAGACATGGCGTGAACTTGGAACGATTGAAATTGCACCCAAGAAACCGGACCCTGTTCCAACCGGAGAAACCACAATGTTTCCGGGGACATGGGTCAAAACCACCTTGCCCCTCACCATGAGGCACTCGTCCTTTATTGCCGGCGGTGCCGTGATCGTCATATTTAAATGAAGTCGAAAATGGAAAGCATAAGATAGCAGATATAAGTGAATGCAATTAAAACAGAACAGTAAAGAACTCGAGAATGTGATAGGATAAGAGCGATGGATGAATCAGGTTGAAACTTCGATTAGCGAGAATTAGCAACTAACAATTTATAGAAGGCTCGTAACAATTTATAGAAGGCTCATGTTCAATGCTTGGCGGGGTTGAATTTATAGGGAGGGCCACAAAATTCTATCCATTCCATTACCATACATAAACATGTTTTGCTATCAAGCGGATAGGACCTGGGTCAAGACATGACCAGCATTAGCATATGAATGGGTTTTTTTTTTTTAAAAAAAAGGCGTTATTTATATTATATTTTTTGTTGTACGTATTATTGTTTATTTTGTTACATATATATATATTTTGTTTCTTTGTTGAAATTGAAAATTCATATTTATATTATAAATGTAAATAATTTATTATACAATAAAAAGAAAAATATAAATATAAATAAAATTTATATTATATAAATTTATAATACAATGCAAATATCACATTTGGTTAAAATTTGACTCAAAGTTTTGTTGGGATTGGCAATAATGGACCGGCCATTAATTAACTAATAATTTGGTTCGCTTAAACATGAAAAGCAAGGAGATTGTGACAAAAGCAACCCCCAATGCGTTACAACTCAGCATTTACCAACGCGGCACCATGTCAAGGACGAGTCAGAGTATATCGGATGCTGTGACTTCAATCATAACTCCCATGTTTTCCACCACCCGAGGAGAAATTTTGCTCCACTTCAATTCAATTCAAAGGAGTTAATTTTTTATACTTTTCTTTTTATCTTACTAATTTTTTCTTATATTTATTTTTAAAAATTAAAAATAACCCTATATGTCAAATATTTAATTTTAAAGAAAATAAGTATATACTATAATATTAAAAATATTTCAGCTTCAACAAACTAAAATCCATTTTCATTCTTTTCTTTTTCAGTTTCCCTCATGCTTTCTCATTAAATTTGGTCACACAGAGGCTTCCCTAATTGTTCTGTACATGTCCAGGATTCTCTTGTCTGTGGCAATTGTTTCAATATTTTTATATTTCCTCTTTTTTCGATTAAAATTCACAATTCGAAACACTTCCTATAACAAGGAAATTATGAAAATAACTTATTGCTGTTATAATTTTTTTAAAAATACATTTTTTTAATTTTTTATATAAATGATTAATATAAGTTCTTTTTAACATTTTAATAATTTTTTTTATTAAATTTATGATTTAAAACTATGCTAACAAAAACTTATTAAATAAATATTTAATTAAGTTATTTATCTAAATGAAACTATTTTTTCTTGATTTGTCAACTTTTAAGTAAGTATCATCCAATCTTTCTGAACAGGAGTTTTCTAATCACAACTCACTGCACTGTATATGCTTCCAAAAACGTGCTGACTATGCCTCACCATCTCTAGCCGGGTAGAATCATTTAATGCCATAATGGAGGCTCCTTCAAGTATATACCTCCTGGTGATGCACCACACCAAAAAAACTAATTGGTGAGTAGTTAAAGATCTCCTATTAGATCGATTCCAACCACTTTTTAAAGATTCGCTCTTCAAAGTGATGGTATTTGAAGAGTGGTTCAAAACAATGGCTTGTGTTGGAGGAGTGCTGGTTGTGATTACTACTTCAGGATAGTCTAATCAAACTAGAATCCTGTCCAAATGACAATATAATGAGTAAATATAAATCTCACGATATTTCTTAGATTGAAAATACAAATCATACCAGAAAGTATATACACCATAGACTTGAGGATTGAGACAACAGTGATGCACATTGTATGAGAATAATTTTACACTTTAACAATAATTAGTCAATGCAACTTTTTTTAGATTTGGGTTAGGTGGATACTACTCATCAATTTCTTAGAAAGCAGTTGAGGAAGCATTAGGGTATTTTTCTTTGACAGAGGTTCTCTCTATCTTATACTATTTTTCTAATTTTTTGACCAATTTAAATAGAAGAATCTTAACTTTCAATTCATAAAATATTTTTATTCCTTTAATTTTTCACTCATTCATCTCACCACCAAAGTCTTATTCTTAAACTAATTGCAAAAAACTCTTTAAATCAATTCATTTATTTAAAAACCATATGCTTAATTAGATTAATAAAAATTACATTTAGTTGATTTATACATCTCACGTTGCCTCATCTTAAAAAAAATTTCATGCATGGTAATAAGTTTAAGACTAGTAAGTAGCCTACTTCTACATATAGTAAGAAGAAAAAAATTATGCATTGATACAAACTAATAATTTACCTATTTTAAATATTTCAAATTTCAATTTATAAAAAAAATATTTATAGAAAGTTGTTTAAGTTAACAATATCATAAAATAAGATATCAAGCATCTTTTATAGCATTTTTGTCATGAAAAATTTATAATCACACACATAAATAATAAAATTAATAAGTAAAAAAAATTAAGAAAAATATAAAATGTATAATCCTAATGAAAAATGAAAGAAAAGAAAAAAAATCTTTAAATACATATTTATAAAGAGAGTTTTATCTTAAGCAAAGATTTTGAACTAAATTAAAGATATTTTTTTATAAAAAAATTTAAAGAAAATAGTAGAGATTAGTAAGGATTCATGATCGTTTTGAATGGAAATTCAAGTCTTTGATTCTATTACTTTTAACTTTTAACTTTTAATTTGATTAACATCATCTTCTTTCGATAAGTTTAAGATTAGAAGACATCAGAGACTAAAGAAGAAAAAATAATTTTGTTATACAAATAAAATTTTAATTTATAATTTACGATAATAAAATAAGTGTGGTTCATTGAAAAAAAATACAATAAAAAAAGATTTAAAATTAATAAATAAATTTAAAAATTATTATAATAGAACTATTTTTTAAATGATAGTTAAAGAGAATAATTACGTGACAACAACTTTTCAAATATACTTAAAAAGTAATTTCATTATAATCTTTTTTTTTCTGAATAACTTTTTTTTTAAGTTATGTGGTAACAACTTTTTAAATATTACTTAAAAAGTCATTTTACTATAATTTTTTTAAAAAGTTTTTTAGTAAATGATGTCGTTATCTTATTATTTTTGTTATTAAAGTTCCATTTATTGTTGTAATTGTTCTTTAATATTGAATTAGTGAAAATCTTATTCTTAAAAATATTTATTATTATCTTTTTCTTTTTTTTACAACCATTTTAATAGGATATTAATAATTAAATTTTTTTTTATCATAATAGCATCAAACTCATGATAATCAAAAGATTGCAGAATTAAGAGATTAATCTTATAATTTTATTTTTTTAAAAATAATGATAATTTAAAATAAAATAATAGTTTTTTAATTTAAATTTTTAATTATAATTAAATTTATTATTATATTATGATTTATTAAATTGATTAATGGTTTCATTTAATCAATATACTTTAATATTGATTAATTTTCTAAAATATATTATATTTTTAGTGGTCATTACATAGTGTTAAATTAAAATGGTTGAGAATGTTTTTATTTTTTTTATTTTATGTAACTTCAATAAGAAAGTTGTTTTTTCAAAATTGCTATCTCCATTTATTAAATTTGATAAAGCATATCATGATTATTACTTGTCTTTTTCAAATAGTTAAGTATAACAATATTTGCTTAAGTAATTAAGCGTCTTTTTCAATTATTATTGATAATATTATTTATTTTTATTAAATGATCCAATATAGTTTTAAGTTTTTCTTATATAATTAAGTCTTGTATAATTTTTTTTAGATGGTTAAACGTTAATAGTAACTTTTATCATGTAGTTAAGCATTTAACTTAATTAGCATTGTTTATTACTCAAAAAATTTAATAAGATTATTTTTGTTTCACATTTAATAATATTTATATTTAAATTTAAGATAAAATATTTAAATTTTACAATCCTTATCATATTAATAAATATAATTAAAATTTGATATTTTTAAACTTTTATTTTTAATTCATACTTCAGAAAAATTAATAGCTATTGAAAAATAAAGTGTTAGCCCATTTTTGTTAATTGATATGGTTTAATGAATTTAATAAAAAATTAAAAATAAAAATTTTAAATTTTATATAAATAAATAATTAATTAAAAATAATAATAAATTTTATGCTCAACAATCAATTGAACTGTTAAAATACATAAAGTTATATTAGACTTTTTTAACTTCAAATAAAAATAAAAATTTAACAATAAATAAAATTAAAATTATTGTCAATTTTCTTTTTTAAAAGTTGCAACTTGCAAGTTACATTCTTTAGTCGTTGGTAAAAAATATGAATAAACATTGATTAAAGATAATAAATTTTAAAAATGTATTTTTTTATTTTTAAATACTTATTTTTCAAAAAATTAATGTAAATAAAAAATAATATTATATTGAATGTTTTATTTTTTAATATAATTTAAAAAAATGTTTAAAAGATATAGAAAATTAGGTTTTCTATATTTTTAAATAATATTTTTAATTTTAATTTTTTAAAATGAATATAAGTAAACAAAATATTATCATGTTATGAGTATTTATTAAAAAAATATTTATATCATATTAATAAATTTTAATTTGATGAAAATTTAGTGTTTTTCTTTGGTTTAAAGTTTAAAGGAATTTATTTTGTTGAAATCGATTTTTAAATATTAAATAATATCATAAAAAATGTATTAAATTTAAGTCATATAATTTTTATTAGATTTTATATTTTATAATTAATATATGAACAAATTTAAATGTCAAAACAAATAAATCACTCTTAAATAATAAAAAAACATAAATTTAATTAATATTTAATTAGATTTTGGGTTTTGTAAAGTTACTTGCTCATATAATTAAGTTAAATGTACATATTTTAAACGAATGAGTATTAATGCATAATTTCTTTATAAAAAAATTTTGTTCAAGTTAAGTACATATATTTTAAATGATTGGGTATTTAATACATTATTTTTTTTTTATCAAAATCTTCAATTTTTTCAAGATCATTTATTTGAGATAAAAAAATTTATAGTTATTTTATAATATCTTATTTTATTAGAATGGTACTAAAAAATTAACTATTTAAGTTATTTTTATTAATTTTAATCATTTACAAAATTAACTCTATGTTGTTTATGTAGTCTATGTTGTTTATGTAGAGTAAGGAGCTTGAACGAGATCCAGTTCCATTTGAACTAAAAAGAATAAAGTTGGATAATGGGTCAACAACAGATCAAAGAATGTTGCTGCATGTATATGTCAACTATAGTTTTATTTGTGCAATTTTAAATTATTATTATTTTTTATTCTAAACGTAACTTATGTATACTTATACTTCTTTTTAGGATGAATTCGTTCGTCGTCGATCTGAATCCATTCAGAATGATTCTACTGAACATTTTGTAGCCTTTGACAATGCCATTTTTGGATGTTATTAGAGGACGAAACAAGAAGGGACATGTATATGGTTTGGGTCAATTAGGTGATGAATTTGTTTATTCACCCCCTAATTGTTCCCAACCTAACGTTGATGTTGGGACCAATTATGAGCAGATCATCACTAACCTCATTGAAGAGCTGCAACAGACAAGAACAGAGTTAACTCAAGCACATTCAAGGATAGATAAGCAAAAAACAGAGCTAACTCAGACAATAACGGATTTAAGTCAGACTAAACAAGTTCTTCAACAAATAGTGTAACATTTATGATTACCATCTAACTCTAATTTCATTAGTTCCAATGAGAATGAATCTGCTAACAATGCTCTTGCGGTTTGTGATCATCATGATGGTAGTCAACCTGCAAGTAGTGATCATCATCAGCATTAAGATTTTTATTTATGTCAGTTTGTTTGTTTAATGATTATAGAACTTATTCTTATCTACATTTAATTATGTTTGGATTATGTCATTTATGTCAGTTTCTTTGTTTAATGATTTTTTATTCCAGTTTGTTTCAATTAATTTTTATGTAAATAATAAATAAATTAATTAATTTTATTAAATATAATTAGTGACCGATTTTGAAACCGATTAATTTGTCTCAATCTTAGTCATCACCAAACATAGTGACTAATTTAGCAACTGATTTTGCGACCGAATATTTCGTTTCTAATTTAGCCATTAGCAAACTATTTTAGTGACCAATTTAGCGACCGATTTTAGCGGCTGATTTTTGCGACCGAATTTTCTGTCTCTATTTTAGTCACCTGCAAAATGTTTTTGAGACTGGTTTTGCAATCGATTTTGTGACTGAAATTTCGGTGTCTATTTTGGTCTCTTAAAATAAATAAAGTGACCACATTAGCGACCAAAATTAATTTTGCTACCGAAAATTTCAATCACTAATTTTCCTAATTTTACGATTGAAAATTTATTTCAGTCACAAACGTGTTTTGCGACTAGGGTTTTAGCAACTACTTCTACTGGGTCGTAGAATCGGTTGCAAAACTAACTGGTGACCGATTTTTAAAAATTAGAAACCGATTTATTCGGTTACTAAACTTTATTTTTTTGTAATGTAACAATATCTACGTATATATCAACCTAAAATTTTATTAAATATTAAATAGTTTAAAAATAAATTTTTATTTAAAATGTTGATATATTATATATTTTTTAAATATTTTATTTCAACATGTTAAAATAAGAAATGAGTTTAAAATATATGTTTGTTATGATTTTTTTATAATTATCTTAATTTATTTTAAAAATGTTTATGTTGATTTATACTTCAAATTTAATTGAAATATCATTATTTAAATATAATTTTTTATGTAAATAAAATTAATAAGTTTTATAATTATTTTAAAAATTATATTTAGGATAATTTTTAATTAACTAAATATGTAAAAAAATTTACATTAATAATATATTAAGACTACAAAAAATATTATAAAATAATAAATTTTATATCTTATAGAAAAATTTTAAAATGTGAACAAGAAAAAAAATATCTATCATTTTACTAATATCAATAAAAATAATATATATTAATTTAAATAAATTATTTTCTCAGTTTTATTTTAATGTATATATAGTATGCAATAAAAATTTTTAAAAATAATCAAAATATCTAGTCTTTTTAATTTAGATTTTATAGATTTATTTTATTCAAATTTAAAAATACTTGTGCATTGTATGTGCATGCAACATAAAAATTTATTATTTATTTTTATATTATAAATTTTAAGTTTCTTCTTGTAATTAGATAATTTTTAAACTTATTTGTATATTTAATAAATTATGAAATTTTTCTTGAAATAAGCATATAATTTTACTTTAATTTTTTATTTTTATTAATAATTTTAATTTCATTATTCATTTAACTGAAATGTTAAATATTAATAGGTTACATCAAATAAAAAATATTTATTTTTAGATAAATTAAATTTTAAAACTTTATTATAATTTTAATCAATTCTAATTAAAATTTAATTTTAAAATTTCAATATATTATCTTAATAAAAGTAATATTTTTTATTTCAAATAATTTAAATTTTTTTATAATTTTTTCTTCAATTTTAAATTTTGATACATTTAATTTACTTTTATTTAATATAATTGCATATTTATTAATACGTACATAATACATGTGAAATGCATGTGGATCTTTTCAACATGAAGTAAGTAAGTTTCTATATAAATATACAAATCTGATTACATTTAAAAAAATTAACTTAAATTTTTAATATAATTTAATTTTTAAAAACTTTGAAAAGATAAATTAAAAATAAAATATCTGCTTCTAAATTGATTATTAAAAATAAAAATTATCTATAATATTTAAATATAACAATCAACTAATCAGTTGTTGAATAGCTAGCCATCAAACTAAAACTGTATATCCATATGTCACGGAAATGGGATAACAGAAAATCAATCCAAATATAATGCATCTTTATCCAAACATTCATAATAATTAAATATCTTTACAGTTTATTATAAAAATATTGTAACATAGGTAAACATCCAATTATGTACAAGGACACATTTTAAAATTAATTAATCAAAAAACTAATAAAAAAGTAATAAAAAATCAAAAAAGAGTTTTGGAAAAAAATAAAAATTTGGAAAAATTAGAAATACAAAAATAATAAAGATAAAAATACATAAAAATAAAGAATTTTTTCTAAAAAAGGATAATAAACAGAAAGTGTAATCTGAAAAAAAGTAATAATGAAAATCCAAAAGATATAAATAATTATAAAATAAATAAGTTTTAGAAAAGATATAACAAAAAAGAAAAAAAGCAAAGTAATTTAATTAAAAACATAAAGAAAAAGATAAAAAATGGGTTAAAAATAAAATCAGAAAAATTAAAAATAAAATCAGAATAAAAGAATAAAATATTAATAAAAAATTCAAAATCTGAAAAAAATAATGGAGGAGAAACTGAAGAATAGATATTAATACAAATTAAAAGAAATCATAAAAAAAAACAAAATTCGGAAATAAAAAAAAAAGGGAAAACTAAAAAAAGGAATTAACAAATTTTTTTAACAGAAAACAGTTAAATAAAAAAAGAGAAAAGTTGAAAAGGGAAACGGTTTTCAGAGAGAAAAAATGGTCTCTCTTCGTTTTTTCTGAGGGGAAGATTCTCATTCAAGAGGTTGGGCGACTGGGGAGAAAAAAAATGGGGCACCTTCTTGATCGGGAGGAACGGTTTTTCTTGAGGTTGGTGAAAAAAGAGCATGCAAGAAATTCTTCTGACGGGGCGGGAAGGGTGTTCTGCTAATCCAAGAAGAAACGCACATCGCTGATCTTAAGCCAAGATAAGGATTCAAGCCAAGATTCCTCATAAGAACTCCCTTTGAAATTCGGAGTAAGATTTCAAACACACGCTGGGCGGTGGCTTCATATAGGTTAGCCTTGACTCTCCCCTTTTAATGATTTGTGAATGCATAAGAGTTAGAAAATTGCATGATCAATGTTATGGAAGCCTGGTTCTCAATGCAATTCATGGTTAATCAAAAGCTGATCATTTTTATTTGTACTTTTGATTTAGATTTCTCTGCGTGTGGTATTTTCTTTTTGCCTTCAAGGCTATGGTTAGAGTCTTGGTTCACACACATACGAATTATAGGCCACCATCTTTTCAATGACGTTAGTTTAGAGCTCGAAGGTCAATTCAATTTGTCATCTAAATATAACATATATGCCACTCCTCTTCTTGACAAATACCCTATGCATGCACGGTTCCTCCACGTAAATAATGTGTGCAAACGATGAGCTTGAATATTGAAGCGCATTTCATAAACAAGCATGCAACTGTATATGCTATAGTGGCCTAGAGTGCATAAGATAGCTCAAGATTGTGTCTCTTTTGGACCAAAATGGTAGGGCGTTCGACACGTCGGGTTCTTTGAGTTCGTTAATTGGGGTGAGTTACATGGTTCAGGGTCTAGCGAATGGTCGTAATGCGTTGCATGCATAAGCGTCCTTGAGTCAAAGTCGAGTCCCTGCCAAACGCTAAGTGCTATTGGGATGCTAAGTCATGCAAGTTCTAATCCATTAAAGGCGATTGTCTGGATTATCTCCAAGGGAAGTTAAATGGAGTGGCTTTAGGAAGTAAAGTAATGATCGCAGGTGGCTAGCCTTTAGGTCCTCATCATATGGGCATTTGTTGCCCAACCTTTGAGCAAACCCAGGGATGGTGGAATTCTCGCGCGTCACTACCCACATGCCTTCGTGATGCCTTTCCCCGATGGGGCTTCCAAAGTTATTTCATGTATAGGCACACTTGGTCGTCAATGAACTTACCTCAACAGGTTTGGTTTGAGTGTAGGCATGTGGATGAAACGTCAAGGGGGCCATGCAATAAAAAAAGGGGGCAAGTTCTAATACGTGAGGGGGCACATTGGTGAGGGTCATTAAAATTAAGAACGTCCTGGACCTGTTTTTATTTTTAGATTAGTAAAGCATCAAGCATAGATGAATAGCTCAACTGGTTGAACGCTCGCTGCATATGAGTCCCCAAGACTTGGGTTCGATACCTACTAGGCACATTTTTCTCGTTTAATTTGCATTATTGAACCACCATTGTTTAAATGGTTAAAAAAATACGTGGGCATCCCAATATCAAGTTACAAGCTTAGCTTAGTGGAGGGATGCGTCCTGGGGAGTTAGAAAATGCAGGTTCGAGCCCCAGCGCGCCTGTTTTATAATTCAATTCATATCCCTTGCAACATGAGTGGCTTATGTTAAAGTGAAAGCACCAAAAGCCCAACCATAAACAGGGCCTGGTGGTTAAAGGCGTTGCTCGCAACCCACAAGACCAGGGTTCGAACCCCCTGGAGGCCATTCCCCCTATTTTGGAAAATACCCAAGCATTCTGCCAATACAAAATACCCCAAATTATCCCTGAACATTTCAATTAATTCCCAATCTGTCCCAACTCCTAAAATACCCAAATTATCCCTAAACATTTCAATTAATTCCTAATTTGTCCCAACTTCTAAAATACCCAAATTATCCCTGAACATTTCAATTAATTTCCAATTTGCCCTTCATAAAAATTAATAAAAAATTCTAAAAATCAAGGAAATTAAAAAAAAACTATAAAAATCATTTAAAAACCATAAAATTCATAGGAATTCCTAAATAATTCTGTAAAATCCCAAAATTAATAAATAATTCAGAAAAATTCCAAAATTAATAAATAATCCATAAAAATTCTATAAATCCTAAGAATCATAGAAACCGTAAAAATCCTAAATAAATTCACAAAATTGTTAAGTACTTTCATAAAATTCCTCAACGGGTAAGGTCCCCCAAGATTTCTGATCTCACGCGACGAGTTCTAAGCACGAACTGGTAGCTTTTTCTGCTGTTCGTTGTTTAGAAATTCGTATGGGTAGTTGTCTTGGACCTTGTGCATATGTGGATTAGGGTTGCCTTTCCTTTTTACAAAATAAAAACCTTGCTCATTTTTATTTCTCGATTTTCAAAATAATAAAAATCCTGTTTTGCAATTCTTAATCTCACGCGACGAGCTCTAAGCACGAACTGGTAGCTTTTTCTGCTGTTCGTTGTTTAGAGATTCGTATGGGTCCAAGTGCAGCCGTAGTTGTCTTGGGCCCTGTGCATATGTGGATGAGGATTGCTTTTCCAAAATATCTTTCAAAATAATCGAGCCGTTTTCGAATACTACTTTACAAGTAACTCCGAAGGTCAAGCCTTCGAGCATCTTCCAAACACTCTTTTAAACATTTTCGAAGGTCAAGCCTTCAAAACATAACCAGAACTACGTAAGCCTTGAGTTTCCCATTGCACCGGGGAATACGTAGGAGTAGGATCAAGTCCTGTCAGGCTAACCTCCATCAAGTTATTTATTTCCATTCTAATTAAAGGGATCAAGCTATTTTCAAATAATCACACACTCAGTTTAAGGGTACTGTTCTTCGGAATAGGCGAGCGGGGTGCCTAACACCTTCCCCATTTGTAACCGACTCCCGAACTTAAATCTCATCCAGGGTTTTTCCAAATCTTTTTCCCTTAAATAAAAATTTGGTGGCGGCTCCACATCATCAATAAAATTCTATTTCAAAATTTTAGCGAGTTCGTCGTCTCGTCGAAATTACGATTGCGACAATGGATACGTGGATCAAACTAAATAAACTAGATGAAAGAATAAAAAAATCAACAAGATAAGACAGGAGTACCTCTTCATTTTCAGAAAGGAATTCTTGTTTGTTAAGAGTTTTTCTTCAATGATAAAACAGGAGTAACTCTTTGGTTTTGAGAAAGGAACTTTTGTTTTTGTTTGTTAAGAATTTTTCTTCAATGACAAGAGTAACTCCTTGGTTTTCAAAAAAGGAGCTTTTGTTTGTTAATAGTTTTTCTTCAATGAGAAGCTTTTATTTGTTAAGGAATTTTTATTGGATGCAGAACTTTTTTCCAATCTTATAAGAAGTATAGGTATTAATGTAGACACATTCAATTTGTGTCAGCTTCTTTAATTTCCATTGACACATGCTTCCTTTGATTTTTTCATATCATGATTCTTCAATTACTTGTTAAATATTCAATCCTGAAAAAAAAAATCGACATAACTTTGTGTTATTGTTACAGTGGCCACATCTGTGTCATTATTACAATCCAAGTCATACTCGTTTTTAAGCTTTTTAATATCAAGCAAAATCTCAAGCCAACAAATTCAAAGTTGGAGTCAACAAGAAAATTTCTTACTGAACGAGGAATATTATCCATAAGGGACAATGGAAAGATTAAGCACTTATCTTCAACACATAAGTACAAAATTGCAACCTTCATTTGTTGTTTTGGTCACGCATCCATTCTGTGTCCAATCCAACCACTATTCTCTTTCCAGCATTGATGAAATTAGATTAATCCATTTATCTACTCTTTGTATTTTGTTAATAACTATTGTTTCAATGGTTAATCCATACAAAAAACTGAGTACTTAGATACTGATGAGTTGAAATTTTTGGTAGAATTATCATGGTCACCTTTAGCCAAAAACATATTTCAAGGGAAATCTTTGAAAAGAATCCACATCTTATTTAGCCAAAAACATATTTCAAGGGAAATCTTTAAAAAGAACCCACATCTTATTTGATCTAAGAAAATTTGGGAATATGAACAGAGTTATTGGTGATTCATAGAAAGGAGCATAAGGTTATATAACCTTTTCCTATTCTTAAATGACATTCACGAAAAGAAAATATTTGTTATAATATTGTATTATCTAAAAATATTTTTTTTCTTTTTTTTATTTATTTCATATCTTGCATATGAATTAATTTAATAATAACTTCTTTCTTTTATTTTTTTTAATTTAAGAGAATTTTTTTATCTATGTTATATATGTGTTATTTTAAGAAATTTTTTTCTTTTTCCTTTTATTTATGGCCAAGAGAGGATTAATTTAATTATCGTTTTAAAAAAATAAAACTTATAAAAATTTAAAATATCTCATAATCTTAAATAAAATAATTTTTAATTTCATTTCTCACTCATTGTAATTAATGCATTGAAATATTTTTTTCTTTATTTCAATAACCAATTATATCATATATGTTTATCAAGAATAAAAATTAAATATATTATATAATAACTGTGTACAAAAATTTGTTTTAATGTAAATAGTAAAGAGATTTAGGATTAAATTTTTACTATTAGTGCATGCAAAAGTACTTTAATGTAAAAATCAGATTTTGAAGAGGGAAAAAATTCTAGATCCCTTTAATGAATAGAAATGCTTTAGTGTGCATATTAAATGAGCTATGTATCTATAATTAATCATTGGTTACGTGTAGATAATTATTTTTAAAAAAATTAGAAAGTATCTTTATATTTTCTAATATAAAATTAATTAATTCTTATAAATGGTCAGATTATAATTTAATTCAAGATATAAACTTATTAAAGTTACATATATTTTAAAATCCTAAAAAATAAGCATACTGCAATTTTAAAAAAAAGGATAATTACAATTTAATAGTTATTATAATTTTTAAAACTTTATTTTGTAATATTGATTTACATTACTACGAATAGATCCATAATTATATACATAGAAGATGAAAGCATGCCTTAAAACTAATTATCTTAACTCTGGCTGAATTGGCTACTACTTCTCTTGAATTAATTAAAAAATCAAATTTGCGTGTATGTAATTTTATTTATAAAATTAACTTCTATAGTTTGTATTTATATAATTATATTTTTATAAAATTGTAATACTTAATTATTTTTATAATTTATTTTAAAATTATATCTTTTATTAATTTTAAAGAAATATTGTATTGATTTAATATATTTATAAGTTTAATAATTTTAGATTAATTTAAAGTTGTTATTGTGTTTCAATTTTTTTATTATATAATTTTTTAAATAAAATCATTTTTAATTTAAAAATGAAGAGATAATAAAATATACATTATTTATTATTTTTACAAAAAAATTAAAAAATCAAATCAAATCATTTTTACGCGGATCAAATCAAATTACATTAAATTTAAAAATTTATTCTAATTGATTCCAACTAAATTACATTATATTATTATAATTTAATTAGATGACTTTTTTTTAAATTAATTCAAACTGAATAGCAAACATTTCAATTTAAAAGAATAACATATAGTTATAAAAAATATAATTAATATTTTTATTTATATTAAAAATTTATTTTTTATATGACATGTACTATTTATTTATTTATGCTAAATATGTAAAATATTTAAAATTTTTAAAAATAATGAAATAATTAAAGAGATAATAGTTAATACCTTCAACTTATAAACAAATAGATATTAATATTTTTTTAACCTTAATTTTTATCTTGTACATTTGGATTCCACACTTTAAGATTATCTTTTTAGTTTTTTATCCTTTTGATTGATTGAGTCCATTTTATCTCATATCACCAAGCTAGAATGGCTACATTCTTATAATTTTGTGTTTAAAGTTTTTTATATAAGTTTTTTATCTTTTTTTTTTTCTGATTTACCCTTATATAGTTTTTTTTTAAAAAAATTATTTAAATAAGATAATTTGAAAATTAATTCCCTATCTAGGGTAGTAACAAGACTAATGGTGCATCCTAAATTATATTACAAATATGATGCATTACAAGAGGTACTATACATCAGATGGTGCATGGTGAGATGCGTTATAGGTGACGCATGATACAATGCGCCACTTGCTTGCTTGTAGCGTCTCATACAATATGCCACTTGCTTTCTTGGCGTTTTTTACTTTGTGCCACATATGGCAGAGACATAAAGTAAAAGGCGTTTTTATCTTGTATAAATCTCCTCCCTGATATATTTGTAGTTGTTCATTTTCTTCTCTTATCTTCTGCTATCTTCTTCTTCTTCTATTCTCTCCTGTAATCTTGGCATATTAGTTATTTTAAAATTTTTCATTATTCTGCAAGAGTTATAGTATTTGTTTTTTAGTATGGAAAACGTTATTATTATTATTTATCATTATGGTAGAATTTAGAAACAAAGAAGGTGTTACTTTTGAAGGAAAAAAGAAACCAATCCAAGTGCGAAAAAATATTTCTTTTAATTTATTAAAAGAAAAAATTCGCAGAAAGTTAAAATTATCATCAAATGAAGTAATATCATCTTTGGTTGGTAGATTTTTAGTTTCAATGGAGAAAATAGAATATAGTGGATTTAAAATTTGTGATACTAAAGATGTGAAATGCATGATTAATATGTTTGAGCAACAATCTTTGATGTACATACTTGAAATATATGTTGAAGTTGACAGAGTTGGGAGTTCGTCAACAGCAACAATAAATGAAGATGATACAGTTGTATTAAAAGATATTAGAATAATACGATTTGTTGTAAATTTGATGTTAATATTTAAAATAATAATTATTAATTGAATATTTAGCAGGAGCTATTCCATTAGTAGATGATGATGAGCAAAATTATTATTTATTAGCAATGGATGAATGTAATGATGGGGACAATGGTTGTGATGATGATTTAGATGAACATAATTTGGAAAAATTTTGGAACATTGACCATGATGATGATGAAGATGAAGATGAAGATGAAGATGAAAATGAAGATGAACACCATATTTTATCTATCTCCAGACCAAGTTCATATAATGAACCATCAAGATCATATGTTGCTCAAGTCCAACAATCCAATCAATTAGGTAATGAGTTATTTTGTAAAAAGTAATGAAAAATGGTTTTTATTAAGATATAGAACAAACAAATAAGGTATGTTTTTTTTTTTGAATTAGACACTGCATTTTAGAGTAGCAATCCTTATTACACCAATATTGCTTGGGAATATCGGGATGACGATATAAATGTTTGTGCAGGTGATGAGATGCCTAATTGGGTTATTGGGACGAACTGTATGTTGGATTAGAGTTTGAGAACAAAAAAGAAGTTCAATTAGTAGTGAAATATTATTCAATGAAGGTATATCAAACATTTAATGTTGTTGAATCAAAACCAACATTTTTTATATCCATTGTCCAAATCATGTGACTGGTTGTCCACGGCGAATGAGAGTATCACTTAAGAAGAATTTAAGTAAATGATGTATCACAAAATGGGATGGTCAACATAATTGCCTCAATGCTGCTCTCTCCCAAGACCATAGGAAACTGGATTTAGATTTTATTTGTCCATGCATATTAGGTATATATACTTAACGTCCAAGTGTTATACCTGTACATATATTCCATTTTTCTATGATGTGGTTTATAAATGTGATTTGGTTAATCATTAGGTATGGTAAATCAAGAACCATCTCCCAAGACCATAGGAAACTGAATTCATATTTTATTTGTGCATGCATATTAGGTATTTATACTTAACATCCAAGTGTTATATCTCTTACATATATTCCATTTTTCTATGATGTGGTTTGTAAATATGATTTGGTCAATCATTAGGCATGGTAAATCAAGAACCATCTCTTCCAATATCATTAATTCAAGAAAGGATACTTAGTCAATACAGGTATAAAATCTTATACAAGAAAGCGAGGAATGCAAAACAGAAAGCGATTATCCGTGTGTTTGGTGATTGGGTTGAATCATATATTTTATTACCAAGATGGTTGCATAAGATGGTTCAATATGCACCTGGATCCATATACAAACTTGAGACTGAAGATGTTATAATTGGTGATCAGGTTTATAATGGAAGATGAAAATTTGTTCGAGTTTTTTGGAGTTTCAGACAATGTTGTCATGCATTTAATTTTTGCAAACCAATCATACAAATTGATGGAACTTTCCTATATGGGAAATATAGAGGTACACTCCTCATAGCTATTATTCAAGATGGTAATAATTCAGTTTTACCTATTGTTTTTGCTATTGTTGAGGGCGAAACATTAAATACGTGGAGTTGGTTTCTAGCTTTGTTAAGAGAGTATGTAACGCATAAGAGTGGAATCTGCCTATTATCTAGCAGACATCAAAGTATAAAATCAACAGTTGGTAGTCCACATTTGGGATGACAGCTCCCACATGTTTATCATGTGTATTGTATACGACATATTGCAAGGGTATATTTGTATGTGTTTTGTCTGATGTTATGATTTTGATAACAACTAAGCGTGAAATTGCATAGATGGTCAGGTTACACGACGTCTAAAGAAGTTTTTGACCAGAAACTTGTCAAGTTTAGATAAACTAGTCCAGATATTGCTAGATGGACTGATAGCATATCAAAAGAGAAACAAAGTCTAGCATACAATTAAAATGGAACAAGATTTGGTCATATGACAACAAACTTGTCTGAGGCAGTAAATAAAATTTTGAAAGGTGCACGTAATCTTCCGATAACTACTTTGGTTAAATGCATATATAGTCGTTTAGTTGAATATTTTGTTCAAAGGGGGGCAACAACGAAGACAGACTTTGAAAGTGGTAATCGATATTCTAAAAAATTAATGGATTCAATTCGGAAAAGTCAAGAAAAAGCTTCCTCTCATCAAGTTAAACGATATGATAAAAAATCATCAAGATTTGAAGTTGAAAAAGCTTTTAATCCCATCACTCAACGAAACGATTACAAATGGTCTATAAATTTAGCTGAGCGTACATGTCAATGTAGGTGATTTCAGTTGTTAAAGTATCCTTGCTCTCATGCAATTGCTGCTTGTGCTGTAATAAGTGTTGAATTTTATCAATATGTGGATCCTGTCTATACTTTACATAATATACTTACTAAATATTCAGCTGACTGTTGGCCAATTGGTAATGACAACGACCTTAAAGAAGTCGGTAGTTGGGTTCTTATCTCAGATGAAGAAAAAATAAGAGGTAAAGATAAACCAAAATCAACGTGTATTAGAAATGAAATGGACTGAGTTGAATCTCAACCAAGACAAAGATGTCGCATGTGCAAAGAGTAAGGTCATAACCAATCTCGATGTCCATAAAGAACTACAGAGTGATTAACCATGTAAGGCTAAAAATCATGTTGTCGTTTGAATGTATTGTTGTTATGTAATCAATTGTTCAATTTCATTTACTGAATTGATGTAATGATTAGATGTGTCATTCGAATTAAGTAATTTTATTAAGATGTTTAAATGAATTTTTTTTACATTTTATCAAATAATTTTAAAATAAATAAACGACTTAATAATATCGAGTGAATTTGAACTTAAATAAACGAGTTAATATTAATGGCTTCATTTTAGTTAAATAAATAAGTTAATATTAACGAGTTAATTTCAATTATATAAACGATTTAAGAAGTATTGAGTGACTTTGAATTAAATAACCAATGTAATATTAATAAGTTAATTTATGTATATAATCCAGTTAATATTAACGAGTGAATTTCAATTATACATGCAAGTTAATATTAACGAGTTAATTTCAATTATATAAGCAAGCTAAATATTAATAATTTAATTGGAAGTAAATATGCGAGTTAATAATTTAAAATGTAAACACTGTAATGGTCATAATCATAATATAGTTAATAATAAGTAATATAAAAGTAAACAAAGTCCATAAATAATCATCATAATATAGTCAATACTAAATCAAAATAAAATATAAGCAAAATGTACTATGTTTAAAATCATCATCTGCATTTGCCTCTGCCCCTAGTAATACGTCTCGTCTGCCTCCGAAGAATGTCCTCTACATCGTCACCTTTCTGCTTCATCTGTACTCTGTTATGAAAAGTAGTAGATAAATCAGCGTTCAAGTCAATATCTTGACCGCTATAGTCATGTAATCTATTGGAATGCTGCATAAAACAATGCACAGGGGTGGAAGGTGTCACCATAGATGGGTGAAATGGTGAAGGCGTGAAGAATGCTTCCTGAGAATGTGAACCGGTACCCTCCTTAGTCCCTGCGAAGCTAGGGCCCACCCCAAGGTCCACTCCACTAAAAAAAAAGTATGTAGGGAAGGCAAGTCCAGTGATGTAATCAGTACAAACAAAGGGTTCGCTCCACCTGCATCAAATCCAAAGTGGATCTCAGTTGAGGGACCCACCTGTGAAGGACCTGCAGCTATAAAATTCTACACATACATAATAAATTAACAAATTAAGGTTAGTATTTATATAATGTACAAATAACTAAATAAATTGTTAGTTAATATTTTACCATGAGAATCAGTGTATCATTGAGAAGGACATGTATATGTGGGAGGCGGTGAAGGGGGAGGCTCATCCTGGGTTGGGACAAAATATTGTCCCTCCTACCTAGGTAGAAATGATGGCAGCTGGTATGGATGATACTCAGCACACCTCCATCGACGCTGTAAACTATGCCGCTCAACCTTAGTATCTGGTATAGCTGCTCTGGCCTCAACTCTAGGAGCCTGCTAAGTAGCCTCTGGTGCACCAAATCTAGCCTCAACCAACCTATCATGAGCCCTCCTCAATACCATGGCTCTCTGTATACACTCCCTGATCTGATCAACCTCATCGGTTAATGAGGTAGACCCAAACTACGTGACTTTGGTGCTCAGATAATACATATACTCAAGCTCATCATCCTAAAATAACAAATTAAATAATATTATTTGAGAACTTATTATTATGAAATGTAGTTTTCATGTAATGATTGTTTACTTACCACATGTCTGCTAAGCGCATATTCCTTAGTGATCCATCTCTATATATGTCTAGTAAACCACCTCATATAATTAGAGTTATAGCTCAATAACTCATTAGAAGGGACGTCAATGCAAATATGCTGATCTGTTATCCCATATTGTCAAGAAAGGAGTGAATAGACGAGACCAGTTCTCATCAGTCTTACCCTTCAAGGTCAAACCATGCACCTCTAAGGGTTGAGATAGAGATGGGGGATGAGCTGCAACATCCTAAACTAGGTTGGTGCCACTCTGGGATGTTAGAACAAATTAGTGCCACCATAACTCTCCATATGGCCATACCCTAAGTACAAGCCTCAGGCAAGTCATCCATGACTTGCTTATATGGGTGCCAAGTAATCTACATAATATTGTTTAAAACCTTACTTAAACAAAACTAACAAATAACTGTGAATTTAAAATAATAAGTTTTTCCTCACCTGCTCCTGTGTCATAGTATCAAAAACATGTCAATAGAAAGATATATCCTGCCTCGCAACCTTAACTAACCCCTTCTTCCATTTGTGTCAAGTTTTTAAATGAATATTTAAATTAAAAAATTAACTATAAAAAACCCTAATTAATTATAAAATTATTATAAGCTCATGAATTTCTACAATACCTCGTTCCATACACCAATGTGTCGATCAGAGTAACCCTGATCGACTGGAGTCAACCTCGTGAATCGCTCCTATACCCACATCTGTATAAGAACACCGAATCCGCATATCTTCTCTTTATCGTAATCCGTGTAACCGTACAGTTCATGATAAAGATATGCTAAGACAACAGAACCCCAACTATATTGACCATAACGGTCAAAGCCAGCTGACATCGGGAGATACCTCAATGGAACCCTCGAGCTCGAGTGGTCATAAAACATCACTCCTTCTATCAAACGAAGTATATAGGCTCGAGTATAACGATCCAACTGCTCCTCGCTCCCAGCATGATCCTCTATATCCCCAAAATGTTGTAGCAATCAAGACATCTTTAACGAACCCCCAACCAGCTCTCTTTGGGTGGTGAGATACCTAAAAGGTTCTGAATCACAGGTTGCTAGGCCTATGCAGAAGTAGATCCAATAATAGGAACGTCATCAACTGGAAGCCCCGTCAAAACTCCAATATCCTGAAGTGTAATAGTAGTCTCTCCAGGAAGCACGTGGAAAGTGTGCGTCTCGAGCCTCTATCGCTTAATTAATGCTTTAACCAACAAAGCATTAAAATAGAAAAACTGTAGTTGAGCTACATCTAAAAATCCACCTCGTCTAAGGCGATCCATAATCATAGCAGGGATCCTCTCAACGTTATCACGGTCGTGAAACAACTTCACTCATCTAATTTTCAAATCCCGATCAGGTTACCCGTTCCATAACCACTCTGGATATGAACCGGTTGAAGAGTCAACAAGGAAGGATCATCAAGACCTGGTCGAATAGTGCGTGCGGGCTAAGATGTCATACTAATAGGACATAATATATAATAATTAATACTTTACAATATTATTGAAAATTTTATTACAAAATTTTATTGATAAATTTAAAATATATTATTATGGATAATTTTATTGATAAACTTAATATAAAATATTATGAATAATCTACAATTTTATCTTAAAATTTTACTATGCAATATTATTGAAAATTTTATTATAAAATTTTATGGATAATTATATTCTAAATTTAAAAAAAAAATTATTACATAATATTATTGAAAATTTCATTAAAAAATTTTATGGTCAAATTTAATATAAAATATAATACATATTTCTATTCTAAAATTTAATTGAAAAGTATTATTCAAAATTTTAATTTATAATATTATTTAAAATTGTATTATCAAATTTTATGGATAAATATAATATAAAATATTATGAATAATTTTATTCTACAATATTATTTAAAATAATTTTACTATACAATATTATTGAAAATTTTATTATAAAATTTTATGGATAAATTTAAAAATATATTATTACGAATAATTTTATTATAACATTTTATTGATTAACTTAATATAAAATATTATAAATAATCTACAATTTTATCTTAAAATTTAACCATACAAAATTATTGCAAATTTTATTATAAAATTTTATGGATAATTCTATTCTAATTTTTTTTAAAAAAAATTAATATAAAATATTATTGTAAATTTTATTAACAAATTTTATGGTTAAATTTAATATAAAATATAATGGATATTTATATTCTAAAATTTTATTGAAAATTTTATTATACAATATTATTTAAAATTTTATTCAAAAAATTTATGGTTAAATTTAATATAAATTATGTGTAATTTTATTCTAAAATTTTAGGGTAAATTTAATGATTTCATTTTTAATTATAATACTAACTTATTAATTTTTATCTTTTTTAAAACTGTATTTATTTATAAATTTTGTCCTACATATATCAAATATATATAACATTTACAATTTTTTTTATTAATCATCTATTCTTATATTTTAATTAACGTCATATTTTACTTAACATCAAAATATTAAATTAATTAATTTTTATCAATATAATATTAAAATAATACAAACTATAGTTTATTTTATTTTGCTATTATAATTATTTTAAAATCTATTTCAGTATATTAATTTAATGATTTTATTTTAAATTATGAAGCAAATCTATTAATTTTAAATTTTCTTAAACTGTATTTATTTTATATATTTTTTAATTACAAAATTTAATTCATTAAACTGCAATTATTTTAATTATTTTGTAACTAATTTTAACTTATTTATTACACTTACAATTTTAAAAAATTAAGTTACTATTTTATTTAACAGATTTATTTATTTCAATTTTTTACCTAATCTATTATTTAAATTACTGTTAGTTAATATTAACTTCAATAATTTTTTTTACCATATTTTTATTAAGATTTTATGTAATTTGTTTTAAAATCTTTTATAAAATTCATACTAATCTGAACTATTTTTAATATTTTATGGTTATTTTAATCAATTTTTATTTATAATTTTTTTTATTTTTTAACATAATAATAAAAATATAATAAAATTAAATCTTCTAACTTAAAGTTTATATTAAACTAACAGATACATTTTTAAATCTTTTATCCTAAGGTGTACATTAAACTAACATATATTCCTATATTTTCTAACATAAAATTCACATACTAATGAAATACTAACCTTTAAAACAAAAAATACTGAAGCAGAGAAGCAGAGACATAGAAGCTGAACCAAAGAATTTTAGGACCTTGTGATTCTACATATCATGTACACTGGTTCTAACAGCCAAATTTTTTATTAACTGTCATATATCATATACAGCATCTCTCATTTAAATATTTAAATATTTGAATTTAAACAGTTAGCGCATTGTATAAGGCGTTATTCCTTTGCTAACGTTTCGTATGTTTTTTTAATTGTTTTTATTTAAAATATTTCAGTTGTTTCTTTAATTGTTTTTATTTAAAATATTTCAGTTGATTAATGTGACGTATGTTACAAAGTATTACACATTTTACCCGAAGCCAATTAGTCAATTAAATTAATTTAAATTTGTTACACTAGGTAAAATGCGGCAATAACTGAATATCACATTCTACAATGGGTCATTAGCATTATTACTATCCTAGATAGAAAATTAGTTTTTAAATTATCCTATTTAGGTAAGTACTTTTTAAAAAATTCCAAAAGGAGTAAATATGCCTCTTTTTTCTTTTTTGGATACTATCATCAGTTCGTCATTGAAATCCTATCTTTTTTTTTTTATCCTTTTCTAACTTTTATGATGTTTATAATATTATCCTTTTCTAACTTTTATGATGTTTATAATATATAAGTGAAGTATAAAATGAATATTTTTTTCTTTAAATATGGAACATACGGTGGTAAAAAGAATTGCAAATAATTTAAGAAATTAAAATAAAAAATTTTCATAAACTAACTATAGAGAAATCTCACATAAATGATAAAGGATAGCTGAACTTTTTTTTAAAATTATGTGACAAAGGGGCAATGAAAATTCTTTCTTTCATTGAATAGAAATTTCTTTTCCAAGTTTAACATATCTGATAGACAACGTTGAATTATACCTTATAACAAAATATGTAAGTATAAAATCAACCATTGGATCTCTTTCAAGATTTAAACAATTAATAACTTATAAGTTAGATAAGAGCCAAAAGGTTGCATCCTTTCTTAAGTCATTAGCATCAACAGCAATGTTGTCATCTATAATGTTAGCGCTCAAATTACAAGAAAACTTTGGTTTCGAAGTTCGTAACTTATATAGATATTAATTATATATGAGATAAATTTGGTAAATTAATATACAAATTAATTAAAAATTAGAAAAATAGTTAAAAGTTGAAAAATTAACTAAAAGTTGAAAGTTGATAAATTATTAATTAAATAAAAAATGTTTAATAAAATTAGCTGAAAAATATAAAAATAACTAATAAAAATATAATTAAATAATAAATTAAAACATAATAAGTATGTTATATTTTTTAAAAAATATTAAAATTTAATTAAATAAAATTTTATTTTTTAAAATACAAAATATTTATTTTTAATTTTTATATAAATAAATTTCAAATAATTTGTCTAAATAATATTTTTATAATTTTAATTTTTTATTAAATAGTTTAATATTTTTAATAAAATAAATAAAAATAATTATTAAAATAAATAATATATATTTAAAAAATAATTTAAAATATAGTATTTTATAATAATATAAAAATACATCTATCAAATTGAATAATATTATTATAAAAATTAAATAATATTTAATTTATAAAAATAAATAGATAAATAAAATATTAAATTATAAAAATATATTAAATTAACAATTGAAGACAATGGCTAACATAAGGTATCCGTTCCCGATAATGGATGGCACCTCTCTCCCTTGGTCAGGCACTATTGTCATTTTTATGTCTCTCTCAAAAGAAAACCTAGTTCTTCGTTTGTTATATTATCTAGGGATAACACATTCTTACGAATAAAAATAACACATTCTCCCGTTTAATTTAAATTAATCATTAATTTGTAAAAAATTATTTAATTAAATTTTAATTTTGTAACAAAAGTATCAACATAAATTTTTAGTCCGATAGTCAATTCTCACTAAATTCAATGCCATTATCTAGGTTTGATACTAGGAAGACCTGCTACCAAAAAAAAGTTTTTTAACAAAAAAATAGAAGCTTAATTTTGGTAAATTAAAGTAAAAATTATAACTTTTTTAATTTCTTTTTTACATTTTTTCAATTTAAATTATAACTAAATACTTTTTTTTAAACATAGAAGCTTAATTTTGGTAAATTAAAGTAAAAATTATAATTTTTTTAATTTCTTTTTTACATTTTTTCAATTTAAATCATAACTAAAGATTTTTTTTTTATATTTAATTTGCGGCAAGTTCAATTTTCTTTTTTATTTAACTTCGATGAAATCCAATATATTTTCTTCAAATAAATTTAATCTTTCTTAATATTAATTTTGTTTAAATGTGATATAATGAATTAAAGATTAATTAATCAAAATTTTAAATAAAAATAAAAGTATTATACTTTTTTTTATATTTTTTGAACTTCTAAATTCAAAAACACATTTTAAATTTTAAATACAAGTAGCATATTTTATATACTGTGTTTTAAGAATCGTATAGGTCTCGACACAATCTTTGTTTGATATAGACCTTGTGCATATCTGAATTTAGAATAATTAGCTAAATATTCAAATATATTTTTGGAAATTAATTTTTATTTTTTTTAAAAATTATTCAAAAACATTTTTTAATATTTGTAGGTTTTCTAAAAATTCACGTGATAAATTTTAATACGAATGAGTAGCATTCTCTACCGTTCGTGTTTTAATTCGTACAAATTTAGGTGTAACTTACGCTTGGCTCAAATCCTGTGCATATGTGAGTTTTAGAAAATTATATTTAAATTAATTCTGTTGTTTTCGCTTTTTTTTAAAGAATTCTAAATTTTCTAAAAATTATGTAATGAATTCTAATGCGAAGAAGTAACGTTTTCCACTGTTTTATATTTTAATTCGTACAAATTCAGGTGCAAATTACATTTGACTTGAACCTAGGTATACATGAGTTTTAGAAAACTATATTTTAATTTAATTCTATTTAAAAATATTTCTGCTTTTTTTAATTCTAAATTTTTTAAAAATCATGTGATGAATTCTAATGCGAATGAATAGTATTCTCTACCGTTTTGTATTTTAAACGTGCAGCTTACGTTTGACTTGAACCTTGTGCACACATCATTTTTAGAAAATTATATTTAATTTAATTATGTTTAAAATTGTTTTCACTTTTTTAGATTCCAAATTTTCTAAAAATTACGTGACGAATTCTAATGTGAACAACTAGTGTTTTCTACTATTTTGTATTTTAATTCATACAGGTTTAGGTGTAGCTTACGTTTGACTTGAACCATATGCACACATGAGTTTTAAAAAATTATATTTAATTTAATTTTGTTTAAAATTGTTTCCATTTCTTTATATTCTAAATTTTCTAAAAAATCACATGACGAATTCTAGTATGAACAAGTAACGTTCTCTATCGTTCTGAATTTTAATTTGTACAGGTTTAGATGTAACTTATGCTCTTGAATCCTGTGTGCATATGGATAATTTTTTTTACAATTATTCTCAACTTTTCAAAGTTTTTTTATACCTTCAAGAGATTAAGTCTCTTTAACAGAACTATGTAACCTTGAGTTTTTCACTATACAAGAATACATAAGAGTAGGATTGACTCTTATCAGGAAGTTTTTCACCAACCTACTTGTTTCTTTTGTTATCTAAGGCATCAAACAGTTTTCAAAATATTAAGATTACACACTCAATTTGAATGTACCATTATTTGAAACGGGTCAGTAGGATGCTAATACCTTTCCCTTTAAAATAAAAATTTGGTGTTGACTTCACAATCTTATTTAATTCTTCTAATATTTTAAAAAATTCATCATTTTCGTTGTAATTGTAGTTATGACAAATACTACTCATCAAGTTCTTAGAAAACAATTGAGTAAGGATTAAAGTATTTTTCTTTATTAGAGGTTGATGGAGAGGTCCTAGCTGCAAAGGACCATTGGGCTTAGGAGCCCATCACAATGTATACTTTAGGATTAGGTTTGTTGTAATAAGTTTAGAGGGTCCTACTTATATAGGCTTAGGGCACATTTTATGTGTAATTCTTAGATCCATAGCATAGACTTACCTAAGCCCAATTAGGGGCTGCATAGTGGCTAGACACATGACTTGTATTTTGAACAAATCCAAGCCCAGATTAGGGAAGGAAGGAGGCTAATCCAAGGCCCAAATTGATGCCCTTCCTTTGGTCTATATATAGACTCCATTGTATTCATTTTGAGGACTTGGGGTAATTAATTGAAATCAGATTTTTGAGTGAGATTTTCTCTCAAATTCTCTCTCCCTTAACCTTGTCTTGAGGTGAGAACCTCCTTATCCTTAGAACTCCAAAATGGCAGAACAACCATGGCTTATCTCTCTAGAAGTGGCACCTAAGATACTTTCCATTTTCCCATCCAAATCAGCATCTGTTTGGCCTCCAATAAACCAGTTCTTCCTCACCTTCCAAGATGCATATCAGATATTCTCTCTATCTTGCACTATTTTTCTAAACTTTATATTTTTTTATTTTTCAATCAATTTAAACAGAAGAATATTAACTTTCAACTCATACAATATATTTATTCCTTTAATTTCTCACTCATTCGTCTCACCACCAAAATCTTATTCTTAAACCAATTGCAAAAAAATCTTTAAATCAATTCATTTATTTGAAAACCCCAATGCTTAATAAAAATTAATTTAGTTAATTCATACATCTTACATTACTCCATCTTAAAAAATATTCCATGCATGACAATAGGTCTAAGACTAGTAAGCAACCTACTTTTGCATTATAAAGGTATTATAGTAATAAGAAAAAAAAAAGTATACATTGATACAAGCTAACAATTTACCTATTCTAAATATTTCAAATTTTAATTTATAAAAAAATATTCATAAAAAATTATTTTAAGTTAGAAATATCATGAAATAATATATCAAACATCTTTTAGCACATTTTTGTCATAGAAAATTTATAGTTTCACACATAAATAATAAAATTAATAAGTAAAAAAAAATAAAAAAAGTATATAAAGTATAATTCTAATGAAAAATGAAAGAAAAAAAAATTAAATATATATTTATAAAAAGAGTTCTATCTTAAATAAAGATTTTGAATTAAATTGACAATATTCTCTTATAGAAAAAAAAAATAGAAGACGACATATTTTTTATTATTGTTATGGAGACCAGCAAGGATTCATGATCTCTTTAGATGAAAATTCAAATCTTTAATTCTATTACTCTTTACCTTTAACTTTGTTAAACATTATCTTCTTTCAATAAGATTAGGATTAGGACAGACTAAAAATAAAAAGAAAATTGTTGTACAAATGAAATTTTGATGTACTATTTATAGTAACAAGATAAGTGTGGTTCATTGAAGAAAAGTGCAGAAAAAAAACTTAGAATTAATAGAAAAATTTTGAGAATTATTATAGTAAAACTACTCTTTAAATAATAATTAAAAAATAATTATGTAGCAACAACTCTCTAAATACTATGTAGAAAGCAATTTCACTATAATTTTTTTTCTAAATAATTATTTTTTCATAAAGTTTTTTATTAAATGATGTTATCATCATATTACTTTTGTTACTAAAGCTTCATTTGGTGTTGTAATTATTCTTTAATATTGAATTGGTGAAAATCTTATTTTTAAAAATATTTATTATTATCTTCTTTTTTTTTCTATAATCATTTTGGTAGAATATTAGTGATAAATGTATAATTTTTTTTTATCTTAATAGTTACAAACTTATGGTTTTAGATAATCAAAAAATTGTAAAGTTAAGAGATTAATCCTATAATTTTATTTTATTTTAGAATAATGATAATTTTAAATAAGATAATAGTTTCTTTAATTTAAATTTTTAATTATAGTTAACTTTCTCATTATATTATGATTTATTGAGTTAGTTAATGTTCCGTTTAATCAATATACTCTAACTTTGATTAATTTTATAAAACATATTATATTTTAGTGGTCATTATATAGTATTAATTTTCTAAAACATATTATATTTTTAGTGGTCATTACATAATATTAAATTAAAGTGGTTAACAATTTTTTTTTATTTATTTTTTTATGTAACTTCAATAAGAAAGTGGTTCTTTCAATACTGCTATCTCCATTTATTAAATTTGATAAAGCATATCATGATTATTAATTTTTTTAAATAGTTAAATATAATAATTTTTTTAAGTAGTTAAGCTTCTTTCTCAATTATTATTGATAATATTATTTATTTTTATTAAGTGACTCAATATAGTTTTAAGTTTTTCTTGTATGATTTATTTTTGATAGATTAATAGTAACTTTTACCATGTAGCAAAGCATTTAACTTAATTAGCATTGGTTATTACTCGTATGTTTTGACTGCTTGACATGGTATATTTAGTTAATGTAATTATAATTTGTTCATTATATTTATATGTTGTCAAATCTATATTACAAGTGCTAGTACCAATTAGGAAGTTAGAAATTGAGGTTATGGTTAGTGAGTTGGTTAGTAGCACTTGGTTAGAAAATGGGAGTTATGGTTAGTGAGTTGGTTAGTTATAGGTTACTTATTAGCTATTGTAGGTTCATAATGATTATTTAAAAATTAATTAATTAATTATAAATAATAATTTTATGCAACTAAAAATGGAGAGATAAATTATTCTAAAGCATGTAAATTAACAAATAGAAAAATATTTATTTAATTAATTAGAGATTATGGATAAAAATAATTTAAATTAAACTAAATTTTAAAATTTTGAATTTGATCTATTTAAAAATTTTGAACTCTAAACTTAAAGTTGTTATTTGTTAAAGTTTTTTGTTGAATTTAATTTAAAACATACATTTTAAAAAATTAATAAATAAATTTAAAATTTATATAAATAATTGATTAAAAAAAATTTAAACTTAAAGTCTACAAATAAAAAAATTATTAAATAAGTTTAAAACACACATATATATATATATATATATATTTATTATTTAAAATATTCACAAATTATATAAATATATTAATATTACATATATAATATTAAAATAAATACTATATAAATATAATATATTAAAATAAATATAATAAATATAGATATAAATATATAATATATAAAGATAAATATATTTTTGAATAACATAGATAGACTTTTTATAAATTTAAATTTAATTTTTTTATTTAATTTTTTTAATTTTATTTACTTCTATTCCTAGTTAAGGTGTTAAATATTATTAAAAAGTTGTAATTTTTTTATTGTTCATGATAATTGTATCGAACTAAAAAAATTTGAGTAAACAACTTAAAAAAAATGAATGAAATTATTAGAATGCTCAAATATATTACTAATACTATTTTTATAAATAAATAACATTATTAATACTAAGTTATACTATTATATAAAATTATATTATGCACTATTAAGTTAAGAAATCATATTATTAATACATAATTATTTTTAAAAATATAAATATAAATAAATATAAAATTGAGTTGAAACAGCTAACAATATATCATGAGATGGCCTTATGTCCTTATCCTAATTAATTTTGAATTGGGTTCAATCAATGAGATGAATATGTCACAAATATCCTTTTTTTGGAAATCTCAAATATAATTATTTTTAAATTATTTACATTACAATTTTTTTTATATCAAATTTCAACTATTTATATTTTAAAATTATATTTCAATTTAATTTTTTATTCTTAGATATAAGTTAATTATATTTTTATTTAAATATTTAAATTAATTATATATTTTCTAGAATATTAAATTTTATTTTTTAAAAAATTAAAAAATATATAAAGCATTTGATGCTTACTAATCATCATGGTATACTCAGTTGTTTCTTATATCTTAAAATAATCCATATTCATAAAATTGTATCTTCATTTTTTATCAAAAATATTTGTAAGAATCGTTTTTATTTTCATAAAATAACTTATCTTGCATTAAGCATGTGAATTGGTTCTTTTTATTTATAACTGAAATTTTTTTCATGCATTTTATCAATAAACTTATAAATAAAAACATAACACATAGTATGCTGATCATAAAATTGATGAGAATACAATCTAATATAATACTCATGATTTTGACATCTTTCAACTTAAAATTTGGTGAAGGTAGATTTTAAAATAATAATTACGTCATTTTTTCAACATTTCAACTAAATAGATTTAAAATTAAAATAATCAGTCCATATGTTAAAATCTTTTAAATAAATCATATAATTTAAAAGTAAAATAAATTTTAAAAACTAATGATCCTAAATATATTATTATATATGTAAATGCATGTAAAAAATACATAGATCAACTTTTAAATATTAAGACGTATTTTCAGTGTTCTTTTATTAAAAAATTAGTCTTAATTACATTTTTAACTATTTTAATATTTTATATGTATATTATTTAGTCTTTTAATTTTAATCAATTTTTGTTCTTCATTACTTTTTTAAATTAAAACCTTAAATTTCTTTTAAAGTTTGTGATGGAATTGAAACATAAACAATTTTAAAAATTATAAGTAAAAATTTGATAAAATTCGAAGTATTCTACAAAATTTAGGATTAAGATGTGAAATGAAAACAAATTTGATTTTTTTTTATTTTGATTGAAATTCAATATTTTGAGTAAAATAGTATCCAATCAACTTAATTTGTAAAAATTTTAAACAGAACTAACTTATAGAGCTTTAGATTAAAAAAATAGACACTAAACCAAATTTACTAAATTTGAAGTGTTGAAAAACTAAAATGACTAAAAGAATATAGGAATCCAAATTACAAATAGATCAAACTTAAAAGACAAACATGCAATTAAGAAAAAATTTTAATAAGATTATTTTTGTTTCACACTTAATAGTATTTAAATTTAAATTTAAGGTAAAATATTTAAATTTTACCATTCTTATCATATTAGAAAATATAATTAAAATTTGATATTTTTAAACTTTTATTTTTAATTCATGCATCAGAAAAATTATAAGCTATTCAAAAATAAAGTGTTAGCCCGTTTTTGTTAATCATGCGGTTTAATGAATTAAATAAAAACCTAAAGATAATAATTTTAAATTTTATAGAAATTAAATAAAAATTAAAAATAATTTAATTTAATTTTAAACTCAACAATAGATTTAATTGTTAAAAGTTAAAACTTGCAAGGTTGATCATTGGTAAAAGATATGAATAAAAATTAATTAAAGATAATGAATTTTTAAAATCTATTTTTTTATTTTTGAATTTTCATTTTATAAAAAATAATATTCTATTAGATGTCTTATTTTGTATAATATAATCTAAAAAATATTTAAAAGATATAGGAAATTAGTTTCTGTATTTTTAAATAATATTTTATTTTTAATTTTTTAAAATGAATATAATTAGACAAAATATTATAATGTTATGAGTATTTATTAAAAAGTATTTATATAATTATAATATATTTTTATTTGATGAAAATTTAGTATTTTTATTTGGGTTTAAAGTTTAAAAAATTTTATTTCAATGAAATATATTTTTAAATCTTAAATAATATTATAATAAATATATTAAATTTAAGTCGTATAATTTTATTAGATTGTATATTTTATAATTAAAATATAAAAAAATTAAATATCAAAACAAATAAGTCACTCTTAATTAATAAAAAAACATACATTTGATTAAGTTTCGATTTTTTAAAACTACTTGTTCATATAGCTAAGTTAAGTGCACATATTTTAAATGATAGAGCATCTGATGGCCGCAGTTTCTTTATAAGCTCGTTTAATTAAGTTAAGTAAACATATTTTAAATGATTGAATATTTAATGTAAAATCTTTTTTATCAAAATTTTCAATTGCTTCAAGACCATTTATTTATAAGATAAAGTTTTTTATAATCATTTTAGAGTATCTTATTTTACTAACAATATTTACATACATATTAACATAAAATCTTATTACAAATATTTTATTTCAACAGGTTAGGATAAGAAATGATTTAGAATGATATTTTTTTTATGAATTTCTTTTAATAATTATCTCAAATTATTTTAAGAATATTTTTTTTATTTATACTTCAAAATTAATTGAAACATCATTATTTAAATATAAATTGTTATATAAATAAAATTATTGACTTTTATAATTATTTTAAAAATTATATTTAAGATATTTTTTAATTAAATAAATATATAAAATATTTACATTAATAATATATTAAAACTACAGGAGAAATAAAAGAATATCTATATTTTCACTAATATCAATAAAAAATATATATCTTAATTTAAATAAATTATTTTATTAATTTTATTTTTAATGTATATATAGTATACAATAATAATTTTTAAAAATAATCAAAATACCTAGTCTTTTTAATTTATATTTTATAATTTTATTTTATTAAAATTTAAAAATACTTGTACATTGTATGTGCATGCACATAAAATTTATTATTTATTTTTATGTTATACATTTTAAGTTTCTGCTTTTAATTAGATAATTTTTAAAATGAGTTTTATCTTTAATAAATTATGAAATTTTTCTTGAATTAAGCATATAATTTTAATTTTAATTTTAATTTTTATTAAAAATTTAATTTCAATGTTCATTTAACAGAAATGTTAAATATTAATAGGTTACATCAAATAAAAAATATTTATTTTTAGATAACTTAAATTTTTAAACTTTATTATAATTTTAATCAATTCTAATTGAAACTTAATTTTGAAATTTGAATATATTATATTAATAAAAATAATATTTTTATTTCAAATAATTTAAATTCTTTTATATATTTTTTTAAATTTTAAATTTTTATACATTTATTTTACTTTTATTTAATATAGTTACATATTTATTATTAAGGAACATGTGCCAAATGCAGGTGGAATGCCCAGGAATCTTTTCAATATGTTATTAAGTAAGTTTCTATATAAATATTACTTTTTAAAAAATCAACTTAAATTTATAATAAAATTTAATTTTAGAAACTTTGAAAAGACAAATTTAAAACAATATTTACCCACTTTTATTTTTAAATTGATTATTAAAAATAAAAATTATTTATAATATTTAAATATAACAAATCAACTAGTTAGTTCCTAAAAAACTATCAATCAAATTAAAAGTGTATATTCATGTTAAAAAAAAGAGAATAACAAAAAACAACTCAAATATAATACATTTTTATTTAAATATTTATAATAATTAAATATTTTTACAATTTATTAAAAAAATTGTTGTAACATATATGTCTATGAATAGGTATATAGATCAAACTAAATAAATTGGATGAAGAATAAAAAAAAATTAACAAGATAGGATAGGAATAACTCCTTAATTTTTAGAAAGAAACTTTTGTTCTTCAGTAATTTTTTTTTTCTTCCAATAATTAGCTTTTTACCAAACTTCATAAATATTAATGGATGCATATTTAATTTATCTCGTGTCAGCTTCTTTAATTTTCATTGACTTGCCATATTTTCTTTGATTTTTTTATATCAAGATCCGTCAATTTCTTTGTCAAATATTTCAATTCAAGATGAAAATTGACTGATAGTGTCATTATCCCTGTAGACCACGGTATCGTTATTGCATTTTAACTCATACAACAAATTCAAAGTTGAAGTCAACTAAAAAATTTTCTTACGGTGTCGTTATTGCATTTTAAGTCATACAACAAATTTAAAGATGGAGTCAACTAAAAAATTTTCTCACGGTCATTATTGCATTCTAAGTCATACAACAAATTTAAAGTTGGAGTCAACTAAAAAAATTTTCATTGAAAAATATTATTCACAAGAAAAAATTAAAAGATTAAATACTTATCTTCAACACATAATCGTAAAATTACAACCTCCATCTTGTTGTTTTAGTCACGCATCTATTGTATGTCCAACCTAACCACCATTCTCTTTTCAGCATATATATAAAATTAGCTTAACCCGTTCCTCTACTATCCGTATTTTGTTTGGAACTGTTGTTTCAATGGTTAATCCATAAAAAAAATTGAGTACTTGGATGCAGATAAGTTAAAATTATTAGTAGGATTGTCATTGTCACTTTTAGCCAAAAATATATGCCAAGAAAAACCTTTAAAAAAAAAATTTATTTTATTTGATTTTAGAAAGATTGAAAATATGAATAGAGTAATTGTAAACCTTAATTCAGCAACAGGTTATATAATCTTTTCTTACCATTAAATGACATTCATGAAAACAAAATATTTATTATGATATTTTATTATCTAAAAGATTTTTTTTTCTCTTGTTTATTTTATAAATTGCATAAGAATTAATTTAACAAATTTTTTTTATTCTTTCTCATCTTATCTTGTATCTTATAAATGAATGAATTTTTTTAAGAAGATTTTTTTTATCTCTGTTATATTACCTTATATGTTACATATGAGTTATTTTAAGAAGAATTTATTTTTTTATTTTATTTATAGAAAAGAGAGAATTAGTTTAATTATCATTTTAAAAAAAATAAAAATTAAAAAATTTAAAATATCCCATAATCTTAAATAATATAAATTTTAATTTCATTCCTCACTTGTTGTAATTAATACACTAAATATATAATGTAATAAGTATGCACAAAAATTTATTTTTTAAACAATAAGAAGGTTTAGGATTAAATTTCCACTTTTAGTTCTTGCAAAACTAATTAAATCTGAAATTTTGGTTTAAATACTGCAAATCAGATTTAAAGAGGAAAAAATTCTAGACCCCTTTTACAAAAGAGATGTTAGCATATATTAAATGAATTATGTATTTATAATTAATTATTGATTATATTACATGTATAGATAATTATTTTAAAAAAATTAAAAGTATATTTTTATATTTTTTAATATAAAATTAATTAACTTTTATAAATGGTCAGATTATAATTTAATTCAGGATATCAACTTGTTTAAATTTCATATATCTTAAAATCCTAAAAAAACAAGCTACTTCTTTTGAATTAATTTAAAGAACCAAATTTGCGGGATTAACTTCTATAGTTTGTATTTATATAATTATATTTTTATAAAATTGTAATATTTAATATTTTTATAATTTATTTTAAAATTATATATTTTTTAATTTTTAAATATATATTTTATTGATTTAATATATTTATAAGTTTAATAATTTAGATTTATTTAAAGTTATTATTGTGTTTCAAATTTTTTATTTTATAATTTTTTATATAAAATAAGTTTTAATTAAAAAGTAAAGAGATAATAAAATATATATTATTTACTATTTTTTAACTAAAAAAATTAAAAAATCAAATAAATCATATAATCCAATTCAAATCATTTTTACTTATATCAAATCAAATTACACTGCATTTAAAAAATTATTTTAATTGCTCAGATCAAATTACATTAGATTTAAAACTTTATTCTTTGTTTCTAACTAAATTACATAATATTATTATAATTCAATTAGATGACTTTTTTTAAAATTAATTCAAACTGAATAGTAAACATCCACTTTAAAAGGATAACATATAGTTATAAAAATTATAATTAATATTTTTATTTATATTAAAAATTTATTTTTTATGTGACATCTATTATTATTTTTTATTTATGCTAAATATGTAAAATATTTAAAAATTTAAAAAATAATGACATAATTAAAAAAATAATAGTTAATATCTTCAACTTATAAGTAAATAGATATTAATATTCCTTTTTAACCTTAACTTTGTCTTGTACACTTGCATTACAAGGTTTAAGATTATCTTTTCTTAGTTTCAGCCTTTTAATTCATTCAATCCATCTTGTCTCCCATCAGCATTAGCTAGTAGTGCCTGCACTTCCAAGATCTTCATATAAAATCCCTTCTCTCTTTGAGGTTTTTTTTTTCTCCCCTGTATTGCCATGGGTCATTAAAATCCAATTCTACTTTTTATTTTTTACCTTTACCCTTATTCATCATGATGTTTATGATAACATGTAGTTGAAATGTAAAATAAATATTTTTTCTTTAAATATGAGTCTATAGTGATAAAAAAAAATTTACAAATAATTTAAGAAATTAAAATGATAATTTTCCTTGAGACGAAACACCTAGAAATATATTTTTAGATAGCCTTTGAAAAAGATTGGATCCTAATCAATTTTGAACTGGATCCAATCAATAAGATGAGATAGATCGTAAATATTTTTACTTTCAAAATTTCAAAATATAATTTTTTTTAAAATTTATATTTACATTACAATTTTTTTTATATCAAATTTCAACTATTTATATTTTTAAATTATTTTTTAATTTAATTTTTTATTCTTAGATATAAGTTACTTATATTTTTAGTTAAATATTTAAATTAATTATATATTTTCTAAAATATTAAAAATGGTATCTTCATTTTTTATCAAAAATAATTGTAAGAATCATTTTTATTTTCATTAAATAACTTATCCTGCATTAAGCATGTAAATTGGTTTTTTATTTATAACTGACAAATTTTCCATGCATTTTATCAATAAAATTATAAATAAAAATATAATACATAATATTGATGATCATAAAATTGATAAGAATACAATCTAATATACTACTTATGGTTTTCGCATCTTTCAATTTAAAATTTGGTGAAGGTAGATTTTAAAATAATAATTACATCATTTTTTCAATGATTTTAACTGAATAGATTTAAAATTAAAATAATCAATTCACATGTTAAAATATTTTAAATAAATAATTTAATTAATAAGTAAAATAAATTTTAAACATTAATGATCCCAAATATATTATTATATTTGTAACTGCAGGTAAAAAAATACATAGATCAACTTTCAAATATTAAAACGTATTTTTAGTGTTATTTTATTAAAAAATTAGATTTAATTATATTTTTAACTATTTTAAATATTTAAATTTTACTATCCTTATCATATTAGAAAATATAATTAAAATTTAATCTTTTTAAACTTTTATTTTTAATTCATACTTCAGAAAAATTAAAAGCTACTGAAAAATAAAATGTTAGCCCATTTTTGTTAATGGATGTGGTTTAACAAATTAAATTAAAAACTAAAGATAAGAATTTCAAGTTTTATAGAAATTAAAGAAAAAATTTAAAATAATAATAATTAAATTTTAAGCTCTGACAATTGATTTAATTTTTAAAATACATGAAATTATATTAGATTTTTCTAATTTAAAATAAAAATTAAATTTAAAATTTAAATATAAATTAAATTAAAATTATTTTCAAATTTATTTTTTAAAAGTTAAAATTACCTTCAGTAAAAGATATAAATAAAAATTAATTAAAAATAATAAATTTTAAAAATATATTTTTTATTTTTGAATATTCATTTTTTAAAAAATAAATGTAAATAAAAAATAATATTCTATTGAATGTCTTATTTTTATAACATAATCTAAAAAATGTTTAAAATATATAGAAAAAATAGTTTCTGTATTTTAAATAATATTTTACTTTTAAATTTTTTAAAATGCATATAATTAGACAAAGTATTATAGTGTTATGAGTATTTATTAAAAAAAATATTTATATAATATTAATATATTTTAATTTGATGAAAATTTAGTATTTTAGTTTGGTTTAAAGTTTAAAGAAGTTTACTTCGATGAAATAGATTTTTAAATTTTAAATAATATTATAATAAATATATTAAATTTAAGTTATATAATTTTATTAGATTGTATATTTTATAATTAAAATATAAAAAAATTAAATTTTAAAACAAATAAATTATTCTTATTAATAAAAAATATACATTTGATTAATATTTGATTACCTTTGGTTTTGTAAAGCTACTTGTTCATATAAATAAGTTAAGTGTACATATTTTCAATTAAATCATTAAGCATCTAATGCATAATTTATTATATAATTAAGTTAAATGCATATATTTTAAATGATTGAATATTTAATGTACAGTTTTTTTTATTAAAATCTTCAATTGTTTAAGACTATTTATTTTATTTTATTTCCAATATTTACGTATATATTAACCTAAAATCTTATTAAAAATACTTTATTTCAACATGTTAAAATAAAAAACAGTTTAGAATAATATGTTTGTTATAAATTATTTTATAATTATCTCAATTTATTTTAAAAATATTTTTTGTTGATTTATACTTCAAATTTAATTGAAATATTATTATTTAAATATAAATTGTAATGTAAATAAATTTATAATTATTTTAAAAATTAAATTTAAGATAATTTTTAATTAAATAAACATATAAAAAATTTACATTAATAATATATTAAGACTAAAAAGAAAAAATATTATAAAATAATAAATTTTATCTCTTATCCAAAAACTTAAAAATGTGAACAGAAAAATAAAAAAATATTTATATTTATACTAATATCAATAAAAATAATATATTTTAATGTAAACAAATAATTTTCTCAATTTTATTTTTAATGTATGTATAGTATATGATAATAATTTTTAAAAATAATCAAAATATCTAGTCTTTTTAATTTATATTTTATAAATTTATTTTATTCAAATTTAAAAATACTTGTTCATTGTATGTGCATGCAACATAAAAATTCATTATTTATTTTTATATTATAAATTTTAAATTTATTCTTTTAATTTGATAATTTTTAAAATTATTTTTATTTTAATAAATTATAAAAAAACTTTTTTAAATTAAGCATATAATTTTACTTTAATTTTTTATTTTTATTAATAATTTTAATTTCAATATCAATTTAACTGAAATGTTAAATATGAAGAGGTTATATCAAATGAAAATTATTTATTTTTAGATAAATTAAATTTTAAAATATTATTATAATTTTAACTAATTCTATTAAAATTTAGTTTTGAAATTGTAATATATTATTATATGAATAAAATTAATATTTTTAATTTTAAATAATTTAAATTCTTTTTATAATTTTTATTTAATTTCAAATTTTTATACATTAATATATTTTTATTTAAAATAGTTGCATATTTATTATTAAGTAATACGTGCATTGTGCACGTGGAATGCACGGAATCTTTTCAACATGTTATAAAGTAATTTTCTATGTATGCAAATCTGATTACTTTTTAAAAAGATAACTTAAATTTTTAATATAATTTAATTTTTAAAAACTTTAAAAAAATAAATTAAAAACAAAATTTATCTGCTTTCATTTTTAAATTAATTATTAAAAATAAAAATTATTTATAGTATTTATATATAACAAACCAACTAGTCAGGTGCTAAAATACAGCAATCAAATTAAAACTGTATATCCATATCCTACGACTACGGGAAAAAAGTATAATAAAAAAATAACCTAAATATAATGTTGTAAAAATATTTAAATATTTTTATAATTTATTATAAAAATGTTGTAAAGTACATGTTCATAAATGAGTATATTGATTAAACTAAATAAATTGGATGAAGAATAAAAAAAAATTCAACAAAACAGGATAGAAGTAACTTCTTGATTTTCCGAAAGAAGCTTTTGTTCTTTTAGGAGTTTTCCTTCAACAGGTAGTTTTTTACCAATCTTATAAGAAGCATAGGCATCAATGCATGCATATTCAATTTGATCTTGTGTTAGCTCTTTTGATTCCCATTGACTTGTGAATGTTTCCTTTGATTTGATTTTTTCAAATCAAGATCCGTCAATTCCTTTGCCAAATATTTCAATCCTAAAGAAGAAAATCGACCAGGACATTATGTCCTTGCTACTGTGGTCACATCTATGCCGTTATTGCATTATAAGTCATACTCATTTTAAAGTTTTTTAATATCAATCAGAATTCCAACCCTAACAAATTCAAAGTTGGAGTCGACCAGAAAATTACTCAATGATTGAGGAATATTATCCATAAGGGACAATTGAAAAATTAAGCATTTATCTTTGTCACATAATTGTAAAATTGCAACCTTCATCTTGGTTTTTTGATCATGCATCCATTATATGTCCAATCCGACCACCGTTCTCTTTCCATCATGTATTGATGAAATTAGCTTAATTCATTCTTCGACTATCTGTGCTTCGTTAGTAACCGTTGTTTCAATGGTTAATCCATCAAACAAAACTGAGTACTTGCATGCTAATGAGTTAAAATTCTTGGTAAGGTTGTTATTGTCACTTTTAGCTGTAAACATCTTCCAATAAAACCTTTGAAAAGAGAATACATTTTATTTGATATAAAAAAATTTAGAAATATGAATAGTGTAAACATCTTCCAAGGAAACCTTTAAAAAGAGAATACATTTGATTTGATCTAAGAAAATTTGGGAATCTGAATAGTGTAAACATCTTCCAAGTAAAACCTTTGAAAAGAGAATACATTTTATCTGATCTAAGAAGATTTGGGAATATGAATAGAGTGATAGATGAACTTTAGTTTACAGTTAGGACAAGTTATATAATATTTTTCTATCATTAAATGATATTCATGAAAAAAAAATATTTGTTATGATATTCTATTATTTAGAAAGATTTTATTTTTTTTTCTCTCTCATTTATTTTATATATTCTATATGGTTTAATTTTAAATAAAATTCTTTTTATTCTTTCTTATCTTATCTTATATATTATAAATGAATAAATTATTTTAAAAAGATTTTTTTATCTCTAATATCTTATCTTATATGTTATATATGTGTTATTCTAAGAAAAATTTCTTTTTTTTTATTTTATTTACGAAGGAGAAAGGATTAGTTTAATTATCATTTAAAATTTTTTTATAAAAATTTAAAATATCCCATGATCTTATATAAAATAATTTTTAATTTATTTTTTATTCATTATATCTAATGCACTAAATATACAATATAATAACTGTAAAACAATTTGTTTTAATATAAACAATAAGAAGGTTTAGGATTAAATTTCCATTTTTTGTGCATGCAAAACTATTTAAATGTGAAAATTTGGTTCAAATACTGCAAATCAGATTTTAAGAGGAAAAAAATTCTAGGTCCCTTTTATCAACAGAGATGCTAGCATGAATTATATATTTATAATTAATTATTGATTATATGCATATAATTATTTTTAAAAAATTAAAAAGTATATTATTATATTTTTTAATATAGAATTAATTAATTCTTATAAATGGTCAAATTATAATTTAATTCAGAATATAAATTTGTTAAAATTACATATATCTTAAAATCTTAAAAAACAAGCTACTTCTCTTCAATTAATTCAAAAAACTAAATTTTCTTGTACGTAGTTTTATTTGTAAAGTTAACTTCTATAGTTTTTATTTATATAATTATATTTTTATAAAATTGTAATATTTAATATTTTTATAAATTCTTTTAAAATTATACCTTTTATTAATTTTTAAAGATATATTTTATTGATTTAATATATTTATAAGTTTAATAATTTTATATTAATTTAAAGTTATTATTGTGTTTCAAATTCTTCATTGTATAATTTTCATATAAAATCAGTTTTAATTAAAAATTGAAGAGATAATAAAATATATATTATTATTTTTTAACTAAAAAAATTAAAAAATCAAATCAAATCATCTAATTCAATTCAAATCATTTTTACTCTTATCAAGTCAAATTACCTTGGATTTAAAACTTTATTTTAATTGCTCAGATCAAATTACATTTGATTTAAAACTTTATTCTTTGATTCTAACTAAATTACGTTATATTATTACAATTCAATTAGATAACTTTTTTTAAAATTAATTCAAACTCATAAACATCCGGCCTTAAAAGGATGGCCTTAAAAGGATAACATATAGTTATAAAAATTATAATTAATATTTTTATTTATATTAAAAATTTATTTTTTATGTGACATCTGTTATTATTTTTTATTTATGCTAAATATGTAGAATATTTAAAAATTTAAAAATAATGACATAATTAAAAAAAATAATAGTTAATATCTTCAACTTATAAGTAAATAGATATTAATATTCCTTTTTAACCTTAACTTTGTCTTGTACACTTGCATTACAAGGTTTAAGGTTATCTTTTCTTAGGTTTCAGCCTTTTTTAACTGCATTACAAGTTATCTTTTCTTAGGTTTCAGCCTTTTTTAATTCATTGAATCCATCTTGTCTCGCATCAGCATTAGCTAGTAGTGCCTGCACTTACAAGATCTTCATATAAAATCCTTTCTCTCTTTGAGTTTTTATTTTTCTCCTCTAGACTGCCATCAATGGGTCATTAAAATTCAATTTTACTTTTTATTTTTTACTTTTACCCTTATTCATGATGTTTATGATAACGTGTAGCTGAAATGTAAAATAAATATTTTTTCTTTAAATATAAGTCTATAATGATAAAAAAAAATTACAAATAATTTAAGAAATTAAAATGACAATTTTCCTTGAGTTAAAACACCTAAAAATATATTTTTAGATAACCTTTGAAAAAGACTGGATACTAATCAATTTTGAACTGGATCCAATCAATAAGAGGAGATAGGTCGTAAATATTTTTACTTTGGAAATTTCAAAATATAATTTTTTTTAAAAATTTATATTTACATTACAATTTTTTTATATCAAATTTCAACTATTTATATTTTTAAATTATTTTTTAATTTAATTTTTTATTCTTAGATATAAGTTACTTATATTTTTAGTTAAATATTTAAATTAATTATATATTTTATAAAATATTAAAAATATATTTTTCTAAAAATTAAAAATATATAAAGCATTTTATGATTACTAATCATCATGCTATACTCAATTGTTGTCTATATCTTAAAATAATCCATCTTCATAAAATGACATCTTCATTTTTTATCAAAAATAATTGTAAGAATCATTTTTATTTTCATTAAATAACTTATCCTGTATTAAGCATGTAAATTGGTTTTTTATTTATAACTGACAAATTTTCCATGCATTTTATCCATAAAATTATAAATAAAAATATAATACATAGTATTGATGATCATAAAATTGATAAGAATACAATCTAATATACTACTTATGGTTTTCGCATCTTTCAATTTAAAATTTGGTGAAGGTAGATTTTAAAATAATAATTACATCATTTTTTTCAACGATTTTAACTGAATAGATTTAAAATTAAAATAATCAATTCACATGTTAAAATATTTTAAATAAATAATTTAATTTATAAGTAAAATAAATTTTAAACATTAATGATCCCAAATATATTATTATATTTGTAACTGCATGTAAAAAAATACATAGATTAACTTTCAAATATTAAAACGTATTTTTAGTGTTATTTTATTAAAAAATTAGATTTAATTATATTTTAAACTATTTTAAATATTTAAATTTTACTATCCTTATCATATTAGAAAATATAATTAAAATTTGATCTTTTTAAACTTTTATTTTTAATTCATGCTTTAGAAAAATTAAAATCTACTGAAAAATAAAATGTTAGCCCATTTTTGTTAATGGATGTGGTTTAACAAATTAAATAAAAAAACTAAAGATAAGAATTTCAAGTTCTATATAAATTAAAGAAAAAATTTAAAATAATAATAATTAAATTTTAAGCTCTAACAATTGATTTAATTGTTAAAATACATGAAATTATATTATATTTTTCTAATTTAAAATAAAAATTAAATTTAAAATTTAAATATAAATTAAATTAAAATTATTTTCAAATTTATTTTTTAAAAGTTAAAATTACCTTCAGTAAAAGATATAAATAAAAATTAATTAAAAATAATAAATTTTAAAAATATATTTTTTATTTTTGAATATTCATTTTCTAAAAAATTAATGTAAATAAAAAATAATATTCTATTGAATGTCTTATTTTTATAACATAATCTAAAAAATGTTTAAAATATATAAAAAAAATAGTTTCTGTATTTTAAATAATATTTTACTTTTTAATTTTTTAAAATGCATATAATTAGACAAAGTATTATAATATTATGACTATTTATTAAAAAGAATATTTATATAATATTAATAGATTTTAATTTGATGAAAATTTAGTATTTTTTTTTGGTTTAAAGTTTAAAGAAGTTTACTTCGATGATATAGATTTTTAAATCTTAAATAATATTATAATAAATATATTAAATTTAAGTTATATAATTTTATTAGATTGTATATTTTATAATTAAAATATAAAAAAATTAAATTTTAAAACAAATAAATTATTCTTATTAATAAAAAATATACATTTGATTAATATTTACCTTTGGTTTTGTAGAGCTACTTGTTCATATAAATAAGTTAAGTGTACATATTTTCAATTAAATCATTAAGCATCTAATGCATAATTTATTATATAATTAAGTTAAATGCATATATTTTAAATGATTGAATATTTAATGTATAGTTTTTTTTTATCAAAATCTTCAATTGTTTAAGACTATTTATTTTATTTTATTCCCAATATTTACGTACATATTAACCTAAAATCTTATTAAAAATACTTTATTTCAACATGTTAAAATAAAAAACAGTTTAGAATAATATGTTTGTTATAAATTATTTTATAATTATCTCAATTTATTTTAAAAATATTTTTTGTTGATTTATACTTCAAATTTAATTGAAATATTATTATTTAAATATAAATTGTAATGTAAATAACTTTTATAATTATTTTAAAAATTAAATTTAAGATAATTTTTAATTAAATAAACATATAAAAAATTTACATTAATAATATATTAAGACTAAAAAGAAAAAATATTATAAAATAATAAATTTTATATCTTACCCAAAAACTTAAAAATGTGAACAGAGAAATAAAAAAAATATCTATATTTATACTAATATCAATAAAATTAATATATTTTAATTTAAACAAATTATTTTCTCAATTTTATTTTTAATGTATGTATAGTATATGATAATAATTTTTAAAAATAATCAAAATATCTAGTCTTTTTAATTTATATTTTATAAATTTATTTTATTCAAATTTAAAAATACTTGTTCATTGTATGTGCATGTAACATAAAAATTCATTATTTATTTTTATATTATAAATTTTAAATTTATTCTTTTAATCTGATAATTTTTAAAATTATTTTTATCTTTAATAAATATAAAAAAACTTTTTTAAATTAAGCATATAATTTTACTTTAATTTTTTATTTTTATTAATAATTTTAATTTCAATATCAATTTAACTGAAATGTTAAATATGAAGAGGTTATATCAAATGAAAATTATTTATTTTTAGATAAATTAAATTTTAAAATATTATTATAATTTTAATTAATTCTATTAAAATTTAATTTTAAAATTTTAATATATTATTATATAAATAAAATTAATATTTTTAATTTTAAATAATTTAAATTCTTTTTATAATTTTTATTTAATTTTAAATTTTTATACATTAATATATTTTTATTTAAAATAGTTGCATATTTATTATTAAGTATTACGTGCATTGTGCACGTGGAATGCATGGAATCTTTTCAACATGTTATAAAGTAATTTTCTATGTATGCAAATCTGATTACTTTTAAAAAAGTTAACTTAAATTTTTAATAAAATTTAATTTTTAATAACTTTAAAAAGATAAATTAAAAACAAAATTTATCTGCTTTTATTTTTGAATTAATTATTAAAAATAAAAATTATTTATAGTATTTATATAGAACAAACCAACTAATCATATGATAAAATCCAGCAATCAAATTAAAATTGTATATCCATATCCTACGATAAAAGAGGATAATAGAAAAACAACCCAAATATAATGTTGTAAAAATATTTAAATATTTTTACAATTTATTATAAAAATGTTGTAAAGTACATGTCCATAAATAAGTATATGGATTAAACTAAATAAATTGGATGAAGAATAAAAAAAAAATTCAACAAAATAGGATAGAAGTAGCTTCTTGATTTTCCGAAAGAAGTTTTTGTTCTTTGAGGAGTTTTTCTTCAATAAGTAGTTTTTTACCAATCTTATAAGAAGCATAGGCATCAATGCATGCATATTCAATTTGATCTTGTGTTAGCTCTTTTGATTCCCATTTACTTGTGCATATTTCCTTTGATTTTTTCATATCAAGATCCGCCAATTCCTTTGCCAAATATTTCAATCCTAAAGAAGAAAATCGACCAGGACATTGTGTCCTTGCCACTGTGGCCACATCTGTGCCGTTATTGCATTCTAAGTCATACTCATTTTTAAGTTTTTTAATATCAAGCAGAATTCCAACCCCAACAAATTCAAAGTTGGAGTCAAACAGAAAAGTCCTCAATGACTGAGGAATATTATCCATAAAGGACAATTGAAGAATTAAGCATTTATCTTCGACACATAATTGTAAAATTGCAACCTTCATCTTGTTGTTTTGATCACGCATCCATTCTGTGTCCAATCCGACCACCGTCCTCTTTCCATCATGTATTGATGAAATTAGCCTAATCCATTCTTCGACTATATGTGCTTCGTTAGTAACCGTTGTTTCAATGGTTAATCCATCAAACAAAACTGAGTACTTGCATGTTGATGAGTTAAAATTCTTGGTAAGGTTGTTATTGTCACTTTTAACTGTAAACATCTGCCAAGGAAAACCTTTGAAAAGAGAATACATTTTATTTGATCTAAGAAAATTTAGGAATATGAATAGAGTAAACATCTTCCAAAAAAAACCTTTGAAAAGAGAATACATTTTGTTTGATCTAAGAAGATTTGGGAATATGAATAGAGTGATAGATGAACTTTAGTTCATAGGACAAGTTATATAATATTTTTCTATCATTAAATGATATTCATGAAAAAAAATATATTTATTATGATATTTTATTATTTAAAAAGATTTTATTTTTTCTCTCTCTCATTTATTTTATATATTCTATATGGTTTAATTTTAAAAAAATTTCCTTTTATTCTTTCTTATCTTATCTTATATATTATAAATGAATAAATTATTTTAAAATTTTTTTTTATCTGTAATATCTTATCTTATATGTTACATATGTGTTATTCTAAGAAAAATTTCTTTTTATTTTATTTTATTTACGAAGGAGAAAGGATTAGTTTAATTATCATTTAAAATTCTTTTATAAAAATTTAAAATATCCCATGATCTTATATAAAATAATTTTTAATTTCATTTTTTACTCATTATATCTAATGCACTAAATATATAATATAACTGTAAAAAATTTTATTTTAATGTAAACAATAAGAAGGTTTAGGATTAAATTTCCATTCTTGTGCATGCAAAACTATTTAAATGTGAAAATTTGGTTTAAATACTGCAAATCAGATTTTAAGAGGAAAAAAATTCTAGGTCTCTTTTATCAACAGAGATGCTAGCATGCATATTAAATGAATTATATATCTGTAATTAATTATTGATTATATGCATATAATTATTTTTAAAAAATTAGAAAGTATATTTTTATATTTTTTAATATAGAATTAATTAATTCTTATAAATGGTCAAATTATAATTTAATTCAGGATATAAATTTGTTAAAATTACATATATCTTAAAATCTCAAAAAACAAGCTACTTCTCTTGAATTAATTCAAAAAACTAAATTTGCGTGTGCGTAGTTTTATTTGTAAAGTTAACTTCTATAGTTTGTATTTATATAATTATATTTTTATAAAATTGTAATATTTAATATTTTTATAATTTATTTTAAAATTATATCTTTTATTAATTTTTAAAGATATATTTTATTGATTTAATATATTTATAAGTTTAATAATTTTATATTAATTTAAAGTTATTATTGTGTTTCAAATTCTTCATTGTATAATTTTCATATAGAATCAGTTTTAATTAAAAATTGAAGAGATAATAAAATATATATTATTATTTTTTAACTAAAAAAATTAAAAAATCAAATCAAATCATCTAATTCAATTCAAATTATTTTTACTGTTATCAAGTCAAATTACCTTGGATTTAAAACTTTATTTTAATTGCTCAGATCAAATTACATTTGATTTAAAACTTTATTATTTGATTCTAACTAAATTACGTTATATTATTACAATTCAATTAGATGACTTTTTTTAAAATTAATTTAAACTGAATCATAAACATCCGGCCTTAAAAGGATAACGTATAGTTATAAAAATTATAATTAATATTTTTATTTATATTAAAAATTTATCTTTTATATGATATCTATTATTATTTTTTATTTATGTAAAATATTTAAAAATTTAAAAAATAATGACATAATTTAAAAGATAATAGTTAATATCTTCAACTTAGAAATAAATAGATATTAATATTTTCTTTTTTAACCTTAACTTTGTCTTGTACACTTGGATTCCAGGTTTATGATTATCTTTTCTTATATTCCAGCCTTTTAATTCATTGATTCCATCTTGTCTCACATCACCATTAGCTAGCGCTGCCTGCCATCAATGGGTCATTGAAATCCAATCATACTTTTTGTTTTTACTTTTTATCCTCATTTACTATGTCTATGACATCTAGGTGAAGTGTAAAATAAATGTTTTTTTTTTTTTAAATATGGACCTACAGTGGTAAAAAAAATTGTAAATAATTTAAAAAATTAAAATGACAATTTTTCATATTTTAATTAAAAACTAACTATAGGGGAATCTCACATAAATGATAAAGGATAGCTGAACTTTTTTTTTTAAAATTATGTGACAAATATGCAATTAAAATTCATTCATCCATTGAACAGGAACTTTGTCAAGTTTAACATATCTATGGCAGATTACTTTGAGCTTGAGAGAACAAACACAAATGAAACCAACGTTAAACGTTTGATGTGGTTTTATGATTAGACAACGTTGAATTATACCTTATAACAAAATATGTTTCAATATAACAAAACATGTAAGCAGAAAATTAACCTTTGGATCTCTTTCAAGTTTTAAATGATTAATGACCCATAAGTCCCCTGTCTAACAAATATCCAAAAAGTTGTGCCCTTTTCTTGAGTCATTAGCATTGAACGGCAATGTTGCTATAATGCTAACGCTCAGAAATTATAAGGGACTCTAGTCTCAGATGCTTCGTAACTTATATTGGTATTAATTATATATGGTCTGTAAATTTTATATGGAATTTAGTAAAAAAAAAAAAATAGAATCAATGAGGCTATAGATGGAAAAAAAATAATAAAAACCTTTCATTTTAAATGAGTTTCACTGAAGTATAAATCCAAGGTAAAAAGCTTATCAAATAACGTGTTAAAAAACTACCACATACCGCTCAGCATACTCTCTTCAACTTATTTTGTTGGCATACAATTGTAATCTAGGACCTCTTAACCCATGCAGAACTAACTATAGTTTTTTTTTTTTTTTTTTTCATTACATAAATTAGCACTCCTTAGAGGCTTTTCCTTATAAGAAAATTTCTTCATTAATTAGTATTCTGAAACTGGATCCCAAGAAAAGATTAGTATTGAAGAAAGAGAAGCCTAGGCGTGTGCAAACTGAACCCACTGAGACATGCTTGGAATATCACCATTCACAACAGTGAGCAAGTAATAACCAGAAGGTGCAACATGGGGTGATGGCGGTGCTTCTAAGACTGCAACCACCCACCCATCACCACTTCTAACCAAGCTTTTGCATCTCAGCTTGAGCACCCTCTGATTCATGGCAAAAGAATGAGTTGTAAACGGTGGCGCATAGGCACTAAACATCACCTCATTGCTAGGCCTCTTTCCCAACAAGAACCTAACTCTAAATTCTCTCCCATATCCAATTGTATGATGAATGACACCACCACTATATTCTATGGTCAAGTTACTTGGTCTCCATTTATGGTACCTTCTGTCCATGTAGTGTGGAACAAATGCTTGAAGTCTCAATTCAGTTGGGTATGGCACATTGTGAAAAGTGTACTTCGCATGAGGGTTGCTGCCTGCAACCAAGACCCTGCCATCAGGAAGAAGAGTTGCTGATGAGTGATACATTCTGGCTATCTTGGTGGACCTAAGGACTGTGAACCTTTTTCCTAGTCTTTTCTTTGGACTATAAAGATAAGGTTCAAGAGAAGCATTTCTAGCATTGCCATATCCTGCACAACCATGTTTAGCTCCATTTATAATCAGGATGTTACCAGTAGGGAGAATTAGCATGTCATTTAGGAGACGTGGTTTAGGCATGTACTCCATATTCCACTTGTTCTTGTTCCCTGTGATCATCATTCTCCCACATGATCTTAAACCTTCTAGGAATCTTCCTTGACGAGCTGCTTTAAATGCTCCAGTAGCTGAACCTCCACATACCATAACTTCCACCTTTTGGAAGTTATCTCTATGATCCAATGGAAGCAACACTGATGAGGCAGAGCTTGGGTAGTTTCTTGACCCTTCTCCTGGAATCCGAGGAAAGGTCTTGATCACTTTGTTTCGTCTCAAGTTAAGTAGGATGGAATCACGGTTAGCAAAGATGAACAAGTTTCCATCTGATGAAAGATGAAGGAAGGGATAGAGATTGTTCCCTCTTGCATTCCTGTCATTGGTTTGGTGCAAGAATGGAAGGACAAAAGATTTTTCACCAGGACTAGTTTTTGGTACAAATTCATAAGTGAAAACTTTTCTTCCACCAACAACAACCACCCTATCATGCTCTGGTAGTATTTGACTAGAAGCATACCACCTTTCATCAGATAGGAATTTCTTTGATTGTATCCAGTCACATTGGTGACCCTCACAAGGCCTATAGATTCTAACCCTTTTGGCACCCTTGCCATATCCACCTGTTTGTAAAAGTGTGCCATTGCTCAGGAATGAACCTGAGGAACACCAAGGGTCAGTATCAAGCCTCAAAGGTCTAACTTCGTTGGCACCAATGTCATACTCAACAGAGTGAGCATAACATGTTGAGTCCAACAAATCATTGTGGTTTCCGGTGCATCGGGTTCCATTGAAGCGTCTGCGAAGCTGGTAACCCGATTGGCCGGCTCCGGTTTGATCAAACATTATGACTGTGTTTTTGTAAGTTAAAGCCATATGCATTCCAACCACACCAGTGCTTTTAAGTAGCAGTTGCCATTCCCCTTTTCTTTCCTCGGAGGATCTCACATTGGCACCATTACCGAATCCAAAACAAACCAAGAAAAATAGGATAGTGATCATGATTTTTCTGCAGGACAGAAAGAACTTGTTTTCACTCGCCATGCGATAGCAAGAAGGTGATGGTTTACAAGATCCAAGGGAGGATCCTTTTATAGCACTATGTTTTGCTTGGAGCCAACTTAGTAGCAGTCACACACTTGAAAGGGTGCAATCAATTTGGCAAAATTTTAGTCAGTTCATTCTGAAATGTGCAAGATAAAAAAATTTCCTGCAAGTTTTGCTACGAGGGAAGTTCATAGCTTGTATGATAACATTTGAGTTATTTGTTAGATACAAATGAGTCGGGTTCATGCAAGAATGGATTCAATTTACTAGTGACTATCTTCCCTGTTTTTTTTGTCCCACATCACAATCTTTTAATGTGATTACTTTTTTTTTGGAAAGAGAATGAAGTTCTTGCTCTTTTAATATAAGGATATATTAAAGAACAGGTTCTAAGTTACATTTCTTATATTTTAGAATGTATATTACAACTAACTTCTTTTTCTTTTTACATGAAATGGCCATAATTAATAAGACTGACATCTTTTTTTCCCACTTAGATCAATTGTAGTGTAATATAGAACTGACCTAAATCTCTAAAAGTGATGGTTAAATAAAAAGAGTTGTATTGCTCTTGCGATTAGTAAGTTAATTGAGAAGATACTACATTAGTTTAAAGTAGAGATGTTTAGAAAACAAACTATTCTATTTCACACCACCTAACTAAATCCCAAAAAATTGAAATGAAAAAAAATTAAAAACCGTAATTATCCATATATTTTAATTTTATTTACTTATTTTAATAACTAGTAAATATATTTTTTATTTTAAATATTTTAACCATATTGTTTTATTTACCAAAAGCTTCTCATTTTTTATGATTATGAATTGTGAACGTTTTTATTATATATTTTACTTTTCTTATAATTTTAAACATAACATCTGATATTTTTGTTATATGAATATTTTTAAAACAAAATAAAAATGAAAACAACCAAACTAAATGAATTAGTTACAAATTTGATTTAATTTTATAATATATTTTTATCAAGCTGAACCAAATTATAAGTATTTTTATAATTAATTTAAATAATTTTTATTTTTAAAACTAAATCAAACCGGACTGCAAATATTCCTAATTGAAAGTGGAAACCTAATAAGCTCATTATGCAATTGTTTATTTATTCATCCCCAAAAGCAAGGGCACTTTGTTAACAAATCGAAAGTGAGACGGACAAAGGTGCGCCCCCGGGAAAACTACCAGCTTGTCTAACTCAGCCTGTGGTTTTCTTCAGGTTCCCAACGCTAACGCAATTACACACGAAAAGCTCGAGACACAAACTTTATTTCAGTCATTGCAGACGAGAACAAATAAGAGATTTGCAACAAGGCACATGATCATGAAATAGGAATATTTAGAAACCTGTCTTAAACCACATAACCAAATTAAAAAGGTTAAAAACTAAAAATAAAAAATTAATAATCTTAGAATACAAAACTGAACAATGTATAATACATATATTCTAATTTGATATTGAATTCTAAAATAAAATTAATATTAAAATGCTTAAGTTATCATATCTACTATAAATATATATTTTATTTACTATAAACTTCCCTATTTTTCATTATAGATTCTAAACATTTTTTTTGTTACATTCTCTCCTTTTCTTATCGTTTTGAACACAATATTCCATATTTATTTGTTAGTATTTTTATTGCTTATTATTTTAAACAATGTTAGAAAACCAAAATATCTGAATCAAATCAAGTCATTAAAGATTAGTTTGATTTGATTTTCATAACATATTCCAACAAAATTGAATCAAACCACAAATATTTGTAATAATATGATTGAATTTTTTTTTTATTTTAGAACTGAACCAAATGGAACCGCAAACAACCTTGTCATGAAACAAGCCAACATCTAGAGGCATGGAGCATTATATTTATGAATTGCCACAAAATTAATATGATATAACACCGCAGAATCCAACTCTAGCATAAAATGTGCTCAAAGCATAGACTTGAATAGATAAATACCAAAAGTATTTACAATGCGGAGAGCTAATAAGCAAACCTCTTCCACCGGTCCTCCCTCATCAACAAGAAGTTCGCATAGAAGCCGGTTTCATACCTCCATGAAAACTCATGAACAAGTTTTCAGAGATGTCTTCTAATAAAGCTTTATTCTAGTATCTATGGTACTCCTGCAAATGGGGCATAACTCAAGACCTTGTCCGCAGTCACAGCACGTCTGCAAATTAATAAACATGATTCACATAACTAATAGGCATTCAATCATTATTGATATATGTGAAGGGCAAAAAAGTGAAACTGCCCAGCTTCCTTACCTGATGCCCGCAACCAAAGGCCATATCCTTAGGATTGGTGATGCAAATGGGACAAACCTGCAAGGATTACATAACAGAATAGTTTATACTTTATAGTGTTTGAGTTTGATTATATCATGTACATTAAAGTCTACTTTTGAGTGCCATTGTGAACCACAATGACAAGGAGATAGACACGCTATTGCAGTGACAGTAAACTAGAGGAAAAACCAACAGTAAGAGAAGGCAAAGAGTTGAAGTACCTGATTATCCGAAGCAGAACTTACAGGAGGGTTTGTGCTAACATCATGTCTGCAAGATGGTGCACTGGGACAAAAACTGTTTTGACGTGAAGTTTTTGGGGAGTTGAAAGATGCTGCACCATATTGAGGTGGTGGTAGAGGAATCCTGTCTATATCTTTCCCTCTGCGAGCACTGTTCAAAAAATAATACAGGTTAAATGGCTTCATAAAGAGATGCTATATCCAATGTAACAAAGCCAACAAAGAAAAGAACTCAACAGTCATTACCCCAATATATTAAGCTCAAGAGTTGCCTTGTACTGGGAGGGTATTTCCATCAAGGCGGAAAGTGCAAATTCTGCTTCTTTTCTAGCACGATCCATGTTCTTGGACATTATTTCTGTGAAATTCACAAACTAGAAAAGACGAAAGAAAGAAAAGAAAATTCATGTTTAGAATTGTTAAAGAGCATAAACAGAACATGCTCTATAGATGCGGCAGAACTGAGAACTTTTGAACAGGAGATAGATGCCTGGAAATTATCAAATGCTCGAGCAGGGATGTTGTCGTCAAATTCTTTCATCATATCCCATGGCCCATCTCCAACTCCAACTAATATGATTGACAAGGGATATTCACTGGGAATAAAACACATTTTCGTTTGGTGATGACAATAAACAATTTAGAAATATGATAGCCAAGATAAGGAATAAAGCAACAGTGACAGATACCTAGCTTTCACAATAGCTTCCACAGTATTTTTTTCTTGTGCACTCAACTGCCCACGCTCGGTGTCAACACTTCTCGTCACCTGCAACAAGTTGACAATACTCAACATCAATTCATTAATCATGCTTAGTCTCCAACTGCTAATTTATGGCCACTGGCAAGCAAGCTCACACAATGCCATGCCAGTAAGTTGCTAAGCTAATACCATCTTAAGATTCTTGATAGTTCCATATGAAAACTACATTCTCACTTTGATTTCAATGTCATTTAGCATAGCAACCACATCTGACAACTAAACCTTAGACCTTCAAAGTTAATATAAAACAGTGTATTTCCTGTAAAACAATTTCAATTTAGATCAAAATTAAGTGATAAAAGCAACCAATTACCCAATGAGCTAACCTTGTTCTGAAAGATATACTGCTTTTTGGATTAGTACAACCAGAGAGAGATAGGGTATGCTGAGGGGAAACAACATACTTACAAGTAATTATTTTTTTCATGATAAACCTTGGTTCCCTTAACAAATTATTGTTTCCATTCCCCCCCCCCCCCCCAAAATAAAATTCTTTGGCTCCACCACAGACCCATAAATGTTGCATTCACTTGGTTACTTAACCATAAACAAGTGTCAAGTTATTGTATATTTATGGAACCCCCCCCCCCCCTCCACACACACACACACAAAGCAAAGGAAAAGCATCAAATATAAAAATAAAAAAAAATCCTGTGCAAGCAATTTGGTTTAATTTTTATTATATACACTAATTAGATAATAGTAAAAATAATTTTTAACTTCAATTCAGACAATGCTCTACCTGCCCATCTGCTATAATCAATAAGACATGGTATTGGCCTCCACTTTGTTCCACTAAGGTGATTGCCATCTCAATGACTGGGGCAAATGATGTTGGTCCTGCCATGAGTTAGGGGCAAAAAAACAGCATTAGAAAAGAGATGATAAAAAACACAAAGAAAAAAGGAAATGAAGTTTGGTCAATGTTCCAACACCTGCAAGCTTTAATTGAGGAACCAATTCCTTATACCGTGCCAACACTTCTTCAAATCCATGACAAAATCTGTCATCAGGATAGAAACTAAAAACTTCCTGGTCATGTGTTGATGCTGCCAACATGAAACCCAAACACAATATAACTCACCTGGACATTAGATTAGATTCTAAAGAATGAGTTTATTTCATAAGAATTTCTCAAATTACCATCTCCAAAACCAAAACAGGGAATTAAGTTATCCTCATCAAAGGTAGATAACGTTTTCCCAATGATAGATATAGCTTGTTCATATGGATTTTGTTCATGACTGATGTGATGCAGGCATCTCCTTTGAAATGACCTTCCACCTAATACAAGGGCAAGTTATGCAATGCATGTTAACACAATTACAAGGGAGAGAAAATGAAGATAATTAGTCAAACAAAGCAAAACCTGTCCATTCATTGCTCTTTGTAAAATCAATACCAACGATGAGATTGGAAGACTCTAGGCCAGCATTTGCAAGAGCATCAGTTACCTTCCAATGTGCAAAATTTTCAGAATTCCACATAAACATAAGAATTTAAAATGATTACTGTGTAGTACCAAAAGTCAGCATAGTAATCTAACATTTAGTCATTCACATTCCTCCAAATAGAACAAAATTACATGAAACTAATAGCAAGACATGAACATTGGCTAAAAATGACGATCCATGAACTAAAAGACACCTATAAAACTAGCAGCAAACAGACAACAGAAGGAAATATTTCTAATAGCAAGCAATTAGTCACCATCTTTACAATGACAGATAACAGTTAAAAAAGAAAAATGGTTACAAGATCAAGAAAAGAAAATGTTCTCTCAGCTTGTTCCAATTCCAAATGATTCAAGACCTGAACTGAGATAGGCTCTTGTTTCTCAAACCTCAGAGCTCAAACTCAAAATGCAGGGACAATCTGATTCAGTATAACAGATTCTACAAAGACATTGCAAACACATGACCCAAGATGTTCTGCTTTTAAGCCACTTCATACATTGAGAATGAGGGAACATAAAAAAAAAAAAAAGTTACCTGTTCCAAGCTAATATAATTATCACCTATCCTTGAATACTTCCTATCTGACCTCTTTCCTTGCTCTGGAGCACGTCCACCACCATAGGTTTCAGATGAATGCCCATAATGCCCAACAGAAGCATGATCTTGGCTTTGTGGCAAATAAGGTGATTGATACTGAGGAAAAAATCTTGAGGATGAACGTTGCCTAGAACTCCTCCGTTTTGAAATTGATCCACCCATAAATTCTTTATCCTGAAGAAACTCAGCAGCCCCATAAAAGCATTCAAATCAAATCTCTGAGAACTGTACTTATTCATGTTCAACACAATAATTAAGTTACTCCTCTAATCTGCATTTTAAACCACTCACATTGGTTTTAATTCTCCCACTTCACTCAGTATTCTTTTCTTTTTTTTTAACCCAGATTAATATCTAAAAACAAGAGCCCTATTTTGCAAAGTAAACAGCATTCCACATCAGAAATTGAATGAGAAATGTAAGAAGAAAAATGATACCTTGAAGGGGAAAGAGGGAGTGAGAGAGAGTGAGGAAGTGGGAGTTGAAGAGCATAAAGGTGGAAGGTGGGCGTGTCAGTATCAATGGTAGTGATTGATAAATGGTAACAATTGGATATGGTGGTTGATGTTGCTGAAAGGTGAAGAGTGAAGGTTGTTTCCAGGAAGTTTCTCTCTCTTTCTCTATCACTTGCACCCACTTTAGCCAAAACTTGATTGATTGATAAATGTTTGGTGCTTGGTTGTTTTAGCCCCAAACTCACAAACGCGTTGCTTAACACTGTAATCATAGGTTAATCAAAAATACTAATTACTATTTCAACAATATTGATTTAAGTTAAAAATATAATTTTTTAATTGATTTTTAAAATTGTTGATTAAGAAAATTTTAAATTAATTTATGGGTTTAGTTTTAGTTAAGTAAAAATTATGTTACATGTTATCGTAAGTTACTTAACTTTTTAATAAATAATTGATTTATGTAATATATATTTGATTTTTTTATATTATCTTTGTAAAGGATACTTTAGAGAAAAAAAAGTTACTTAGAATTAAATTTTTAAAATATAAATATAAATATAAATATCAACTTTTAGAAAGAAAATATCTTCTTTATCCTGCTCTCCTAAAAGAGCAATTACTTTATCTCGTGTTAGATTTAAATAATAAGATCATAAGATCACGAATCACTAGCTTTGATGGGATATCAAAATATTATATACAAGCACACGAAATCATTTTGCTTTAGTTATCCCATGTTTATATATAATGCTAATTGTTTTACTTATTAACATTACCTTTAGTTAGCAATATACATGGAATATGGATTAATGTTGGAGAGAGAAATGTTAATACCAATTTTCCATATATTTTTAAAAATTTAATTAAAACTACATTATTTTTATTAAATAAGAAGTGAATTTCATTATATTGAAAGTGAGATTTATATAATATGATAAAATTTTCATGATTTTAAATGTATAGAAAATATATTGAAAAAATGTGATGGTAGTATCTTTTATTAGATTAGTTCGTGCATGTTTTGAAATTATGTTTAAAAAATTATTTTAAAATAAATTGAACAAAAATTAAAGAAATAATTTGGCTTTATTGCAATAAAAAAAGAAGTTAACTTGACTATCTAAGGAAGGTGTAAAATCGTCAAACTTAATCATTTACCGGTTTAGTTGGATAGCAATATACCAGGGGCGAAATTGTTTGTTTTTGGATTTGTCGTGTATTGGGTATTGCAGGGATTATCAATTATGATTGAGATCGGTGACAGAGTGCATGGTACCACTGTTCACCAACAGCTCATCCATTGGCATATAGTTGTCATAGTGGGAGTGGCTAAGAAGACAATGCCCAGTTTATACGCAAGAAATAAATTAAGCTCAATAGGTTTTTTTAAAAAAATTCAAAGAAGTTTTCGACTTATAATCTTTTATTTTACTTTTCGTTATTCTTCCTTTGTTTCAAATTTAACATCGAAATATCACTAAAAATTTTAATAGAAATTAATAATTTATTATAAAATTTAAAATTTAAATTTAAAAAATTATTTGAATATTTTTATAAAAAATAGATTTTAAAACTTTTAATATATTAAAATAAATAATTTTAGTAAAATATTAAAAATTCAGAAATATTTTCATGACTTCTTTCTTTATCTTACTATATTTATTATGGTATTTTATTTTCATTTTATAAATTTTAAATTTTAAAATTTTAAAATTAAATTGAATTATTTTAGAAAATAAAATTTTAATATTTTTATAAAAATATCATATTAGAAATTTATTTAATAATATATTTTAAAATATGTTTTATAAAAAATATTTTCTTTTTTATAAAATATAATTTTATAATTTACTTTAATTTTTATGATAAAAATATTTTAAATTTAAATTTAGAAAATAAAAAAAATTATAATTTTAATGTCAAATTATCAAAATTATTTGCATATAAAAATAATTTTAACTTTTATTGTAATTTTAATTTTTATATATTTCATTAAAAATAAATAAAATAAATTAAAATTTATATTAATTATATTAAAATAATATTTTTAATATAAATTAATAAATTATCTATTATTACTTATTTATTTTAAATATTAAAATAACATATAATTTATTATTTTGACAAGTAACATTAAATATAAATATATATAATTAAATAAAAAATTATTAACATTATGTTTAAATGAAACATTTTAATATTTTAAAAAATTTGAAATATTTTTATTTTAAAAATATATTATTTAGACAAAAAATTTAAAATTTATTTTGTTTAAAATTTTTTTAAATGGTAAATTTTAATTTTATTAAATTTTAAATTATTATATTTAAATTAAATAATTTAATTTTTATTATATAAAAATTTAATATTTAAATATTTATAAATATTTTTTAATTTTCTTTATCTTTTTGTGATGATAGAAAAATTTAGATATATAAATATTTATTATATAATATAATAATTTAATAAATATATATAATTAAAAAATTAATAAAATAAAATTATATTATTTTATATTAAAAAAATTATGTATAAGAGATAATAGAAAAAGATGTAAAAGAAAATAAAATAACAACAGGAAAAAAAAACAACGCCAATAAATAATAATGCGAAAAAAAATAATAAAAAAAGAATTATTTTTCGTTAGAATAATAATTTTAAATTTTACTAAATTTAGAAGAATTTAATTTTTTTTTAATTTAATTGGTTAAAATATTTTTTTAAAATTTATAAAATTTAAAATTCTTTACAAAATAATATTTAAATAAAATATTTTAATTATTAAATTTTAAATTTTTTAAAAATTACTTTTTTATTTCTTAAAATACTAAATCTTAATTTTTTTATTTGTATTTAATTTTTATATTTCCTATAATTTTATCTTATTCAAACTAACAAATTAAATTTAAATTTTTATATTATTTTTTTAATTTATAAAATAAAAAATATTAAATTCTTATTTAAATACAGAACAAAAATAATTTATATATTTAAAATTATCAAATATCTTTCACTTTAAATTTAAAGTTTTATAACTTTATTTTCAAGAAGCCGGTGTTTGAATTTACAAAATTAGATCAAACATACCGTAAACTTGGTCAATTATTTTTATGGTTGGCTCATTTTTTTTTTATTTTTTATTAATTTTTCTTAACCGTCTTTAACTTTCTTAGCTACATCTATTGCCTTCTTTAAATGTTTACATTGACTTTTATTTAGATATTTTTATCTAAATTTTTTAATCAAATTAATAATAAAAATAATTTAAATAAAATGATTTACAAAAAATCAATAAATACTTCCAACTTTCTTTTGTAAAAAAAATTTGAGCATAATATGATGTGTGATGTTGGCTAAAAATACTTGTATGGAATTCGAAAAATACTTAATCCATTGTTTTTATCTAAAATTTTTAGCAGAGGGTTTAGATGGTAATTAGCATATTTTACATCTTACTGTTCAAGAAAATACATTAAGTGTTATAAAAAAATAATATGTCTGGAATAGTTATAATTATATTCCTCGTATTCACTCATTATTGAATTCTCAATAATTTAAGTATATTTATAAGCACTTATCAGACTTATGTACTGCTGTTTAACATTGGATAAATTTTGAAATTTAATTGTATTATTTTTAAAAATTTTATTTTTTATTATTTTAATTATATTTATTTTAAATTTTATATTTAATTATAATATTATAATATATATAATTTTAGATAAAATAAATATAGAATAATAATAAAATATAAAATTATTTATATTATATATTAATGACCAAATAATATATAAAATAAAAAGTTGAATGATTATATAATATTTGAATATTAAAATTATTACTACAATAATCATAATATTTTTAACGTCCATCCGGATAATAATTTTTTATATTTATTATTTTTAAAATTTTAGTTTGTATTATTTTAAAATAATTAATATTTTTTTAAAAAAAATTTATAATAAAATGATAAAATATAATAAATTACTTATTTTTGTCATAAATTTTTAAAGATGTACATCATAAAACTAGCACATAAGTTAGTTAAAAATTAAAAACATTAATTAGAAGCTAAGACAATAGATAGAAGCTAAAAAACTTATTTATTAAAATAAAAAATATTTAATAAAACTATCTGTTAAATTAAGTGATAAGAATAAAATAAAAATAAAAATAAAAATAATATCATTAAAATAAAATTTAAATATTATAATTTATATTAATTTTTAATTTTACTATTTAAATTAAATTATTATATTAAAAATAAGTATTATATTTTTAAAAATGTATTCTTATTTATATATATATTTTTATTAAAAATAATATATAAATAAATTTATAATTATTTTGATTATTATATTTTATAAAATAGAAAGTTTGATGCTTTTATTTATTTGTTTTATTACTTATGAATAAATTTTAACAAAAAATATATTTATAAATAATTTTTTTTTGAAAATAAAATATTTTTAAATTTTTTAAATCAATATTTAAATAATATATCTATAAAAATAATATTATTTTATTTTAAAATTTTATTAAAAAATATTAATATTTTATTATAAATAATTTAAACAAAATATATAATAAATAAATTAAATTTTATAATATTAAATAATACTATAAAAAGTACAAATTTATAATAAATAAGAGATTATCAAATATATAAAAGAAAATAGAATCATAACTTTTAATTACTAGCTAAAATCTTAAAAGATAGGAAAGATCGTATTAAAAAAATATTAATTATTTTATTTAATTATCAAAATATTTATTATATCATATATATCAAAATTATTTTTAGAAAACTTAAATTAATTTTTTATTTAGATAAAATATATTGCTAAACACATTATAAAAATTAAAAATTAAAGTTAAAAACTCAAAATAATAATTGAATTGAATTTTAAAAATTTTAAACTTGAAAACTTGATACGTAACCTTAGCCCATTCGTGGTGGTTACGTCAATTTCTATTTTTTAAAAATAAAATTAGATAAAAATAATTTTAAAATAATTTTTAACTATTTTTAAAACAGTTTTTATCCATATCTCAAAACTAAAAAAATGTTTATTGAATATTATTTTTAATTTTAAAATATTTTAATTTCTAAATTTAGCAAATCTTATTATTATATAACAATAACAATAATAATATATTTTTATTATTTTAAAATAATTTATTTTTTATTTATCTAATTTTTAAATAATAAAAAAACTAAATAATATTTTTTTATATAAATTATATTAAATTTATAATATTATATTATAATATAACTTATATTATATAATTATGTATAATATATATTATTTTTATATAAAATAGATATTAAATAATATAAAATTATTATAATAATATATAAAATTAATTATTTTAAATATTGATAATAAAATAATGTTTAAAATAAACATTTAAATAATTATATAATATTTTTTATATTATAATTAATATACTATTATTATTATCCTAAAAAATACTATTTTTATTTTTATACAAATATCATAATAATAATAATAAATTTTATTTTCAAATTTTTTTTATTATCTAAAAAATTTTATCTATTTTTTATATATTTATATATAAATGATACTATTTAATATATGAAAATTATATTCAATTTATAATATTATAATGTAATTTTGTTATATAAATTTTTATAGTATAATATATATTATTTTATATAAAATAAGTATTAAATAATATAAAAATTTAATAATAATATATAAAATTATTTATTTTATATATTAATTATTAAATAATAAATAAAATGTAAAATTGTATAATTATATAATACTATTTATATTATAACTATTATAATCATAATCATAATGATAATTTATTTTTTATTATTTTATAAAATTTAAATTTTTATTTATCTAAGTTTTATATATTAAAAATATATCATATAATTTATATATAAATTATATTAAATTTATAATATTATAAAATAAATTTATTTTATACAGCTATTTATAATAAAATATTATAATATATATTATTTTTATGTAAAATAAATACTGAATAATAAAAAATATTATAATAATAATAATAATAATATATAAAATTTTCTATTTTAAATACATCAAATATAAATATTATATAATATTTTTTATATTACAACCATCACATCATCATCATTACCTTATAAATACTATTTTTATTTTTATAGTTATTATTAATATTATTACTATTATAATAATAATTATTATTATAATAATGATAATAATAAAATATTTAATTTATTATTTTTAAAAATTTAAAATATATAATTTTAATATAATTTAATTTTTAATTAATATTTTTATTTATATATTTTTTTAAATTTATAATAGAGAAATTTAATTTATTTTACAACAATTTTTAAAATTTAAAAATTTAAAGTAAAATTAATTTTAATTTTTAAAATTAAGAACTAAAAACTATCTAAGCTTAAATTTTTAAATTAGTTTTATTTTTAAGTTATTAATCTATATTTATTTAATAATTTTTCAAAATAATTAAGATATTTTGGAGAATTGTACTCTTTTATTAAAAATTAAATCATCTTCAATAATTTTTTCCATCTTTTTCACTAATAACAATTTCAATCATACATAAAATCTTTACTATCCATGAAGTTATCAATTGAAATTAATATTGACCATTGTTTCTTGAAATTGATAAATCGATGAATATCGGAAACATTAACTAATTAATCTGTATTTATATTTATCAATCTTATAATTAAATGACCAATTATGAAATAAATTAGTTAACTTTCTCAAACTATTAGATATAATATCTGGTTAATATTTTTATTGGAGAAAGGATGAAAAGAGAGCCAGTAGCAAAATTTTAAATGAAAAAATAAAATTCCCTAAACAGGAACAAAGTTCGCTCTTTAAGATGTATTTCAACTACCGATAAAATGATAATATTTCATATAAGATTTTCATTCTTGTATAAATTTAATGTACCTTTTTGTTATGAAAAAGAAAAGAGACATGCCAAATCTTTTAAAGGTTAGGTAAAATGCCATAGGATGGGCATGTCTAAATTTTGATAACATAAAAAATGATATATTTGATTTGATAAAATAGATGGAATATAATAAAATAAAATAAAATGATAGAAGGTTTTGTGTGTGTTTAGAAAAAATACTTTTAAAATTAAGTAGATAAATTTAAAAAAAAAAACAGTTAATCTTGTTTGATAATATTTAAAAAAATAGCTTATTTAAGATAAGATAAATTTTAAAATTTATAATTAAAAACTATCAACTTATTTTTTAGTTAATTTTTTTATATTTAATGATTAATTATATTAAATATAAAATCAATTATTATAAATAAATTCATATCTATTTTATAATTTTACTGTAAAAATAATTATTTATACAACTTAAATAAAATAAATTATTTTAAAATTATTTTTATCTAATTATTAAAATAATTTATTTTTAAATTAACCTAAACAAATACTTATTGTTTATATTATTTAAAATATAGTGAATTCTAATAATTTGCTAAACTATATTCCCGTTCTATAAAAAAATGATCCAAATATATGAACTTAATTTATCATATTTTATTGTATTTTATTTTCATCTAATTTCATGTCACTCAATAGTAAATATTCAAACACAGTATAGAGCTCCAATCTTGATCTCCGCGAAGGAGGCATTCCAAAGATTTAACAATGTGCTAATCTACAATAATTAATATGTCACATAGGTGATGAGGAGAATTATCATAATTAGTAAATTAATTTTATAAGAGAATCAGATTCGCACTCAGTATGCATAGCATCTATGTTCCCAAGCTAACTAAAGGCTATATAGTATGACAGGTAGGATGCTCATAAAATGATCCAATTTAATTTAATTCATAAAAAGTAAATAAAAACCTAAAGTCATAAAAGAAAAATTAAATAATTTGAAAATTAATTTTTTTTATTAAATTTAATCAGAATTCATATATATATATATATATATATATATATATATATATATATATATATATATATATATATATATAAGATCATCGATTTAATTGTTATCAAATAAAATTATTAAATTTTAATTTTAATTATAATTTCCAGTTCGTCACACTACAAGTGATACTTTTCACAATCTTACCATATCTAATTTTCAATTAAATAAGCACAGCATTCTTAAGCACGGTCCAGCTACGTAATTTAAAGTCTCATTTCAAACGGTAATGAGATTTGTGGATACATGAGTATTGAGAAGGAAGAATAGTCCAGCTACATAATTTAAAGTTTCAATCAAAGATGACACAATATGTAGTAAAGACAAATTCAAGCATAAGCTATTAAATGATGCGAATCAAATGATACATGTGCTGATTGTTCAAAAAGTGATTTGATACATAAGTTAACCTATGACAGTATGTAAATTATCGTTGAAAATACCAGTGAAAATAAATAAATGGATGTTCAAAAAACCAAATGTGCAACGTGATATAAAATCATAAAACTCCTTTACTTCATAATATAATTGCATAAAGCGAAAACCATATCCTCAATAAAATCAAATAATTTAATGTAGTTCTTTAAAATAAAAGTACTTAATCAACTCCTACAAAATACTTAATACTCTGTAAAAAAATTTAGACACCACATTGCCATTTGACATTGCATCCGACCTATGATTGTGAAATATGCTACCAACACCTTTATTGAACACGAATCATATTAATTTGAAAAAAAAATAATCAACTGAAAATTGTTTGACTCATTCAATTATGATATACATTTAAATATTATTTTATGAAATTAAAGATGAACATTGTACACGTTACAAGTAACCCAGCTTTGAATTCCCTAATCACCATTTTTGGGTCTTTTCACAATGTTCCAATATGCTCAAATCAATTTTTTATTAATAAAACAAACAAAATCAGTTGACTTAAATCAGGAAGTTACAGTAAAACTTACACCTAAAAGCAAATTATAGTAAACGTAACATTGGTTTTGAATGTTGATCTCATTGTCATGTGCTTCAAAATAGTACTTGAGATAAGTTTCAGAACAAAAAAAATTGAGGAACACCTAAAAATAGAAAACAAGTATGATAAATGCAAAAATGATAAGAAACAATAATCACCAACACAAACTCACTTCTACTTAGATGCATCTAATTTTACCTTGAAGGTGTACCTCAAAATAAGTTCACACGGACAAAGAAAAATTAGGAACATCAGAATAAGAGGACAATCAATGTTCAAAAAATTTGATCTTTCAAAATACAAGGTAAAATTTATAAGAAAAACAGAATGGAACATCAATCAGAACATCTCACTGAATTTTGTTTAAAAAGTTGAAATAAAGCTGAAAAACTTGCATTACTCCACTCACTGCAAAACTAGAGTCATTTCCTCATCATGAAAACTGTACAAAATAAAAAGCTAATTAAGAAAACAAATAACTTACATTAGCAACGCAAAGTCTCAAAAATAGAAAAAGAAAACAACAAAGAATAAAAAAAGTCACCGATTGCAACAATAACCTCTACTTTAAAAATCTAAAAGAAAACAAAAACAAAGGGTAAAAAATTAACAAGACGAAAACATCAACATGCAACAAAGGACATAGAAGATGAAAAAAAAAAATACTTCATGAAGCAAAAATGTAAAATACCTAACAATGTCTTCACACACTTAATGAGCAAAAACATGTTAAGCATGAAAAAAAAAAAAAGGAACAAAAACTTTTAGAAATGGAAGAGTGATGAAAAGTATCAAGAAGAGGAGTACCGGAGAGGAAGAAAATCAGTTTTTAGCCAAAAGAATGGTAGAAAGCTTTTTAATCTTCTGAACAAAATGAAATATGATTAGGAGAGGTTAATCGTATTTAGAGAAATTAGGTTAGAAAATGAATTCAACATTTTAAACCCATTTGTAAGATAATGATACCATCATTTTGTTGGAAATTGGATTAAATTAAGTAAATTTAAAATTTAAATTGAAGAGTATTTTTAAAATAAAAAAAGTTTAAAAAGAGTGTAAGAAGATTCATTACATAAGACAGTATCATATCACCCAAATTTTCAATTTTTAACTAACAAATATTAATATTATAGTTGCTTAGGTGAAGAAAAGATAAAACAAAAGGGCGAAAGAGTAGAGTTAATTCCAATAGCCAAATTTGTAGGTGTTTTCAGTGTTTGGAAATTGGAATAAGGTAAGGTGCAGAGGATAGGAATTAGAAGAATCGGAGGGTTGTTTCATTTTCTGAGTACTAATGGAAGCACTATCCTTTCCCATAAACACTCTAACCAATTCCAGGGCCACCTACATTTCTCTCACTGCTACTAACAGTTATGCTTCACTCTCTTCCTTACAATTTAATTCTTTTTCCACAATTAGACACCTCTCTTCGGTATTCATTCTTTCCCTCTTTATAATTATTATTGTTAATGCCTTCGTTCTTCTCTCTTTCCTTTGTTTAAGTAGAAGGAAAATTTCATACGTATACATAATGATTCCTGTTTTTCCTTTGCAGAAGAAGAGCGTAATTCGAGTGCAAGCTGAGGGTGAGGATTATGAATTGAAGCAAATGAGGGACATGGCTGCTGCCAGAAAGAGATGGGAAGCTCTGGTATTCAATTTCATTCAACTTTTTTTTTTTGTTTTGTTTTTTAAGTAATATTCTTGATTTTGATGCCTGTGTATGCTATAAGCAGAATGCCTAGTGAATACTGAGGAGTTCAGAGTTGAATGAATTTTCAGAAGTTTGTTTCCTTCTTTCTTGTGTGTTGAATTTTTGTTGTTCGGGATTGGAGGATGCCCCTTTTAGTCCATGGTTACTTGATTCACGTGTGGACCTAAGGATTTTCATGAGGTTTGCTTGCTTATTTTGTAGATCAGGGATGGTAAAGTTAACGTTCTTACCCCAAGGGAAGCTGGGTATGCAGTTCAGCTTTCAAACAAGCCCCTTCTTGATGTTCGTCCCTCAAGCGAGCACAAAAAGGTTTCTCTTTTTGGATGGAGCTGTTGCTTTTGTTTACCTTAGCAAATATACTGTACACATTATTTACTTATTTACCTTTAGTAGAAGGGATAAGAAAGTAGTTTGTCATTTTAAACATGTTATTCTTGTGGTTAAACATTTAAAAGCTTATTATCGTAATGGTAATTGATCTTGGTAGCTGCAAAGAGTGCATCAGATGCATTTCCAATTTACTTTTTTTTTTTGTTCAACTTTTCTATTACTGGTTCTTATCTTATTACAATAAGTAATCTGACTCTTTTGCCTTTACTTTCATTTCATTGTTCTGATTTTTGGTTGCTATTTTTGCATGTTTTGAAGGCATGGGTGAGGGCCTCAACCTGGATTCCAATATTTGATGTTGATGATAAACTAGATTTTGGAACCATTCCCAGAAAAGTCACAAATTTTGTTATGGGTATTAAAAGATCTGTGCTGACTCTTTCATTATTAATTTCCTTCTTTATTCTTTTCGTAGTATTTCTAAATTTATACAAGAAACTATTACACTTCATTAGATATCTACTACATTTGAGCTGATGTTGTGATGAACAGGAGGTTGGTGGAGTGGCATACCTACACTGTCTTATGACAGGTATCATAAACTATCATTTGCTCTTTTGATCTAGTTCTTGGTGTACATGAGTTTTATAATTCATTTCTTTCCTTTCTTCAACAGCCAGTTCTTAGCCAAAGTTGAGGAGAAGTTCCCCAAAGATTCTGAATTAATTGTTGCTTGCCAAAAGGGACTGAGGTGAGATTTATACATTCAGCTGATTGCACGCTCAATTGAGTTGTTTCTAATTCTGATTTTCCGTTTCCTTAAAATGCATTTGGTACTTCATCTGCTGTTCTGAACCCTATTTCCATCTTTCAAACTTGGTTTCATCAAATTCTGGTGAATGAAAGTAATTATCTGATGACTTCACTAGTTTCAAATAGATGTAGTTTTTGTGTAGTTCTTGACCTCATTTTCTGGTCAGATCACTAGCTGCTTGTGAACTATTGTATAATGCTGGCTATGAAAATTTGTTCTGGGTTCAAGGAGGCTTTGAGGCTGCCGAAGACGAGGCATGTTTTCCAATTTCCGTTTTCTGGAATTTCTAATGTGATTTACTTTGATCAAATGTGGGTAAAGAAAATTAGCTTATTTCTATTTTGGCCCATGTTGACTGTGGAACAGGATCTCATTGTAGAGGGTCGAGTGCCTCTTAAGTTTGCCGGAATTGGTGGTGTTTCGGAATTCCTTGGGTGAGTATCTTATCTTCTTTTCTATCCTTCTAATGCATAGTAGTATAATATTGTTGATAAAGTCTATCTAGCCTTGTCAATTTTAAAGTTATATCTATTGGATAACTGTTGGTGTAAAACCGTATGAAGGTAAGTGCACCTTATCGTTTTATGAAGTAAAGAATGAGTAGAGTATCGTCTCCACAAGGATTTGGTTCAAATACTGAATTCCTACTAGTCCACTGATTGAACTCAGTTATGGGATCACGTAGGCAATGCAAACAGAAATCAACAAGAATTCACAGAGTCTATCACAAATCTGGAACTCTATCCAGTACGTAAAAAAATGTGTAAGAATTCAAATTATACAAGATGTTAGGGTTGGATTTCACCAAAACTTTCCTTATGTAACCTTTGATCATTACGTATATTCAAGATAAAATATGGTTGAAGATCGAATTCACAATTATTGATTGAAGGTCAATCCCTTGACTCATCAATTCTTCACTCAAATTAGGAATCCTAATCCCTTAGCAATTCCTAATTTAACGTGAGCCTTAAGTTCAAGAATTCAAACAATCTCACAATTGCAAACCTCTATCCCTAGAGCCTTCACAATTGTGTTATTTAATCTCAGTTCCAATTCTTAAACCAATTTCCCAATTGCAAAGAAGAATTTAGATTCAATTTATAAGTGGCCAAGTCATAAAAGCATTAAGCAAAGAGATGAATAATCAACGTTAAAGGAAAACAATCTTAAATAAATGCAAAATCTAGGTTACATAAGATCAGTTAAGGATTCATCCTTCCCCAGCAGGGGTTCAGTTGCACATCATGAAGAAGAAGAAAACAGGGGAAGAAAAGAAAGTCATGATCATGGCAGCACGCTGCAGATGCACTTCCTCTTCCGTCCTAGGGTTCCTCCTTCACCCAGAATAGAACCGGCGTATGGGGGAACGGCGGCTCTATCATCTAGGTGTGTGCTCTGGAGATATATTAGTGGATAGAGTGAATGATCAGATGATCGAGTGAATGATGCCCTGTGTTCGTTCTGTTCTTGGCTTTTTATAGCTACTGGTCTGTAGCGTCGCATGTCCAACGCGACCCAACTGCGTTGCCAACGCGGAACCCTGTAACAGATAGCAGAAATTAAAACACATCAGATTTATGATAATTTATCACCCAAAAGACTCTAAAACTGTATTTTCCAGATTGTGCATGGGTTATTCAGTTTTATGTCATTTTCTCATATTTTAATGGTGTTTTATGCTTCAATTACTTGCAATTACATTGAATTATGTTCCAAATAAGTGTCTTATTGGACACTTATCATAACCCCAAACTTGAACTCTTGTTTGTCCTCAAGCAAGCATTAAAGTACAGGAACATAATTAATTCTGGATAACTCACAGCATGCATATCATTTCCCTCAAGTGTATTTCACTCCCCTTCTTCACTCTAACTTGCATCAATCAAAATTTTCAGATTTATTTCAAAGACACTTCATCAAGCATTGGGAATACATGAAAAATAATTGCAAATTCAGAATATAGCATTAAATTGTGAGTAAAACAGTGTTTATACTATGGTTACAACAGTTTGCTATTAAGGAAACATGACCTAGACTTGCAACTTTCATAAGGTTAAGTGTTTCACTCTTTCTCTCAAGTGTTTGGGTTATGTGTTTCTCTCTTTGTCTCCAAATCAAAATTCCATTACCATAGGCTTGCCCCTATTCTCTATCTCTACCAATGAGTCGCATGCTTACATAAATCAAAAGGTCTTGTAATGGGTTGTAACGTGGCTTAGGTGAAAGGTGGGTGGAATTTGGGAAGTGGGTTTATTTAAGCTAAAGAAACTATGAGAGGGTTGGAGAATTAACTTTCCATTAGTTTGGAGATGCACGATCACCCCATAGAAGTATGTTCCTGTTTTCAATTTTTCTTTGCCCTATTTGGGTATTCGAATCCTTTTTTTTTGTGTTTTTTTTTTGTTTTTTTTTTTTGGAAACCCATTGTCACTTATATTGCTACTGACACCCTTAACCCCAAACTTAGGATTGTTGTTTGTCCTCAAGAAATTCCAAACTTAGTGTAAAACTCAACCTCATATACAAGCAACCTTCTCCTAGTTCCTTTGGCTAGGCATATTCATGGTTTTTCACAGTCTTGGCTGGAAATGAGCTAATCAAACACAAAGAATTGGGTATAAGGCTCAAGGGGCTAAACAATGGACAAGAATGCAAGGTAGGTCATTTGGTCAAGTAGGTGCATATCAAAGAAGTGCCTTAATCCTGTTTATGCAAGCATGGGATACTGGATTTCAGCTAAGAAACAGGGCAAGTTCTGGAATGAAACTCAATTTGTGACCATACACACAAAAGAAATAAGTGTTGAGGTCCAACCACTCACAGGCAATTTGTGCAAGCCTAGAACATGCATTACAATTTAATTGTTGCAAACCATAACAGAACAACAAAGTAATTCTCATTCAATCATGCTACATTCTGCATCATGCAATTGAACATTTAGGGACTGTGCAATCTCTCCATGATGTGGAGAATGAAGTTCTATTACAATTGATGCTCATTGGAGAGGGAAGAGGAATGATGTTAAAGGTTGATTTGAGTGTTGGGGTTGAAAAAATCCCTACACTGTGCTTATTCTGTGGATGAACTATACATGAGTGTGCTCTGGTGATAAGATGAGTGAAAGTAGCAATGTGGTGCTTCACTCAGCCCAGACGCGTTGGGCACGCAAGGGTTAGTTGCGTTGGCAACGCAACTGGGCAGAATGCAGATTCATGTGAATTCATTTTAAATTCTGCATAATTAATGTATCAGCATTCAAACAGCACTGTAATAATTTGAGTTAGATTTCACTCATTGATCTAATGCACAATTCACTAATTAAAACCATTTGGAAAGATCTCACCAAGTGGTTAGGTTAGCTAAGGTCCTTGGTGTGGAACATGTGTGTCAAGCTGTGAAATTCTGGGCATGTAACCTGTCATTTTTGTTGCTCCTGCTGGTCCAGACCTGCATGAATAGTCAACTGCACTGCTTTTATTTATTCTACTTAGTATTTACATATACTTTTCTCAATTTAAATTAAAATGAAAGGGAAAAACTAGTTTTTCTAGGGTTTCCTCCCTTGCAGCGCTTGTTTAATGTCCCTAGCTTGACAGTTTGAGATTCAGTCAAGTGATTGAAGGGTGCAGGTAGTCTTCTCCCTGCTGATTTCACCTCCATGATAGTGCTTGACACGTTGACCATTGACTTTGAAGCTTCTTTGGGACTGCATTACAGGTTTAAAAGCTTCCTCCATTAGGATCTTGTGCATGCAGAAGGAAGGACTTATTCCTTTTAGATCTGAAATAGTCCATCCAATGGCAGACTTGTGAGCTCTTAGAATACTCAACAATTTCTCCTCTTCTTGTTCATTGAGGGAGTTGCTCACAATTACTGGAAACGTGTTCTTTTCCCCCAAGAATGTATAACGGAGGTGAGATGGAAGCTGCTTCAGTTCTGTCTGTGGGTTGTCCACTTTTCCTTCTTCCTTTGGCAATCCTTCAGAGGGTTGTGAACTTGACTTCATAGGAGGATTAGCTTCCAGTGTGGCTATGCATTCCTCCACATCTTGGCTCTCTTTCTCTCTCTCCTGGCTCAGGCCTTTAGATTGCCAGAGTACTCCTTCAAGAATGGACTCACTGTCCTGTTTTTCAAGAGGGACTGACAGTGGCGTTGCCAACGCGGTTACTGGCAACGTTGCCAACGCGTCCATCCTCATGCAATGTGGCTGTTTAGCAGGATGTTTCATAGCTTCAAACACATTGAACGTTACCTTTTCATCTTGCACTCTCAGCATCAGTTGCCCTTGCTGCACATCAATAAGCGCTCGTCCTGTAGCAAGGAATGGTCTTCCTAGGATCAATGGAATTTCAGTATCTTCTTCCATGTCCAACACCACAAAGTCAACTGGGAATATGAATTTGTCTACCTTGACCAAGAGGTCTTCCACAACGCCATATGGATATTTACTTGATCGATCAGCCAGTTGGAGGCACATCATGGTAGGTTTCACCTCCTCTATTTCCAGTTTCTTCATTATGGAAATGGGCATCAAGTTGATGCTGGCTCCTAAGTCACATAATGCCTTTCCAATATGCAAATTTCCAATGGTGTAGGGAATTGAAAAAGATCCTAGGTCTTTCAACTTCTGAGGTAGCTTCCTTTGAATGATGGCATTGCACTCTTCTGTAAGAGCTACGGTTTCATCTTCCTTAAGCCTCCTCTTCTTGGACAACAGCTCCTTCATGAATTTTGCGTATGAGGGCATCTCTTCCAGTGCTTCTGCTAGTGGTATGTTGATTTGCAGTTTCCTGAAAATATCCAGGAATCTGGAAAACTTTCTCTCTTCTTGCTGTTTCTTCAGCCTTTGAGGAAATGGGACTTTTGGCGTTGCGGACGTAGCCTTTTCCCCGTTGGCCACGACCTTCTCAAATAGCTGCCTTTTGCTTTTTCTCACTGGCCTGTCATGGAAGTCCTTCTTCTGCATTTCCCTTGCTGCTGATTGTGGGTTGACTGCTGGTTCTCCTTCAGGTTGCATTTCTGTTTCAGTTCTGGATGGTTGGTTTGCTGGGTCAGCAACCTCATTGGCTTGTATAGCCACGTCCTCTGTTGTCTTTGGTATTGTGGGCAACCTTGGTTCTATCGTCTTTCCACTTCTTGTCGTGATGGCATTGCATTGCTCTTTGGAATTCACTGTTGTATCACTGGGAAAACTTCCAGCGTTTCTTTCTGTGAGTTGTTTAGACAGTTGTCCCACTTGATTCTCCAGATTCTTGATGGATGCTTGAGTGGATTGCATAAATTGGCTGAGTATATTCCCCAAGTCTGCAGAATTGTCCTGTGGTTGGTTCGTCTGCTGGTGAGTGGACTGCTGCTGCGCATACTGTCCGTTCCTCCTAGGGTTGTTCTGGTTCCTGAAATTAGAATTATAAGAGTTAGAATAAGGAGGATACTTAGGCCTTTGTGGCTGGCCCATATAGTGCACTTACTCCTGGCTGTAGGTTCCTGTTACGTCTGTGTCACAGCATCCGTTTTCATGTTCTCCCCCACAGAAATCACATTTTAGGGCTTGCGCTGGTTGAGGGATTCCTACGTTAAAGACCAGTAGCTGTTTTGTCAAAGCCTCCAGCTGCTGTGATATTAGCTTGTTCTGAGCAAGTATTGCAGTTTGCGTGTCCAACTCTAGCACACCCCTCTTGGAGGAACTTCTGTCAATTGGTGATTGGTACTCGTTGGAAGCCATTATTTCAATCAGTTCCATAGCCTCCTCTGCAGTTTTAGTATTCAGAGATCCTCCTGCTGAGGCATCTATGATGAGTCTGGTGGCTGGCTTAACTCTATTGTAGAAAATGTGGACTTGATGGACATCGGAGAAGCCATGGTGTGGACACTTCCGTAAAAGCTCCTTGAACCGCTCCCAAGCCTCATAGAGTGATTCTCCTTCATTCTGACCGAAACAGGAGATCTCCCCTCTCAGCTTGTTGTATTTAGAGGGTGGGAAGTACTTCATGAGGAATTTGGATACCAATTCCTCCCAGGTGGTGATACTTCCTCTTGGTTGGGTTTGCAACCAATACTTGGCGCGGTCTCTTAAAGAGAACGAGAATAGCCTCAATCTAATTGCTTCGTCAGAAACGCCATTCATCTTGATTGTGTCACATATTTAGAGAAAGCTTGAAAGGTGGAGATTCGGGTCTTCCACTTCACTTCCTCCAAACTGGTCCTGTTGCACTAGATGGAGTAGTGCCGGTTTGATTTCAAAGTTGTTGGCAGTGATTGGTGGTCTCACGATACTGGCGCTGCAACCTACAGAATTTGGGACTGCGTATTCTCCCAACGTAATTCTCCTGTTAAGCGGATGTTCCTCCATGATAGAGTGATGCACAGGGTTTTCTTCGCTGGTCCTTTGCAGTCTCTGTTGCTCTTGTTGCACCTTTCGTAGTCTTGTTTCCCTTCGGTTTCTTCTTGCGAGCTTTTCAATCTCAGGTTCAAAGATCAATTCCTGTTCTTGTTTACCTCGCATAAACAAGTTAAACAAGATTAAACCGAAGAAAGAATCAGTATGCAACAGAGTCAGAAATATAAAATAGAATTGCTCAATCTAGTGTATTCGTAGTACTTTTCAATATTGAAAAACAAATCCCCGGCAACGGCGCCAAAAACTTGTTGGTGTAAAACCATATGAAGGCAAGTGCACCTTATCGTTTTATGAAGTAAAGAATGAGTAGAGTATCGTCTCCACAGGGATTTGGTTCAAATACTGAATTCCTACTAGTCCACTAATTGAACTCAGTTATGGGATCACGTAGGCAATGCAAACAGAAATCAACAAGAATTCACAGAATTTATCACAAATCTGGAACTCTATCTAGTACGTAAAGAATATTTCAAAATAATATCTAAGCTATCAAACACTCAACAACTGATATAAATGTGTAAGAATTCAAATTATACAAGATGTTAGGGTTGGATTTCACCAAAACTTCCCTTATGTAACCTTTGATCATTACGTATATTCAAGATAAAATATGGTTGAAGATCGAATTCACAATTATTGATTGAAGGTCAATCCCTTGACTCATCAATTCTTCACTCAAATTAGGAATCCTAATCCCTTAGCAATTCCTAATTTGACGTGAGCCTTAAGTTCAAGAATTCAAACGATCTCACAATTGTGTTATTTAATCCCAGTTCCAATTCTTAAACCAATTTTCCAATTGCGAAGAAGAATTTAGATTCAATTTATAAGTGGCCAAGTCATAAAAGCATTAAGCAAAGAGATGAATAATCAACGTTAAAGGAAAACAATCTTAAATAAATGCAAAATCTAGGTTACATAAGATCAGTTAAGGATTCATCCTTCCCCAGCAGGGGTTCAGTTGCACATCATGAAGAAGAAGAAAACAGGGGAAGAAAAGAAAGTCATGATCATGGCAGCACGCTGCAGATGCACTTCCTCTTCCGTCCTAGGGTTCCTCCTTCACCCAGAATAGAACCGGCGTATGGGGGAACGGCGGCTCTATCATCTAGGTGTGTGCTCTGGAGATATATTAGTGGATAGAGTGAATGATCAGATGATCGAGTGAATGATGCCCTGTGTTCGTTCTGTTCTTGGCTTTTTATAGCTACTGGTCTGTAGCGTCGCATGTCCAACGCGACCCAACTGCGTTGCCAACGCGGAACCCTGTAACAGATAGCAGAAATTAAAACACATCAGATTTATGATAATTTATCACCCAAAAGACTCTAAAACTGTATTTTCCAGATTGTGCATGGGTTATTCAGTTTTATGTCATTTTCTCATATTTTAATGGTGTTTTATGCTTCAATTACTTGCAATTACATTGAATTATGTTCCAAATAAGTGTCTTATTGGACACTTATCAATAACATATACATTATTTTATAATTTATACTGCTTGCAGTGTTTTATTATGAATTGATGCCACATTTGACAATTATGTCTTGCACGATTACGACTGGTTGAAACACTAGAACAAAACCTGGGTTCAAATCATCCTATCATGGCTTGCTGTATGAACTGGACAAAATTACATTATAGATGACGCATATTGAAGACACATTGTAATTTTTTTTTATTTCAATGACAAAAGAGAAATTGTGTTATTTTATATATTGATAAATATTCTAGAGATTCATTGCAGTAATAAATCTGCTTAATAACTATCATTTTCAAAGTTGACTTATTTTGTCTAGATGGATTGAGTCTATTGGCATTGGTTTGTATCTCATCTTGCAAAAGATTAAATACCAACCAAATCACTAGTCAATTTGCAAATGGTAGTTATTGTATTCATGCAGGTAACTAAACTGCAATTATTGTTGCAAAGACACAGTTCTTGAAGATTTCATCAAGAGATGATATAGGATGTGTTTTGTATTTCCAGACTGCCAAGAGTTCATGATAAATGATCTTGTCAATGCTTGCTGGCAATGATAACACAAAATGGTATAGCCTATTTTCCAGGTTTCATCTCATGATAAAAAAGTTAACATGAAAAAAGTACTATACAGATTTGAGTTATGATCTTCATCATCTAGTTGATGACAACTTACCTGGATGTAGCAGAACGTCCCTAGCTTGCTGGGCATAATTGCATGATAGTTTATATCATGTTGATTACAATCTGCAGCCCTTAAATGAGATTCTATCTATTCTAAAAATATAGGACGTTGTTTAAATATGGTTGCAAATTTTCTTCATGATTAATTCCAGTTGGACTGATCAACAAAGAGCTGCTGCTGCCAAGGAAGGTTGGGCATATAGATTAGTGTTTTCTGCACGCCTGGTAATCTATCTATTGTATGCTTTCAGTTTTAAATTTTAATTTGAAATCTTGACATGCTCAAGTTTGATAGTTTCTGGCATAGGTTGGAGTTTTTCTTGTTGCTGATGCATTATATATTGGTGCTCAGCAAATTGGGCGCTATCTTCACGATATCAGAACCCATTGAGGTACTGTGGTTGCCTTGATGTTATTGATTAATCCTCCCGGAGGAAATTCTCCTTGTTGTGGATGAGCATATAGGGTCGACTGGCTAAGGAACTCAAGTTTGGATGCTGACCCTTGGCAAAGGCTTATTGCCCATCCATTAGTTAATATGATTTACCAGCATATGTTTTTTGAGGTTTTATGTCATAATTGCCCCATCCTTTTCTGTCACTAGTGGATTGTAAATGCAAGTTTAGTTCGGCAGTGTTTCCAATTAGATTTTTTTCATGTGGCTATGAACTAATGCGCTTTTCAGGCCAAATGCTTGTATTTTTCTTTTAGAAATTTCCATAACAAAAGAAAAAAAATCAATTTTTTGTCATATTACTGTTCCATTAATGTTACTTTTTTGGTAGATGTGTCTGTACTGTAACTGGCAGTGTTTGAATTTGATTTGCTAGATGAATTCTGAAACCTGATTATATTGTTCCAGAAGGCCTCTCACTGCTGTGATTGTTCAATATATTTACCTGTGTCACTTTGCTTTTCGTTATTCCTTCCTGTAGATGTGTCTTGAATGTTTGTGTCTGCTTATTCAAAGAAAAACTCTATATTTTTCAAAAACTTTCTTACAAAATTGATAAAAATGAACGACTGTTTATTCAAAAACACACATTTGGTAGTAGTGAAGATTCTCTAGGTATCACAGCATGCATTCTTGCATTTCAGTTTAGTGAACCCCTAAATAAAAAATCAAGTTGACTAAAGCAAAATTAGCAAACTATATTTGATATAGGCTGGATCTTGAAAATGAAGAATTGCATGTGCTCATCAGTTCCTGCTTTGTAATCAAGCTGATTGGTGGATCTTAAACAATCTTTGGAACACTTAAGACAGCAATAGATTGCAGGCATCATTCTAATGAAAATAATTTCACATGTATCAAGTTGATTTGGTTGGTTTGAAAAATCTTTTTTTTTTTTTATATATTTTATTTTCACATAGGATTATCAAAATATTATTTTATTCTCATTTTGTTTCTTTTATCAAGTTTTGTATTAAAAAATGGAAAAAATTGTTTTTTTTAAAAAGATTGTATAAGAAATAAGAACATTAATGTAAATTTTTCTAGTTATTAAAAAAAATAAAATATAAACATAATATGTTTGCACATGCCAAATGATCATTAAAAATCTTTATTTTTCATTCAATACTTTTATTTTTTTTAATCCTGCAATGGTTAGTTTGTCTCTGTTAAAATCTCTGTTTAAGAGCCCCCTCTAAATATTTGAATTTCTTCTTTAATGGAGGCCCCGGACGTATGGATGTGACCTTGTGACGTTATTTCCATTTATTCATCAAGCAACTCAAAATAAATGAGTTGACACAGAAAACTTCCAAAGGAACTAAGTTCATCCAACTCATACTAATAACTAATGACCCATTTGGTCTTCTTACTCTTATTTAACATCTAACTTACTGCTTAACATCAACATGAACTAATAGCTAACAACTAACTGAGTCCAATTCAAATCCCCTCTAAGCTTGCTGTATCATGAATCTTCATAGACGGGTAGGGTTTAGCAATAACATGAAGATGTTCTCTCCTGTGCATCGAGATGCCAAAAACTTCAGTGAGGTCCAAGTCTTTGGCTGTAACACCAGGAGGAAGCTCCCAATCAAAACTGTAGAGTAGTTGAGTTAGAGCGAGCTCAACAACTGCAATACCAAAAGTAATAGCTGGACAACCCCTTCTACCTGCCCCAAATGGTATTAGCTCAAATTCCTGTCCTCTGTAGTCAATATTACTCCCCAAAAACCTCTCTGGTTTGAATGCATTGGGGTCATCCCAACTTTCTGGGCTCCTACCTATTGCCCAAGCATTGACAAAAAATCTTGTTTTAGCTGGAATTTTATACCCCTCTAAGACAACATCTTCCATTGATTCTCTTGGAAGTAATACTGGAACTGCTGGATGCAATCGAAATATCTCTTTGATAACAGCTCTCATGTACTCCATTTGATGCAGATCACTCTCTGCAACAACTCTTCTTTCTCCTAGGATACTCCTCACTTCCTTTTGTGCCTTTTCCATAACCTTTGGATTCATTAGCAGCTCTGTCATTGCCCAATCTAGAGTAATGAAAGTTGTATCAGTTCCTGCAGCAAACATGTCCTACAGTAACAATGTCCTGTTATTTGTCTATTAAGCAAGGTGAAAGTTGCATCCATTTTCAATGGAATGAGATACGAACCACCGAGTAAACCCACTTTAACCTTTGAAATTATAAGCTTTAGTTTTTTTATTACATTTTATATTCATATTAAATATTAAAAGTACATATTTCTAGTGTATTTTTCATTGATATTAAAGACTAAAGTAAATATTTTTTTTTAACAGATTCAACTATTAAAATGAGGCTTTTGAAAAGTTAAAGGTTAAAATAATTGGCATTATTTTGGCAAAATTAAGTAGAAAAATTATCAAATGATTCAAAATTATCACGTGTTCATAATACTGATCAATCCTAACATAACATGTAAATGATCTTCTTAATTTAATGATATGCAAAGATTGGTCAGATCATGTACATGTGAAGTTGAGTTAGGTTCAGCCTTCTTTCTAACTGTATTAGTTCCATACTATACAATAATTTTCATGTTTACAAACACAAGCTTAATTGGTTGTTAAGGCTTTACTAACCAAAATGATTGCCTTGATATTGTCAGTGGTGAGAGGCATCCCATCCGAGTCATTCTTCTGCACCTCGAGCAAAACATCTACAAGATCCTTATGCTCCTCTATTTTATTGGAACCCAAGTGTTCATTCAGGATCTGCTCAATAAGTTGATCAAATCTTTGAGAAACATCTTGGAGCCTTGACTTCATACCCGTCAAACTATGTATGAAATCCAAGGAGGGAAAGAAATCACCAACACTGAATCCTCCAAGTAGTTCCTGGTACTCGTCAAGCATCTTTTGAAACCCATGTCGTTGATAGTCTCCTCCATCTGAAAAGTCCCTTCCAAATGCTACACGGCAAAGGACATTATTTGCATAGAGTCCCAACATCTTAGACAAATTGGTAGTTCCTGGATAATACCTTGCAACCCTACGAACTAGACGAACAACTTCTTCTTCTCTAACATAACGGCATGAGTGTACTCTTTTGGCACTTAAAAGCTCAAGTATGCAAATTTTCCTTATGTGCCTCCAGTAAGCACCATAAGGAGAGAAAGCTATGTTTGTGCAATTGTAAAAAAGGTGCTTGGCTGAGAAGAGTTGTGGACGGCTTGAAAGTGCAAGATCATGGGTTTTTAACACTTCCTTTGCAAGTCTAGCTGAGGAAACAACCACAGTTGGGATTTGACCAAGTTGAAGGAAAATTATGGGTCCATACTTGTGAGCAGGGCTTTGAAGAGCTATGTTGGGGTTGGTGCCAAGTTGGTGGAGGTTGCCAATGATGGGTATCATTGGAGGACTTGGAGGGAGATTGAACCTTCTTTTTCTTGACTTGTTTATAAAGAGGAATTTTGTCAATAGAACTACGAAAATGGATACAATCAACAACATTGGTCTCAAACTTTCTTTCAGCCATTGGAGCAGAGCCATTTTGATAAACTGAAGGGAATGTAGACCATGCAGAGTTCAAAATGTGTAACCGGTGTCTTGGTTTATAAATATCCTAATGATAAACATTAATTTATTTTTTTTCATCTCACTTTCTATTTTTTAATTTTATCGTATTTTTTTTATTTTTTTTATTATTTTAATATTTTAAATATATCTATCCCATGTTAATATACACTTAGATTATATTTTTTTCTTATAAATTATCCTTCCGTGGCCATTTTTTCATCTACCATTTTTCTCGTGATTAGTAATAGTATTATTTGATTATCAACAACTTTATGATTATTATTATTATTAAAATACAAATAGAGGTAATTTTGCCTTCAATTTTTTTCTCTGAAAAATGTTAAGTTGGACTAATTTTTAAATAAAAATTTATATCATAAAACAAATAAAGTAATAACAAGAGATAAAAAAATAATACTATAAAAAGTACTATATCAACAATATAATTCTTTTTCATTTGCTGTAAAAAAACGACGTTTTGACTTTGAATTAGTATCATTTCAGGTTGTAACAAAAAAACGGAAGTATCATTTCAAGTTAGATTTTATCTTAATGTAATTGAAAATTTTAAAATCATAATAGTTACACTCATGATATATATATATATATATATATATATATATATATATATATATATATATTCGGTTAATTCTAATTTTTTATTTCTTTTAATTTCATGATATTATCATAACATTTTACTAATACCAGAAGATGTGTTTCTTTTTCGTATACTAAGGTTTGTCTCCAAATTACGTTTCTTATATTATTTTTTTAGGCCGTGTTTCCTATATTTTTGGCCTATCAAAATTTGTATTATTACAAATTGATCTCTACAATTAATAATTCGTTAATATTTTTTCCTCTTTAAAATTAACTTATACAAATTAAAAAAGAACAAAACAATCCAAATAAAGCGAAATTATATGTTTATTATTTAAATAAAAAGAACTTAATATATTATTTGGATGAAAAGAAATAAAAATTAACATTCTGAAATTTTTATTAATCATTTAGAGAACAATAAAAAAAATTCAAACATTTGTTTTTTTTAAAAATGATCTTATTTAAATTCTAAATTTTTCTTTATCCTCATTCTTTTTTTTTCTTCAATTATTTTCTCAAATAAACAAAGATATAAGTGAGTGACAGAATTGAATCAAATTAAGTTTCACTTTGAATAGGTTTGATTTATTTTTCAAATTTAAAACTCCAACCTTATTTATTTATCTAATATAAGTCGTCTTCTAGAGATTAACTTAACATTTTTAACATTTGACCTAATTATATATATATATATATATATATATATATATATATAAAGGCTTACTTGATAATATTTTTTTAAAAAAAATAGATAAAAAACATATTTCTAAACGAATTAATGGGTTTAAACTTTTATGTAAAGTAATAGGTTTAAACTTTTTAAATGAACTAAAAAGTACATACTTTTTTAACATGTTATAATTAAATTATTTTAAAAGAATTGTTTATATTTATTTAAATAAGTCAATTATAAGATTTAAAAGATTTTTTTAAAATTATATGAAATTTAATCTCTCTAATTAAGTAACATAAGATATTTGATAAACTTAAAATCCAAGACATATTTACAAATAATTATTTCTGAAAAATTAATAATTTATTTCTTTAAAAGTGAAAACTAAACCATTATTTTCTGAAATAATTCTGTCTCATTCGCATAGGTAATAAAAGATTTTCTTTCTATATGACAAAAAAAAAACGAGTTCCCTAGTTTATTCATCCTTAGCTTTTAAGACAAGTAATAATAAAAATTTTGTGGTTTTGTCTTCAATTTCCATGGAAGATTCGTGGCAAAAAACTGCACTGACACACAGCGATCGTCCAGCATCATAACCCATGACATGTCTGATACCGATTTGAATATAACCAGAGATTTGATGCAACACAATACCTCATCCCTAGCCACATGATCTTATCGTCGATCTTGTCATCCTAGGAACGAAGGTACGAGGCATGTTGCTTATCCAATTAAGCGTTTGGCTACGACTAGTTCTTAAAACTATCAGACTTCCCTGTTCTATTTAATCTTTGAACAGTTTTGGTTCTTTAAAAGTTTAAGTTTATTTAGCTTTTATTATTTTTTCAAATAATTTTTAAAAATTATTAATTTTATACAATATTTATAACGATATTAAAATATTAAATAATTTCAAAAAAGTTTTAAAATAAAAAATTGTATAAAATTTAAATTTTTATAAAATATGAAATTAAGATTTGAAGAAAGAAAATTTAAATCTTTTATTTTGTTTGACAAATTTTAAATAAAAATAATTTGTAAAAATTTTAAATAGAAGACAATACTTATAGAATTTTAAATAAAAAAATTAGCTAAAGATCAAATTTGATAAATTTTTAGAATAGAGAGATCAAAGTTATTCAAAAGTTTAAAAGATTAAAATTATATATAAATTAAATTAGAAGAATTAAAAATATAATTAAGTATAAATTCTAAAATTAATTTTCATACTTTTAGAAAATAATTTTGTTAATTTTAGTTCTCTTGGTTAATCTTAAACATTTAAAATAATAAAGTTATTAAAATATTTTTTTTATGTAATATACGTTTATATATAAAAGATATAAACTTCATTAAAAATATATGATTAACGAAGTTGGGGTTGATTGAGTTAATTAGAGATCTCAAGTTCTATATATATATATATATATATATATATATATATATAATTTAAAAGAAGAGTTGTATCATATGTATAACGATTCCATCCGATTAAACTAAAACTGCTTTAAACAGAACATATCTATAATTTACACTAAAGAATTATAATTCCTATATTAAAACGTTCTAATTATATTAAATAATATGAAATTAATTTTATTTAATTTTAAATTCAACGTATCTAAAAATATAATTTAAATATAAAATTTGTTTCTTATTATTTTAGTTAAAAATTTTAAATAAATAACTAAACAAGCAGTCTCTCTTATTTCATCACCTTTGATGTCTACAAGGAACAATGTTTTCGTAACCGGCGATTGAGAAGTGACGGCAAGGGGATATTTTCCGGCAGCACGCCTTCAGGTTCATGTTAGAGCCTTTAGAAACAGCTTGGGCTTCTGAGCTGCCAACTCTTCATTCTTCATGCTGACGGTGGGGCGGTGCTATGTAGGGTAGTTGAAAACGATGAGTTGCTGCAACCTTTTTAAAAAAATAATAAATAATTATTAAATTAAAAGTGATAATTGCTCGTAAGATTAATATTGCCGACTAAGTATACAAAATTTTCTAAACATTCAGCCACTAAGGGGATCCAAGAGCTTAAACAAAATGCTGCTATGTTTCTTACCGGCATTACTTTTTTAAAAGTGAAATGTATCTTAAAAAATATAAATAACAATAATAAATTTTAAAATTAAAAATTTAGATCTCAATAAAAATTAATTTAGATGATATATATTTAATATAAATAAATTTTAAATTCAAATATTTGATATAAAAAATATTAAATTTATTATTATAATTATGTAAATTGAATAAAAAAATTTATACAAATATATTTAGTTCTAAAAATATTAATTATAATTTTATATTTATCCTGTTAAAGTGTATTTTTTTAAAAAAGCTGTCCTTTAAAAAAAATATAAACATAAAAATGTTATTTATGAATATTTAAATAAATATTATTAATAAAGTATAAACATAAAAGTATTATTTATAAATATTTAAATAAACATTGTTAATAGAGATGAAAATGAATAAAATAATTTAGCAAAAATTTATAATTTAATTTATTTAAAATTTAACTTACTCAATTTGATTGATAAAATTGATAAGTTTAATTTGTTAAAAAAAATTTAAATAAACAAGTTAAGTTTAGATTTATAGAAAATATATTTCAGAAACATATTTATTTGTATATATTATATATTTATATTTATTATATTTAGATTAATATATTATATTTATATTAGATTTATTTTTAATATATTTTATTTATATAATATTAATATATATATGTATATATATATTTTAGATCTATTTAATATTTTTTATATTATAAATTTTAAGTTTGTAAATCTTTTTAATCAATCAATTATATAAACTTTAAATTTAATTATTAATCTTTTAATTTATTTATTGATTTTTTTAATAAATTTATAGATAATTTTATAAATTTTAAATTAGATCCAACTTTAATAAATAAAGAAGAAATTTTTAACAAGTAATAGGCTTAAATTTAGATCTTAACATTTTTAAATAAATTAAACTTAATTTAGTTTGATTCGATTTAATTTCTATCTCTAATTATAATATTTATTTTTATATTAATTTTTTAAAAAATTATCCATACTTAAATATATAATTATACATATAATAATTTTAATTTCTATTTTTATCTTTATATTTAATTGTTACTTAAATATTTATATTTAAACTAATTATTTATATTTAAATTAAAAAAAATGCTATTTTATGCTAAAAATAAAAAATTATTATTAATGTACTTATTAGTTTTAAATTTATTATTAAGGATTATATATGTATATTTTTAATAAATATAATTTTAATTTAATATATTTAAAAATATATAAATGCATTGCAGGTTAAACTTGGACATTGAGGTGGTCATACCCGTACATATTTCTATTTTATTTTTTAATAAATATTTAAAGTTAAACTCACACTTAACCAATAATTTTTCTACCCATTATAGCTATTTTTTAAAGCTATTTGTTTGATTTGAGTTTAATTATTATCCCTGCATAAACAACAACAACGAAAATTACACACGAAGTGAGTCTCCCTAATAAAATAGTTTTAAAAAGGTTGTAAGAATAAATTTCATTCTTTTATCATAAAAAGTATTTAATTTATACTATCTATCTACTTTCTTATTTTTTAAAAGTTACATAATCTTTTGGCATATAAATATCACACTAATTTTAATCCATATTTCAGAGTGAAATGAACAAATTAACAACTATTTTTTTTTTTGCAATGCAAAACGTTATTAATGATTTATTTTGAACTCTTATATTTACATTTAGAAGCTTAAAAGTTGAAATCAAGATTTTGAAAGAAACCCATAATTAATAATTCGGTTGCGCAAAATTTATCCAGCTTTTTAAAGTATCAAAGTTAGTGTTATATGGTATTCAAATCAACTACCAATTAAAAGCAAAAACTCATAAAGAAGCAAAAATATCTAAGTGACTTGTTTGCCATTGCTTAGCACTAACAAGAAAATGAAACATATTTTCATCTGAAGAGAATATAATTAAAAAAAATATAATAATGTAATTTAAATATTTTTCAATTAAAAAAATCGAATGTCAAAAAATAGACAAACTAGAATCATATTTTCACATTTGGTTCTTGTAAGCAAGACTGCAAGACTTCTTGCTTTCTTACATAGTATTAAATTAAAATGTCAAAAAATAGACAAACTAGAATCATATTTTCACATTTGGTTCTTGTAAGCAAGACTGCAAGACTTCTTGCTTTCTTACATAGTATTAAATTAAAGTGGTTAAAAATATTTTATTTATTTATTTTATGTAACGTCTCCAAGATTGCTATCGCCATTTGTTAAATTTGATAAAGCATATCATTGATTATTACTTGTCTTTTTCAAATAGTTAAGTATAATAATATTTGCTTAAGTGGTTAAGCTTCTTTGTCAGTTATTATTGATAATATTGATTTTTTTTATTAAGTGCTTAAGTGTAGTTTTAAGTTTTTCTTATATGATAAAGTCTTGTATGATTTGTTTTTGGTAGACGATTAAACATTAATAGTAACTTTTACCATGTAGTTAAGCATTTAACTTAAATAGCATTGTTTATTTCTCCTATGTTTTGACTGCTTGACATGGCATAATGCATTATATTTAATTAATGTAATTATAATTTGTTCATTATATTTATACGTTGTCAAGTCTATGCTATAAGTGCTCGTACCAATTAGGAAATTAAAAATGGAAAGTTATTGCTAGTGAGTTTGTTAGTTGTACTTAGTTACGTGTTACTTATTAACTATTGTGGGTTTATAACTATTACTTAAAAATTAATTAATTAACTATAAATAATAAATTTATGCAACTTAAATAAGAAAAACTATTATTATAAAGCCGGTAAATTAATTGATAAAAAAATTCAATTAATTAATTAGAGATTTTGAATTGAGATGTTGAATATTATTAAAAAGTTATAATTTTTTTTATTATTCATAATAATCGTAACCGACTGAAAAAATATTTTTAATAAACAACTTACACTAAAAAAATAATGAAATTATTAGAGTACTATTCAAATATATTATTAATAATAATTTTACAAATAAATAATATTATTAATACACATTGTATATATATTATCTATTAAGTTATACTATTATATAAAATTATATGAACTATTAAGTTAAGAAATCATATTATTAATATATAATTATTTTTAAAAATATAAATTTAAATGAATATAAGATTGAGTTGAAAGAGCTTAAAATATATTCTGAGATCGTTTGGGAAACAGACTGGGTCTTAATTAATTTTGAATTGGATCCAATCAATAAAATGAGATACGTCATAAATACCTTTACTTTGAAAATTTTAAATATAATTATTTTTAAATTTATATATATATATATATATATATATATATATATATATATATTAGAATTTCCTTTTCCATATTCAACATCAACTATTTATACTTTTAAATTATTTTTAATTTTTAGATACAAGTTACTTATATTTTTAGTTAAATATTTAAATTAATTAATTATTTTCTAGAATATTAAATATTTTTATTTTTTAAAATTAAAAAAAATATAAATCATTCTATACTTACTTAATCATCATGGTTGTACTTAATTCTTTCCTATACCTTAAAATAATCTATCTTCATAAAATTGTATCGTTACTTTTTATCAAAACATTTGTAAGAATCATTTTTATTTTCATTAAATAATTTATCCTGAATTAAGCATATAAATTGGTTTTTTATTTATAACTGACAAATATTTCATGCATTTTATCAATAAACTTATAAATAAAAGTATAATACATAATATTGATAATCATAAAATTAATAAAAATACCATCTAATATAATATACTCAAGGTTTTCACATGTTTCAACTTAAAATTTGGTGAAGGTAGATTTTAAAAATAATTACGTCATTTTTTCAATTATTTTTGGTGGAATTGAAACATAAAATTTTTTAAAAATTATTACTAAAAAATTGATAAAATTTGAAGTATTTTATAAAATTTAGGATTAGGATTTGAAGTGAAAACAAATTTGATTTTTTATTTTATCTTGAGTGAATTTTAATATTTTAATTGATATATTCTGAGTAGAAAAGTATCCAATAAATTTAATTTGTAAATTTTTTTAAATAGATTATAAAGCTTTAGATTAAAAAAATTGACACTAAATAAATTTATTAAATTTTAAGAGTTGAAAAATTAAAATTACTAAAAAAATTTAGGAATCCAAATTACAAATAGATCAAACTTAAAAGACAAACATGCAATTAAGCAAAAATTTTAATAAGATTATTTTTGTTTCACACTTAATAGTATTTAAATTTAAATTTAAGATAAAATATTTAAATTTCACAATCCTTATCATATCAGCAAATATAATTAAAAATTGATATTTTTAAACTTTTATTTTTAATTCATGCATCAGAAAAATTAAAAAACTATTGAAAAATAAAGTGTTAGCCCAGTTTTATTAATTGATATGGTTTAATAAATTAAATAAAAAACCAAAGATAAGAATTTTAAATTTTATATAAATTAAAGAAAAATTAAAAATAATAATAATTAAATTTTATGCTTGAAAATTAATTTAATTTTTAAAATATATGAAATTATATTAGACTTCTTTAACTTAAAATAAAAATAAAAATAAAAATTTAACGATAAATAAAATTAAAATTATTGTAATTTTTATTTTAAAAATTGCAACTTGCACAGTGATATTCTTTGAATAAAAAACATGAATAAAAATTATTAAAAATAATGAATTTTAAAAATATAATTTTTATTTTTATATAATTATTTTTAAAATTAATATAAATAAAAAATAATATTCTATTAGGTGTCTTGTTTTTTTTAACATAATCTAAAAAATGTTGAAAGAATATAGAAAATTAGTTTCTCTATACTTTTAAATAATATTTTAATTTTTAATTTTTTAAAATATTATAATTAGTTAAAATATTATCATGTTATGAATATTTATTAAAAAATATTTATATAATATTAATAGATTTTGATTTGATGAAGATTTAGTATTTTTGTTTGGTTTAAAGTTTAAAGAAATTTATTCGGATGAAATAGATTTTTAAATTTTAAATGATATTATAATAAATATATTAAATTTAAGATATTTAATTTTATTAGATTGTATATTTTTTAATTAAAATATGAAAAACATTTAAATATAAAAAATAAATCACTCTTAATTAATAAAAAAAAATATGTTTGATTAATATTTTATTAAGTTTGCGTTTTGTATATCTATTTGCTCAAAAGTTAATTGCACGCACATATTTTAAACGAATGAGCATGCATAATTTTTTTTATCAAAATCTTATTTATATAATTAAGTTAAGTGCATATATTTTAAATGATTAAGTATCTAATACATAATTTTTTTTATCAAAATCTTAAATTAATTAAGACCATTTATTTATAAAATAAAATTTTTTATAATTATTTTATAATACCTTATTCTACTAACAATATCTATCTACATATCAACCTAAAATTTTATTAAATATTAAATAGTTAAGAAACAAGTGTTTTTTTATTAAAAAAGTTTGATATATTATATATATTTTAAATTTTTTATTTTAACATATTAAGATGAAAAATAAATTTAAAATAATATGTTTGTTATGATTTTTTATAATTATCCTAATTTATTTTAAGAATATTTATGTTGATTTATACTTTAAATTTAATTGAAACATCATTATTTAAATATAAATTTTTATGTTAATAAAATTAATAACTTTTATAATTATTTTTTATATTTAGGATAATTTTTAATTAACTAAACATATAAAAAATTACATTAATAATATATTAAGACTACAAAGAAAAAAATATTATAAAATAATAAATTTTATATCTTATCCAAAAACTTAAAAATGTGAATAGAAAAATAAAAGAATATTTATCTTTCTATTAATATCAATAAAAATAATATATTTTTAATTTAAATAAATTATTTTTTAAGTTTTATTTTTAATTTATATATAGTATATAATAATAACTTTTAAAAATCATCAAAATATCTAGTATTTTTAATTTATATTTTACAAATTTATTTTATTAAAATTTAAAAATACTTGTGCATTATGTGTATGCACATAAAATTTATTATTTTTTTTATATTATAAATTTTAAGTTTCTGCTTTTAATTATATAATTTTAAAAATTATTTTTATCTTTAATAAATTATGAATTTTTTTTTAATTAAGCATATAATTTTATTTTAATTTTTTTTATTAATAATTTTGATTTAAATATTAAATATTAATAGGCTACATCGAATGAAAAATATTTATTTTTAGATAAACTAATTTAAAACTTTATTATAATTTTAATCAATTTAACTGAAATTTAATTTTAAAATTTTAATATATTATATTAATAAAAGTAATATTTTTATTTCAAATAATTAAATTTTTTTTATAATTTTTTATTCAATTTTAAAAGTTTATAAATTTAATTTAATTTTATTTAACATAATTACATATTTATTATTATGTGATACATACACAATACACATGTGAAATCCTTGGATCTTTTTGACATGTTATAAAGTAAGTTCTGATTACTTTTAAAAAAGTCAACCTAAATTTTTAATAAAATAATTTTTAAAAATTTTGAAAAGATAAATTAAAAAAAAATTTACCTGATTTTATTTTTGAATTGACTATTAAAAATAAAAATTATTTGTAGTATTTAAATATAACAAACCAACTAATTAGATGGCAAAATTCATCAATCAAATTAAAATTGTAAGAAAAAAATAAAAAAATTACCCAAATATAATGCTGTAAAAATGTTTAAATATTTTTATAATTTATTATAAAAATATTGTAACGTATAAATAAGTATATGGATCAAACTAAATAGATTGGATGAAGAATAAAAAAAAATCAACAAGATAAGATAGGAGTACCTTCTTGATTTTCAGAAAGAAGTTTTTGTTCTATGAAATTTTTTTTTTCTTTTTCAATAAGTAGTTTTTTGCCAATCTTATAAGAAGCATGGACATCAATGCAGGCATATTCAATTTGATTTTGTGTTCCTTTAATTTTCATTGACTTGTGCATACTTCCTTTGATTTCTTCGTATCAAGATTTGTCAATCCTTTGACCAAACATTCTAATCTTAATAAGAAAGCTGATCACGACTAGGGATGGAAGTGAACAATGTTTTCTGACAAGGATCTATAGCTCAGCTTGTTTAAAACCTAACTTGGTCGGATTGTTTAATAAATAGATAGACTTAGACTTATTAAAAATCTCTTTTTAGATAAATAAGTTAGGACTAAGCTTATAAAAAAGTCTATTTAACCTAAAGTTTATTTATATTTATATTTATATATTATATATTTATATTTATTTTAATATATTATAATTATATAGTATTTATTTTATATTTTATTTACATAATATATATATATATGTTTTAAACCTATTTAATGACTTTTTTATCTTGTAAACTTTAAGTTTGCAAGTCTTTTTAATCAATTATTTATATAGGTTTTAAGTCTATTTGTTGATTTTTTTTTTGTAATGCAAGCTTTTAAATAGACTGCAGGTATTGTAGACTTTAAATCAGGTCAAACTTTGATAGAAAAAAAAAAACCTTTAATAATTAATAGGTTCAAACTCAGGTCTCAAAATCTCTAAATAGAACAGACTTGAACATTCAAAATCTAACTTGATTTGACCTACTCCCATCCTTGAAGAGGACATTGTCATTGTCATTGTGGCCACATCTATGTCGTTATTGTATCCTAAGACATACTCATTTTTAATCTTTTTAATATCAAGCAGAATTTCAATCCGAACAAATTCAAAGTAAGAGTCAACCAAAAAATTCCTTAACAATTGAGGAATATTATCCACAAAGAACAGTTGAAAAATTAAGCACTTATCTTCAACACATGATTGTAAAATTGTAACATTTATCTTGTTATTTTGGTCACGCATCCATTTTGTGTTTAACCCAATTACCGTTCTCATTCCAACATATATTGAAAAAATTAGTCTAACTTATTCTTCTACTATCTATACTTTGTTAATAATTGTTGTTTCAATGGTTAATCCATTAAAAAAACCGATTACTTAATATTTTGTAGAATTATTATTTTCACTTTTAATCGAAAACATCTTTCAAGAGAAACCTTTAGAAAGAGAACACATTTTATTTGATTTTAAAAAATTGAAAATATGAATAGAGTGATTGATAAACTGTATTTCATAATTAGGATTAAAAGGTTATATAATCTTTTTTATCATTAAATAACATTCATAAAAAAAATATATTTATTATGATATTTTATTATTTAAAAAAATTATTTTTTCTCTTTCTTATTTATCTTATATATTTTATACGGATTAATTTAATAAGATTTTTTTTTCTCATCTTATCTTATATATTATAATTATAAATTAATGAATTATTTTAAAATTATTTTTTTTTATTTTTATATTTTATCTTATATGTTACATATGTGTTATTTTAAGAAAAAATTCTTTCTTTTTCATTTTTATTTATAAAAAAATGAATTAGTTTAATTATTATTTTAAAAAAATAAAATTCATAAATATTTAAAATATCTTATAATCTTAAATAAAATAAATTATAACTTCATTCCTCACTCACTGTAATTAATGCATTAAATTTTTTTTTATCGCAATCAGTTATATCATATATATTTATCAACAACTATGAAAAATAAAAATTAAATATATAATATAATAACTGTGCATAAAAATTTGTTTTAATGTAAATAGTAAAATGGTTTAGAATTAATTTTTCACTCTTAGTACATACAAAAATATTTAAACGTGAAAATCTAGTTTAAATCCTGCAAAAATCAGGTTTAAAGAGAAAAAAAAAATTCTAAATCCCTTTTATCAACAGAAATGCTAGTGTGCATATTAAATAAATTATATATCTATAATTAATTATTAGTGATGTGCAGACAATTACTTTTAAAAAATTAGAAAATATATTTTTATATTTTTTAATATAAAATTAATTAATTCTTATAAATGGTAAGATTATAATTTAATTTAAAATATAAACTTGTTAAAATTACACATATCTTAAAATTCTAAAAAATAAACTGATCGCAATTAAAAAAGAAAATAATTATAATTTAATAATTATTACAATTATTAAAATTTTATTTTATATTATAAATTTACATTATTACTACTTGGTTCATAATAGTATACACAGAAGATGAAACCGTGCCATCAAACTAATTATCCTAACTCCATAGCTGGCTCAATTGATCACTATTTCTTTTGAATTAATTCAAAAAATTAAATTTATGTGTATAGTTTTATTTATAAAATTAACTTCTATAATTTGTATTTATTTAATTATATTTTTATAAATTCTTAATATTTAATATTTTTATAATTTCTTTTAAAATATATCTTTTTATTAATTTTTAAAAATATATTTGATTGATTTAATATATTTATAAGTTTAATAATTTTAGATTAATTTAAATTTATTATTGTGTTTCAAATTCTTTATTATATAATTATTGATATAAAATCAGTTTTAATTAAAAAGTGAAAAGATGATAAACTGTACATTATTTACTATTTTTTAACTAAAAAAATTAAAAAATCAAATCAAATCATCTAATCCAATTCAAATCAGTTTTAATCAAATCAAATTACATTGGATTTAAAAGTTTATTTTAATTATTCAGATCAAATTACATTAAATTTAAAACTTTATTCTTTGATTCCAACTAAATTACATTATATTTTTACAATTCAATTAGATGATTTTTTTAAAAGTTAATTCAAACTGAATACTAAACATCCAACCTTAAAAAAATAACATACAGTTATAAAAATTATAATTAATATTTTTATTTATATTAAAAATTTATTTTTTATATAACATCTACTATTATTTTTTATTTATACTAAATATGTAAAATATTCAAAAAATTTAAAAATAATGACATAATTAAAAAGATAATAGTTAATATTTTTAACTTATAAATAAATAGATATTAATATTCTTTTTTCACTTTAACTTTGTCCTGTACATTTGAATTCCACAGTTTAAGTTTATCTTTTTTTAAGTTTCAGCCTTTTGATTCATTGAGTCCATCTTGCCTCACAGCTACCTTTTTTTAGAAGATTCTTTTTTTCTCCCTTAGTCCGTCATCAATGGATCATTGAAATTCAATTCTACTTTTATCTTTTTTTATGACATCTAATGATATATAGATAGAGTATAAAATAAATATTATTTTTAAATATAGTCTTACAAAAATAATTTTTTTTTTTGTAAATAATTTAAAAAATTAAAATGATAATTTTTATATTTTGATTAGAAACTAACTATAACAGAATCTCACCTAAATGATAAAGGACACCTACCTAAATGATAAAGGACATCTGAGATGGACAATGAAAATTCTTTCATCCACTGAAAGAGAAACTTTGTCAAATGAACATTGAAAGAGAAACTTTGCCACATGAAAGGTACTTTAAGCTTGAGAGAACAAAACATATCTTTAATTAATATTTGATTAAATTTTAGATTTTGTAAAACTACTTGCTCATATAATTTAGTTAATTGCATATTTTCTAAACGAGTGACCATGCATAAATTTTTTTATCAAAATCTTGTTCATATAATTAAATTAAGTGCATATATTTTAAACAATTAAGCATATAATGTACAATTTTTTTTAATCAAAATCTTCAATAACTTAATATTATTTATTTATGAAATAAAGTTTTTTATAATTATTTTATACTATCTTATTCTACTAACAATATCTACGTACATATCTACCTAACATTTTATTAAATATTAAATAGTTAGAGAACAAATGTTTTTTATTTAAAAAAAGTTTGATATATTATATATATTTTAAATATTTTATTTCAACACGTTAAAATGAAAAATGAGTTTAAAATGATATTTTTGTATGATTTTTTTATAATTATTTTAATTTATTTTAAGAATATTTATGTTAATTTATATTTTAAATTTAATTGAAACATCATTATTTAAATATAAATTTTTATGTAAATAAAATTAATGAATTTTATATAAAAAATCTACATTAATAACATATTAAGATTACAAAGAAAAAATATTATAAAATAATAAATTTTATATCTTATCCAAAAACTTAAAAATCTTAACAGAAAAACAAAAAAACAAATATCTATCTTTCCACTGGTATCAATAAAAGTAATATATCTTAATTTAAATAAATTATTTTCTCAATTTTATTTTTAATGTATATATAGTATACAATAATAATTTTTAAAAATAATCAAAATATCTGGTCTTTTTTAATTTATATTTTATAAATTTATTTTATTAAAATTTAAAAATACTTGTGTAAGTTTATGCTTTTAATTAGATAATTTTTAAAATTATTTTTATCTTTAATAAATTATGAAAATTTTCTTGCACTAAGCATATAATTTTACTTTATTTTTTTTATTTTTATTAATAATTTTAATTTCAATATTTATTTGAATGAAATGTTAAATATTAATAGGTTAAATGAAAAATATTTATTTTTAGATAAATTAATTTAAAACTTTATTATAATTTTAATCAATTCTAATTAAAATTTAATTTTGAAATTTCAATATATTATATTAATAAAAGTAATATTTTTTATTTCAAATAATTTAAATTTTTTTATAACTTTTCTTCAATTTAAAAATTTTATACATTTAATTCACTTTTATTTAATATAATTATGTATTTATTATTACGTAATACATGCACAATGCACCTGGAATGGTGCAAATCTTTTCAACATGTTATAAAGTAAGTTTCTATATAAATATATAAATCTGATTACTTTTAAAGAAATCAACCTAAATTTTTAATAAAATTTAATTTTAAAAACTTTGAAAAAACAAATTAAAAATAAAATTTATTTACTTTTATTTTTAAATTTATTATTAGAAATAAATATTATTTATAATATTTAAATATAACAAACCAACAAATCATATGTAAAGAATCAGTAATTAAATTAAAACTGTATATTTATATTCCACAGAAAGAAGATAATAGAAAAATAACTCAAATATAATGTTATAAAAATATTTAAATATCTTCACAATTTATTATACTGTTGTAACATATATATCTATAAATGAGTATATGAATTAAACTAAATAAAATAGATAAAAAATAAAAAAAAAATTAACAAGATAAAAAAATTATTTTCAACACATAATTGTAAAATTACAATCTTTCTTGTTGTTATTATTATTTTTAGCCAAAAACATCTTTTAAAAAAAACTTTTGAAAAGAAAACATATTTTATTTAATTTAAGAAATTTAAAATTATGAATGAAATTATTGATAAAGCAAAGTTCATAATTAGAATAAGAAGGTTATATAATCTTTTTTTTATCATTAAATGATATTCATAAAAAAATATTTATTATGATATTCTATTATCTAATTTATTTATTTTTTCTTTTATTTATCTTATATATTTTATATGGATTAATTTAACAAATTTTTTTTTTCTTTTTATTCTTTCTCATCTTATCTTATATATTATAAAGAAATAAATTATTTTAAATTTTTTTTATCTTTGATATCTTACTTTATATGTTACATATGTATTATTTTAAAAAAAATTATTTTTTTATTTTATTTATGACAAAAAAGAATTAATTTAATTATCATTTAAAAAAAACCTATAAAAATTTAAAATATCTTATATTATACAGAATGATTTTTAATTTCATTCCTTACTCATTGTAACTAATGTATTGAATTTTTTTTTTTTTTTAGGATTAAATTTCTAGTCTTAGTACATGTAAAATTACTTAAATGTGAAAATGTAGTTTAAATCCTGCAAATCACATTTAAAGAGAAAAAAATTTACATCCCTTTTATCCATAGAAATGCTAACGTGCATATTAAATGAATTATGTATCTATAATTAATTATTGGTCATGTGCAGATCTTTTAAAAGATTAGAAAATATATTTTTTAATATAAAATTAATTAATTTTTATAAATGATCAAATTATAATTTAATTCAAAATATAAACTTGTTAAAATTACATATATATTAAAATCCTAAAAACCAAGCATACTGCAATTTAAAAAAAAACAATTAAAATTTAATAATTATTCAAATTGTTAACTTTATTTTGTATTATAAATTTACATTATTACTAATAGGTTGATGATTATATACATAGAAGATAAAAACATGCTATAAAACTAATTATCCTAACTTCATAACTGGTTGAATTGGTGTATGTAGTTTTATTTATAAAATTAACTTCTATAGTTTGTATTTATATAATTATATTTTTATAAATTTTTAATATTAATATTATTATAATTTATTTTAAAATAATATCTTTTATTAATTTTTAAAGATATATTTTATTGATTTAATATATTTATAAGTTTAATAATTTTATATTAATTTAAAGTTATTATTGTGTTTCAAATTTTTTATTATATAATTTTTTATATAAAATAAATTTTAATTAAAAAGTGAAGAAATAATAAACTATACATTATTTACTATTTTTTAACTAAAAAAATTAAAAAATCAAATCAAATCATCTGATCCAATTCAAATCAATTTTAGGCGAATCAAATCAAATTATATTAAATTTAAAAGTTTATTTTAATTACTCAGATCAAACTACATTAAATTTAAAACTTTATTTTTTAATTCCCACTAAATTACATTATATTATTATAATTTAAGTAGATAATTATTTTTAAAAATTAATTCAAACTGAATAGTAAACATTGGATGTTAAAAGGATGACATATAGTAATAAAAATTATAATTAATATTTTTATTTATATTAAAAATTTAGTTTTTATATAACATCTACTATTATTTTTTCTTTATATTAAATATGTAAAATATTTAAAAATTTAAAAAATAATAACATAATTAAAAAGATACTAATTAATATCTTCAACTTATAAATAAATAGATATTAATATTTTTTTTAACCTTAACATTATCCTGTACATTTGCATTTTAGGGTTTAAAATTATCTTTTTTAGGTTTCAGCCTTTTAATTGGTTGAGTTTATATTGTTTCACATCATTATTAACTAGCATGCCCTACACTCCTAAGATCTTTAAAACATATTTTTTTCTCTTCCTTAAACGGTTGTTAATGGGTTATTGAAATTCAATCCTACTTTTTTTTTTCTTTTATCTTTTTTATGACGTTTATAAAATATAAGTAAAATATAAAATAAATATTTTTTCTTTAAATATAGATATACAATAATAAAAAAATTCACAAATAATTTAAGAAATTAAAATAATAATTTTTCATATTTTTATTAGAAACTAAATATAAAAAATTCTCACATAAATAAAGCATAGCTGAATTTTTTTTTAAATTATGTCACAAATGGATGGTTGATTACTTTGACCTTAGAGAAAAAAATATATGTTTGATTAATATTTGATTAAGTTTTGCATTTTGTAAAGCGACTTGCTCATATAATTAAGTTAATTGTACATATTTTAAAAGAATTAGCATGCACAAATATTTTATCAAAATTTTATTGATATAATTAAGTTAAATACATATATTTTAAATGATTGAGTATCTCATGCATAATTTTTTAATTAAAATTTTCAATTACTTATGACCATTAATTTATGTGATAAATTTTTTATAATCATTTTATAATATCTTATTCTACTAACAATATCTACATAATATCAATCTAAAATCTTATTAAATATTAAATAATTAGAAGACAAATATTTTCATTTAAAAAAGTTTGATATATTATATATTTTAAATATTTTATTTTAACATGTTAAGATAATAAATAAATTTAAAATGATATATTTGTTATGATTTATTTTATAATTATTTAAATTTATTTTATGAACATTTATGCTAATTTATATTTTAAATTTAATTGAAACATCATTATTTAAATATAAATTTTTATGTAAATAAAATTAATTACTTTTATAATTATTTTTTAAATTATATTTAGGATAATTTTTAATTAACTAAATATATAAAAAATTTACATTAATAATATATTAAGACTATAAAGAAAAAAATATTATAAAATAATAAATTTTATATCTTATTAAAAAATGTAAAAATATGAATAGAGAAACAAAAAAATATCTATCTTTTCACTAATATTAATAAAAATAATATAATTTAATTTGAAGAAATTATTTTCTCAATTTTATTTTTAATTTATATATAGTATACAATAAATTTTTTTTAAAAATAATCAAAATATCTTGTCTTTATAATTTATACTTTGTAAATTTATTTTATTAAAATTTCAAAATACTTGTGCATTGTATGTGCATGCACATAAAATTCATTTTTATTTATTTTTAGACTATAAATTTTAAGTTTCTGTTTTTAATTAGATAATTTTTAAAATTATTTTTATCTTTAGTAAATTATGAAATTTTTCTTGAATTAAGCATATAATTTTACTTTAATTTTTTTATTTTTATTAATAATTTTAATTTCAATATTAATTTGATTGAAATATTAAATATTAATAGGTTATTTATTTTTAGATAAATTAATTTAAAACTTTATTATAATTTTAATCAATTTTAGTTGAAATTTAATTTTTAAGTTTAAATATATTATATTAATAAAAGTAATATTTTTATTTCAAATAATTTAAATTCTTTTATAATTTTTTTCAATGTTAAAAATTTTATATATTTAATTTACTTTTATTTAATATAATTACGTAGTTATTATTACGTAATACATACACAATGCAGCGGAATGGAAAAATTTTCAACATGTTATAAAGTAAGTTTTTATATAAATATAGAAATTTGATTACTTTTAAAAAAGTTAACCTAAATTTTTGATAAAATTTAATTTTTTAAAATTAAAAAAAAATTAATTGCTTATATTTTTGAATTGATTATTAAAATTAAAAATTATTTATAATTTTAAATAGAATAAACTAACTAGTCAGATGCTAAAAGCCAGTGATCAAACCATATTACATATTACGCAAGATGAGGATAATCAACCAACAACCCAAATATAATGTTGTTAAAAAATGTTTAAATATTTTCATAATTTTTTCTAAAATGTTGTATTATATACAATCATAAGTAAGTATATAAATCAAACTAAATAAATTAGATGAAGAATTAATAATATAAGATAGGAGTAATCCAATTTTTTGAAAGGAATTTTTGTTCGTTAAAGAATCTTGATTCACTAAGTAGTCTTTTTATCAATCTTATAGGAAGCATAAACATCAATATAAGAATATTCAATTTGATCTTGTACCGGTTCTTTCAATTCTCATTGGCTTGTGTATACTTTCTTGATTTCTTCAGATTAAAATCTGTTAATTCCTTTGCTAAATACTTCAATCCTGGAAAAGAAAAGCGACCAGGACATTGCGTGACTGCCATTGGCCACATCTATGTCATTGTTGCATTCTAAATCGTTTTTAAACTTTTTAATATTAAGCAGAATTTTAACCCCAACAAATTTAAAGTAGGAATCAATCAAAAAAAATTTTAATGATTAAAAAATATTATCCATAAAGGACAATCGAAAGATTAACCACTTATTTTTCGACACACATAATTATAAATTACAACTTTATAATAGTCATGCATTCATGTGTCCAACTCAACCACCATTCTCTTTTCAATATACATTGATAAAATTAGCTTAACCCATTCTTCTATTATTCTATTATTCCTCTATTACAAGTGCTTCATTAATAACTATTATTTCAATGGTTAATCCATAAAAATTTTTTTGATAAGGTTAAATATAATAAACCAATTAGTTAAATGTTAAAGAGCCCGCAATCAAACTAAAACTGTATTTATATATCATGGAACGAGGATAAGCGAAAAACAACCTAAATATGATGCTGTTAAAAATATTTAAATATTTTCATAATTTATTCTAAAAATGTTGTATCGTATATGTTTATGAATGAGTATATGGATCAAACTAAATAAATTGGATGAAGAATAAAAAAATTTAACAATATAAGATAGGAGTAAGGAGTTTTTGTTCTTTGAATTTTTTTTAATATATAATTTTTTTACTAATCTTATAAGAAGCGTATATAACAATGCATGCATATTCAATTTGATATTGTGTCAGATCTTCTAATTCCGATTGACTTGGGCATATTTTTTTTTTTTTCATATCAAGATCGCCAATTTCTTTATCAAATATTTCAATCTTGAAGAAGAAAACTAATGAGAACTTCTGCTTCTAACTGCAATTAAGATTTATTAATAACTCTATTCATTTTTTTAAATTTTTATAAATTAAGTAAAATATGTTTTCTTTTCAAAGTTTTTTCTTGAAAGATGTTTTTGGCTAAATTTTTAAATATTTTACATATTTAGCATAAATAAAAAATAATAGTAAATTTTATATAAAAAATAAGTTTTTAATATAAATAAAAATATTAATTATAATTTTTATAACTATATGTTAACCTTTTAAGGTAGGATGTTTACTATTCAGTTTGAATTAATTTTTTAAGAAAAAATTCATCTAATTGAATTGTAATAATATAATGTAATTTAGTTAGAATCAAAGAATAAAATTTTAAATCTATTGTAATTTGATCTGAGTAATTAAAATAAATTTTTAAATTCAATGTAATTTTACTTGATCTGAGTAAAATATTTGAATTGAATCAGATCATTTGATTTGATTTTTTAAGTTAAAAAATAGTAAATAATATATATTTTATTACCTCTTCACCTTTTAATTAAAACTGATTTTATATAAAAAAATTATATAATAAAAAATTTAAAACAAAATAACAACTTTAAATTAATCTAATATTATAATTATAAATAGATTAAATCAATAAAATATATCTTCAAAAATTAATAAAAGATATAATTTTAAAAGAAATTATAAAAATAATTAATTATTACAATTTTATAAAAATATAATTATATAAATACAAATTATAGAAGTTAATTTTATAAATAAAATTACACACCTGCAAATTTGATTTTTTTGAATTAATTCAAGAGAAGTAGTAAGGAATGGCATAAAATGACTAGGTAGTTGCATCTATATAACTCACATACTATTAGGGGGATAATGTAGATGGGACTTTGAAAACGAGGAGAGGGTAGTTGCATCTATATAGCTCACATACTATTAGGGGATAATGTAGATGGGACTTTGAGAAGGAGGAGAGGGGAAACGCTTGTAGGGTTAAAGGAGACAGCAAATGATGGATGAAAGACAGAAGAAAGAAGGAAAAGAAAAGGGAGGAAAAAATGAGTATGGTAAAAGAGAAGGATGTGACAATGAAGATAGAGGAGAAAAAGAAAAAACTCGTTAAGATGTGGAAGGAACCCACTTATAGAAAGTAGAATATAGGATAGAAAGTCTCCTACAAGAGAGAGAGCAGCCCGTAAGGTGTAAAGGTTGATAAGACTTTAATACACAAAGGAAAATAAAATCCAATTATATCAAATATCATGGCTATAATTAAAAGACATTGTTCATATTTTTAGGAATATTGTTAGTATTAGTATTCTTGCTAATTGAAGCAGATCGTTAGTAGATCCCAGGAGCGCTCTCCTCTAGCCCTATCTTTCGCCTAGGTGGAGAGGAGGCCTATTCGCAGCCTTTTATCCGATACAATACGCACCTTACCTGAAGATCAAATTTCCCCTGGCGAACTATTCATATTAGATTCACCGGCTGGATTCAGGAAGCGTGAAAGCGGTCAGATGGAAGTTGTTCTTACTTTCTAACGGAGAAGCACCAACTCCAACTATTCATGCCATCTTCGTTGGGTTGACAAGAAAAGGCAGCTTCCAAGCAACCCGAACTACCTTAGCCTTAGTAAGTACTACTTCTGAAAGGAAGGACGTATGCTTACCTGGTCAACAACTGAAAAAAGGGCTACTCTTAGTACTTAGTACTAAACTAAATGAAAAACCTATTTCCATGCCTAACAACAGCCTTACTCCACTTGCTAACCAAACCAACAGTCCTGTATCATATAACTAATATTAGGAGATTTGAACCTTGTATATGACTTGTAATCATGTATATATTTAACGCTTGTTATCCATAAAAATCCGATTGGTCAAAACACGTTTTAGCATGATATTAGAGCTACCCAGACTCTAATATTAGTGCAAGGACATATTTCCACTCTTGCTATGGAAGGGAAAGATAAGAAAGTGCAAACGACTGGGAACAAGAAACTCAGATAGTTGGAACTAAGAAAAATCCATCCCTTATGACCTGAACGCATGTTAAAAACTATGAAACATGATTGCACAAGTGAAGTTGCCTGGAGAAAACTACATGGAATGCTCTAGAGTCGTGAAATTTTTTCCTTATCCCCTTTCATTTACGGTAAAGAAGTATACAGAAGGAGCTGATTTTTTTTTTCTTAATTTTTTTTCAAGACAAAATGAATTTCATTGAAAAAAAAGACCACATGGTCTAAGCCGCCAGCACACGCATTATCCCACCAGTTATCTACTCTACATGCATTTTAAAGATAACATTAGTATCAAGAATAGGGAAAAAAAACGTGAGTGGAAAAGAAGAATAATAGCTATATCATTAGCTTTACACCAGGAGGTAAGGCTTAGGTATGATTAATTTTTAAACTATATCGGATAAAGAGACAAGCAAGGGAGAGAGAAGATAAGAGCGAAGTTTTTTAATTGTTATAAAAATTTTATTTATTATAATAATCTTATTAATACATGCATGTATGAAAATAAAATACAAAAAAATTTCTTTTAAAAATATTTCGGTACATATTTTTAACATATTCCTTTTAAATTTTATTTTTATTCATATTAGTAAATGTAATTGAATATTTAGACAAATATATAATATCTATTTGGAGGTTATTTTTTTTTTCTTAAAGATGAGTATTTAGTAAAATAAGTGATATAATACTAGTGTTATAATTTTTGTACATTTAACTAATTAAAAGCTATAACAAGTACTATTTTCGTTTTTTTTATCTGTTAAAAAAATTTATTTTTATTTATTTGTTTATTTCAGCTTTTAAGAAAATATTAATTATTATATTTTTATATATAATCTTATATCTATCGAATGTAAAAATAAAAATAAAAATTATATATAAAACATAAATAAAAAAGTTAATAATGTTTTAAAATTAAAATTATTTATATTTTTATGTTTTTAATTAATAAAAAGAAACAAAATATATATAATATTTAAAATAATTATTAATAAATTTAATACTTTTTATGATATAACAATTTATAATTATATAATAATATAAATTTTTAATATATTTTAATTAATTTATATCTTGTTGATATAGTGTAAAGGGGTGAAATAATGTTCGGATTAATTATTGCTAAAAAGTAAGAGGAGGTGAAAGGTGAAAAAAACTGTTTGGGTTAATTATTACTCAAGTCAAAAAGTAAGGTGTGAGGCACGTTTTACATGCATTGTGTCGATCTCGGATTCGATTATAAAATAATGAAAGGATATATACAATACATGGTACCTAATGAGTCATCGAACAGTGAAAGAGTCACTTGATACACTTTTATAACATGATTTGTGTGAATCACCCTTTTATCTGTTATAATTTTTTACAAAAATTAAAGACTATTTTATTTATCATTTTAAAAGTTTAACATAATATCTATTATTTTTATTATATTTTATAAAAATAATACTTAATAAAAATTTACTTCAAAAATTAAAGATAGAATAAAATTTTAAATAACAGATAAAAAGAAAAATATATATCATATATTATATAAATATTTAAAAATTTTAAATAATATTTATAAAAACATAAAAATATATATACCTTTTTAAATGTTACATTTAAAATTGGAAAATTAAAAAGAATATTTATCATTGAAATATATTAATAAACTTAGTTACTCCTTAGAGAATAAATTTAATTTAATAATAATGTAATAAATAATTTAAGCGAATATATACTTTCTAAAAGAATTTATAATATATTTTTCTAATATTTTAATGATCCTTATATTAAATATTTTATTTTAATTATTTCAATAATTAAAATTGATGAACATTTAAATTAAAGCATAAAAATAAATATTAATGATAAAATTAAAACTAATAATATCAATAAAATTTAAATTGATAAGTTACAATATTATTTAAAAGATCATAAAAATAATTAATTAAAAAAGAAATAATATATATATATATATACTTTCTTCATATTTTTATCTGTCACAATTAAAAAAATAATTTTTAAATTTATCACTTTAATAATTTAAAGTAATGTTCATTATTTATTATTATATATTCAAATTTTATAAAAATATTAATTATAAACAATACTTATAAATTTTAAAATATTATAAAAATAAGTTACTTCAATATAAATAATATTAATTAATTTTTAGCTAATATAAAATATCTTAATCGATAATTAAAAAAAGGAAAGTTTGAAACCGGTGCAGCACATCAATTTGCATTGATTGTAACATTTCTATTTATTTATTTAGATCTATTTCACTTCTAATTGTGACCCAAGGAAAGAGATAGATACCTAAGCGCAATTTTCACGCAACTCTTCCTAATCAGAACATACTATTTTTAAATAATGAGCAATAATTGCAATAAGAGGAAAATTTTTAAAAAAATTAAACACATGTTTAACGTATTTAATATTCTTAATATAATAATAATATAATCTTATATAATATATACGAATCATAATTTATTGATATGTAAAATTTTAGCATTTATATAAATTTAATAATTTTATATAAAATATAAAATTTATTAATTTAATTTATTTAAAATAAAATTTAATAAATATTTTATTTTATTAATTTATATATTATTTAAATATATATATATATAAATATCATAAATTGAATAATATACAAATAAATTTTTAAAATTTTTTAAAATTTAATATACATTATTATAAAAATATTATAATATTATTCAATGATTAAATTAAAAATATTATATTTTATATAAAATTATTAAATTGGTATAAGTATTAAAGTTTAACCTCTATTATAATAAAATTTGTAAACATAATTTATACATTAAAGTATGTTAATTTATGCTTTATTTAAAATGGTTTATGATTTTTAATTTTAAAAATTAAAGTCAATTTTTATTTTTAATTTTTATGATAAAATTTGTAAACATGATTTATACACTAAAGTATGTTAATTTATCCTCTATTTAAGATGGTTTATAATTTTTAACTTTAAAAATTAAAGTTAATTTTTATTTTTAATTTTTAGGTGTTAAAAATTGTTGTATAAGTAAATCAGATCATTTTATTCTATTATTTTATTTTAAATTTATAAAATATATATAAATAAAAAATATTAATTTAAAAAAATTAAATTAAATATTATTATTATTATTATTATTATAATAAATATAACAATAATAATGATAATGGTAGTGGTAAAAATTAAAGTAATGTTTATAAAATTAAGTTAGTGATATGCTAATTATAATATAAATAATGTTATATAATTATACAAATTTTTACTTTATATATTATTTGATTATTAGTATTTAAAATAAATAATTTTATTTATTATATTATTATTATATTTTTTTTTTATTATTTTATATAAAATAATATATACTATAAATAGTTATCTAATATAAAATTATGTATATGAAATATTAATAATTATTTTTTAATAAATAAAAATTAACAAAAACAATATATTATGTTATGTATATTTTAACAAAAATTATGTATATCAAATATTATAAAATAATATATATTATATTATAAAAATTTATATAACATAAAATTATATTATACTATTATACATTAAATATAATTTTTTTATACTAAATAGTATTATTTATTTATAATTTTATAAAAATAAATAAATAATTAATAATTTATTTATTTATTTTAAAAATAATAATAATTATTATTATTATTATTATTATTATTATGATAATATTAATGGTGATGTAATAATAATAGTAAAAATAAAAGTAGTATTTATGAGATAATGATATTGATATACTGATCATAATATAAAAAAATATTATATAAATTATATATTTTTATTTTATATATTATTTTATTATTAATATTTAAAATAAAAAAATTTATATATTATTATATTTTATATTATTTTGTATTTATTTTATATAAAAATAAAATATATTATAATATTATTTTATATTATAAATAATTATATAATATAAAATTATGTTAAATATTATAAATTTAATATAATGTATATATTAACTAATATTATTTATTTTATTTTTAATAAATACAAATTAGATAAATAAAAATTAATTTTTTTTAAATAATAAAAATAAAAAATAAATTATTATTATTATTATTATAATGATAATAGTAAATGTAATAATAATATTAGTTATGTTAATAATTATAATATTGGTTGTAATATGGTGATAATAATTGTAATGATGTTTATGATGATTAAGGTAATGGTTGGTAATAATCATGATGGTAGTGATAATGATTTAGCTGAATGGATGAGTGTGGTGATGAATTTGATGATATAATTTAGTATATTTAAAAATTTAGAACTAAAAATAGAAAATTTAAAAATATGTTAAAAATTAATTTAAAATATTTTTTGTTGAACAAGTTCTGTCTTTAAAACTTAATTAAAAATCACAAACTGAAAGCTTGCAACTGCTCCAAACAGGATTTTAATAATGTAGTTGATGAAATTCAACCCTTTTATAAAAGTTATTAAATAAAATAATTTTAATTACAATAACTTCTAAAGTTATTTGAGTTTTTTCTATGAGTTAAGATTTATTGATATCAATGTCAAATTTAATACTTATCTCAATTTAATAATTTTTTTTTATAGAATACAAGATTTATTAATTTAACTATTAATTTAAATATTTTTATTAAATAAATTATATTTTTAAATATATAAAATAAAAACTAATAAATATTTTATTTTATAAATTTTTTAATAATTAATATATTATTTAAATATATATAAATATTAATAATTAAAAATCTATTTATAAATATATAAATTATTTAAAATTTGATATATATAATTATAAAAAATTAATAAATACTATATTTTATATAAAATTATTAAATAGGTATAAATTCTACTTTTTATATCTCATGTAAAAAGTTTATAATTATATATATATAATTTAAATTAAATTTAAAATATTTAAATAATTATTAAAATTAAATTAAATTAATTAATTTAATCGGTTGAAATAAAAAAATATTTTCACATACCAAAAATATAAATCATTAAATTTCTTTTTAATGTTGAACCAATAGATTAAGGATATGAAGAGACGGAAAAAAGTTTTCGTATGTAAAATTATATTACTCATTGAAATAACAACAGTTAAGTTACTGGTAAAAAATTAGGTTGAATAATTTTTTTATAATTTAAAAAAAACAGAAGCATACGTGATATCTACATTAAAATTGTTATTATTTAATTACTTATCATAACTTTTTATGTTATATAATATATAATATTTTTTATTGTTAATTTAAAATTTTAGCTAATTTTTTATATTTTATTGAATAATATATTATATAATATTAAAAGTATATATTTTATTATTGCTGGTTCAATTTTTTGTTTAACCACAATTGAATTAATAAATTTCAAACTAATATCTTTTATAGTTTAATAATCAATCCAATTTCAAAAATATAATATCTCTAATTTAAAATTTTTGTGGTCTGATCTGAATTTGAGCCCAGGCCGAAGATCTAGATGTGATGTGATCCTCACCTAAAAAATAATTGTCATTTGCTAACGATTAAACATTGAATTTATCTTTTTTACTATAGTTTTTATCTAATAAAAATTAAAGTATTAATATAAATATTAAGTTTATACTAATAATATAATATATTTTACTAACAAATAATTATAAATATATACTATATATAATATATTATATTAATATAAACTTAAAAATTTTATAATAATAAAATTTACCTTAATGCTTAGCAATTTTTGTTAGTTAGAAAATAACAAGTATCCTCATATTTTCACCTAAGCACCTCCATGATCTTTGGACAAGTAGTTTTGAGATAACTACATCACATGTGACATGATGCTAACTTTCTTACACTTAAACTGTACATAAATAAGGATTTTACATATTTTACTACTAATACCTTGTTAAAATTTGTCTTATTAACTTGAGTTTTTAAAGTTCTTTTGTAACTGGTCCATCTTATTGCATCTTTCCACAACCATTATTATTGGGATATAAATCAATCTATAAAAAGAGAGAAATAACATTTATACATTCAAGAGAGTGTATTGACCCTAATTCATTCCGCTATTTAAATTTTATGATGGTTTTAACCGTGATAAACATTTGATGAAATTCAAACAAATAAAATGTTTATGACAATTAAAGCTATTATCAAATTAAAATAAAAGGATGGATTAAAGTAAACGCACCTATGAAATATGTATGAATATTATTTTTCATGGAACAATAAGCTTTTATCCATTATCAAATCTGGGCTCAGCCAACATTTATGAATGTGTGAGGGATAAATAAAAATTGTAATACTTACTAACTAATTTTTTTTTTGTTTTAAAAATGTGTATTAAAAATTGTTTAGCTTATGAAAATTAGAGAGAAAAATATGCAAGTAATATATTATAATGGAGATGAGATCTGCAATATTTTACCTATTCAAAGTTGTATTATCTGGATCTGCAACTTTGTCTATTAAGAATTGAGTAAACAAGAGGTGAATTTTATAGCACAGTATCATCATTCTTGAATGACGCAAAACTGCAACGTGAACGATGATATCAAACTCCATTACTTACCAAAAAAACAAAAGAAAACAATAAATAACTAAAGGTTTCCTCTATCAAAAGCTTCCCTCGTTGAGTGACTTCGATTCCTTTGCAAATTTTTTTAATAAAAATATCAATAAATAATAAGATTCCCTAACAAATTCAATTTTTATCCTTAACTATTACCATCCTTGAACTTTATTGACTAGCTTTTTATGCATGAAAAAAGAGAGATTGTGGGGAAGTCATGGCCTTTATTGGAAATTATATGTTTGTCTATACTTTTTATTATATTTGTTTACAATTAAAAAATAGAAAAAAAAATAATTGAAAGAAATATGAGACGAAAAGAGTGATGTCATAAATAAAAAATATAAATTAGAAAAATATTTTATAAAAATAAAATAACTCATAATATTTAATAATATTATTGAGTAGCAGATCCATTAAAAGGATACATTGTCAATTGGAAATACAATGTTTGAGAACGAGAACGGGCTCCAATATTTGTGAGTTTAAAGACGATAAATCAACAGGATGAGAGTTCACTCTTAACAACCCGTGACCCAAAATAAGTAAAATAAAATAAAAAGATTCCTGTTAACATTGCATAATGTTATGTTTAAAGCACGTGCACTTGAAATACGATATATATTATCAAGTTATCAAGTTTAAACATACTGGAATGTGGATAAGAGAAAAGAAATCACTAAAGTATTTTATCATAATGTTTAGAAGTTATATACCATTGAAGTAACACAAACCATGAGAAATGATGGAAAGAAGAATGGTCTACATCTACCATCATTTCTGAAGCAAATGTCGTATGACTTAAATGCTACCTTTTTCATGTTAATTTCTTTTTTGATCAGCATGTTGCTCTTGTTTAAGCTCCCATGAAGAAGCAAACGTAACGTATGAATACTATCTTATATAATCAAATTTAAATAAAAAAAGTTGAAATTATTTACTTAGGATTTATTTAAATTTAATTAAAATAATTAAAAATTTGAATTATATTATGAATACTTTTATTTAAAATTAATCATAATTTTTATATATTAAAAATAAAAAAAATTTATTAGAATTTGATAATAATCTTTATGATTGTTCAAGTATAACTAATTTAAAATATATATATATATATATATATTAAATTTTTTATTATTTTTTTTAAATTAATATAAAAATTATATTTTTATTTACTCTTATAAAATATTCTCTTATCAATATAATTTAAATTTATAAGTCCTTGAGTATTACTTTAATCAAGTGTATTCCTATATGGATTAATAATTATCTTAGGTTCAGATAAAAGATTTAAGTAAAATATTATATTTTATATAATTTTAGTTGATTATTTGTTTATATAATATTATTGAATTATTTATTATTTATTTTTTTAATTTTTTCTTGTAATCTATGACGTCAAAATAAGGTCATCCAAATAAATTTTTATGGAATTAGCGGATACAATAGCTTAAAAGTTAAAAAATTAATTGAAAACTAGAAAAAATAAAAATTAAAAAATTAGTTAAAAGTTAATTAAAAATTATAAAATAAATATAAACTAAAAAATTAATTAGAAGTTGAAAACTGAAAAATTTATTAAGAAAAGTAACAAATATTTCATAATATTAGATGTTAATTAATTATAAAAATAAAATAATAAATAAAAACGTGATTATTAGATTTTAGTTTAAGTAATTTTTTATTAATTATAAATTTTAATATTTTATTATTTAAATTAAATTATTGTATTAAAAATAAGAATAATATTTTTATTTAAATATTTATATTAAAAATATATTATGTAATTAAATTTATAATTATTTTAATGATTATATATTATAAAATTTTTTTTAACAATTTTATTTATTTTATTATGTATGATGTATGTTTTGAATGAGCATCATTTTTCAATACAAAAATCAAGTTCATGTTTGATTTAGTTTTTATATATATAAAAAAATTTTAAATTAAATTTAATCAGTTGTTAAATTATTAAATTTTATTATATAAATTATATATATAAAATTTTATAAAATATAATAATTTATTAAATAATTTTATTTTAATATATAATATATTTTTTAATATATATTAATTTAAATTTATTAATAAATATTAATTTTTTTAAAATTTTATCAACATATATATATATATATAATAAAATCTATTAATTAAACGATTGAATTAATAAATTTCGACCGTTTAAAAACAAACTTCGAACAAAATAATTTTAACCTAATTTATAAAATAACTTGACATTTTCATATATATATATATATATATATATATATTATTTTTAAAATTTTCATACATAACTGAGAAGAAACCGTTTATGATATTCTAAATTTAAAATAGAATAAACGTTGTTATAATTTAAAAATAAGTGAAACAAATAAAAAAGAAAAAGAAAGAATATAATATAATAAAAAAATATTTAGATAAGAATACTTTTGTCTTAAGTGTACGATAAAGATGGTGGTTGAAATTCCTCACTCAGAATAGGGACATTAGTTGGGGATACTTAATTATGGATCAGCATGAAATAATTATTTAATTTAAAAGATAAGATTTATCTGACATTATCCCACTAATGAAGTTCTATAAATTCTGAACGATGGCTGAATGCTGCATACACACCACACCTTTCCTTACGAAAATTGAAATGACTCTAGGAGGAATGGCTTTTCAACCATCATCACTTCCTAAGCAATTGTTATTTGAGTTAAATCCAGCCCATTACTTAACCATTTTGTTCAGCTTTATAACGTTCGTGTTTATGCTGAAACAAAAAAGAAAAAACAAGTTGAATTTGCCTCCTTCCCCACCATAACTACCCATAATTGGCAATCTCCACCAATTAGGCACTCTGCCACACCGCTCATTCCAAGCACTCTCAAAAAAGTATGGCCCTCTAATGTTTCTACAATTAGGCCAAACACCAACTCTTGTTGTCTCATCCGCAGATGTGGCCAAAGAAGTATACAAAACAAACGACGTGGCTTTCTCCAACAAGCCTCAAACCACAGCTGTGAAAATGATTATGTATGGGTGCATGGATGTGGCTTTTTCACCCTACGGTGAAGAGTGGAGACAGAAAAGGAAGATATGTGTTCTCGAGCTTCTGAGCCTCAAAAGGGTGCGATCCTTTCACTCTATTAGAGTAGAAGAGGTTGCTGAAATGGTTGATTCCATACGTGAAGCATGTGGAAGCAAAAGGTCGAGTGTGAATTTGAGTGAGATGCTGATTGAAACATCGAACAACATAATGGCTAGATGTGTTCTTGGACGAAAGTATGATACTCCAGCAGGTAGTGTCAGCTTTGGGGAGCTTGGAAGGAGAATGATGAAACATTTGGCAACTTTTTGTGTGGGAGATTTCTTTCCTTCTTTGGGTTGGGTTGACCTTCTTACGGGACAAATAGATGAATTTAAGGCCACTTTTTGTGCGTTAGATTCTTTCTTTGATGGGTTGGTCACAGAACGCAGGAAAATGAAAAGGGATGGTATCCAATCTGATGAGAAAGACTTTGTGGATATACTCCTTCAGATTCAAGAGGGTGGAAACCATGATTTTCAACTCTCACATGATGACGTCAAAGCACTTCTAATGGTTTGTTTCTCTTGCCATCCTTTTCTTCTTGTCACATCAACTTATCCGCTTCAATTCATCAAACTAAACTAATAAACGTTGGACAGAAAAAAAAAAGAAGTTTCATGTGACTAAAAGAAATATATTAAAAAAATAAAATATATGATAATCTAAACTAAACTGCTGGTTACAAACCTTTTTTTTTTACAAACTTAACTACTATACATTAACAATATTTATTATCATCAATAAAAAAATATAATAATAAATTTTGTTAATAAAAATTAAAAAATTATATTTATGTATAGATCCTTTTTTATAAACTTTTTTATTATAATTTTAAATAATTAATATTTGTTTAATTTATTTTTCAATTTAAATATAGAAATACTTAAAAAATATATATAACAATATTAATTGTTAATCGTTAACAATGATAATTTTTTTATTAAATTTAAATATAGTATAGAAATAAAAGTAGTATATTTTGTATTATAATCTTAATAAATTAATTATTTTTAAATTAAAAAATAAGATCATAAAAAAATATTTAAAAATATAATAACAACAAAATTGAAAATTTTTTATTAAAAATTAATTATATATTATAAATATTTATTGAAAAATTTATTTTCTATTAAAAATATTTATTTTGACCAAAATATTTAATAAAAATTATAATAAATATTTAAAAAATATATCATATTATGATAAAAAATTAAATTTAAAAATTACAATTTAAAAATTGTATAATATAATTTAAATTTTATATTAATATATTAATTTAAATCTTTTACTGCATTATATATTGTAAAATACATTTTAATGTATACTAATATATAATAAATATTCGTACTAATATATACATTAAAAACCATTTATTTAAAACATAAAATTTTATTTTTAAATATTTTTTACTTTAAAATTTTAAATTACATTTAAAATTAGTTTATAATATATAAATAATATATTTTATTAATATTTTACTGATTTAATATTTATTAATTTATTCTTCAATTTAAATTTATAAATAATTAAAATATATGTAATAATATCAATCAATATTTATTTATAATGATAAAATTTTTATTAAATTTAAATTTAATATAGAAGTTAGAAGTAATGTATTTTGCATTATAATTTTAATAAATTAATTATTGTTAAATTGAAAAAAAATGAGATTGGTAAAGAAATTAATTTTAATATAATATAGTTTAAAAATATATTAATATAAATATTAAAATATAATAGATAAACAAATGAGACTTAAAATATTTTTATTAAAAATTAACTTGTATTATAAATATTTCCAAAAAATATTTATTTTTATCAAAATGTTTAATAAAAAATTATAATAAATATTTTAAAAATATTATATTATAAGCAAAGAAATTTTAAATATTATAATATAAAAAGTTATATATCATAATTTAAAATTTATATTTATATATTAATTTTTATTTTTTATGTTATATATTGTATAAAATATTTAAGTTGATACTAATATTAATTAAATTTTATTTTATAATAGTTTTAATATATATATATATATATATATATATATATATATGTTCATCATAATGTTCATACTAACATTTTTTTTATTTTTATTTAAGTTTTTCATAATATTACACATTAATAATATTTATTTATAATGATAAAAATAAATAATAATTTAAATAAACTTTTTTCTATAAAAATTGAATATAAGAGCAAATATTTATTATTATAATTTCTATTAACAATAAATTTAAATAAAGATTTAATGCTAACTGCATTAAATGAAACTGCACATATATCATCCTATTAAAGATAAGGATTTAGTATCCTCATTTAAAAAGATATCGAAAATTTTTTAGAATAATATTATTAATTTTATCTTCAATTTTTAAATAGACTATTTTTTATAATTTATTTTTTTCAGTTTATTTTAATTATATATATTTTTATCTTTTGGATGCAATATTTGTTGTAAAACTTTAATGTCTAAATATCATCGGTCGTTTTTTCATTTCTTATTCTTAAATCATTTGAAGTTATCTTTTTGTTTTAAATTTCTTTGACCTAAATTTTATGGTAGGAAGATGTTAATAAGAATTTGTAATGAACATAACTTCTCATGAGATCACTTCTTAATTCTCCATTTTTACTTGCATTTTCACGTTCTCTAGTAATATACACATTGTTTGTTTGTTTTTTCAACTCTCTTGCTCGGATCATTTTATTCCCTAATGAATTCATTGATTGTTTTCTTGAGTATCCACAAACCAGAAAGTATCCTCACAATTTATCTCTTTCAGAACCACATATCTAGATTTAAATCCAGTTTGGATAATTTCAGGACATATTTGCTGGAGGAAGTGACACTACTTCAACGTTTCTGGAGTGGATATTTGCGGCTCTGTTGAAGAATCCAGAAACAATGAAGAAAGCCCAAGAAGAAGTAAGAAGAGTGGTGGGGAATAAACTAGAAATAGAGGAAGATGATCTGAATGAAATGAAGTATCTAAAATGTATAATAAAGGAAACTTTTAGATTATATCCACCTGCCCCTCTTCTGATACCTCGAGAAACTTTATGTGATGTGGAGATAAAAGGGTTTAATATTCCGTCCAAAACAAGAGTATTTGTGAATGCATGGGCAATTCAGAGGGACCCTGAAGTTTGGGAAAGGCCTGAAGAGTTCCTTCCAGAGAGATTTGAAAAACAGCCAGAGATTGATTTTAGAGGACAAGATTTGCAGTTAATCCCTTTCGGTTCTGGGAGAAGGGGATGTATTGGAATTTCATTTGCACTTGCTTCCGCTGAGTACATGCTTGCTAATCTCCTCTATTGGTTTGATTGGAAGCTTCCAGAGATTGCTGTACAAGACATAGACATGAGCGAGGTCTGGGGACTCACTGTCTTTAAAAAAGTACCAATTCATCTTCAACCTACACTGCACTCATTTGGATCTAAAATTCACATCTAATGTGAATCTTATATTGGTCTCTTCAATGGTGTTTCACTTTGTTTCCTTTTCTGTTTCTGGTGATCTAATATTATGAATAATGAGGGTTGATGATCTAGATAGTGCTGTATCCCTGTCTTTGAGCTCAATCTCTTGTGTCATGTGTATGTAGAAATAATATAAAAGATAATTAATAAAAATTGTAGCCATATCTGTTTAATGTTTAATTTGCAATTTTCGATTAAGTTAACACCAAGTTTCTGATAAAGTTTGAACAAATTAATTTTAAATTATTTAATATTATTAGAACATATATTTATTAAGTTTTTATTTTTATTTTAGTGAAAATCTTGTATTTTATAAAAATTTGGGACTGCACAAAAATTTTATTTACTGGTCATTTGAACATTGAAATACGTTTTAATTGTGGATAATTATAATAAGAGGTTTTCAATTTTTTTTTAAAAGTCTGCACTTTTTTAAACTCAGAAAATTGAAGGAATTTAAAAAAAAATTGTGAGAGATACTTTTATGCTTACCTTATTGAATCCTCCTAATCAAATCCTAAACATTTTAAGATTTTTTTCAAACCTGCTTCCATTTATATTAATATTAATTATAAATTTTACATTGAAACGTCTATATCGATAAATGAATGAGTTTGCATTTACATAATAATTTACAAATACGTACCAGGGTTTTCTGTTTTTAAAATGACTTTTTATTTTAAAAATTAAACGTAAAAAAATTCTTTGATAAAAATAGTTTTTGAAAACTACAATTTTGTTTTAATTTTCAAAGGCAGACGAATTCCTACAAATTTAAAATTTCATGCAATCCCATTAGCATAGAACTTATAAAATAAATAAATGCTCAACCAAGTGGAGGGGGCAGTGTCAGAAATAAAATATAAAAAATATTAATTTTATACACACCTAGGAATACATATTTGGATCCATCGATAAATGGCCCTGGGATCCAAATTTTTTTTAAAAAAATTTGGATCCATCCATGAATGGTCGTGCCATCCAAATTTTTTTTTAAAAAATTTAAATTAAAAAAAAATATAATTATTAAATTAAAAAATATATGAATAAAAATTAATGTGCGAAAGTAGGATGTTGATTTTCTTACAACATTATTAAATTTATATGATTGCATTGGCGGTGCTCTAAAAAGAGAGGGAGAGAATTTCTTTCCGCTGTAAAAACAGTGGGAAAAACAAACTCGAAACTAGAGAGTATGGATATTTAAATTTAATTTATTTAAAAAATTTTGATATTTAAATTTAGGTGTAATTTAATTTTAAATTTATAAATATATTATTTGAAAATTTTATATTTTAAAAATATATATTAATATTTTCTAAATTATAAATTTATCAATTTAATTTTTATTAAGATTATAAAAAATAAATTAAAATTATTTGATATTAAAAAAATTTATACTATTTATTTTAGTATATTATATTAAATGATATGTTATGTATAATATATTTTTTACAAAATTAGCAGTAATTAAAAAATCAAAGTGGATGAAAACGGTAAAAAAATATTTTATCTTAAAAACTTTTTTTAATTTTTTTATAAATTAAAAATTAAATTTTTTTAATAAATTATGTAAATATAAAATATTAAAATAAATATTATATATTAAAATAAATATAATAAATATAAATATGAATATATAATATATAAAAATAAATAAAATTTAAATCTATATTTAATTTATTTATCTAAATTTTTTAAATAAATTTAAATTTATTTATTTATTAAATAAATTGAATTAAAATAATTTTTAAATAAATTAAATTATAAATTTTAATCTGATAATCTTCTTTATTAAAAAAGAAATATTTTGTATATAATAAATTTATTTAGCCTTTTTGAGATGATATTGTTTTTCAAAGATAGAAGTCGATAGTGTCTACTTATTCGGGATATTCAGAAAAGCGTTATGCATCATGTATTAAAAATGTTACATTTTTAGTTATAAAAAATGTTGTTTATCGTTTATTTGGATCTTGGGATAATAAGAGCCAGAGGTGTAAGGCTCGGACGAAATAATCTAATTTTTAGAAAATAAAAATAAAAATTTAAATTTTTTAATTTAAATATATTTATTTGATTAAAAAAATTTAAATTTTTTATATTTAAAATTTTGTTTAAATGAAAAATTTTAAATTTTGTATTTAAATATTTCGTTTAAATAAAATAATTTTATTTTATTTATATATAAAATTTTATTTAAAAATTCAAATAAATTAATAAAATTTTCAAAAATTAATATATTAACTATTTGAATAATTAATATATTATGCATATATGATTTTCATTAAACATTTAATCTTCATTTTTATTTTTTTTATAGGTTAAAAAATTAAAAAAATTATGATACTGTTACTAAAATTTTATTTAAAAATAAAAATTATCAGAAAATATTATTATTATTCTATTTTTATTTTTAATATTTTAATTATTAATTAATATATTTTATATTTTTTGTCCATTTTTTATATCCTGTATTGCCTTTTAAAAGTTTAAATTGACTAGAATGCTGGACGAGCAGATCTAAAGCGTTGGAGGAGGGGAGGGGGCCGACGCCGATGCCGATGGGATTGGGTCAAACGAAAAAAAAGGAGAATTTTTAATTTTTTTTTAAACTATTTTAGTGATATTTTAAATTTATCCATTTTATTTTATAATTTTTTTAAAATAATATCTAAATAAAATATTTTAAAATTTAAAATCCCCTAAGTTACTTTCTTCTTCTTAAAATGTTAAATCTAAACACAACCTAACTGAATTTAAGTCGGCAATAAGAATTGACAGGTTAAACCGCTTGCTCTTTGATGCCACGTACATACCAATGAAGGAGTGTTAGGCGCTTTACACAAACATGAAGAACAGATATTGGGTGACATTCCTCTATCATTGTTCCATTTACACAATCAATCAGCTTTCTTCATTGACACATGTTTGTTATAAGTGATTTGCTGGAAAGCTATATTTCCTATATTTTATTTTTAATTGTCCCTTTCTACTATCACATTTTGGCGTATCCATGCGGTTACGAGTTTATCACTTTTCAAAGTTCTACCCACTTGATTTCTGTGTATATATGTTGAAATTGCCTTTTCAACTACCGATTATTTTCTATTTCTATTTTTTTTTGTTTTTTTAAAATTTGATTAAGTTCTAATTAAATAAATTGCTATTTTTTTAGTTGTTACCAACTGACTTTTTCAGCTATTTTTAAATGAAGCAAATAAATATTTCCTGTTGCCTTTTTGCCTCTTATTTCTATACCTTAAAACTACAATATATCAATATGTACCAAACTAGTTTGTGCTACTTTTCTGTTTCTGCTATGTTTCTGTGTATACCAAATTGGTACTTGAACTGGACACTGAGTTGTTGGTATGATTTTAAAATATACTAGTTGAATCAAGTTGTTGAAGGGCACAGTGGTGCAAAAACAACTCATTATATCATTTGTCTCATTATTTTTTATGTTAAATTACAGCACCTTTTTTTTTTAATTGTCTCCCGTATGAGAGAGAAAGAAAGACCTACACTTTGTAATTTAAGTGAAATAAATAATAATAATAATTTTTATCATTATCTTATTTAATAATTATCTCGGTTCGGTTGATTGGATCTTTGTCAGATTTTTCTGAAAAAAATATTTGTTGTACATATAATTAAAGATGTATTAGATAGGATGAAAGAAAGAAATAAAAAAAATATAATAAGATAAAAAGATATATTGAAATAAAAATATATACAGGTGTATTATTATTATCTGAAATGGATTAAGTCTAAAAAATACCCTCAGCCAACATTTATGAGTGTGTGAGGATAAATAAAAATTGTAATACTTATTAAATATGTTTTTTTTAAGTTTTCAATATTTGTATTAAAAATTGTTTAGCTTATGAAAATTAGTGAGAAAAATATGCAAGTAATATATTATAATGGAAATGACATCTGCAATATTTTACATATTCAAAGTTGTATTATCTGGATCTGCAACTTTGTCTATTAAGAGTTGAGTAAACAAGAGGTGAATTTTAGCACGTTCAAGGTACCAAATTTTATTTTCCTCTTAGACCAGTATCATCATTCTTGAATGACGCCAAACTGCAACGTGGACGATGATAACAAGCTCCATTACTTACCAAAAAAATCAAAGAAAACAATAAATAACTAAAGGTTTCCTCTATCAAAAGCTTCCCTCCTTGAGTGACTTTGGTTCCTTTGCAAAAATTTTTTTAATAAAAATATCAATAAATAACAAGATTCCCTAACAAATTCAATTTTTATCCTTAACTATTACCATCCTTGAACTTTATTGACTAACTTTTTATGCATGGAAAAAGAGAGATTGGGGAGAAGTCATGGCCTTTATTGGAAGTTCTGCCTGTCTACATTTTTATTATATTTGTTTATAAATAAAAAATAGAAAAAAAAAATAAACGAGAGAAATATGAGATGAAAAGAGCGATAAAGAAAAAAATATAAATTTAAAATATTTTATAAAAATAAAATAACTCTTAATATTTAATAATATTTTTATGTAGCAGATCTATTAAAAAAATACATGATTGTAGACAATACAATGTTTGAGAACGTGCTCCATTTTGTCTATTTAAAGACAGTAAATCAACAGCAAGAGATTTGCTCTTAGCGACTTGTTACCTGAATAAGTAAAATAAAATAAAAGATTCCTATCGACATTGTACAGGATTCCTTCGATGGTTGTGTTTGGTGCTTATAAAGCTTATAATAAGTTTGTGTTTAACGCACGTGCGTAAGAGGAAGCAAGGACACCGCGACTCCGCTACATTGCCCAGGAACACCAAAATCAAACACTTGAAATAGGATATATATTATCAAGTAATCACTACGGTATATTTATCATAATGTTTAGACGTTTTATATACCGTTGAAGTAGAACAAACTATATAAAATGATGGAAAGAAGAATAGTGTACATCTACCATCATTTCTAAAGCAAATGCCGTATGACTTAAATGCTACCTTTTTCATGTTAATTTCTTTTTGGATCAGCATGTTGCTGTGGTTTTTAAGCTCCCATGAAGAAGCACATGTAACCTCTCATATGAATTTGAATATTATTTTGCATAATTAAATTTAAATAAAATTAAATAAATTATTTAATTAAATAATATTAAAATTTTAAATTATATTATAGAGAAATTTTATCAAAATTAATTATAATTTTTATATATTAAAAATTAAAAAGTTTTATTAAAATTTGATAAATTTTTTTTATATTTATGATTATACAAATATAATTAATTCTTCTTAATAATAATAAAAAATATATTAAACTTTTTACTTTAAAAAATTTAAAATAAAAATTATATATTTATTTACTTTTATAAAATATTATCCTATTAATTTTTATATAAAATTAAAGATTTAAATTTCTTAATTAAAAAAAAGATATAAGTAGAATATTACGTTTTATATAACTTCGATTGATTGATTATTTGTTAATGAGAGATTATTGAATTATTTATTTATTTATTTTTTAATTCTCTTTTCTAACTTGAAAGTAAGGTTATTTGAATAAATATTTATTGGTGCCTTTATTTTATCTGGAATATATATGATAAAATTAATGGATAAAATAGTTAAAAGTAAGTTAAAAATTAAAAAAAATAATAAAAAATAAAAAATTAGTTAAAAGTTGAAAATTGAAAATTATAAAAATTAGTTAAAAACTAAAAAATAGATAGAAACTAAAATGTTAGTTAGAAGTTAAAAATTGAAAAATTTGTTAATAAAAATAAAAATATTTCATAAAATTATATATTAATTAACTACAAAGTAAAATAATAAATAAGTATCTGATTATTACATTGTAGTTTGAGTAAATTTTATTATTTAAATTAAATTATTATATTAAAAGTAAGAATAATATTTTTAATTTATGTATTTTTATTAAAATATATTATTATAATTATTTTGATAATTATATATTATATAAAAAAGTTTGATGATTTTATTTATTTATTTTATTATATATAATGCATTTTTGAAAAAAATTATATTTTTAAATAAATAATTTTTTATTTGAAATTAAAATTATTTACTTTTAATTTTTGTAAATAAACTTAAATAATATTGCTTTAAATTGTATTTATTTTATCTTTAAAAAATTCAACAAAAATCAAATATTTGATTTTACATAATTTAATAAATTATTTAATAATTAAATTAAATATTGTAATATTAAATAATGATATAAAAATAATATTTTATATTAAACAAAAATGATCAAAATATACTAAAATTTTAAAAAAATTATTTTAATTATTAACTAAAATTTTAAATTCTAATAAAATAATTAAAAAATATTAATAACTATTAAAATAACTATCATATTAAAAGAATTTAAAAATTCAACTAGTTATTTTATACTGCAAAATACAATCCAAAACGTCCTATAATGGGCAATTACCTTCGGCTAGGAAGAGAAATAATTTAAGACAAGAATGCATGATAAGGATGGTTGTTAAAACTCCTCCCTCAAAACATGTGCAGTAGCTGGCCATACTTAATTATCAGCATGAAGTATTATTTTATATAAAATTAAATATTTATCTGTAATTCTCCCGCTAATGAAATTCGATAAATTCTGAACAGTGGCTGCAACATACACACCACACCTTTCCTTACGAAAATTGAAATGACTCCAGGAGGAATGGCTTTTCAACTATCTTCACTTCCTAAGCAATTCTTATTTGAGCTAAATCCAATCCATTACTTAACCATTTTGTTCAGCTTCATAACGTTCGTGTTTATGCTGAAACAAAAAAGAAAAAACAAGTTGAATTTGCCTCCTTCACCACCAAAACTACCCATAATTGGCAATCTCCACCAACTAGGCACTATGCCACACCGCTCATTCCAAGCACTCTCAAAAAAGTATGGCCCTCTAATGTTTCTACAATTAGGCCAAACATCAGCTCTTGTTGTCTCATCAGCAGATGTGGCCAAAGAAATATACAAAACAAGCGACCTCGCTTTCTCCAACAAATCTCAAAACACAGCCGCCAAAATGATTATGTATGGGTGCATGGACGTGGCTTTTGTGCCCTACAGCAACGACTGGCGACAGAAAAGGAAGTTATGTGTTTTCGACCTTTTGAGCGTCAAAAGGGTGCGATCCTTTCATTCTATTAGAGTAGAAGAGGTTGCTGACATGCTTGATTCCATACGTGAAGCATGTGGAAGCAAAAGTTCCATTGTGAATATGAGTGAAATGCTTATTGAAACCTCAAACAACATAATGTCTAGATGTGCTCTTGGACGAAAGTATGATACTCCAGATGGTACTGTCAGCTTTGGACAGCTTGGAAGGAGAATGACCAAAGATTTGGGAACATTTTGTGTGGGAGATTTCTTTCCTTCGTTGGGTTGGATTGACCATCTTACGGGACAAATAGCTGAATTTAAGTCCACTTTTTGTGCGTTAGATGCTTTCTTTGATTGGTTGGTTGCAGAACGCAAGAAAATGAGAAAGGGTAATGCCCAATCTGATGATAAAGATTTCGTGGATATACTCCTTAAGATTCAAGAGGGTGGAAACCATGATTTTCAACCTTCACATGATGACGTCAAAGCTATCCTAATGGTATGTTTCTCGCTATATATCTTTTTTTTCATATGTTATCAACTTATCCGCATCAATTGATAAAACTAAACCAATAAACCGTTGTTTTACATCTAAAATAGGAGGAACTTTTTCCATATACACATTTCTTTTTTGCCAGCACTCTTTTCGGATCATTATTTTATTCTCTAACAAATTCATTGGTTGTTTTCTAGAAATTTTCATAAAGCACAAAGTATCCATCTGTTTCAGAAGCACATGTCTAGATTTGAATCGATTTTTTCATAATTTCAGGACATGTTTGCTGGAGGAAGTGACACTACTTCAACACTTCTGGAGTGGATGTTTGCGGCTCTAATGAAGAATCCAGATAAAATGAAGAAAGCCCAAGAAGAAGTAAGAAGAGTTGTGGGGAATAAACTAGAAGTAAAGGAAGATGATTTGAACGAAATGAAGTATCTAAAATGTGTAATTAAGGAAAGTTTTAGATTATATCCACCTGTCCCTCTTCTGACACCTCGAGAAACTGTATCTGATGTGAAGATTAAAGGGTTTGATATTCCGGCCAAAACAACAGTGTTTGTGAATGCATGGGCAATTCAGAGGGACCCTGAAAATTTTGAAAGGCCTGAAGAGTTCCTTCCAGAGAGATTTGAAAAGATGGCAGAAGTTGACTTTAAAGGACAAGATTTTCAGTTAATTCCCTTCGGTTTTGGGAGAAGGGGATGTATTGGAATTTCATTTGCAGTTGCTTCCATCGAGTATATGCTTGCTAATCTCCTCTATTGGTTTGATTGGAAGCTTCCAGAGATTGGTGATCAAGACGTAGACATGAGCGAGATATGCGGAATCACTGCCTCTAAAAAAGTACCACTTCATGTTCAACCAATATTACATTCATTTGGATCTAATAATTGACTTCTAATGTAATGTTATTGGTATCTTGAAGGATGTTTAACCATGTTTCCCTTTCTGTTATGTCATGTCTCTTTGTTTTTCTTTCCTAAAGGGGGATTGATAATCTAGATACATAGCAGCTGTATCCCTGTTGTCCTGGAGGTTAATCCCTTGTGTCATATGTACGTAGAAATAAAAGAAAAGATAATGAATAAAGTAGCCATCTGTTTTTAATGTTTAATTTAAAATTTTCTTTAAGAACTTGTTTCTGATAAAGTTTGAACAAATTAGTTTTAATTTGTTTAATATCGTTAGAGTATATATTTATTAGTTTTTACTATTTTTCATTTAACTACATATTGTATTTTATAAAAAATTGGAACAATATAATTTTTCAATAAATATTATCCGGTTCAATTTTTGGACATTATGGATGATTATCATTATCATAGAAGATTTACAATATATCATAATTTTTTTAAAAAAAAATTTGCACTTTTCAAAATAAAAAATCAAAAGAATTTTAAAATTTTTCTAACATACTTTTATACATATTTTTTTAGAGTTCTCTTGATTCATCCCTAAATACTATGATTTTTTTAATCCATTCCTATTTACATTAATATTAAACATAAATTTTACATTGGAACATTTATATTAATAAATGAAAATATTTTGTAATTTATGTTTTCTTTAAAATATTCTAATAGTAGAATGATACGAAGTAAAAAAAAATAATAATACAACATGAAAAAGATAAAGTAGAGAATCTTAAATATTTTATCACAAGATCAAAAATAAAAAAAATCAAAAAATCACATAGTCATAACTATCTTTAAGGTAATTTGAAATATGAAAAAAAAATATAAGACTTTATATTTGTATTTTGGATTAGAATTTTCTATTTACTTTAATAATTAATAACATAAGTTTAGTTTATTATGTTAATGAGCTTGACTGTAATGGTAATTAAACTTTTTTAGGATTTGTTACTTTTATTTTATTATGTTTAGTGGATCGGATCCTATTAGCTACTAAATATCTAGAATTTTAGTTTTGTTATAAATATCTATGTAACTCACTCGAACGAAACATTTTTGATGATAATAAAAATTTGAGATTTTCCTCTTGAAAAAGCTTATGTGCCTCGTAAGGTTCTTAAAAAGAACCATTAATTAGATTTTATTAAGGGTTTCTCGTACTCTTACGAGGATTCTACACAAGTTTTTCATTCTTTTTTCTTTATAGAATTGAGAGTGTGACACTTTCCTCCATTCATTTTCTTTTCCATATTTTATTCTTACAATTATCGAAATCCTAATTTTTATTTGTTTCCATTATGATCCTAATTTTGATTTGTTTTCACTATAATCCTATTTTTTTTTGTCTAAGTGAACCAACTCAACTCAAGAAAAGAGCTGTTTAAATTCACATCAAGTGGTGATCAGAGCTTAGACTCTAGAGTTTCAAAGTTAATTTTTTTTAATTTTACTACATATTTTATTTTCTTTTTCATACTTAGGACCATGTTCTAGGGGAAAAAAAGTAAAAGAAGAAGAAGAAGAAATAAAAGCAAAAAAAAAACTAAATAATTTATACCCTATTTTATAGCAAGTAATTACTTTTTTTAATTTAATTATATCACAAAAATCTAAAAAAAATCAATTTTTTTCCTTTAATTGTCTTGTTTGACATTCTATTCTTTCAGTACACGTAATATTTCTTTTAACTTTTATTGTTTGTCTTTATTGGCTCTTCAGTTTTGTGAGTATTTCCTTTTCCTTAACTTCTTAAATGTTAAGTTTTGTATGTTGTTTTGTTTACAAGAGTGTATATAATTATTTTTTTTGTATTGATTTTGGTTTAATTTAAGAACTTGAAAGGGCAGTTGAATGGTAAAAGACAAGAGTGAATATTACATAAAAACCTATTTCGAGAGCAAAACACGACTAGATTAAAACTCAAAAGTATAAACATGTGAGTAAAGTGGTAATGTTTTTATTTAGAATATGATACAGATAAGGAGAATACTCCTATTTCCCCAAAATCGGAGGCTATAAGACAATAAATACAAGCATTAACTTAACACTTGGAGAAATTGTTACACAAGCAAAATGTGGAGTTAAATCAACGAATTAACCAACTGAAGAAAGGTAGGAGAACATCCATCCATGGAAAAGATTCTAACCATGAAGGTTTGTCTCACGGGGATAATAACTTCTATGATTCCCCTAGACAAAGGAGAGAAAGAAGGAGGCATGATGGAGGAAGAGACGGAAGAAATCATAGGCAAGGAGATAAACTTAGAAGCGTAAAATTCAAGGTACTTTTCTTTCAAGGGAGAAACGATCCTGAAACTTACCTTGGATGTCCCTAAGTTCATTGATTAAGCCTTAATTTGGTGGGATCAAATACAAAAGGACAAAAGAAGATTTAAAGAACATCCTATCAACAATTAGGATGGAATAAAGACCATGATACTGAGGAGATTGGTGCCTTTCCACTATCATAATGTTTTGCACAACAAATTACAAAACTCAAGAGCATGAGCATGGATGAATACTATAAGGAGATGAAATTGACTTTGATTAGGGCCAACATTATGGAGGATAAGAAGGCAATCATGACTTGATTTCTTCATGTTCTAAACCGAGACATTGCAGATATTGTAAAGGTGCAACATTATGTGGAGCTTGAAGACTACAACTGAAGAGGAAGGAATCTATGAAGAATTTATCTACTTCTAACTATTCTTCAGTTTGGAAGGACAAACAAAAGAATAAGAGTTCTTTCTTTAATACTAAGGAAGTAGTAAGTACTAAAAAAGTTATCCTTACTACTGTTAACTTCTTTAAAAAGTAAGGATATCAAATGTTTAAAGTGTTTGGGAAGGGGACATATTGCATCCCATGCCCAAATAAAAAGACTATGGTGATAAAGATAATGAGAGTATTATAGAAGATTTTAATTCTTCCTTAAGTGAAAAGGAGATCGATGGTACAACTTATGCACAAGATGGAGATTTATTGGTTGTAAGGAGGTTATTGGGAAGTCAACATAAGGAGCATGAGGAGAATCAACAAGAAAATATCTTTCATATTCGCTGCCTTGTTCAAGGAAAGATATGTTCTATGATTATTGATGGAGGGAGTTGTAATAATGTGGCAATCACTAGTTTGATCATCAAATTGAACCTAAATACTAAGCCACATCCACTGCCGTATAAACTCTAATGGCTAAGCGATAGTAGTTAATCAAGAAGTGATGGTTAATTTCTTCATTGGAAAGTATGAAGATCAAGTTTTGATGTTGTTTCCATGGAGGCAAGTCACATCCTTCTTGGAAGACCTTGGGACAAAGTAATACTTGTAACCTTATCCCCTAAAGAATTTTATGAGGATCAAATAAAAATGAATACAAAAAAAGAGCAAAAAGATCGAGAGTTTAGAGGGAGAGTAAAAAAGAGTGCGAAAAAGAAAGCGCTTGATTTTGAGGAAAAAAATTCAAAATAAGGGAGAAAGAAAAAGAAAGATAGAAAAGTAGAGAGTTTATTTTCTAATAAAAGTAAAGTGAAGAGTGATTATTTGGTTAATAATCTTTATTTTACTTAACCTTTAATGCTAACTCTTTCTCTAGTAATGTTGTTGTTACTTTGTAGGAATTTCATGATGCTTTGCTCAAAGAAGTGCCTTATGATTTGTCACCAATGAAGGAAATAGAACATCGAATAGATTTTGCTTATAGTCCTTCTCCATCTAATAGATTCGTATATAGCAACAAAACAAGTAAAGAAATTGTTGGAAAAATGATGTATTAGAGAGAGTTTAAGTCTTTATGCAGTACCTTTAATTTTGGTATAAAAAAAGGATGGATTATAGAGGATATACATAGATTGTAGAGTCATCAACAAAATTACACTTAAGACTCAAATTGAAAAGGAAATTGAACATTATGCTTAAAATGTCAGCAAAATTTGGAATAAATTTGTGTTTAAACTTGGAGATTGCATTTGGGTTCACCTACGAAAGGAGTGATTTTTTTTTTTTGCAAAGAAAATCAAAAATTCAACCAAGAGAGTATGAATATTTCCAAGATAAAAGATCGATGATAATGCCTGTAAAATTAATTTGCTTGGTAAGTTTGGAATGGGTGCAATTTTTAATGTTTCTAACTTATATCTTTTTGATGTAGGTGGTGATAAAGATTATAATTTGAGGATGAATTTACTTAAAGAGAGGATGATATGAACCAAAAAGAGATAATGATAAAAAAATAAAAGAGATAAAGAGAAGGATCTCTAACAAGAGCTTGAAGGTTCTATGATGAGACCAAAAATTAAGAAAGTCAAAAAAATCTTAAATCACATAGTTATACATATGTTTAAGACAATCCAAGATATGAAACAAAAATGTACAAGACTTTATGTTTGTTTTTTGAATTAAAACTTTATGTTTACTCTAATAATTAATAACATAAGTTTAATTTATTATATTAATGAACTTGACCGTAATGGTTATTAAATTTTTTTAAGATCTATTACTTTTATTTTATTATGTTTAATGAACTCTATTGGTTACTAATCATTTAAAATTTTAATTTTAGTATAAATACTTATGTAACTCTTTTTAAGGAGATAGTTTTAATGATAATAAGAATTGAAGTTTTTCTTCTTAGTAGAGTTTGTGCCTCTTTAGGTTTTCGGAAAGAAATATTGTTTGGATCTTATCAAGGATTTCTTACACTATTATGATGATTCTACATCAAACTTATGATTTTTTCTTTCTTTGTATAATTGAGAGTGTGACGTTTTTTCTCAATTTCTTTTTTTATATATTTAATTTTTATAATTATAAAAATCTCAATTTTTATTTATTTCCATTATAATCCTAATTTTGATTTATTTCTGTTATAATCCTACTTTTTTATCTAAGTAAACCAACTCAAGAAAATAACTGTTTAAATCACATAACATGGTGCGGGATCCATTATAGGCGTCAATTTGGTCTATTTAACCCAATCTAACCCTAGTCTATGTGGCTAGGGTCAAAATGATCTACAAGCCCACAAAAACCTATATTTGTAAAGTTCATAGGGCTAAAAACTTATTAAGCTTTAAGGGTTAGGGCCAATCCATGGACTTAAACTTTTTTTTTCAAATTTATTCTTTTAGTTTTTTTAATTCTTTTATATAATTTGTTTCCTCTCTACTTTCTTTCCCTCTCTCAAGATAAAATAGAGATGAAAAATTAAAATTAATGAGAAAGTTTAAAGTAGGGATGAAAGTGAATAAGATTGCCTAACAGAAACCTACAACTTGACTTAAAGTCTAGTTTGGCTAGGCCTATTTAATAAATAGATAAATTTAGACTTATTAAAAAATATTTTTAAATAAATAAGTCAGACTTAAATTTATAAAGAAGTCAATTTAACTTATTGAGGGATCTATTTATCTTTATATATTATATATTTATATTTATTGTATTTATTTTAATATATATATATATATATATATATTAGTCTTATTTAATGATCTTTTTAACTTGTAAATTTTAAGCTTATAAACCTTTTTAATCAATTATTTATATATGTTTTAAGCTTATTTGTTGGTCTTTTTTAGAATGTATGCTTGCAAATAGGTTCGTAGGTTTTGTAAGTTCTGCATGCAGCCAAACCTTAAAAAAAGAAGAAGGTATTTTTAATAGGTAATAAGAATAGGCTCATGCTCAAACCAAGTTAAACTTAAACACTTAAAGTTTAACTCGACTCAGTCTACTTCCATTCCTAGTTCAGAGAAATGATGGAAAATTGAAAAAATTTAGAGATGGAGAAACAAATATATCTATAAAAATAAAGAAAAAGATAAAATTATACAAAAATTGAAAAAAATTGAAAGATGAAGAAAAAATTTAGAATGAAAGAAAATTTTAGAGATAAATAAAAAACTATTTAGAAAAAGATAAAAAAATATAAAAAAATATAAATAAATTAAATAATATTTTAGTATAATAAAAATATTAAAGATAAAATTTTAAGGAAAAAAAAATTGAGAGGAAGAAATTAAAAAAAAAAAAATAAATATAAGATAGTATCATAAAAGTTAATTTACATGCATTATTTTTAAACAAGTTACAAAAGAAGATAAGATAGGATTAAACGAGTTACAAAAAAGGGATTATATAACTCTTATTTCATTTAAATTGAGGGTTAATTACTTCCGCACATTTTGCCTTCTTCTAAGGTTTCGCATATGTTTAAGCCAACAAGTTGAAGAAAAATATAGACAGCGTGTGACATTGGCCACGCAACACTTACAAAATAGGATATATATTACATACTAACTATTTAAGTATAAACAAGTTGGCATATGGATATATAAACAGAAATTAAAGAATTCAGCACTCTATGATATATATATCATAGATGTGACAAGTTATAGCACTGCATTAGCACAAACTGTGTAATGATGGAAGGAAGAATGGATCCACCATCATTCCTAAAGCAAGTGCCAAATAACCAAAATACCACGCTTTTCATGTTTATTGCACGCTTCATCAGCATGATGCTGGTGTTTAAGTTCAGAAGAAGAAGCAAAATGAAGGTACCTCCATCCCCACCAAAACTACCAATAATTGGCAATTATTATCCAATAGGAACACTGCCTCATCGCCCTTATCAAGCTCTCTCCCAAAAGTATGGTCCACTGTTGCTGTTGAAACTGTATCATCTTCCCATTTTGTTGGTTTCTTCAGCAGACATGGCGAGAGAAGTTATGCAAATCCACGATCTAGATTTTGCGAGCAGGCCCAATCACCTCAAAGCAATACAAATGTTACTCTATGGAAGTAACGGCTTTGGATTTGCATCCTACGGTGAAACATGGAGACAGAAAAGAATCTGTGTACTCGAATTACTGAGCCTAAAAAGAGTGCAATCGGTTCAATTCATTAGAGAAGAGGAAGTTGAAGCATTGGTTAATAATATACGTGAATTCAGCATAAAAAATGCCGGCTCTGTGAACCTTAGTGAGATGCTGATTGCAACTGCAATCAACATAATCTGTAGGTGTTTATTTGGTAGGAAATATGATGCAGAAGACGTGGAGGATAGTTGCAGATTTGGTGAGTTGGCGCGGAGGGTGATGATTCAGATGTCACAGTTCTGTGTGAGCGATTTGTTTCCTTTACTTGGGTTGGATTGACGTTCTCTCTGGTCAAACTCATAGATTTAAGGCCACTTTTAGAGCAATGGACGCTTTCTATGATCGTGAAATTGCAGAGCATAAGATGGCAAAGAGGGAATCCCAGAAGAATGATTTTCTGGACACTCTCCTTCAACTTCAAGACAGTGGCATGCTAGAGTTCGATCTCACACCAGATGTCATAAAAGGAATCATAATGGTCTTTCTCTCTCCCTGAAATTATTAGCTGATATTTATAGTGGCTGTGAATATTCATATGATATAAATGCAAGTTCTATTAATTTTATATAATATATATATATATATATATATATCAGATTATGATTCACCGTAATTATTGATATATGATAATTCAGATTATCTAATAATTTTTTTTCTCTAAACTAATATAACAAATTAGATACCTGAAATTATTATTATTGATTAATTTAATTTTTCAAATTGCAAAAATATTATTTTTATTTTCAAAATTATTAAATGATAGTTCATTAATCTCTAAAGTTAAAACATAAGAATTATTTATATAATTGAATTGAAACAATAAAGATTAAAATAATATAGATTTAATAAATTTAAGAATTAAAGTGATATTTTTAATTTTAGATAGTAAATTAACAAATGCTTATAAGTTGAGAAACCACTTTAATGCATTACTCCTAACTAAAAAATAAATGAACCATATTTGTTTCATTATATATATATATATTTTGTACATTCACAATTATGCGAACTATTTTCTATTTCCATAATATTAGGACCTGTTTCTGGGAGGAAGTAATACAAGTTCAACTACAGTAGAATGGGCTGTGGCAGAACTTGTTAAAAGTCTAGTTACAATGAAGAAAGTTCAAGAGGAGGTAAGAAGAGTTATTGGAAATAAATCAAAAGTAGAAGACAATGATGTAAATCAAATGGAATATTTGAAATGTGTAGTAAAAGAAACTCTAAGGTTACATCCAGCTGCTCCTCTCTTAACTGCTCGAATAACAAGATCTAATGCTAAACTTGGAGGGTATGATATTCCTGAGAAAACATTGGTATATATCAATGCATGGGCAATCCAGAGGGACCCTAAATTTTGGGAAAGGCCTGAAGAATTTTTGCCAGAGAGATTTGAAAACAGTGACCTCAATTTCAATGGTCAAAACTTTCATTTTATACCATTTGGTTCTGGGAGAAGAAAATGCCCTGGTACAGCGTTTGGGCTTGCCTCCACTGAGTATATGCTAGCTAATCTTTTATATTACTTTGATTGGAAGCTACCAACAAGTGGTGGACCTGTTCAACATCTAGATATGAGTGAGGAATTTGGACATACAGTTCATAAGAAAGTACCTTTATGTCTTGAACCAATACCTTACTCCAAACTCTAAATATTGATTGTTCTTGTGTTTGAATAACTCTCATCCTTTGTTATTTAGTGTAACACTTCCTTTTTATTGGTAAAAAAAGGAGAAGTTCATTGGAATTTCTTTCTCTTTGTTTTTATCATAAAAAAAGGAGTATAGAAATAGTGTAAAAAATTAAAGGTGTGAAAATATCGTTGTTGTTTATGTTTCATTTGTTTTTGTAACGCATGTCTTATAGACTAAAATGTCATGTTTTTGCAAATAAATATTTTAAGTATAAAAATGATATTATTTGAATCTTCAATGTTGTGACATCTTAGGTGGTTTTTAAAGTTATTTTTAACAAGGATTAGGTGCCTTCTTCTTTAAAAGAGGAGTGAAAATGTGTGCATCTAGATGCATTGCTTCTAACAATTGAGACTATTTATAATTTGAAAAAAAATAAAATTGGATAGACATTAGAAATGAATTTGAACGAGTTCACTCTTGAGGTGTAAACTTAAATTTTTCTTTTTGAAAAACCAAAGGTTATCTTATGTGTAAATTGAATTGCTTATTGAAATTACATTCTCACTTACTGCTGAAATATTTTATCTTAAAATATATTATTTTTCAATAATTTTATATTATATTTTATATAATATGCTTTTTAAATATTTTTAAGTATTATTTATTACATCTTATATTTTTCCTTTTTTATGTTATATTTTTTTGTATATTTAAATAATAGAAATAACACATTTTTCTTATTTTATGAAATGTTATTCTTATTTATTCGACGCAAGACAGAAAAAGAGGATTGGACTTATTTCATGCGCTCTTCCGGCATAATACTCAATACAGTGGTTTAGAAGAGTTATAAATTTTACACACCTTTATAGTATTTTTTTTATCTTCCTTTTATTTTAGATTTAATTATATTTTTAGTTATTTATTTTAAATTATATATAATTTTGTTTTTCCCTTTTTAGTGAATTAAATACTTTTAAATTAAGCAAATTCAATTTTTTTAAAAACTTCCTCTTAGATTTAACTATTTTTATATTATTTTTTTTATTTCTAATTTTAGTTATAAAAATATCATTTTATTTTTATTTTTATTTTAGCTGTTTTATTTCAAGATTTCATATATAAAAAAATGAAAATGATGATTTATTTTAATTTTTGTACAAAAATTTTAAAATAAAAATAACATATCAAATTTTTTATTTAAAACAGAAAAAAAAACAAAATTTTTAATTTTTTACAATTAAACTTGTGTTTGAAATCTGTTGATTAAAAATAACGTAGTTAATTATATGAAAGCTATGATTATATTTTTGTTTGATGTTTAAGGGACAATATTTTTTTCCATTTCGGTGGAACTCCATTCGTGCTTGATAATTTGACTTGTATTCTTTGACATATATAGACTTTAATGTTTTTTTAAGTTTATTCTACATTATCTCTTTATTCTTTTTAATTTTAGCTAACTTCTTTATTTATAAATATATATATATATATATATATATATATATATATTCACTTTTACTCTAATTCAATTACAATCGTAATAAAATTCTTTTAATTTTTATATGCATTTGTTCATATGATGTAATTTTACCGTCTTGGAGGATTGGAATATTAAAAGTAATATCCATGAATTTTTTAGTATTTTTTTATTGTTTATTTATAACTTTTCTTTCTTTTAAAGTTTTTTATGAGATTACGCAAAAAGTTAAGTAAGGAAGAATTTGATAAATTAATAAATTATATATTTTATTGGTTTAAGTTTTAGTTTTTTTAACCACTGATATATTTAAAATGAAGTGTTTGATCATTTTTATGACATGTTACTATAATATGAAGTTGTGTGTTTTAATGTCAATTTCTGGATATAATAGATAATTTCTAACTTTTATACTTTTTACATCTCATATTTTACAATTATACAATTATAGAAATCATCTGACAATTGAATCATTTTATGAAACATTTAAGTAATCCATCAGATGAAATGTCTTATAAATTATTTGATGAAGTGTCTTATGTTTTCATTTTATGAAACATTTAAGTAATCCATCAGATGAAATGTCTTATAAATTATTTGATGAAGTGTCTTATGTTTTCAAATTTCTAACCTCCATATCGTATGAAGCTCACAAGTAAAACAATAGATCTTGAACCCAAATTTAATCATATGAAAAGTCATAATAAGGAATAGATGATACAAGCATCAAACACTTTAGAACCAAACATTTCAATATAAGACACTAGACAATAAACTTAAAAAATCACATCTTTCTCATTTTAAGTTCTATTTGTACAAGACTTGAAGCCACATCTTCTTTTTGAGTCAGATTGTCATGAAATTGTAATAACATAGAAATGTCCAAAAAAAGAAATGTTTACTTGTATAACTTTTACATATTTTTCTTTTTTTTTTTTAGATAAAAAATTAATTGGTTTGTAGTTTTTTTAAGGCCAAAGTTTTGTCCCTTTTACCTTTACTTTTTTATTTTTTTTTCCAGTAACATTGAGTTTTATTAAATAAAGAATATTTTTTCTTCTTCTACAATTTTCTTTCTTTTTATTTATTAGTTTTCTTTCATCAAAATTTTTGAAGAAAGATAAACCTTTTATCAATTTAAGAAGTTGAGTAATATAGATTAAACTTCGAAGATTTCACTTGACTAAAGGCTAACCAAACCTAAAGTTTATTTTCATAATTATAGTGATAGATTAGAGGGTTGATCAACTTAAAATTTATCTAACTTAATGAAAATAGTTCTATTAATATACTATCCAACATTAATTGAATTAAATGTAAAATTAACATTAATTATTTAAGAATTGACATATTAATTCTTGATTATATCTTATTAATTGAATTCTAAACTATTACTTAAATTTTTTAATTAACAAAGTACAACCTTGAATTATTATCCATTGAAATATTTTATGAATTTTATCATATTTACTTGAATTTATGAAAAAATATTTTTTTTAATTGAGCTTTTGAAATTATATTATATTTTTTAATCTTTACCATTATCAAATCATTCTTCTTGATGTTGAAATGTCAAAACTTGCAAGTGGTGAAGCTTACATATGAACCAAAAAAATTATAGTTGGTTGATGAACTTGATGTTGAGGCGGCAGTTTTTCTAAACTTCACATTTGTAATTGGAGATTTGCGGAATACAACATAAAACATATAGCTTAGAATTTCATTTTTTAGCCAAACCAATTTTACTATCTCTCTCTCACTCATCAAGTGTCTTCCTAATCACATATATCATCCGTAGTAGCAGGACAAAAAATTTATACAATACATAACAATAATAACTATCAATCTAACATATTACTAGATTATTAATATTTTTATAAAAACATAAATATAAATTCAAAAATTTAATTCAGTAATTTGGAGTTAATTATTAAAAAATCTTCATGGTCTCTGTTGTTCTAAAGCATAACCTCACATTCTCTTGGAATACAGTCAAAGAAAAAAGTTGTAATACATTGTTCATATGGTAACCACTAACTAATAGACATGTGATTATATTACCTTTGCAAAAATAAAAAATAATCTTTTAAGAAATAAAATTAAATAAAATTGCATGATATGTTATTATTATTATAATTATTTTTAATAAAATATGTTATTCTTTCTTTGTTGAAAAGGGATTGGTTTTAGCAAGAGCATACTTTGTTTGTAATTTCTCTTTCCAGTTATTTTCTAAACTAAACAGCTATTATTTCTATATTTTAAATATTCGGGTCCTATTTAATGAAATTGAAATATTTTTTTCTTTTTTTTATATCATTTTTTTTTCAAAAGAAAAAAATGTTAGAAATTTATTCTTGTAACCATATTTTTATATTCGGGTCCTATTTAATTTCTAACATTTTTTTCTTTTGAAAAAAAAATGATATAAAAAAAAGAAAAAAATATTTCAATTTCATTAAATAGGACCCGAATATTTAAAATATAGAAATAATAGCTGTTTAGTTTAGAAAATAACTGGAAAGAGAAATTACAAACAAAGTATGCTCTTGCTAAAACCAATCCCTTTTCAACAAAGAAAGAATAACATATTTTATTAAAAATAATTATAATAATAATAACATATCATGCAATTTTATTTAATTTTATTTCTTAAAAGACTATTTTTTATTTTTGCAAAGGTAATATAATCACATGTCTATTAGTTAGTGGTTACCATATGAACAATGTATTACAACTTTTTTCTTTGACTGTATTCCAAGAGAATGTGAGGTTATGCTTTAGAACAACAGAGACCATGAAGATTTTTTAATAATTAACTCCAAATTACTGAATTAAATTTTTGAATTTATATTTATGTTTTTATAAAAATATTAATAATCTAGTAATATGTTAGATTGATAGTTATTATTGTTATGTATTGTATAAATTTTTTGTCCTGCTACTACGGATGATATATGTGATTAGGAAGACACTTGATGAGTGAGAGAGAGATAGTAAAATTGGTTTGGCTAAAAAATGAAATTCTAAGCTATATGTTTTATGTTGTATTCCGCAAATCTCCAATTACAAATGTGAAGTTTAGAAAAACTGCCGCCTCAACATCAAGTTCATCAACCAACTATAATTTTTTTGGTTCATATGTAAGCTTCACCACTTACAAGTTTTGACATTTCAAAATTTGTGCACCAGAAATCACTCCGAGAGCTCACAACTATAGGAATAAAAAACGCATAGAACCTTGCAATTTCTAATATTAGAAATTATGTGAGTTTAAGAAATCTCTCATTTTTTAGTATCAAAAGGAAGGAGAAATAAGTATTGATATGCAATTTGTAATTTGTTAGAATTATACATTTGATAGCATTTGTGTCTTGTAAGCATTCTTAAAAATGAGTTTGTTCCAAGTCCAACAAGTAACATTGATATTTGATGATGCAGCCAAATTTTCCTTTTAACGTGGTTGGAAGGATTTTTGGCTGTTCTGGCTGGACATCTTCCTGGAAGATGTAAGCAATGAAAACCGTTTTAGTGTTAATTTTTTTTAACATTAATGTTCTGAGTTGCTATTGTAAGTTTCTTCAAGTAGTTATTAGCATCTTTTTATATATATATTTTTAATTATTAAAAGATAAAAAATTCAACATATAAATTAAACAAAAATTAATTTTTTAACAAATAAAATGATAGTTTATTTATTTTGATGTTTTTTTAATAAAAACTTTTCTGATATATATTTACATGTCATCTAACAACCAGATGATATAATGGAGGGAAACATATGAAGTAAGTTTGTGGAAGAGCATAATATTATGAATGGCTCTGATTAGATGTAAAGTTGACAATCTTTCTTTTTCAAATTTTTTTTAAAAAATAAAAATTTATAACGTCAATATTTAGTTAATATGATATTTAATATAATTACATTATTAACGGAAAATATAAATAAAAACAAACTTAAATAATAAATAATAATATAAAAACTAACAATCTAATTTTAATAAATTAAGAACAATTTTAAAATTCGTTACCAATGTTAGATGCTAAATAACAGTTAAAAAAATATCAAGGATTAGTTTAGATATTTTGACAACACGGACTAATTTACACACCAAGTACTATGTCATAAACTAATTTGGGAGATCAGTCTTTTAAATAATTATGATTGGGATGGGAGAAATCTGCTGAATCACCGATCTATATGGTTTGAGTATATCATTGTTCTAGGATGAACCAAAGCTTCACCATCCTAATCCATTCCGTATCTGTTTCTTTTGAAGTTATATATAACAAGATATTATATCAGATCACCAAAAACCGCGCTGCTGCAGTTAGCGGTACTTCTGAAGCCATACGTCACGCAGAGCAGTCAAATGCAATACGATTTTGGTTATTATATATCTTAATAATGTTTTTAATTTAATATATTTTATGTTATATTTTTTATCATCTTATATTTTATCTGTTTTCAAATTTACAATAACAATCTTTCAATGCAACACTTATCTCTTTTTTAAGCTTCATATCTGCACACTGCTGTCACGCGTTTAAGCGTGTGAGAGGAAGCGACATTACCGACGCACCGAAACATGCACACATAGAACAGGATACTCATATAAATCGTTAATCTTCTTTAACCTCTTCAGTATACATATTCCTTATGTATTTAAAATATGTAAAGAAAAAAATTATGACACAACATACATATACCATATAACTATATATATATATATATATCAAATTAAGAAAAATAATATATTTTTAATAACTTTTTATTAAAAACATTATCAATACAATTATTAAATTTTATTTTTTAATAATAAATTAATTTACAATATATATATATGTATATGTGTGTTGTAAGCTATAGTACTGCATCAATGTGAACAGTGAGACGACTAAAGGAAGAATGGGTGTACGTCTAGTATCATTTCTAAAGCAAGTTCCATATGACTTAAATACTACCTTCTTCATGCTACTTACTTTTTTGATCAGCATGTTGGGGGTGTTTAAGCTGACAAGAAGAAGCAAAAGGAACCTACCTCCATGCCCACCTAAACTACCTATAATTGGCCATTACCTTCAGCTAGGAACACTTCCTCATCGCTCGTTGCAAGCATTCTCACAAAAATATGGTCCTCTATTGCTGTTGAATCTGGGTCAGCTTTCCGTTTTGGTGGTTTCTTCAGCAGATTTAGCGAAGGAAGTTATGCAAACGCAAGGCATAGTTTTTGGGAGTAGGCCACACCTCACATCAACAAGAATCTTACTCTACGGATGTAAGGACGTTGCGTTTGCATCCTACGGTGGTATATGGAGACAGAAAAGGAAACTCTGTGTAATTGAATTGCTGAGCTTGAGAAGGGTGCAATCAATTCAGTTTATCAGAGAAGAGGAAGCTGAGGCATTGGTTAATAAGATCCGTCAATCCAGCTTGACTAATGGTTGCTCTGTCAACCTTAGTGAGATGCTAGCTGAAACCGCAAACAACATAATATTTAGGTGTGTATTTGGAAGGAAATCTGATGTTGATCGCAGATTTGTAGAGCTTGTGAGGAAGGTGATGATTCAAATCTCAGATTTCAATTTGGGAGATGTGTTTCCTTGGTTGGGTTGGATTGGCGTTCTCTCTGCCAAAATTAAAGAGTATAAGGCCACTTTTGGAGAATTGGATACTTTCTTTGATCATGTAATTGCTGAGCATAAGAAGGGAAGGAGGGATTCTGAGAAGAAAGACTTCCTTGATGCTCTCCTTCAACTTCAAGATAGTGGTATGCTAGAGTTCGAGCCCACAGCAGAGGACATAAAAGCACTCATCATGGTCTTTCTTTCTATCCCTCTCTATATGTATGGAAATTAATACTCACGTTTTAAGTATAACTTTTACTCATAATTTTCATACTTATTTTACACCCTTTTTTTTTCTATACCTTATTTTTATAACATCATTTATTATATTTTTTTCCTTCTTATTTCTTTTGTAAGGAATGATAGGGTCAAATCATCATTTTTGAAAATTGAATTTCTCTCTCCTTTTCATCATAAAAGTAATGTGTAAGGATGGTATAGAGAATTCAAAAAACTCAAAATTAAATAGGCAACATATGTAGCAATAGGATTTACTTATAAATATGAATTATTTGCTATTTCCATAATTTCAGGATATGATTTTGGGAGGAAGTGACACAACTTCAACATCGCTAGAATGGGCTATGACAGAGCTTGTAAAAAATCCAAGCACCATGATGAAAGCTCAGGAGGAGGTAAGAAAAGTTGTAGGAAATAAATCAAAACTGGAAGAAGATGATGTCAATCAAATGAACTATTTGAAATGTGTACTCAAAGAAACTTTGAGGCTACACCCACCTGCCCCACTTTTAGTTCCTCGAGAAACAACATCCAATGTCAAACTTGGAGGGTATGATATTCCTGATAAAACAATGGTATATGTTAATGCATGGGCAATTCAAAGGGACCCTGAATTTTGGGAAAACCCTGAAGAATTCTTACCGGAAAGATTTGAAAACAATGAGGTTACTTTTACTGGCCAAGACTTTCAATTTATCCCATTTGGTTCCGGGAGAAGAAAATGCCCTGGTATGGCATTTGGGCTTGCATCAGTGGAATATGTGCTTGCTAATCTTTTATATTGGTTTGATTGGAAGCTAAGTAAAAGTCGTGAACCTGATCAAGACCTAGACATGAGTGAGAAATATGGGCTCACTGTCAACAAGAAAGTACCTCTCTATCTCGAACCAATCCCACATGTCAATCTCTAACCAATGATTGTCCAACTTATTAGTGTTTTATTTGTTGTCGTAAATATATGTCGTGAACAAAAGTGTGATGTAGTTATTAGCAAATAAATAAGTGAAGTGTATGGTAGGATGTTCACAAATGATGGATAAAAATGTTTGACCAGAAGAAGTAATGATTATAAATAATAAACTTAGTTTTCTTTCAATATGCACCAATGCTCGAAAATTGCACAATTACCATATTTAAAATAATACTTTTCTTGATATTCTCCTTGTTATGATTCTATTTAATATTATAAATATCCTTATATTAATTAATATTTTTCTTATACATATGTTAAAACGATATTAATTGCAAGCAAGTGAATTGTGACTCATAAATATTTTATATTGTGGTAGGTTTAAAATTCTAAAGTTATCACTTTAAAAATCTTGAGTTTTTCTTAATCACACCAAAATTATGTTTTTTATGCTCATTAGTTTCTAGCAATTTCCATAGTTGCTACAAATAATTGTATATTATACCATTTTATTGAAAAAATGGAATTTAATTTAAACATCTAAAAATAATGAGTTCTAAAAAAAATATTTTTCATATTCTCAATATAATAAATATTTTGTATTCTAATAAAAATTTACTAAGATCAACATTTAAGATTGATATTAACATTCTTTATATATATATATATATATATATATATATATATATATGCCGTTATGATCGACATTCCTTAAAACATGTTAATGTGACTTTACAAAATAAAAATTATTTTAACTATATTTTATTATACAATTATACAAGTTTTTAATATATGTTCAAAAATTCATAATAAAAATTAATGAAGAATTTTTTTATTGAAAACTAAGTAATGCAGCAGATAGTATTATTTCCAACACAACTTGAGGAAGAATGTGAAGTGCCCATATTAAATTAAAATATATACACATGTATATGTAGTGAAAAGATATTTTATGTTTTTATTGAGTTGGCCTAATTTGATTACAGTGAAAAGAAAAGAGATGTGATTTGCAACTATGCAGGCAGCCTATAGCATCCTATTCTTATTCTGTATTCATCAAATGATATCTTGCTATCAAAATTGGAAGGAGAAACCATCTATAGCCTCACCTTAAAGTTATAGACCAAAAAGTTTATCTCGTATGTTACGCTCACCGACGATGATTCAAGAGCCAAGGCATAATCATCTCTCTGGGGTTTTTCAACATATGTACTTCGGGCAAAAGTGGAGGAATCCTGGCGCAGTAGAGAACATTAACTAAATGCAGTAATGTTTTGCCTTCTAAACTAATCTGCATGAAGATGGTGTTTCCTCCTTCTGCAGCGATTAACATACCAAGTGGCATGTTTCTGTAGGCCCATGCCGATGAGAACTTTCAGGCTTGTGAGCATAACATAGGTCATTGCTGAAAATAGCAGAATCCAGAAAAGCCTCCAGGGAAGGGGATTGTGAGGAAGGTTTGCAGCATATACTGGAGTGAGAACTCGAATAACCTAAGCACGAGTAATAAAAGGAAAAAGCACACATACGCTGAATTGGCAACTAGAAAACCAGAAAAACCAAAATGGACATTATTGTATATGCTTACCACGCACGCTGGAGCAAGGGGGACAAAAGTCAGGTTTTTCTTTGCACCCTCAGTTTGCATATTTAGAGTCTACAGAACGTGAATAGTCAAATGTCAGGCGTATATTCTTGAGAAAAGTTCCATCGAAGAAAATGGACAAAATGTTAAAGCAATTTTATTGTCATAATATATAGATCCAGAATTATACATCATTCTTAACAAAGTAATAATAATCTTTCTCAAGTATAAGCAAAATAAGTATACCATAATATTGCTTTCTAACACAAACCATGCTTCTATGCACAAATGCAGAAGGAACTGTCGCATTGTTAAAATGAATTCATTATGGAATTAAACTGTTACCCAAAAAAAATAACATCAAAAGATGAAATCAAAGATACTTGATGAATTGAAAAGAAAAAGGACCAAATTAGTTTAATGTAGTGAAACTGAACCCTATGGTTGTAACAAAAAAGCATAGAAACCTTTTCCCATTAAAACAGTGCAGCAAATGATTTCAAAATACATTTGCATGGTGCATTGCTCATAAATCCACTGAAGTTTTCAGCTTTGAAGATGCAATTTGAATGAAGATGCAACATTTTCTTATTAGAGTGATTCCAGTTGTATACACCATTTTATTAGTAACAAACCAACATACTGTACAAACATCCACATCAAATCAGATGATAATACCTGCTTACATAGATCTTCAAGGAACTCGGAGTATGCAATGGGCTTAATGTCATTGAATTTAGCAATGAATGAATGCTTGATAATATCAATAATCATTTCACAGACATACACCAAGAGGATATTCTGCACCATTCAAAATGTGTCAGGGGAAATGGATTTCCACATGATAAACTGAAATTCTTCAATAAATATTAGGAGCTAAAATATTTCCAAATCTTACCATAAGAAACCCTTCAAACCAGGGACCCTCTGCCTCCAGAATATTTTGAGCCAAAACAAACAAGATAAATGCTGAAATGTGGAATCTTTCTACAGAATCTGCTTGTCACCATAAGGGGGAAAATAAAATAAGTTACAACGTGAACAATAGAGAAAAAATAAAATGTTCAAATAATATACTTGTCAAATGCAGAACAAATATCCTATTAAACTCTTGCTCATTTAGCTCATTTCAATAAAAAAGAATTGGGAACAAATTACAAGGGGTTAAGATTAAAGACACATGCATTGTCTAGAAGAAGTTTATACTATCATAATTTTTACACAACTATTTTACAAACAGACCATTTAGTTCAACGAAAGGGAGGCTGGAGGGGAGGGAAGGGAAAATAAAATTCCTCCAAGAGGAGTGCTGGTCACCCTCTCTAACACACTTTTTATTATTGGTTAAATTTTAAGGGGAGGCCACTGAATTACATAGGCCTTACTCCCAAATTGATGAAGTCCACTCTAAAAGTGATGGGACCCATAAGAATTTCAACCAATAACAAAGTATTGGAAAGAGTATATTAGAGTATGATAGAAACTGGTTCAGAAATAGATCTTTATTGAAAAACAATGGCTTTCCAGCCTTAATCCTGTCTAGGCAGACCAAGAAAAAGCAAGAATACAAGAACTGATGAGTATTCGAGAGACCCAGCAACTCCTCAATTTCCCACCAAAAACAAGTGATCCCCTTCTATTCTCCCTTTCCCTATTTATAGCCCCTTTCGTTTCACTTTCCAGTAAACTCCTTTAACTAAATAGCTAATTAAAAACTAATTATACCTCAAAGACTCTAACTAACTATGAGGTCTTCCCCCTGAAATTTTACCTTGTCCTCAAGGTGAATGGCTGGGTAGAATCCACCAGGGTTCCATTGTTTGATGTACAAGGATGATTGCCACAGTTACCAAGCCTGTCTTCCTGACCACAAAAACAATGAACCAGTAGACCCACCAACACAAGAATAATAACATCACCCAAAGGATCTTCTCAAATTTCTGTTAGCACTTCTTGTAAGAGAGGCAAATCGTTCTTCTCATTCTTTAATGCCAAACAATTCTGGTTTTGCCTCTAGTTTTGTTTCAACCAAATTGGCTTTTTCATTACTGCAATTCAGGTTTGTGATCTTCAACCCTTCATTTTTCCTCCTATCTTCTTTGCTCTCCAGACCTTCACTTTCTTTTATGCTTTCTTGCACCCAAGATTCTTGTTCTTAATCCCAATTTCATACCTCTATCTTGCACCATCTCTCCCCCACATCTCCGTCACTACCACTTTCCTTTATTTCAACCCCACAACTGCTGCTTCCTAACATTGAATTGGTCTTTGAATTTTTCTCTTCCTCATCCTCCTCCCTGTGTGGTTCCAAAGATTGGAGCAAAGTCGTCAGCATATTTTTCAATTTTTTTAAAGCGCTGATCATGCTCTTCCAATCTTTTTCCAGCAATTCGAGTCTCTGGTTGTGCCTGTAATTTTCCTTCTAATTGAGCCGCAGTATCCTCTCCAAAACTTCAAATCTTCCACCCAATCTCATGTTTGCCATTGATCACAAGGTACCCACAGCTCCAAGAATGGAGCTCTGATGCCGGTGATAGAAACTGGTCAGAAATAGCTCTTTTTTATTAAAAAACAATGGCTTTCCAGTCTTGACCCAGTCTAGGCAGACCAAGAAATGCCAAGAAGACAAGAACTGACTGAGTATTCAAGAGGCCCATCAACTCTCCTCAATTTTCCACCAAAAACAAGTGATTCCCCTCTATTCTCCCTCTTTCCTTATTTATAGCCCCTTATCTTTCACTTGCTAACAAACTGCTTTCCTAAAAACTAATTATAACTCTAGACTCCAACTAAATTTGAGGTTCCTATCAGAGAATGTGTTGCTAACATTTCACTTCCTCCAATACTGTGGAGGAGAGACATTTTTCAAACTTCCAAACCAAACAAGGGGGTGTTATCAAATATTGGAACAAATATTTCATTTTAGTTCAAAGACATTGCATTCTTATTGTGTGTATTAAATAATGCACACATCAATTGAGTCAAGAAATTAAAAGCAAGAGCTTTTTCCTGATCATATTTATGTGGCACAGGGGTAAGATGCCAAAGAAAACAAAAAACAGCTACACTCTATCTTCTAGAATTAAATAATAGCATTCAAAATAAACATTGCTCAAGCTATTAAGTTCAAACATTGAAACAATACATTATCAATAAAGAAAGTCATATTAAATTAAACAAATCAATTATTGACAAAATTAGCTCAAATAACACCCTGAAAATGAAGCCATAAAAAATTATATATTAAGGTAGTTTCCAGCTTTCCATGTTTGAATGAAGTGCAGAACAATTTACCAAATCAAAGAAGGAAAGAAACCATTGTAGGAAAGATAACTTACCGAAGTAAACCAAACTGTGAACATTATCCTTGCTGTATCGCTTAAACACATTGCTTTTGATCTCAGCAAAATTATTTGAAACCAGTAGAGCAAACAATGCATTGTTGTGAGCAACTATACAGGTTGATAAAGTGATTGCCTGAGCTAATAAGATAAAAGAATGAACAAGTAAGATTGGTTAAGGAATCAAACCACTGCCCCTGTTGTTTTTTCTTTTGCATTCATAGAAGAAAATAGTTAATGAAACAACTGGGGAAAAAGTTCATCCAAAGAGGAAGGATATTTGAAGCAGCCACAGCTAAAGCTTGATCAGAAACAAATCTCCAAATCCAGAATCTCATACTTTCTGGGGGGCAACTTGCTAGTCCTTCAGCAGAAAGAAATAATGTTTGCAACACATCCCCATTAAAACTTTGACATAATTTATCAAATATCTGCAAGAAGTTGAGAGATCAGTTACAAACTTATAGGGTAAGTTTCATTTTGGATCATTATGATTTACGACACTTGTGCGATCAAGAGGCAACCAAAAGTAAAAGTCACAGCTGCTTGGATTACTAAAAGGCCACTAAATACCAATATTATGTTTCAAACAGTTATCACAAAATCATTTATACTATTCCATCCGTCCTGCTCCTTTTTGTCACATTTTAATTTTAAGCTGTCCCAAATCTCACCTAAGCCAATACAACTCTGCTATTACTAATTTTGTTAATTTTGAGCTTCCTGTCAATTGTCACTACTTCAGGTTTACTGCTTTTTACAATCAAAGACGAAACATACAGGGTTACCGCATTAAAATGGGCATTATTACAATAAAAAAAGAAAAAAATAGCACATTGATATGAATTAGTTCCACATACAGCAAGTATTTTATTTCATGTTAGAGTACCATGGTTTACAGATTAATTACAAAGCAAAATTATATTATTACATATTCTGTAAAATCCCTTACTTTGTCACCATAAGATCTTGCTCACATGAACTATAAATAATATAAATATTCATTTTGATTGAAATTGGGCAACATGAAGTGGTAATTATTCACCATAATCCAGACTAATAAATTTATGCCCACCTCTAAAACATTGTAGACCACATATAATTTTATTGTTCCTTGACCACGGATCATATGATATATCAAGCTGATATCTGTGGCAGCATGTTTGAAAGGGTGGACAAAACAAAATTAGTATAACATTCAACATGAACAATATAAAAAGGAATGTATAACATACAATCATAGAAGCAGAGAATCACTATACCTGTTCGCTGCAAAAGAACCACTCCACAACCCATAATAAGAAAACAGCCAAAATCCGAAAATTCCATTGTAGACAGCCTCTTGAACTGCCTGTCATGAGCATGATTAGGTCACATGTAATACTGCAAACCATGATAGACTAGCACAAATTTATAAACAGAATATGAGTTCAACCAAAAAACAGAATACAAAATCAAACCACAAGAAAATATAGATTTTGTATCAAGGACAGATTGGTCTAGTTTATTCAACTAACAGAGAATCAGGGACTGATAGAGTCGTCAGACCTGTACCATATAGAATGTCTAATTGAACCAACTGCTAATTGGAATGACATGGTTCAGGAAAAATCACTTCGATCATTCGGAGATGTATGATGATATCTGAGGCACTCATAAGATTGTAGTACAGGATAGACATTTACATCACAAAATATAAATTAAGGAAGCAGGTGCTGTAGGATTAATCCATCACTAATCCTCACAAGCATCCCCAACTACATTTTATTACAAATGGAAAACAAAAATTAAGGAAAGGTGGCAAACCTTGTCTTTAGAAGCCTCCAAATGGTCATCATGATCCTTGTTGGCATAATAGTTAATAATGAAAGAAATGAATCGAAGCAGACAAAGAAGCCAACATCTATAAGCTGCAATTGCATTCCATGTTTAAGATACCACAACACAAAATGTAGAATGCTTTAATAGAAATATGCAACTATAGGCTAGCTATTATATATTGGAGGGTTTAAGTTTACTTCTTGTCCACAAAACCTGTGAACTTATTCTGATTATTGTGAAAGAAAATACAGGTAGCTCAACCAGGAGTAGAGATCCATAGATAACATCACAAAAGTAACCAGATTTCTCTTTTATTTCCTCTTCCTTGTTAAATTGAGAAAAGGAAGTATACCAATTCGCATCTCCATGGCAAGCGGAAGATAGTGTCATAAACTTTCTCTCGTTCTTTTTCATTGCCAAGAGTTGTTGTGCTCCTTAAAGAATTTCCATTATACATTTCCTCCAGAAAGTATCTTACCGGAGACATCTCCACTGAAAACACGTCTGACATCAAAACATATCACCACTAGGGTAATTGAGCAGAAAAGAAGAATACATGGCATTGGTAAAATAAATGACAGGGTAAGAAAATCAGGCAACAAATCGCTTTGAGCAAAAAGGACCACACAGACCATTTGACTAGTTTTGGTTCATAAATGAGTAGCTGAAGCATAATTAAAAAAGAGGCAAAGCCTTTATCCCTATCAAAAACTTAATTTTCACTGTCTCGCATTGTTTCGGTCAATATCTGTAGTAGCTAATAAGTCATGCCACCAATCACATTATACACGAGGACATATGACCAACCCAACTTCCATTTTCCAGACATTACCCTTAGAAGCCGATGTATACTTTTGTTGAAACATAAAGTACAAATAAAACTGAAACAGAGCATGCAAGATGAGCGAAACCAACAGAGATAGGCAGTAGCTATTTGGAATTTTGGATGCGTTTTAATAGAAATAATCAGTTACTTTTATCAGTTTCTGATAAATGTTTTGAGAAATAAGCGATTATTTCTCCAAAAATAAGTGTTGGGACCATGGATATAGCTTCCGATAAACTACTACCAAACAAGATTTAGGAGATGATGCAATGTGATGCATGCAGAGCAAGGACCATTGTACTACTCACAATTCGGATCTTCTGCCATGAGACGCTTCCAGTCCAACGATTCCACCGTGTCCAATTTCGTAACGACGCTTCTATCAGGCTCATTCATCGGTTTCTCCACCGGACTCGTCTTCTCATCACCATCGTCCTTCCCAGTCCCAGCCTCATCGCACATCACCAAAGCCACTAAATCCTCAGAACTCCCACAATTCACGTTTCTCTGCCTCAATTCCCCAAAATTAAACCCCTCGATACTACCGTGCACGCTCGTCGGAATCTCATTCTCAGCTTCACGCGCGGCCGCAACCGCACACACGCTCGTTTCACGCACCTCCTCGCACACGACGCTTTCCGCAACGGCGAAACACCTATGAGCGTTGAGCTCGAAACCGTTGCAAGCTCGTCCGTTCTCTAACAGCGCCTCCGTCTTCGAATGTGGATCGATGGAATCGGCGTGATCGAGAAGCTTCTTCTTCCTCTTGGAGGTTCGGTGCTTGCGCTTCTTGCGGTTGGCTTGAGTTGGATCCGATTCACCTTCGGAGGAGGGGCTTCGGCTGAGAACCTCGAAGGAGAGTTTTCTGCCGCCGTTCCTCAACGCCATGGCCAAACGGAACGGAATTCCGAAATCGATGACGAGCGTTGAAAGTGAAGAACGCGATTTTTCTATTGCATGTCGTGAATTGGATAATTGAATTACGCTTTTGGCGTGGCGTGATTGATTCGTCTGGGTGAAAAGTGAGAACCACTGTCTCTGTTTGTTTCTTGTACAACTCCAGCTCTCATTCGCGCTCTCAACCCACTGCTTCTTTTATTCATGCCACTATCACTACTATTAGTTATTATTTTTCAATCGAAATTTCATAGACTTTATTTTTATTCCTTAATAAACAAAATGTTGCATTTTTTCGTTTTATATCAAATTAAATATTAATAATAATAATAATAACTTTAAAAGTAATTTTTTTAACAAAATTTTATTTTGTTATAATTGTTGATATTATTATCAGATTATGTGTTATCAATTCAATTGTCTTATTGTACTAAAAAAATTAACTCGATTGTTCTATAGCTTAAGTGCATTTAATTTCTTTATATAGCAATCCAAATTACATGTCGCTCATCTTTATAATAAACAATCAGTCAATATTAAGCTTGTCTGGAGTCTAAAATGATGAACACTTGGTAGGCAAAAGGGCAAAACAGATGTCATAGGTTTTTATAAATGTTTTAAGTGAAAACCAGAGAGAAAGATATTTCTCAACTACAGGGGAAAATAACGTTTCTCAATTCTGATTTTTTAGGATAAAGTAAATTCACATTTATTTTCCCACTAGAAAAAGGTATGACCACATTTATGTATTTTTAATAAGTAATAAATATATAAGTTCAAAGACTTTAAAGCGATAACCTACGTTTGAAAATGGGGAAACGTTTGGGGGACAACCAGTTATGAATTTATTTGATTTTATACTCAGTTTATGATAATATATATTGATTAATATTTATTATTATGTTATTCTATATTTGATTAAGGATGTTGAAAGTTAAAATATAAGTTTTAATTAATATTATTTTTCATGTATGACATGAGAATAAAAAGAGAGGATGCCAGGGTTATGATTTATCACAAAGCAAGATATTTTAGAATTTTTTGAATTAGTTAAGATTTTGGTCCTTTGAAGGATGTTTTATTTTTTAATTTGGTTTCTTAGATAATTTCATATTAATAGCTAATGACAAAGAAAACAAACGCCGTACTAACAAAGGGGCTATTTTTTTTTTTTTTTTTCTGGTTAACCAGAAAACAAAGGGGCTAGCTATTTCATGATATGAAACAACTTTTGAAGAATTAATTTATCATAAAAATGAGAGACTAAATTAAAAAATTAAAATATTTAAAGGAGAAAAATCTTATTTAACTTTAAAAATATCATAGTAAATTTTTTTATTAAATTAACTTATTATTATTATTTAACTTTTTTATATCATCTTTGTTTTTATTTATCAATTTAAAGAGAGAAAAAATTATATAAATCAAGTGTTGCAACAAGACCACAACAGGATGATAGCATATATAGAAAAAATAATTTGAAAATAAAAACCACCACCAAGGTTTTAAATCATTTTAAAAAAAATTGAAATTTAAAAGTTGATTATGTACTTGCTCCTTTTGAAATAACAATATTCCATAATGAAATTGTGTAATTTTAAATATATTAAAATAAATAAATAAACATAGATTTGAAATAAATTTAGTTTGATAGAATTTAATTTTTAACTCTATCCATACGTAGATGTTAAATACAGGCAGTAATTTAATTTAAAGTTAAAATAAATCATTTATGATGGGATAGTTTTCAAAAAATTATTTATGAAGAAATAATTTTGATATTTTTTATTTAAAAATAAATAATTTTTGAAAAAAATAAATAAAGTAAATTAAATTTAAATTTCAAAGTAGTTGTACAACACATTAACTAATATTGACATTCACATTGTAAAATTTAATAAATCGTTGCATGGGGATAAAAAATATAATAAATTAAAATTAAAAAAATCACAAAGATATACAATTCTTTTAGATAATTGATTTTTTTTAATAAATTATGTATGTCCAATAATGTTCTTGCTTTAATAATAATAATAATAATAATAATAATAATAATAATAATAATTATTATTATTATTATTATTATTATTATTATTATTATTATTATTGTTATTATTTTTATTATTTTAGCATCAAATACTTATAAAAATTATGTTTTCTTTTTTAATAATTTTTTATAAAATAAAAGCTTTTACTCTTGAGATTTATGAAATATATTATGTAGATGCAACTTTCTTTGCCTTTACAAGGTGTAGGAGCAGTAAAAATTGATGTGTAATCACCATTACTTTTAAGTTTAATTTATTCATCCGTTTATAACACATTTATCTTACATTTTCACATTATTTTGATAGAAAAAAAACTTATGTATAATCAATGTTATCTTATGTGTTAAATATTCTTTTGAATTAAATTTATTTAAAATTTTAAAATTTAAATGTCTATTTAAATTAAGTTATACTAAATATTTACATAATTTATAATGTATATGTGTAACTATTTTATTTTATACATTATTGAAATTAAGAGAATTTATGCATAGTTTTTTTTTATCTTAGATTTCATGCATTTTTTTTAAATCATGTTTATAATTAAATTTACGCAATAATTCATAATATAAACATCTATCCTCCTTACCCTTTCACGTTAGAGGAATTATATAAAATTATGTGTAACTACTGTTACTTTAAATTTCATACGATATAAAAATCATTAAATATATAAAATTATTTTCTCAAAAAAAAATTTAAAATAAAAATGTTTTTGAAATATATGTTTAAAAAATTATCTTCTATTAGAATATTTATTTAAAATACAAATCAAATTAAATTTATTTTTTCAGAATTTTATAATCTTAAAATTTCTATCTATTAGAAAATTGTAGAAGTAAATACAAAATTTTTACTAAATTAAATTATTTGAAATGTACTTTTAGTTTTATTTTTTATTATTTTATTTTTAAAATTATTTTCATTATATAAAATTACACAATTTAATTAAAAATCTTTCTTTTAAAAGGAATGAATAAAGAATTAACACGTTGCTTATTTATATGTGACTTTTAAGCTTATATACTTTTAAAAATATTCTTTAATTTTTTTCTTTTAGAATAATTTAAACTTTTGTGATGCCTCTTATTTTAAGAAAAAAATATTTTTTCTATTTTTTTAATATCCCGTCTTATCTTGGTTGTAACATAAGAAATTCAATCATTGTATTGTAATTGTTGGATAAAATTTTCAACCTACATTCTATTTGTTTAATTACATTATTTTTTATTATTTATCTTTTTTCAATTATTTTTATATAGAATAGTGATCAACTTATATACCAAAAATAATTCACATCCATCTATATTTTTAATCAAGCGATTGACATATTTAAAAAAAATAAAAAATAAATCTAACAGTTTAGATTCAAAAAATATCAAAAAATTATTAATATAAAATCAACAATTAATATTGTTTTAAATTTTTATATAGATAAATAAATATAATCAAACCATTATATTTACTTTTTTTTATAAATTTTTTACTCATCTAAATAAGTAAACAAAATATTTATTTATTTATTTTTATTACTGTCCATCTAAATAATATGTATTTTCTATCTTATTTTTTATTTTTTTTCTTTCTTATTTATTTCTTCTCTGGTCTACACTTTTTATCCGGACATAACATTGGGGTTATATATAATAATTAAAAAAATGTTGATATTTCAATTTTCATGAAACTTTATTATTTAATTTCTTATTGTAGCCCTCATTTCATATTGCCTTATTCGGAAAACAAACTATAAAACACACATTAATTGTTAAAATTAAAATTGAAAAAAGTCGTTCATTGAGCTTATAAAAAAACAAAACAAAATTATTAAAGTGTCAAGTAATAATAATTTGAGGAAGTAATAATTTATTATTTAGTATTCATTTAATAATTAAAAATTCGTAAGAATAAAGATGAGAAAAATCTAGAATTAATTTATCTAATATTTTATTTAGTGTGCATTTGGATCAATCGAAAAAATAAATTATTTTAATAATTAATTATATTTATAATATTTTTTATATAAAAGAAATTTGTGTAGTTAGATAAAAATAATTTATTTGATTTATCTGTATAGATAAATCACTATTGTGATGATAAAATTATAAAAGTAGATATAAAATTATTTATATTAATTAATTATTAAAGATAAGATATAAAAATAAATTAATAAATTTTAATTATAAATTTTAAAATTCTGTTTATCTTAATTAAATATATTCTTCATAAAATAATAAAAAAATTACAAATTAATTTTTTTGGAATTTTTCATTAAATTGAATAATACACTTCATATTTTGTTTTTCAAACAATAACAAAAATTTAAATCATTTCTACCACGCGCTTAGAATTTGATGAAGTTGTATAGCATGTGCCGAGGACAGGTGGCTTTAACTAACAGGTGAGACGCGAGACAGAGAGAGGAAATGTGACTTAAATAGTGGCAGAGCGTCGGTAGGGTGTCTCCGACAGTTACCCTTGAAGGCTTAAATGCCTCAATTTTATTCGTGTTAACGTCTCGCAATCCGCACACGTGACTCGCCGACTACTACCTTCCTAATCTTCACGCTGATTCCATTCCACACGGTCGTTTTGATGCTTCTCTGTTTCCAACTAACGTCGACGACAACATATATTGCCCGTTCCAAATTACTTAACGCTGGTAATCTCTCTGCCTCTTTATTTTACTGCTTGATTCTCTTTAATTTAAACCCCCTCTCAACTGAAACCATTTCTTTCTTTTCTTCTTTACCGCAAAACTTACTTATCTATTCTATTTCGGCGAAGCAAGCTCCCTGGGTGTCTGATTTCCCCTTGTATACAGTATCAACAAGAAAGCCATTAGAGATGTTTTCACTTTCCATTTTTTAAAATATATTTCGGGCTTCTATCTAATTTGGGCCTCGTAGGGAATTCAATTAGTGATGTGATGCCAAATAAATTGAAACTCTAATTGAGATAGATATGGTCATATGGCAACATTCACATAATGCTAGAACGGTTTTCTAAACAAACCTATTGCAATACGTATGTTCTTCCGTTATAAAATACTCATTTAACAAGACTCGGTGACTTACCTTGCCCACATTTTAATTCCTAATAATCCGTCTCATAAATACACTTCTAATTGAGTTGAAGAAAAATAGCAAAAATGGATCTAACATCATGGCAAAACCAAAATTCTTTGTGTTTGGATGGAAAATTTTAAAATGCTAGAGAACGGGAAATCAACAATGAGAGAGATGATTAAAGAGAGATTCAAATACAAGAGAAGGTGTGAATGATAATCCGAGAAGAGTTAAACATAACAAGAAATTTTTAAATTTTCTTTAAAGTGTCATTTAAAATTTCTTCTTCTTGCCAATAAAAATTATCTAATTAAGATTCTGCCGTATTTTAACAACTCTTTCTCTTATTATTCAAGCATATGTAATCCTGTATTTAAAATTATTTTGTCTAAACACAATCTAAGGCAACAGTATGCTAAATATAGGTCAGTCTTGTAATTATAATTCACACCGGAATTTTCAATACCACTAAATTGGAGTTTGCTCATTAGCTGGTTTTCTTGTCCAAGGTCAATTGTTCTGAGCATATTTTAGTTTTTTTTTTTTCTAATACTGTCAAGAGTTGCAACTTACAATGCCGCAAGTGATCTACAATTGTGGTTGTGGCCATGGCAGTGGATGCTACAAGATGCGTTTATTTTATTTTTTTCAATACATTGCTATAACGTATTTTAAATTGTTTGGGTGTGATCCTTAGATGTCGAGTATTTAGAAATTTTAGCTAAAAAAATTACCGAATTACTCTAATCTATTAGCAGTATCTAAATTTCAGAAAATTATTATAATTATAGTTTCAGATAACTGTATCATGTTAGATTTCAATGATTCTTGGAACGAAAGGATTATGGTGAGACAGAAGAGGCAGAATCCTAGTTAATGTCTTTCTACGGTGCTTTCTCATGAACTATCTGATGATGAACCCCAAATCTTCATGTTGTTCTTTGCCCATTGAAATTGACCTTTGTTTATCTTCCCGAAACGCAGAGTAAGCTCTGAAACTTCGCTGCTTAATATCCTGAACTTTGCAGTCATTCAAACCAAGCATTTATCCTAATTGAAAAGAAAATAAAGAGAGCTTTTACCTGCTGCTTTTGCCTTTATTCATTAGCGTTTTTCTTTAGAGATCTCTAACCTCCAGATTGGCCTGGTGACATAAAACAAGTCACTCAGCCAAAAGGTGAAAAACTTAAAGCAGGTGAGGTCATCACCTGATTCACCCCTGCCTTTTTTTCTCTCTAAATTTCACCGGATGCCTATGTTTTATACATGTTTAAATTTTAATAGTTATATCATCCTTACACATGAATCAAGAAATTCATTCTCAAGAGTGTATATTTCCTAATATGTCTATTCTATCTATTACTTATGTTTGATTTGAGCAATTTGGACATCTCAGATTCATGAACTTGGCCACAAGAAGACCGATTTGTGCTGAGTGGGGGTTGGGGGAATGGTACTACTTTTGATAAGAAAAATGTCAGATAATTTGAACACATGCCAAGTTAGCAACTCAACATTTTGTTTTTACTCTCTGTATTTTCTCCCTTTCCATTCTCTAAACTGCTCAGAGGTTGAGAATGAGATGATTGGTTCTGTCTGTGTTATTTAGATAAGATTTCTCTTAGAAAGTACTACTTTGATGACATTTTAAATGTTGAATGTATAATAGGGGGCTCCTAGAGAGAGATGCCATGGTTTCTTCTAATGGACTAGCTACTATGAAGCCTCTCTTTTCTTTTGGATTGATTGCTGATGTCCAATATGCTGACATACCTGATGGTCGCTCATTCCTTGGTGTTCCACGGTATTATAGGCATAGTATTCTTGTGTTGCAGAGAGCAATCAAAGAATGGAATACTCATCAAAAGCATAAGTTTGTGATTAACTTTGGAGATATTGTTGATGGTTTTTGTCCCAAAGATCAATCTCTTGATACTGTAAGGAAAGTTGTGGATGAATTTGAGATGTTCATGGGACCTGTGTATCATATGATTGGCAATCACTGCTTATACAATCTTCCTCGCAGCAAGTTACTTCCATTAGTGAAGATCCAAACTCTTGATGGCCGTGCTTACTATGATTTCTCACCAGTGCCTGAATATAGATTTGTAGTTCTGGATGGCTATGACATCAGTGCCATTGGTTGGCCTCAAGATCATCCAAAAGCATTGGAGGCCTTGAAATTCTTAAGGGAGAAGAACCCAAATGAAGATAAGAACAGTCCAATAAATTTGGAGGGACTTGAAAGAAGATTTCTCATGTTTAACGGAGCCGTTGGAAAGGAACAGATGGAATGGTTGGATGGTGTTCTTCAGGAGGCTACAAATTTGAAACAAAAGGTGGTTGTCTGTTGCCATCTACCTCTAGACCCTGGTGCGGCTACTGAGGAAGCACTGTTGTGGAATTATGACGAAGTGATGAATTTGATACACAGATACAATTGTGTTAAGGTATGTCTTGCTGGACATGATCATAAAGGTGGATACTCTATTGATTCTCATGGGATACACCATAGAGTTCTTGAAGCTGCTCTGGAATGTCCTCCTGGTACAGATGCATTTGGAAACATCGATGTCTATGATGACAGGATATCACTTGTCGGAACCGATAGAATGGAAAGTACAGACATGCATTTTAATCCCGAAGTTAATTTATAAGATAGCATGTTCTGATATTTGGAAGAATACCGTTGTCTTTTATAATAATTGATAGAGTACCTATGATCTTGATTTAGTCCTGCATTACAGGGATATTTCTATTTAAACTGTGTTAATCTTAGAAACAAACATTCGTCCAGCAAATTTCACTTTAATTACTCATTAATAATCCTCTTTTTATTCCTTTTGGTTGACAAAACTTTTGGTAATGCTGTAGTATTTATTCCCTTATAGTTTACCTTTCTCAATTTAGTAGTTTGTTTTTAATTCTTAAAAAAATTCAAAGTGCAAAAACTAACAATGCAAACCTGAGTATTTCTGTTTTAAGGGAAGGAATATGTGCTCCTGTAGCACTGAAAGAAATTTCCTTTTAGATTTGTTTCCATGAAAAGAATAAAAATAAGAAAAATTTGAATTTTAAAAATTACATTTTCATTTCTTATATTTCATTTTAATTTTAATTTAAAAAATTTTCTCTTTTCTTCACATTTTTCGTCTATCCAAACAAAATATTAACAAACTATCTGTTCAAGCTTAAATTATTATAAAAGTTAATTTTTTTAAAAGTGAAAAAACTATAAAGTAAAAATATAAAAGCATATTTATTTTAATTTCTGTACTATTATAACATTTATTTTTCGGCAATTATTTTCTTTTCTTCAATAATTTTTATTTTTAATTCAAAAAATAATCGTACAAAAATAGATATTTCTATTTAAAAAGGCGCATGTGGTTCTTTCTATACTATCCAATAAATAAATAAATAATCGTCATTATACAAACGTAAAGTAGAAGGTGGCAGAGGGTCGTTACAGGGTCTCCACAACTGGTCAACTACCCTTAAATTTCTTTTCATTGGTTCTCTGTTTTCTGCAAAGGTCAACGACAGCATATATTGCCGATCCAAAGTTTAAATTACATAACACTGGTTCGCCCCTCTAATCTTTCTTCATCTTTATTTTACTTCCTGATTCACTTTAAGCCCCTCTGAACTGAAGCCGTTTTTTTCTTCTTCTGTTCGCAAAACCGACTTTATCTATTCTCTTTCCGCATGGCAAGGTCTCTGGGAGTCTGATTTTCCCTATTAATACGGTATCTATATATACATCTGAGATAGTTTCACGTTTCAGCGAGAAAGCAACATTACTCTTATTTTTAAATATAATTCAGGGTTTTAAATACAATCGGAGTTTGGGAGACCGAATTGTCTCGTATGTATACACTCCTAATTGAAAAACCATAAAAATGGATCTAACATAATGGCAAAACCAAAATCCTTAAGGCAACAATATACTGAATCTAGGTTATTCTACCTAATTACTTTGACATTTTCTTTTCAACCAGTTGCTCTTTTTAATTGGAGTTCGCTCCTCAGCTGGTTTTCTTCTCCTAGGTGAATTGCTCTTAACATACATTAGACCATTAGTTTTTCTTTTTCTTTTGAAACTGTCAAGAGTTACGATGCAGCAAATAATTTAACCTTGTGCTTGTGGCTCGTGATGATAGCAGATGCTACAAGGTATTTTTTTTATTTTTTCTTATAAGTTGCTCTATCATATTTTAAATTGTATGGCTGTGATTTTGATATGTAGAGAATTTAGAAATTTTAGTTAGTGGATAAATAAAATTTAAGTTAAACTTAATGAATTACTCTAATCTATTAACAGTGTCTAAATGTCAGATAATTATTATAATGATATGTAGTATTAAAATTCTAAACTCATGAAAATAGATATATCATGTTCAGATATCAATGATTCTTAGAACAAAAAGATCATGATGAGGAAGAAGAGGCAGAATCCTAGTTAATCTCTTTCTACCATGCTTTCTCATGGATTATTAACCCTAGCTAACCCCAATTCTTTGAATTGAAAAGCATTTCTATGTTTTCTTCATCTTTAGTCCAATACCTTCATTCATCATCCCAAAATGCAAAGTAAGCCCAGAAAGTCCCCTGGCTAATATCCTCAACTTAAAAGAAAATAAGAGAGCTTGCTCATCTCAAATACCAACTGCTTTGGCCTTCATTAGTGTTGAAAATTAGGCTTAAACCTAATTCAACCCCAAAAGTTAGCTAATGAGGTGAAGATTGTCCTCCCCTGTATTTGGTTGACCATATCTTTAGTCAATGTGAGACTACTTTAACTGTTAGCTCTTTCTTTTAAATATCTCCAAGCTTCAGATTGGCCTGGTGACATAAAACAAATAACTCACAGTCACAGGGTGAAAGACTTAGAGCAGGTGTGAGGTCATTATGCGATTCACTCCTGCCTTTCTCTTTTCTAAATTTCACTAAATGACTATATTTTTTCCGAATTTAAAAGTTCATTGTTCTCATGCATGAATCAGGAAATTCATTCTCAAAAAGTGTATTTTCTAATATATTTAAACTTCTATCTATTACTTATGTTTGATTTGAGCAATTTGGAAAAACAAATGAGGAATAGAAATTGCATTTTACTGATCTCAGATTGATGAACTTGGCCACAAGAAGACACTTATGCAGAAGGTGGATGACACTACTTTAGATTGGATTGCTCTTGGAAAGTGCTACTTTGATGATTATATAAATGTTGAGGGTATGATAGGGGGCTCTTAGAGAGAGACGCCATGGTTTCTTCTGATGGACTAGCTACTATGCAGCCTCTCTTTTCTTTTGGATTGATTTCTGATGTCCAATATGCCGACATTCCTGATGGTCACTCCTTCTTTGGTGTTCCACGGTATTATAGGCATAGTATTCTTGTGTTGCAGAGAGCAATTAAAGAATGGAATACTCATCAGAAGCACAGGTTTGTGATTAATTTTGGGGATATTGTTGATGGGTACTGTCCCAAAGATCAATCTCTTGATACTGTAAGGAAAGTTGTGAATGAATTTGAGATGTTCATGGGACCTGTGTACCATAAGATTGGAAATCACTGTCTATACAATCTTCCTCGCAGCAAATTACTTCCCTTATTGAAAATCCAAACTCTTGATGACCGTGCTTACTATGATTTCTCACCAGTGCCTGAATATAGATTTGTAGTTCTGGATGGCTACGACATCAGTGCCATTGGCTGGCCTCAAGATCATCCAAAAACATTGGAGGCATTGAAATTCCTAAGTGAGAAGAATCCAAATGAAGATAAGAACAATCCTTCATACTTTGAGGGACTTGAAAGAAGGTTTCTCATGTTTAATGGAGCCGTTGGAAAGGAACAGATGGAATGGTTGGATGGTGTTCTCCAGGAGGCAACAAGATTGAAACAGAAGGTTGTTGTCTGTTGCCATTTGCCTCTAGATCCTGGTGCGACTAACAAGGGCTCACTGTTGTGGAATTATGATGAAGTGATGAATTTGATACACAGATACAATTGTGTTAAGGTATGTCTTGCTGGACATGATCATAAAGGTGGATATTCCATTGATTCTCATGGGATACACCATAGAGTTCTTGAAGCTGCTCTGGAATGCCCTCCTGGTAGGGATGCATTTGGAAGCATTGATGTCTATGCTGACACTATATCACTTGTCGGAACTGATAGAATGCAAAGTACAGACATGCATTTTAATCCCGAAGTTAATTTGTAAGACAGGATGTATTGATGTTTGGAAAAACACCTACTATCTTTTATTAATAATGGATAGAATACCTATGATCTTGATTTAGTCCTGCATACAGGGATGTTTCTATTTAAAGGTGGAATAACTCAGTTGAACTGGTACTGCTGATTTGCAAGTTCGTGAATGGACCAATTTCTGCATAACTTGTTCCTTCCTTTTGGGAGAGGCAAGTATGCAGCACGCCTGTTTACTTAAACATGCTGATTGTGATTGATCTTGTAAACCTCTTATGCATCTTTGTTTCATTGATGGCTTGATATACATATTCATTGAAAAGTGAAGACCTTTCTGTGATCATGACCCTGAGACTACCTCTCGCCTGCTACTACAATTATCTACTTGTTACCTTTTCATACTGAAACAGCATATTTGACTGCAATCTACTTCGTCTTTCAACTTAATTCATGCAATTGGTTCAGCTGGATCAAGTAATGGAGATTTTTTATGTTCTTGAACTCATCCCATAGATATAGTAAGTCCTTGAGTGATTTTATTAACCATTATCGTCGCGGGAGATCATACTTCAATCTTAAATGTGAAAAGAAATACTGAATTGCTTCAATACGACAATGCCTTAGTGTTATGCAGTGTATCCTCAACCCACTAAGTTGGTACATTTTTCAGCTACTTGGCTTATTATACTGATGCTATGCATCCAAGACATTTTCTTAATACAAAATTTCCTTGAACTTTTACAGTTTTACCTAACAAGAAACATTATAAATAGTAAGCCTGCGAAAGCCATTGCCAGGTTGTTTAGTTATATCTATGTCCTCCTTGGATGTCACGCATTCACTTGTTCTGCAGGGAAGAAGTTTTTCCCTTTCTCTTCTCAATGTAGAAGAACACAACCAGGGCCACCACCGAGAAAACGCTGAAGCAAGCGGAGCAGATATCGAGGGACGCGTGTCGTCCACTGATTGAGTGGATCTCGAACAGGTTGGTGGTCTTCTTCGCATCCGTGCTTTGACCATAGCCCATTTCCACGTCGTTGGAATCAAGCGCGTAGGCGCGTACGAAGAACGTGGCTGTGGGCACGTCCCTCTCAATCACCCACACGAAGCTTTTAACCGTTTTGTTAGAAGCATCGTAGGGTCTGGCAACAATCTTGTGCTGGCACGTCTTGTCCCTGGAGAGCTCGTCCTCCGTCTTCCTCCAGGCGCGGTCTTCCTGGCTCACGGGCGCGTAGCATAACTTCACCTTGATGGTTTTGTAGGCCGAGTCAGCACCAGCTGGTACGGTTTTGTTTAGAGCCCATGTCACGGTGATTTTGTCTACACCAGCTCTCAGAACTGCGCCGTTTATTTATGAGTAATGGAATTCTCGTTTTTATACAACAATTTCTTCGCATAAGAAAGACATAGCAAGAAAAGAAAAAAAAGAAAGATGTATGATAATTAACACATACAGGTAATATGACAGACATAGAAAAAAATGTGTATAATTATAAATTGTAAAAAAATTGTGTATGAATAGTAGTACTCTTTATTATTAGTATTACACCTCAAAGTTTAATTAAAACAATTAATATTTTTTATGTACGTTTTAATCAGAAAAGAAATTAGCATGAATGACACAATTGATGAGTATATAGCGAATTGTATGGAAGTTTTGCAGATTTCCTTTCCAAATTAAATTTATTTTCTATAGCGTCGCCAATTACAGACGAAGGAATTTTACAAGTGGCATAGAGAGAGGTGTGAGAAGGAGCTAGCAATGCTTTTGTTTAATTTACCTTCTCCCTGCTTTGGGGAAGCGGTAACATCGAGGGTTCTTTTTAAGGAAGAGAAGTGAACGCTCCCATAACACGTTCCGGCTATGCAGCAAAGAAGAACTGATGCTACTAAAAGCCCCTGTGCTGCCATAGGTACTCAGTTTCCAACTCCAATAAGCCTCACTTGAAGAAAGTTTGAATGATATTTGCAATATGAATGGGATGATGAACTTTGAGTTTATTTCTATTTATATAGAGCTCAATCCCAGGTACTATGGAGTAACTTAAAGGAAAGTGCTTTCCAATAATGTATGTTTAACTTATATTTTAATATATTTAAATGGAGATTTTGCATTTTGGGCAACTAGAGAATAAAAGCATCAAAGTCAAAGGTCCTGAATGCCCAAACTAGTATTATTTTGGCTTCTAACATTGTTGCAATGATCGGGAAAAACTAAGGAAAATATTAATATGAACCAGTGAAGGTATCCCTTGAGCATGTTAAGGGGCCATCCTGGTGAGAAGCTAATGTGGTGATGGAGATTGATTAGGAAGGGTGAATTTAGTATAGTTTTTTATTGGTTGACTTTGTTCCATTTTTTTAATCTCTTCCCCAAGTGGCTCGGAGGTTACCATGGTGTGCTTTTGATAAGATCGAATTTCTATACTTAATGGTGTACATTACATTCATATATCTGATTTGACACAAGTTCTCAATGTTCTGAATTTTTATTATTTTCTTTGCTATTTAACGTTAGTAGAGGTTGAGAAGAAAATAATTTTAACATATAATTTATTAAATCTCATGTATACATCATACAGAAATATTGTTACTTATCTGAATAGTATTTGAATAGTGGATTGTGTAATGTCTTTCAAATAATTAAAAAGAATAAATACAGATGCATAAAAATAGAAATATTATATGCAATTTGAAAAAAACTGAAGAAATATCAGTGTAATTTATTCTCAAATATGAAATAACATGCATTAATATGCATAATTGTCGAATAATTTAAAATCTCATAATGTGGAAAGGAAGAGTGTTGGAATGTGGACCTTGTAGAGTATAGAAAAATGTCTCTTTGTAAGTATGTATGTTGTTGTTTGTGTCTTGGAAGGTCTCAGCTCAGTAATTGTATTGGTTGTAACTTGTAAGTGAGCCAATCTAGAAGTTGGTAATATCGTTTGGCATGAGGTGTATGGATCTATAATAGTATAATATAATATTAATATAATAATTATGTATATAAAAATTTAAAATTATAATTTTATAGTTGATATTTATTTAAATTTTATGATTTTATATTGATTAAAAAAATTAATGATTGATATTATAATTAAATTTATAGTTCATTATATATATATATATATATTACTTTTATCTTTAATAAATAGTCATTAAATATATTTTATTTTTAAAATACATCTTACTTTAAAAGAGTTAAATTTTATGTTAAAATATATATTTTATGGTAAATTAAAATTATTCGATTAAATACCAAATAGTATTAAAATTTAATGGCTTTTTCAAATTTAACATACATAATAAGAACTATTATTTATTTAATAAATAAAATGATAAAATTAAATATTATTAAATAAAGTCATTTTAGTAAAATTTATTTATGATACAAGTTAATGTCACCACATTGTAAACATTATAATGTTGTTATAATAATATTTATTAAAATAATGAATTAGTATTTTAAATATGTTTAATATATTATTAAATTAGTAGTAAAAAATATTTAATATTATTTGCATAAATATTTTATTACGGTTATTTATGATAAAATAATATTAGCATATGAAGCTGAATAATTGAGTCGAAGGATATAATATATTTGCATATAATTTATCCTATGCATTGCACCGTAAAAATCATTATTTATGATTTTTTTTATGCTTAAAAGACAAATTTTTAAGAAATTATACTTGTAAGGATGTTAAATAAATCGATACATTAAATGCAATTATATATTAATAAATTTTAAAATAAATAATAATTGTTTTTAATAAGTAATCGTTAATTTCCCATATTTAATATGTTTGATTCTTAACTTGCAAATACTATAGCATAAGAAAATATAATAGGTACAATAAATTTTATTCCTCTTATATTATTAATGTAAATAATGTTATGCAGTAATAAAATTTTACTTTAAAATAAATAATAATTCAATTTAAAATTATTCAGATGAAATATATATTATTAAATTTTAACATATATTTTTTATAATATAAAAATAAAAAATGATTAATAATTTATCAGTTCTCTATATTATCAAATACGTTGAGAAAATGATTGAAAAATGCACAATATGAGATAAGTTACATTATTGATAAAAAATAATTCTTACTAATCAAATAATTTATTTAAATTTTTTAACTAAATATTAAATATGAATAAAGATCTTTTCTATCTATTTTTTTATTATGTATTATTTAACATTTAATATTAAATTATAAATTAATTATAATATTACTTTTAGTTTTTAATTATGATGTAGCAAAAGAAGAATAAGTCATTTGAGTTAAAACACATAAAGTATAAATTTATTGTAAAAAATATACTAGTTCTAATATAAAGAATTTCTATTTATAATACTTTTTTCTATCACTCACAACAAACTAACTAATAACAATATATATCTCTAATATATCTCCTCAACTTAACAATGGTGTAACTTAAAAATATAACTATATTTAACATACCAGAATATCTTTTGCACAACAATATTAAAAGATGAAAGCAAGTCCAAGATAAGTTCTAATTAGTGTGAGTCTACATCTATCCTTATAAAAAAATTATTGATTATAAGTGTTTTAGTTATTTAAAAATTTATCTGATTATAAAAAAATATATTAAAATATATTACAACACTTCTTATTCAAAGGTCCTATAAATTAAAATATAGTTTTTCATACCTTTCGTGATCCGTTGTGTCTCCGAAAGGGCAAGTTAACAAGAAGTAACGTATACGTATTAGAATTGGAATGCAGCAACGTAAAACCCAACGCCTAAAGGATATATGTTGCGGGAATGTTCAGCAATAAAAGTTTAATTGAATATTTATCTAATAATTTTTTATATGAAAATATAAATTTTATTGAATAAGTTAAAATTAATTTATTTTTATATGTTACATGAAGAAGCTTATTAAAACAAATTCATGAGAATTTATGAGAATTATAAATTATTTATATAAACTTCATATAAGTTCCTCAAACAGGATCTAGATAATAAAGTAAAATGTATTTTTTTAACAAAAAAATGTAAAAATTTATTTAATGAAAAATGTGAAAATTATTTTTTAATAATTAAAATTATTTATTCAAGTGTATTAAATATTTATCTATAATAATAATAATAGTAATTAAATAATCTAATAACATTGAATTTGTTTTGTGGAATCAAACAATCTTGATTTTGTCACTTTGTTATAGTTTGTATGCTCGTCTAGCACCAATAAACATAATCTCAATTTAAAAGGGTGTTGATAAAATTTTTAAAACATATTTCATGACATAATTTTTTTATACTTTTTATAATTATTACAATTTTTTAAATATGAACAATTTTAGAAGTTTTTTTTATTTTAAAAAAAATGAAAAACGGCCTAAATTTACTACATATATAGGAGCTTACCTTCCCCCATTCATTACTCCTTTTCACATTCTTAAATTTGAGCAAGTTTATATTTTATATTTTATATTTTACATTTTACAACTTGGCTTAATCAGCAATGACTCAATTTTTAAGAAACAATGACATTTAATAGCTAGTCTGTAAACAATTTGTTTATTTAGTCCTCAACAATTTCTTTTTCCCAAGCCGCGCTAGTGGAAATCTTATTCAAATAATGTAGTACGTATCCCTGTCAATGACTAATGATATTTACAACTTTCTTTTTGCCAAACTGGGAATTCCCAGTTGCACCGAAGTCTGTGTATAATATGAAGTCCATTAAACTACAAAGATCTTTATCCACACTAAATATGTGTAAACAAAATGAAGTGTTTAATTTATAGATTCATTTATACTTTAGTTATACCTAAATAAGTATTTTACTTTGGGGTATGATTATAAAATTTCAATACAAACAAAAACTCCTAAGTGAGGCAAGTAAAAATACCTTAGAGCATGTTTACTTTGAGAAAATATTTTTTGTATTTCATTTTTTTAATCATAAAATACCATTTTATTTTTATTTTATTTTATTTTATTTTTTATAAAAATATAAAGTTATATTATCACAAAAATGAAATAAAAATATTTTTTAACCTAAATAGTCTTTGATTTTATTTTAATTAAATATATTTTTAATTCCTGTAAAATGTGCTGATTTTATTTTAGTCCTTTTATAAAACTTTATTTTATTTTCATCCTCTTGAAATTTAAATTTTACCAGAATTACTCCTCGTTGTCAGTTCCATTTTTTGAATTGGTGGTGGTGGTGTGTGTAATGGAGTTGCTTTGTAAAGATTTATTTGTAAGTGATCCAACATTTCATTACTTAGGGGGAGAAGTTCATATGGTTCACAAGTTGGATTTGGACAGATGGTCCTATTTTGAGGTTGTAGGTACTTGTAAAAGAATTGTTTGGATACTCTTGGAAGGTGAAGATGTGGTGGAAAACAGTTGAATTAAATGTTGAGGATGAATTGAAGCTAGTTACTGAGGATTGTGAAGCAATGAAAATGCCTAATAATGCAAGCAACAAGTGTGAATCTGTGAAGTAGAAATGTATTTGGAACATGAAGTATACTCACATTATTGGAAGATGTCCCTGCACTTAGTGGAAAGGAATTATCTGTGAAGAATGTAGGTTGTGGTGGAACACTCTGACAAACTTGAAGGGGCAAGGATTAATGAAGGAACAAAGGGAATTAGGTACTGCTAGTGAAGGATTTGTTGATGTTAAAAGGGCTGAATTGAGTGATGATAGCGTTAATTAAGAGGTACCCATTTCGATGATAGTGAGAAAGAGAGAGACTTGTCAATGGATGATGGTTTGACAAGCCAAATCAGGCATTTGCATGATCTACAAGAAAAAGGAATATAAAAGGAAGGGAAATAGGAAATCATGCGCTTCATATATAAAAGAGAAGAAAGAAACCTGTTTAGGGTGTTGAGGTTAGTTTTGTGGGGTATCCCGGGAATGGAGGATTTGAATGTGAAGGGGTATAGAATGGGGACGGTGAAGTATTTAAGGTCCAAAGCTAGTAGAGAGAAAACAATGATGCTAATAGGACCATTAATACAGTCCAACATAAAGTTTTGATGAAAAATAAACTAAGGAATTGGATGAATAATTTATGTGCATCTAACGGGTTGCTTTCAAGTATATGAAAGTGAAAAAGGTTGCAAAATATTATTCACACAAGAGGAAAAAATCATTTCATAAGATCATCACAGGAGTTTTGTATCTCAACAGTCTGATGACTTAATTGTCCTAAAGAAATACTAGTTTATAGTCTAAAGACCACAATGTTCTACAGAGTTTTTAAAGAGTTCAATGGTCAATCTGCATGAGACAAAGGATTTAAGTAATTCTTCATATCAAAGTAGTCTCAGGTATTATGTGTGATGCAAGCTATGCCACATGTAAGCATAGAAAGATCTACCTGTTCATATCCTGTCATACCTAAAGAAAAAAATTGAAAGTAACTTCTACTATCTCAACAAGCTACAATAATGATCACATGTATTTAATATGAACCCAATGTTTATATCAAAATGAAACACTCTAAGATTGATCACACATGTATAAATTGGAAGAATGAAACATTTGGTGCTGCAGACTATACCAAAACCACATTTACTTGATCTCAACTATCTTATTGTATTATACATTCTTTCTAAGTGTATTAATCATAATACTTTTGTGAGAGACTTAAACAATTACATTATTTCTTTGGTAGTCTTAGAAATATTCTTTTAAGATAATTATATATTTTTTCTTTATAAAAAAGGTGAGAAGAGCTTGAAGAGGTTTATTTACAGAAGAATATAAAGGTTAAATCTAAAGAAACTAATGAAAAAAATACTTGGATGATAAGAATTAGGTTAATCCTTGTACAAGTTGTATCATCTTAATGAAAAAAATTAACATGAACAGTGAGAGCAAGAAGTAGCTCTTGGTTTAGAGACAAAGTAGACTAAATTTATTTGTTGCTTTTATGTAACTTGTTAATCTTTTTTTTTCCCTAATGAAGGAGGGTAACGATATATACAAGTTGACTTGATTAGGTTCTGAAAGAAATATAAATATGAACCAATAAAATTTAATTGGTTTGATTTGGCTCATTAGATTATCTATTTATAAACTTTTTTAAAAAAAAAAAAACTTAGTTAAAAAGTTATATAAAAAGATAATTTATCCAAAATCAATCATAAACCTGACATAAAAAAATTTACAGCACAAAGTACAAATTACAATATTTAAATTATAAATCCAACAACTCAAATCTTAATAAAATCCAAATGACATAGGTATGACCCAACAATCGAAGGTTAAAAGAGCAACTTAGTCCTTAGTAGAAAAGTTAAAATACTAAAATTCAAATAATATAAGAATAAACCAATAATAATCCAAAGTTCAAAGAGAAATCTAGTGAAACCAAATTAAAATACTACAATTTAAATAATAGTAACTTACTTTTGAAGTCTTGTGATTTTATTTGTTGGCCTTGTTGGACGGTAGAATGATAAAAGAATTTGTTTAAAATTTTTAATAATAATATAACTTCAATTATATATATAATTTTTTTATTCGCTCAACTTATAAATGATAATACGGTTGCATAAAGAAGATTTCTAAAAAAGTGTATGAAGAAAAAACATCTTCAAACACAAGTGTTTAAACATTACAACCAACTATAAAATCTTATTTACAACATTCATTATATTAAAATAAGTAAATCTTAGTTAAAGGTAAATAAATATTTAACTAATATTTTTATACAATAATAAAATAATATAAAAAGTAAGTTTTAATATTTTGGATACAAGTGTTTAAAAAAAAATTGTTACAAATACTAATTTAGACCATAATTTTAGATCTAGTATAAAAAACTTTAAAAATTATAATAAAAATGTATATACAAGATCATACATTTAATGAAAAATAAAAAAAAAATTTAAATTTTATTCATAAATAAATATACACATCAAAGTTAGTAAAAGAATATTTTAAAATCCATAATATCATTACTAAGAAATTATTCTAATAAATACTAGATTAATTATCTTTTAACTTTTGAGTTTATTAAAAATAAAATATATCAAGTATTAATTAAATAAAAAAAATTATAAAAAAATATTTAAAATTTCTAAATGTGATTATGAAATAACTTAAAAGCTTAGTTTCACTTATGACGTTATCTAAATTTATTCTTAATTTTTTTTAAATTATGTTAACTAATTATTAATGATTTGTTCTAATATTATTATTATCTAATAATTATATAATAATAATTTATTTTTTCCAATTATTGTTCATAATAATTATATAAAATAATTAATTAAAAAATTAAAATATCAACAAATTTATTAATTAAATATCTTATTAACAATATAGAATTTCGATTTTATCTTCCAAAATTTCAGATTCAATTTATTTTAAAAGTTTTCTAATCAACAATGTAACAATCACCTATTAATTAATTAAGTAGGAACTATTAAGATTGATTAATTTTTAATATTTTAATAAACAATATTAAAAAAACACAGTTAAAAAAATATTTATTAAAAAAATAAAACTTATTTATCACATCATGAGATCCACAAAGTATCTTAAAAAAAATTAGTTACACATAATTAATTCTATGTGCTTGTTTCTATTATTATCTTTGTTTTTCAATAAACTAAATTCTTAATTTCAATTTTATTTCAATCCAACCTCTATTCTATTTTATCTATACTTTTCTTTCGTTATTCTGTGAATAAAAAATTAATTTTATATTATTAACACAACTTCTTGTGTTACAACAAATAATTTTTAAAAAAATAATTTTTAAATTAGTTTTTGTTTACTTTGAAAAATAAATTGTTTTGAATTTAGTTTTTTTTTCGTAGTTGTTATAGGATTAAATATCAAGTATATGACAAGTTAATAATCTTTAAACGGTTCAAGAGTTGGTGTTAGGATCGATTTTTGATTAAAAAAATGTTGTTGTATCACATTATTTATAGGTAATTGTTGAAAACAATCCAAAATGTATATGCGACTCCATAAACAATCTAGCAACCGAAATTAATTTCCTCGTTTAAAGGCTCAAGTCCAACAAAATATAGAGCAACGATTAAAGAAGACAAAATAGAACAAAAAAGAAATAGAAATTCTTAAAAAAAAACAAAAAAAAAGATGTGAAATCCAGAGAGTAATGAAATGATGTATACTGTTGGTCTCTTATTAGCAATACTTGCAAGCATTGGACGTATTATGCTTTGAAGAGAGTTACAGAATAATAAGATCTAACTCTCACATTATTCAAACTCAAAATACTTATTTATCGGCAAATAGAATATCTGCTAAACTCCTAATATTTTACACATGCAACCTACGACAAGTTATATTTCCTAATTCTTATTTTGACATGCTATCAAACTTATTTGAAATAAAGGCTGTAATGTTAATAACTAACACACAAATATCTTTTAATTAGCTTGACATGTTTGATAAACCATCCTTTTTGAGATTTGAAACTGGCATAACATTTTGATCAAACGCTTTTCGCTTTGTTATTCTACGAGTCTTCATTATCATCCCTTGGATCTTTCTTGTATTTCATCTAAATTAACTCTTCTCGATTTAGCCTCTTTTCAACTAGTCATTTTTCAATCGCATACAAAGATTCTTCCTTTTCAATTTTTCATCGAAAATCACAATTTCTAAATCTTTATGGAAATGTTTACCTTTTCAACTCTTACTGAAATCACCACTTCTCTCCTTCCATTGAAATTGTCATTTTAACTCAACTACTTGAATTAACAATACTTCTGCATTGAAATTGTTATTTTTGAAAACTCATCTTTATCTTTCCTTCAAATGTCAAATTTTGATTTTTCAATATTTAGAAAATTTCACACCAACAGACATATGAAAATGCATGCACCAACTATTATTGTATCTGTAATTTTTGTGGTAAAATAAAAAAAAAAGTTAGATTCACTAGAGGGAAAAAGTACTAGTAAGAAAGAAGAGCAACGTTGCATGTTGTGCTAATACCAACTCTACTGAGGAGTATTCCTAAAGCAACCCATACAAAATTCCAAAAGCAACTTAGAACTGTTGGAGAGCATCCAAAAAAAAAAAAAAACTACTTTGGGCCTCAGTTGCTGAAAGGAGCTTCGGTTTCTCTTCAATTTTTTGTGGGTAATGACAATTGTTTACTAAGAAAGTATTTGTATCTTACTTTTGAATAATAAATATAAAGTAGGGGGTGATTGTAAAGTTAATTATTTTAAAAATGTTTTTATTTTTAAAGTTGTTAAGTTCGAGTAAAAAGTTAATTGAATTATTTTAAAGTGGTGGAAATCATGTGATATTATAAGGGAAATCGAAAAACCATATAAATAGTTTTTTAGTAACTCGTGAAATTACTTCGATGGAATTTTCTGAAAGGAAGTTATAAAAAAAGAAAAACGAATAGTGGAAATATCTTTTAAAAAATAAGATATGAAAACATTTAAAAAGTCACGCCGTGATTTTGATGACTATATATAATGATTAATGATAACTACGAAAAACTTACTCTTGATAAAAGATTTGTAAAGAAAAATACCTAATTAGTAGTTTTAGTGAAAGGAAGTATCTACTCTCCCTGTTGGAAGACGTGAAATTGCAGTTGAAAAATACTAAATTTCGTTACTTTGGGAGTTTGCATTCTCGTGTTTCTAAATTTCTACATCACTACCAAACACCCGTTCTTTCCGGAAAACCACCTCAGTCACATGCAAGAGCTTTTCATGGGCCAAAAATACGGATAATGACCGTCTTACATTTCAATTTTAGGGGTGTATATGTAAAAAAGGAGAAATATAAAAATCAATCCTGATTATTATATATGTATTTTTATTTTTATACTTTTACAATTTTCTTTTTATTATATTAAATCATATTTTTTACTTTATTCCATTTACTTTGAAATATGTCACAATATTTTAAAAAGATTCTCAAATAGGATGTACTAGATAAAAAAGGAAAGATAAAAATATAATAAATAATTAAAATAAAAAATAAATCTAAAAATAATGATCGTTCTGCATTTGAATTTTAGGATGTAAATGTAAGAGCGAGAGAAATAAAATAAAAAATATATATGACAAGTAATGATAAAAAGTAAAAAAAAAAAAAGATGATTTTAAACGTATGAATATGATTGACGTTGAATTGAATAGTTTATTGTGTATATTTCTGTTATATATATAGTTTTGATAAGATACAGGTTTGGTTGATAAATTTGAAAAGAAACATATGTAGGTTGGTTGTGAAGATGAGAATGTAGAAGATAACAGATGTAGATAGACGTGGACGCAGATGCATCTGGACGGAGAATTATTATTGGGCATGTGTGTGTGACTCAAACCCTTTTGTCCATTATCGCACAATTGTTCAACCCCAGCTGTAACTAACTTCCAAAACCTCTTTATGGGCCCCACTCCCTTTTCCCATTCCAAATCCCTCTCTTTCAAAACCCAAATCAATCTTCATCATCATTATCATCATTACATTCTGTTCCATAACTCGGCCACCCAACTCTTTTTTTCAATGTTACTTTCCCTGGTTGATGATATGATATGATAATGATAATACCGTTACGCTGACACCATCCTTTCTCATTCAACCTTCCAAGCATATAGAAACAGGCAAAACTCTGAGGACTCGCTCACACTAAACCCCTCCACTGAACCAGAACTCACCGTCTGATTCGATAACGGTGTGGATGAGGATGATAACGGTGGTGACAATGATGATAATGAATGTAATGACATAGATGTGGATGATGATGAGGATGATAACGATGATGATGATAAACTAGGCTTAAAAATGAACAAAGCATGTTTCAAACCTGGACTAAATAGCCAATCATGAACATCCCAATATACCTCCACTCTCATTTTGTTGAGATGAATTGACTCGTTCCCTCTAAATTTCCATTGTAAGTGCTTCACATGAATCACCAAGTGCCCATCGAATCTTATCTCCATCTCTGGCTGAACCCCACTTTCTCCATTTCCTTTGTTCTTGCACTCAATTGAGATCTCATGGCACCTACCTTTCTCGTGGAACTTGGCTCTGGTGGAGAATTTCCTCTTCCCAAATATGTGTTCTTTTTTCGAAACCAAAACAGGGTCAATAAGAGCTGGTCTGCACCCGGTTCTTCTGTAAGCCTCTTTCTTTAGATCACCAAGAAGCAGAACAACCTCCGAATCACAAACAACCGCAACGTAGTACTCTGAAGTTGGTTCTGTTTCGCCTTTGAATTTCGCAGCCTTAAGGTCCCAGAAAATGTCAACCGGTTTGTTACCATCTACCATGAAGCGCTTGGAACCTTGTTTCCTCCAAAAGTACCATGGTTTTAACTCAACCTTGCAGCTACATTGGGCCTGTCCTTCTGGGCCTTCGACTGACACTGATAGCCCATGAAGCATCAAGTTTTTGCACCAGGTGATGGTGATGAAGCGGCAGTGATCAGCAATCTTTGTTCTGTATACTGACACGTGGACGCTTTGACCGGAACGGGTCACAGCTGTGTGATCATCGGTTGATTTCTCGGTAGAAGAAAAAAAGCAAGCTGGAATCCCAATTGAGTCTTGCATTGTTCTTGTTCTTGTCTTGTGTGATGATGAACAAACTTTGAGAGCGCACTATCTGTGACTGTGAGTGTTATCAGAGAAGAGAGAAGAGAGATGAGAATGAATGGATTGGGAAGAGTGGGAAATGAATGAAAGAGATCTCAGTGACAAGCTGTATGAAAGCAAGGTGCTGCCAGAAGTGTTTTTGGGAGCATTAATTGGATTTGGAAAAGAAAATAATATATTTCCAAACTGGCTGTCATATGGACTGGCACTGAATGAGAGTCAGTGAAGAACAACCCTTTTCTTTTAATATTTTGCACAACTGTCTCTAATCTCTCTTACCTGTCACCTCTTTTCAAATTTTATTTTACATTAAACCTCCCAAAAATTTGATGTCTCACATATTACTATTTAATAATGAAAATTTTTCACTTTTATTCCTAATTAAAGTGTATACTATCTAAGTACAATTGATATCGCTGATATTTATTTCAGTTTTTTTATGACATCATGAAATTAATCTAAAATATTAAACACAATTTTTTTTATAAATATGTACTTTTCATAATTTTTAATACAGTTCAGCATTATTTAAAAAACTATTTTTAATTTCTTAACCAGACCAAATATAAATGTATCCATCATCAAATTTGTCTTCTATTATTTATTTTATTTTGGTTAAATTTACTTTTGTGATATTAAAATTATAAAATCCTTTTTTATTTTTGTGGTTATTGAATCCTAGGTGGTTTTGATTGGGTATATTGAAAAGTGCATACTTCCAGGCAGGAATAACCCGTCATGAAGCAGGGATGGCATTTTTCACCAGATTTTGTGTATGGATGTTTATAAACTCAGGACAGGAGAATCATATATAATCTATTCATGACAGCACATCAAACAGGGCTATAACAGCGTCAAGAATAACCCGTCAAAAGTCAAAACTACAAGGGAATATAATTTCATGTTTCAAGGGTTGGCTAATGGCTATTTCCACTCTCTTTTAACTTTATATTTCTGTTCTCCTCCATGTTTGAAAATATGACGTACAACTTAATATACAAATCATTAAGTTTTCTCCTTTAATTTTAAAAATTAAATTATATTAAAATAATATAAATTTAAAAATTTTAAACAAAATAAATTAAATATTATTATTAAAATTATAATAAAAATAATAACAATAAAAATAAAAATAATATTTATGAAATAATAGTAATAATATAATAGTTATAATATAAAAAATATTATACAATTATATAGATGTATATTTTATATATTATTTAATTATTAAAATTTTAAAAAAATTATTTATGTTATTATTATAATATTTTTATATTATTTAATATTTATTTAAAAAAATATATATATTATAAGTAGTTATATAATATAAATTTAATATAATTTATATATAAAATGATATTATTTATTTTTAATATATAAAATTAAATAAATAAAAAATTAAATTTTTGAAAAAAGTAAAAAATATATTATTATTATTATGTTTATAACAATTATAATAACTGTAGTTATAATATAAATAATATTATATAATTATATAATTTTATATTTTATATATTATACATTATACATTATTTGATAATTAATATATAAAATAAATAATTATATATATATTATAATATTTTTATATTATTTAATATTTATTTTATATAATATAATATATTATATTATAAAATTTATAAAATATAAAATTATATATTAATATTTTAATTAAATATAATTTCATATATCAAATAGTACCATTTATTTATAAACTAATAAAAAATAGATAAATAATTTAAAATTTTAAAATAATAAAAAATTAAAATTTATTATTATTATAATTATTATTATTATTATTATTATTATTATTATTATTATTATTATAATGATATCAATCATAATAAAAATAAAAATAGTATTTATAAGATAATAACAATGATATAATCATTAAAATATAAAAAATAATATATAATTATATAACTTTTTATTTTACATATTATTTAGTTATTAATATTTAAAATAAATAAATTTATATATTATTATAATATTTATATATTATTTAATATTTATTTTAAATAAAATATATTATAATCTTATAAATTTAATATAATTTATATATTAAATAATATTATTTATTTTAATTTTATAAAAAATAGATGAATAAAAATTAATTTTTTTAAAAATAATAAAATATATTATTATTATTATTATAATGATAATTATAAAGATGATAATAATAGTAATTATTGTAGTGATGATAATGGAGTAATAATTTATTAATAATAATTGTATAATGATAAAGTTGAATAAATTTAAGAATAAAAATATTTTAAAATTAAAAATAATATTTAATAAAAAATTTATTTTAATATTAAAATCAAAATTATTTTAAAAGTATATTAAAAATTATTGAAAAAAAATTAACAAATTAATTTAAAAATCAAAAATTAAAATTTCCTAACCATCGCACATGGTATTTTGTTTTCTTACCTTTTTCTCATGTACATCTTTCCATCTTTAAATTCATTTGATAAAATACGAATATTTTTTTATAAGTTAATTTAATTTATTATTTTATAAATTATTTAAAATTTGTTGAATCAATACTATATTTTAAAAATTTATAATTAAATCTTTAAATTTATAAATTATTTTTAGTTAAGTTCCTAATTAAATTCTGATGAAATTTCATCAAATACAAAAGTTTAGTTAAAAAATTTAATGAATAATTAAATTAATGACCTAATTCTTGTACTATTTGAGAATTTTAATTAAATTCTTGTATTTGATGAACCAGTAACAGAAACCTATTGGAATCCTAGCTAGATATCCAATTAAAAATAATTTATAAATTGATGAATGTAATTACAAACTTTTAAATTATAAGAACTTCATTATAAAATTTTAATAATTTAATCTTTTATATATACACTTTCCTACCTATCCCTGTAATAATGTTCACCGCGATTGAAACTTATGTTAGAGAATTTTATTTTCTAAGTATTAGTTTATTATTATTATTATTATTTTAATAAGCATTAGTTAAATGGTACATCAACTTATTTTAAGGTATTAATATGAAAATCTTTTGTTAAACATACTTGAAACGTAACTTATAGTTAATAGGTTCACAGAATCATACAACTTTTAATTTTTCTTTTATAAATATATGTCTTAGGGCATATGGTTAGTAATTTTTCAGAATTACTTACTACTCCATCTAATTTTTTTCATAGCTTTATTCTAGTGATTGAATTTGACCTCTGCCTATACAATTTAGCAATACCTGAACTGTCCACACTCAATTGGATAACCTTCCAACTGTTTCAAACCTAATAGAGGCCTCAACCAGTCTCACCCTCAGAAAAAAGTTTAAAGAAAAACAAGAAAAATACACATAGTAGATAGTAAGGCATGTGTAAGTGTAAATTAGCGCACTGTAAAAGTTTTCGGTTCATGTTCAACAAATTACTTTTCTCTTTGCACGTAAGACAACTTCAAATCGAAGTGTAAGCTTGGATATGATTATTTTGGGAGAAATAAATGTTTTTATTTAAATATTGAGAAAAAATTAAATTAATTTTATAAGTTAAAATAAGTCTGTAATAATTTCAACATGATTTTTCGATTGAAGGGAATTGAAGTGTAAAAGATATCATAAATAATCGTAGAAAGCGTGGTCCCAAACAAGATAAGGCATGCCCATGCCTTAGAACAGATGTTAGAATGGCATGTATGTGCAGATGAATTAGCATCGAAAGAATTGATGACATATGTTAACTATAGAGTTTGGTGCTAAGTTAATTTAAAAAAAATTCATTAATATCTTATTTTTATTATCGTAATTTAAACAAGTTCTTATGCTTAATTTTTATTAATAGATTAAATTTACATGTTAAATGTTAATTATAAAATAATTCAACATTAAATTATTTTATTATTTAAAAATATTTGAATGATATTATTTTACATTTTTATTTTTTATTTTTTTATAAGTATTTGTTATCACTTCCATAAATATCGAAGATTGAATAATAATTAAAAATATTTTATATCTTCTATCTGATTCAATAAAAAAAATTTAAATCTTTATTTCAATAATTTTTAAAAATATTAAAATTTAAACACAATAAAAACTATAAAGTTGAAACATTTGTATATTAACTTAAAAGATTACAAATAAAATAAATAAAATTTTATCTTAAATATGTATGCGAAAATATTGTAGAAGATGAATTTAAAAATATTTAAAATATCAATAGAGAAAAATATACATTTTACTTATAAAAAAAATAAAAAAATATAACAATATTATTTAAATATTTTAAATATTTTTAAATAATAAAATAATGTTATTTTGGATTAAAGTTTATTTTAATTAATATTTAATAAACCAACTCAATTGTCTATAAACGAAAATAAACCTAAAAATTTATTTTCATGACAATTATAGAAAATATTAATAAAAAAAATTTAAATTAAAAATACATTTATTAAAACTAAATAAATTAAAAACGAATTTTCAACCAAACTTTAACACTTTCCAAAATGATTTCACATGGTCTAATCTTTCACGTCGTTACAGCAATGCTTGCCTAATGTGGTCGAAAATGATTTACTTACCGTTTTATCAATATAACTATTATAATTTTTATTCTACTATTTAAATTGAAATTTAATATTACGTCAACAAATATTATACTAATAAAATATTTATTTTTATCAAATAAACTTCATATTATCTGTGCTATATTATAAATAGGAAAACAATTTTATTTATTTATTTATTAAGTCATGAACGTTTATTTAATTTAATTGGCTAAGAAAGCAAATGCAAGTAAATATATAATTTGTTAGTAAGGCTTGATTTGATTTATTTTAAAAAATTATTATTTATTTTTTTAATTTACTATTTTTTAAAAATATAACTCATTACTTTTTAAAATTTAAGTTTATTCTCATGAAATTCCAATTTTAACATACTTAAAATCAATTTCAAGCCAATCACATCATATATATTATCAATGCTATATTATAAATAGGAAAATAATTTCATTTATTTATTTATTTATTGAATCATGAACGTTTATTTAATTTAATTGGTTAAGAAAAGAAAATACAAGTAAATATATAATTTGTTAGTAAGGCTTGATTCGATTTATTTTAGAAAATTATTTAATTATTTTTTAATTTAATATTTTTTAAATATAAGTCACTACTTTTTTAAATTTAAATTTATTTACATGAAATTTTAATTTTAAAATACTTAAATTCAATTTCAAGCTAATCACATTATACTTATTATTTGGTGAATATATCTTTCTTAGTTCAAACATGTTTTTATAATAATTTTTTATTAAAAATTATTATTATTTTTATCATAATAAATATATAATTATAGCTTTAATATTAAAATAAACAATCACTGACATTAACTAAATTTAGTTACACTTGCTATAATTTTGAGTGAATGATTTTTATTGATTAAATATCGACTCATCTAAGAAGCTTAATACTACCCAATCAAATAATGGTTGTTTATGTAAAAATTAGTTTTTTAACTCAACTTGTACATGTATAATTGATTTTTAACTTTTCCTTAATTTCTATGCACTTATCCAAAGACGACTATGAGGAGTTAGATCGATATTTTCAAATTATGAATTTATGTTAAAATAACAAGTATCGAATCTAAATTAGCAACAGAACAATGAAAAAAAAATTAACAAGATCATTTATATTTATAAAGATCTTTTTTGTGAATTTTTAAAAAGTAAATATTGATCTGAGTACAAAATAATCTCTACAATGTACGTATTACTTTTCATATTTTTAAAAATGAAAGACCAACTTATTTATAAATTTTATTTACAATATAATTGTCTTAACAGTTCTTTTTTAGATCAAACATATGTAATAAAAGATATAAAAAACATACACAAACCACATATGTCATGTTTGTACTGATAATTGATTCGTGTACAAAGACACTTGTTACAACTACCTATATTTTAACAAAGAAAAAAAAATGTTAAACAATATTAAAATATGTCAAACCAATTATAAACTACTTTGTATTTCCTCCAATATTTATGGATCGATGCCCCTCTTGATTCTTTTAATTTTTCAATTTTTAGCTCTCAAAACATTTTTCTTAAACCCCATGAACCTACCTTCATCAAACTTGAACTTCAAAATATCTACATCAAACTCAAATCAAATTCACTTGTACTCACAATAGTACATAACCTTTCAATTTTTAAGCTACTAAAGTGGCAAAATAGCTTATGAATGGATGTTCCTTGAGTCAAGTACTATTTGACCCTATAATGACACAGTCCTCCAAGCTATGAGCTAGTGGAGAAACAAAATAGCCTAAAGAGTGGAGCTTCATTCAAGCAAGTACTATTCGACCTATGAAGATGCACAATCCTCCTCACAATAAGTTACTGGAGTGGGCCTTCCTTGAATCGGATACTATTTGACACGACGATGGTATATAAGCCCGTTGTTGAAATGGCAAAATAGTCAGAAAGTGGACTTTCCTCAACCATAAGTTATTGGAGTAGCAAAATAGTCTAGAAGTGACTTTCTTTAAATTGGATACTATTCGATTCTATGATAATATAAAATTATAGCAATGCTTATTTATTTCCTCTTGCTCCAGCCTTCTACAATATGGGCCCACTAGTTCAGAAACAGTACATGGCTTCCACCCATCATTGGGATCTGACCAAAAACAAAAGGCCATACTTGGGACCACTTATGTTATGGGCCACATCTTGATTTTGCACGTTCAGCCTTCTCTGCTCAGGGCTCATGCCACTCCACCTGCCACGATACAAGCAAAACCACACATGCGTCGCTCACATAATATTAATATCTCATAAGACTCGTATGGTGGGTCTTCAAGTGTTAAAACTTACATGATTTTACTAATATATATCTTTTCACTAAACGACAACCACTGGACTGCCAAATTTTCATGATATAAACAGAATATCTCCTTTATGGAAAATTTGGTTAAATTTTATTGATAGGACAATGAAAAGCTGGACCATAAAGGGAGTTCACGTTTATATATTAAAGTATGCTATTTTAAAGAGTAAATTTCACTTAGTTTATGTTTGGATGATATAATCATCATTGGTTAGTTGTCTCAGTCATCTCATTTATGCTTCCAACTCTCGTTTTTCTTTCAAAGATCTTGTTGAACTCAATTAATTCATTGGAATTTAAGTTAAATCCACCCCAGCAAGAAGTCTTCATCTCTTCCAACAAAAATACATCACAATTTCACTTCAAAAGGTTAATATGATGATCCCTAAGCCTATGAACATTTCCATGGTATTTGGTAATCAGTTCACTACTAATAATGCTTCGACATGGTAATCAACTCACTGCTAACAATGCTACGACAGCTAAAGATATTAATCTTTATAGGTCTGTGGTTGGATCTATACAGTATGTCACTATCACTAAGTTTGATATAGTCTATGACTCTATGCAATAAACAAAGTTTTACAGATTATGCATAATCCTGAACAGTCCAATTGGTAGACAGTAAAAAGGATTTTAAGGGCACCACAACATATGGAGTGGCTCTTGCTAAATCTCTCATTCTTAGCTTCTTGTGATGTTGATTAAGGGTTGGATCTGGATGACAACAAGCCCACCTCAAGGCTTTACATTTAATAGGGTTCAAATTTAATCTTATGGGCCTCTAACAAGCATCATCTGGTGGTATCTTGATCGACTGCAAAAGTTAAATATACCAGTCTCATAAGCCTCCTCCTCATGAGATTCATTACACACTAGATTAATCTCCTATTATTTATTGTGATAACTTAGTGTAGTACTTTTGGCAACTAAGTTCATTCTACATTCTCATACCAAACATTTCAATTAGACCGTTATATTATCCAAGACAAGATTGCTTCTAAGGAGCTTGAAGTTCATCATATACTAGCAACTACACAAACTGTTGACATCTTAACCAAACGTGTCCCATAGACCTTTTTCAAGGGTTGTAGATAAATTAGAGTTAGTTATAGTTTTCATCGAATTTCTTTAAAATATGAGTATATTATTCTATAAGGATATAAGACATAACTTCTTAAAAGTGTAATCAATCTTAATAGACTAATAGTGTGTCTAAAAATACATAATAAAAAGTTTATAATATTTAATATTATCAATATATTAAATCTTATTATTTTGAATAAAAAATATTATATATAAATTCTTCATATATGTGGTTCGAAATACATTAAAATCAACGGTATAAAGATATAAGTAGAAAGCTGCCGTTATTATGTTCAAAACAACTTTTTAATAGCTGATGATGTGCTTTACAACTATTTTTTCGCTTTACATTGTCAATAGAATCGTGTTAGATAGAGCCGGAAGATACCCGACACATCCGCTCCAAATGGAACTGCATAATGCATATGACTTTGTCTTGAATGTCCACCAACAAAACTACTTTATCAATCTTTAAGTTTGAATTCAATTCAATCATCGTCACCTTTTCGCTTGTGGCTCAGATCATTTAGGGATATAATTTGCGTCAAATGCTCACCCGTATCTAATGGAGGCCAATCCACCATATTCCAGTTGGAAACAATTAACAAACATAATTTCAGTGTATTTGTCTTTTACATTTGTAAATTTTATTTTTAAAAATTTATTATTATTTAATTTTATAAAAAAATATGATTAATTTAATCATGTAAGTAATTATAAAAATTAATTTGATCCTCGATTACTGTAATTATTACCAAACTGTTGAGATATATAATTAAATTAATCATTATTATCTACGATGTTTACTATATAATCGATTACAAGACATAGAACATAGAACTTAGATGAATGAATTTTGTGTAATTATAAGTGAGAATCGTTATCGAATTGCAGCTGCCACTCAATACCATTATTTTCCAATTTTCCCACTCTTCACACTGTTGCTTTGCATAGCAGGAGCGCCGTGCCCATCTCTTGTAATGGTTGGCGCTTTGATGAAACGTGTTTCAATAAATAAATGCAGCCTCATTTGTATAATAAAGAAACGTATTGGTAATTGAATGGTCATATTTGAGAATCCACCAAATATATACTTCATGGCTTCAAATTTAAAACCTTCACAAAAGGAATGGAAGGCCATTTTTGTGTTGTCCGGCTCAATAATTTCTTGAAATTTTCATACCAATATAGACAAATATGCTAGTCACAATTGTGACGTAATAATATCAAACAATTAGAAAATAAATAATCTCCTCATATATATATATATAAGTTTTTATTTTTAAATTTTTAATTATAAGGCTAAACTTCTTACTAAAATCATCTTAATAATACAAGATTTAAAAGTTTATATAAAATTTTATGTTCAAGTCTTGTTACTTATATTATTTATAAAAAATAATTATAAAGTTGATAATGACAATTTTAAAATATTTAAATAAAAAAGAATACTTACACAGATTTTATTCTTGTATATTTTTACTAACTTTCATTTGTTATTAAATAAGATGGGATATTATTCACGTTATAATATATTTCTAAATTTTAAATGAGCATTTATAAATTTTAATTAATTTAATTTTATAAAAGTAATTTACTTAAAAGTTAGTTTAAGCAATATAATTTATGTTTAAAAGGTTTTTTCCCCCAAAAAGTAATTTTATAATAAAATTCAATATAAATTTTTTAATTCAATATCTAAATTATAATTTATAACGTTATCCAAAGCTTAAGTTTAGAGGCAAAACCAATTTTACTATAAAACTGCCGAACATGTTAACACGAATTTCAAATTACGTTTACATCTTTAAACTTGAGTTAGGAATTTTTGAACGTCCACTCAAATATGCTTTTAAATAAGTAAATTTTGAGTATGTAAGAAAGAAGTATGGATAAATATGTTTAGTTACAAAATAAATTTATTTAGACTATTTAGAAAATTATAATAAGAACAAAACAATATTCAATAACTTGTTTGAAAAGGAAGTTGAGATGTTTGAGTTTTATAAATCATATTTGGTATCTGTATATTTTATATTTTGTACACATCAAAATATGATTTTACATCACAAAATCTTGATCGGTGGCTAAACTTTTTTTCCAACTCCTTCAAGCATGATTCTAACTATTAGAACGTTAAAAAGAATAATAACCTTGATGTATTTTTTTAAATGAACTTGCGTCACATTTTAAAACGTGGTATCAAATCAGCTAATATTACAAAAATATAACTATTTTGATAATTAGAGATAGATAAAAAAATTTGATTTCAATTAATATTTTTGGTCTCTAATTTTTTTATTAAAAAATTGGTCAGCAACTTCTTTTTAAAACCTCATATTAGCCTTTTTAGTGTCCAGAAACTGAATGGGCTGAGTCCATTAATGAAGAATGAGAGCAAACCCAAGGCTAGTCCAAACCCAAAAAAAATAACTGAATCATAATATCTTATGAAACTTAAAAAATCAGAGTAGCCTTAAGTTGCAACTTGCCTTTGACGCCATAAAAGAAATTTGACTTGGCCTAAAATAATAATACGTAGAGTTGCGTCTCGTGGTACCTACACTGCTCGCACCGTCGTCGTTGGGAGCGTAGGAGATCAAAGCGACAAGAAAACGGAAGCGTTTAATGGAAAGGATTTGATTCTGAGTTTTGACTCGGCGAGGACGGGGAACGAGCTTGGTGGCGGTGGTGTCACACCATTGTGTCGTTGCGCGTTCTTCCAAATTCCAATAGCAATAGCAACAATTTTCCTTCCTTTTCTCTTTCTCTCATTCTCCTTCTAATCGATCACTTCGTTCTACCTAGCTAGCTAGGGTTTCCACCAATGCCGCTGGATTCATCCGACCAAGACCTTGACGATCCTGACATTGAGTTCGTCGAGGTTGATCCCACCGGTCGCTATGGTCGGGTCGGTTTCACTTCTTTTATCTTCGATTATCGTTATTTTTTCATTACTATTGATGTCTGAAATCCATGCTTAATGCCGATCCTTCATGCATTTTGTAATGATGGTTCATTTAGCTCATTATTTAATTTAATTTAATTTAATTTATTAATTATTGCTTAGTTTTGGAATCTATTGTAAAATGCTTCGTTTTATCTGATTTTGTTTTCTGGATTATGCAGTACAAGGAAGTTTTAGGGAAGGGGGCTTTCAAGAAAGTGTATCCTTTTTCGTTTCTGAAATTTTCTATGTCTAATCAATAAATATATACATGTATAAGTTGCATGAATCCGTTTGGAGGCAAAACTCTAAGTCTTGCGTGGACTTTTTTGTTTGTCTTAACTATGAAATGGAACTGTAGATATCGAGCATTTGACGAGTTGGAAGGAATAGAAGTGGCTTGGAATCAGGTTAAGGTGGCGGATCTATTGCGAAACTCCGTAGATTTGGAGCGCCTTTATTCAGAAGTTCATTTGCTCAAGACTTTGAAGCATAAGAATATAATTAAATTTTACAATTCATGGGTTGACACCAAGAATGAGAACATCAACTTCATCACTGAAATTTTCACCTCAGGAACATTGCGCCAGTGAGTCTCTCTTGGTTCGTTGTTTGGTTCATGTCTGTGTTTTGTTTGTGATTTTGGTGAGCTTTGGTGTTCAAGTTTGACTTTCTTAATTTAGATACCGGAAGAAACACAAGCATGTTGATTTGAGAGCTTTGAAGAAATGGTCTAGGCAGATTTTGGAGGGCCTTTTCTATCTTCACAGTCATAATCCACCAGTTATTCATCGAGACCTTAAGTGTGACAACATCTTTGTCAATGGGAATCAAGGGGAGGTGAAAATAGGTGATTTAGGATTGGCAGCTATCCTTCAACAGGCCAATTCAGCTCACAGTGTCATAGGTAACATTTCCTGTGAAATTATTACATATATTATCCTTTTCTTATGTGGACTAATCTGGGAATGTGTTTACTAAAAGCATCTGTAATTCTTATTTTGAGCCTAGGTACCCCAGAGTTCATGGCGCCTGAACTATATGAAGAAGAGTATAACGAGCTTGTTGACATCTATGCTTTTGGCATGTGCTTGCTAGAATTGGTAACCGTAGAGTACCCATATGTTGAATGTGCCAATGCTGCTCAAATATACAAGAAAGTGACATCTGTAAGTTAAGTGCTTTATTTCAAAATGTTGGGACTAGTTTACTTATCATATGATGTAACACTGGTGGTATTAGATTTATTCATTCCATCTCAGTGGAAATGATATAGTATTCAGGGCACTTTGAAAGCTCTGTAAATTTTCAGAGACTCTGATGTTTGCCAAACCCTTTGGATAGTACAATAATTTAGGGTTCAACTTGATAAGATCATAAGAATGTTTCTGCTGGTACTATTGTAACTAAAACTTCACATCAAGATATTTCCTGTGAAGTTTGAATCTTTTTGAACTAGTCCACTATACAATCCAAATTATAGTTCTCTTTTGCTCCATTGCTTGTTTTCACCAGTCAGCTAGTCAGACTCAAAGTATTGGATGCATAACGAACCTGAGCAGATGCTAATTGTTGTGAAAACTTCATAGAATTTGGATTTGGGAGGTATAAAACTGGTGAATAGAATTTGCACTGATCAAACTTAATTTTTTTAAAAAAAATCCTAAAATATCTCAATTGGTATTTTTCTTCTCCAGTTGCTGCACCTGAACTTTAATTTGCTTCTATGGAATAATGGTTGGCATATCTTCTTTAGGATGCATTTGAAAAATAGCTTAATTAAGCACTTATTGAATAAGCATTCTTTACATAGGGGTTTGCGTCATAAAATTTGACCATGAAACTTAATGGAATAAGCTGAGAAGAGCTTATTTTGATTAGCTGTATCAAGAAGTTTATGGAAACAAGTTCAAAAGAGCTTATGAAAGTTATAAATTCTTTTCATAAGCTTTTCCAAACATCCCCTTAATAAAAATCATGTTAGGTTTTAGCTTTTCTTTTGTATGAAGTTTTGCTTAAGATATAATCTTATAGTTTTTAAGTGGACTTCAGAAGTGGTTGGATTACGTTCCTTTAAGGATTGTCAGGCTTGGAGAAAGAGAACATTGTTATGGAAATTTTTAACTCAACTTGGAAAATATCCTTCTGTCTCCATAGTCTTTTTGATATGCTGTGCAAAGAATCAAATAATTGTCTGGAAGTCTTTTGTTGAATGGTACTCCTGGTATTTTAGGGTTTGTGTGGTTTATGGAAACATTTACCATTCTATTTTCACCAATAGTTATAAAAGTGTCAAATTGTTTTTCTTTGTTTCATTTGTTTTGACCTTCTCTTTTCTTATGCTGTGCTAAGCAAAAGAAAAAAGATGTTTGTTGTAATTATAAATAAATCAGTAATAGAAACAGACAACATTTCTTGAACTAAACAGATCCTTACTGTCTTTTATCATCTTCGTGATTATTATTGTTGTTTCTTTTCCTGGTAGGGAATAAAGCCAGCATCATTGGCAAAAGTGACACATCTTGAAGTTAAAGCATTTATTGAAAAGTGTATTGCTCATGTATCCAATCGGCTGTCTGCAAAGGATCTCTTGATGGATCCCTTCCTTCAGTCAGATTATGATAATGAAAGTGTAGGTCGATCTTCTAGATCTCAAACCCATCATTCAGGTAAATGTACTTTGCATCTAAATTCCCTAATTGGTAATCTTCTTTTGTTTAACATCTGATGTATTAAATGCAGGAAATAATTCTCATAATCAAGTTATTGTACAAAATGCTGAGGATAATTCTGTTGAGATAAGTAGGGCATTCACGGTGGAAGGTCAGAGGAGAGATGTTAATACAATATTTTTAAAACTGCGAATTGTAGATTCCTCAGGTCTTCTCTCTCAATTTTCCTTTTTATTTTTGACAAAAGAAAGTCTGTGTATTTGCTTTTTCATTGGTTCTGATGTTGGTTTCTGTATAGGTCATATCCGCAATATTCACTTTCCTTTTGATACTGGAGTAGACACGTCAATTGCTGTTGCTAGTGAAATGGTTGAGGAGTTGGAACTTACTGATCAGGATGTTACAACTATTGCTAAGATGATTGACTCAGAAATTCAATATCACATTCCTAGTTGGAATCCCAGTGAAATTCCTGTTGACAGTTGTCAAGATTCAGGCGGTGGTTCTGAAACTAGACCGCCTGAGGCCTCTCCTGTGGCAAATGATTCAATTGCTTCTGGTGGCAGTCTTGCATTAGAGATATTACCTTCAGGTCGAAGGTACTGGTCAGACTCACCAAAGGGAGTTGGTGGTAACTCTCCATCTCAGCCTTGTGCTTCAAACTTGTCTACCGAAGGGGATGTAAATACTGAGGAAGGAAGCATGACTGCAAATGGTGCTATACCAGTTGAGCTGGAGCATGATCTTCAAATCTGTGTTGGTGGTTATAGTGCTGAGAAGGAATGTGATGGGTCTGCTGATTCCCCTTCCAGTGAGAAAAGTATTACATCGGAGTATTTAGGAGCAACCCGTGAAAAATTTTCTCAAGAAGAAATATCTGGAAGCTTGAAAGATTCTAAAATAGAATGCATCAATCAAATAGCAATAAAACTGGAGAATTTGTTGAATAAACAAAGGGAGGAGTTTGAAGAGCTAAAGAGGAAGCACAAATTAGCTGTCTCGGATATTTTGAAGGGACTTTCTCCAGAAATGTGCCAGAAGGTCCTAAATATATGCAATCTACAGATGCCTTATGGTGAAATGTAGGGCGAGGGTCGCCCTTCATTCATCCAAATGCTCCTGTGTGTGGTTTAGGGTAGTCCTGGGCACTCCCCATTTAGAAAGCACATTTTAGGAGTGAAATTCTGAAGTTGAAATATCCTTGCATGTTACTTGGAACTTACATACTGTTAATATTTTGGTGTCAAAATTCATGCTTAGGAGAGGGTAACTTTTTAATGGCACAAGTGTTCTTGGTATACGAGTCAAGAGGAAATGCAGCAGGGTCATAACTAGGGGAGTCATTTTTGCTGGAGATTTCGTAGAGGGAAGGCTTAACGTCCTCTTTGGCTTGTAGGACTCAATGCTATTGCTGCATTTACCCAAGAAGCATGGGGTTGATGTCAGAAATTACCTTTGATAGGTCAAAAGACTAGATCATATCGATTTTATTTCCCAAGTACATCATCATCTGTATATAGTTTGATACAATTCATTAAACTATAGAAATTGTATACTTGTACATATGATCACTGGCTGTCGTTTCAACTTACATGGAGGTCTATTACTGGAAACTTGGAATTGGTTCTCCTCCTCGATCATTTTTCATTATCTTGTCAAAGGATTCTTCTAGTTTTTGGTACTCCCGATTGTTTTCTGGGTAATATTTGTAAATTTGATGTTAACTGATCTTCATTTTTAAATTGATTCTTATTACAATTGAACTTGAAGTAAAGTGATTTATATTAAATAAATTTTATTTTAAAAATAAATTTATAGAAAGTTTTATTATAAAATTCTCAGTTAAAATTCACACTTTTTTCACTTTTATTTTAATGTGGTTTTAAGAGTAAATTTGATTTTACTTAGCTATAGAATTGTAAATATCACATCGGTACTTTTTGCGAAGTTACGTTTGTGGCTTATATATTTGATTTTAATTTTCCGTTTTTGATTAAGTATGTTTGTTGGGATTTGTTTTCTTGATAAACAGGTAGATTGTGAACATCTCTGAGCCAAATTGCTTTCTCCCGTTACACAAAAGTCAGAAAGAGAAAGAAATTCGTGTGAAATATCAAATATTTGATTTTTTATCTGGAATTATTTGATTCTTAAAATGAAATAATAAAGAAAGATCAATTTGAGACGGTTTATTTCACTCAAATGAAATTTAAGTTCATGATTACTTTATTTAAACAAAATTTTAGGTGAATTAGGTAGTAAAAGCTCATTGAAGTATGTATTAATTTTTAGCTCTTAAACTGCTTAAAGCAATATTGTTAAACATTTTTTTTCTTAAAAAACAATTTTAAAATTTGATAAAATAAAATCAAACATCCCTAAAGCTTTTATTTTTATTAAAATTTTTGTAATATGATAGAAATAGTATGCTGTAATTTAAGTTTTGAAATAATTCTATTTTTATTTTAATCACATTAATTATTTAAACAGCATAAAAATTGCTATTGTATTCCTTTTCACTTTTTTGGCATCATTGTAAATTCATTTCAATGCATTTCAAATATCCGAATATTTATTTAATGTCCTTGTACAAAAGTGTTAGAATCACAAAATTTAAGAATTGCATTAATTTATATTTTAAATATTTTATTTAAGATAGAATAAATCACTCTCTTATTTTGTAAGAAATCTTTAGATTATATTTTTATTTTAAAATATAAAATTTTATTTTCTAATGTAAATTATGTTTTTCCTTTTTAATATAAAAAATGCTTTAATAGTAGTGAATAATTATAAATATGTTTTCTAACAATAGTCTTTTGTAGAATTATTAGGAGCTAATTTTGAACATTTGATCTAGTGTGCACAAGGAAGATTTATGTATCAAATCACAAAACATTAAGAATAGTGGAGAAAAATATTTTTTATCGAAAAACTCAAATAGAAACTGAGTGGCACTTACAATCACATTCCAACATTTAAGTTAATCTCAATCTTCATCCAGATAATAGGAGAAAAAGAATGTATGTACGTCACAGTTGGATAAGGAGTGAATTCCCTCTAAAACGTTTTTGTTTTGATGGGATCTCTTAACAATTTATAATCGTATTATATTCTAAAATCTCTTTTAAGTGTTGGATGTGTGAACCATTAGTTTTGTTGCATGTTGCGATAGTGAGGGAGACTCTTTATTATCTATTGAGCATTGAAGGAGATCCAATTACCTTAATTCGTAGGTTGGAGTGTAGTAGGGCTTGGCCCGATATACCATAACGTAAAACAAAAGCCCTCCAATTTGGTGCATTGAATATTGAAAGATGTATTAAACTATATTGAGTCTTTCTAGTCATATTATTGAGTCTTTATAATCACATTATTGAGAGAAGGCATTTTAGGATTATCAATGGCCAGACATTTTCTATAGAGAGGAGAAGAGAGAACTACACCATTACAACACAGTAAATCTATATGACTCACATCTCCAATGTTTAAGAGACTCCTTATTATTCTCTGATTATAAAAGATTTTAAGTAATCCCATCAAAACAGGAATGATTAAGAGGAGACTCAACCTTCATCCAATTGTAATCCTACTATTACTTTACTGAGGTTGAGATTGGAGCAAAATATCCTTAGACTTTAAAAAACTTTCCTAAAGAAAATATCCTCAAACTTAAACAACCACCTTAAGACTAGAGTTTTTTTTTTTTACAAAGTAACATATTTCTTTATCAGTCTTAGAGCATCACAATCTAAAATATGAACCTTCCTTGTTCACACTAAATTAAGATTTCATTATTTATTTTAATATTTTAAAAGATATAATAAATTTTCAAATAACTCTATTATTTGGTTTAAATTTTTAATCGTATCTTCAAGATCATAAAATTAATAGTAGATGTTTGAAATTGACTATTAATCATATTAAAAATTACTACAATAAAAACATTTCTTAAAAATTTGTTTTATATAAAAATGAACTAAATATAATATACTTTTAAAGAAGAAGAGTATGTATCTTTAAAATAAGAAAATATAATTTAATATAAATATATTGTAGGAAAGAGGAGTGTAATTTACTCTTTGAAATATTATAAATATAAATTTCATTTATCTTTTCATCTTTATAATATATGAGATGAAATTTGAAGTTATATAAAGAAGAAAGCGGTCTTCTTATGGAGGATCTGGTTCCAGCAAGACTCCTTAAACGTGGAGACATGAATCAAATACTGGTCACAATCAAGAACTAAGAAATAACGCCAGGAAAAAGGGCCCGACGAACCCTAAACCCTATATATATATATATATATATATATATATATATATATATATATATATATATATATATATATATATATATATATATATGTGGTTAGGCTTCTCTATGCACGTATGGAAATTGATTGTCATACGTTGAAGTTGTTTTGACAAGGATTTTGATTCCTTTCTATTTTCCTTCAACTCTTATTTTCCCATGTTGTCAGATATTGTTATTTTACCTGTTAAACTGTTTTACTATTAGTTTTAATATAACTTACGGGATTAGCTTAATAATTAGAGTGAATTACATATAATCTTCTTAAAATTTTCTATATTCTAAATTTATATTAAAAATATTTTATTTCAATTAATCTTGGATCATTGAGTTAGTATATTATATTAAAATATATATTTTAACTACTTTTAATATTTATCTATCAAACAATATGATAAAAAAAAACTTACAATTAAAATGTAATTAGGTAGCAAGTATTTAAAGTGGAGTGCAATATTATTACAGGAGGTTAAAATGTAATTTACTCTAATTAATTATGGAAGTATATTCCATACTTGACTACTAAATTTTAGGTCAACACGGATTTAATTATTGACGTAAAAATTGACCGGGGAAAAAACTCTAATTGCAGAAAATATTATATTACATCAAATTTAAAATTCAACCAAGCTTAATAATTGATTTAATGGTCAAAAGTTAGAATAATTAATGGGTTGAAATAATTTATATGAAATTTTGAGTTTTAATTTTATTATTTATATTATTGTACACCTATTTTAATAGTATCTAATATTTCAAATAATCAATCTTTATTATATAAATTAAAATTATCATTAAAAAAATAAGATAATTAATAAATTTATATATTTTAATTAGTATACTTTCTATATTTTGTTTTATATTATGGAAGGTGATTGTCTTAATCAGCAATATTTTGTATTTCCTCACTTTCTCTCTTCTCCATTTCTCTATTTCCTTGCATAGTCCTGTGCTTCCTCTAGGGTTTAGGGATTTTGGTCATTTGCATCATTCACCTCCAAACATATCACTGTCTAACCATTTCATTTAATAATAATAAAAAAAAAACCTCATCCAGAAATTATGTCTTTATTTTAATCATATACTATTGTAGTACATATACGTATCTTGTAAATTCAAAAATAAAATAGCTCCTGCATATATTAATGTCAATTCGCTGCACTAAATTAAAGGTTTGAAGAGAAACACTTGTAGGAAAAAAATATAAAAAATATTAAAATTTAATAATAATTAATAGTAGAAAAAATTGTGAAATACTAAATGAAAATGTTATGGAAGTCATTTTAAACTTAAATTTAATTATGTTAATTATTAAGAATATAATTACAAAATTATAAAATTATAAAAGCTTAATTAAAATATTCATAAATGGTAAAATATATTTAAAATAAAAATAAAAAATAACAATTATTTTAGCATTGATTCATTTATTTTGGTTGAGTTGGATGAAGAGAGGAGAGAGAAGGGTGTGGTGGTGGTATGAGTTGCTCCAAAATAGAGGCATAGAGGGGATAGAAGCAATATGAGGTCCTCTTTTGTTGTCCATCAACACCAACTAAAGTCTAAAACTGGATAACATAACGTTAACATACTAACACTAAAGAAGTAACACACAAAATCCACTTCCCTTCCATTCCAACCATGGCAATCTCTTCAGCAACAGCTTCTTCTAAACTCATACTATTCCCATCTTCATCTTCATTTTCATCTTCAACTTCATCTTCATCTACCACTTCCATCTCCACACCCTTCCGTTCCACTTCCTCTCCTCTCTCTTCCTCCTTCCTCAACCCCTCCACCATCCTCCACCGCACTCCAGCCACCACCACTCACCACCACCACCACCACCGCTCCTTCACCATACGCGCCGCCCGCGGCAAATTCGAGCGCAAGAAGCCCCATGTCAACATCGGTACAATCGGCCACGTGGACCACGGCAAGACCACCCTCACCGCCGCCCTCACAATGGCCCTCGCCGCCCTCGGCAACAGCGCCCCCAAAAAATACGACGAGATCGACGCCGCACCCGAGGAACGCGCCCGTGGTATCACCATCAACACCGCCACGGTAGAGTACGAAACTGAAAACCGGCACTACGCGCACGTGGACTGCCCCGGTCACGCCGACTACGTAAAAAACATGATCACCGGCGCAGCTCAGATGGACGGCGCCATCCTGGTGGTTTCCGGCGCCGACGGCCCCATGCCTCAAACGAAAGAACATATCCTCTTAGCGAAACAGGTTGGAGTCCCCAACATGGTGGTGTTCCTGAACAAGCAAGACCAAGTGGACGACGAAGAACTCCTCCAACTGGTGGAACTGGAAGTTCGCGAGCTTCTCTCCTCTTACGAGTTCCCCGGCGACGACATCCCCATCATCTCCGGTTCCGCACTCTTAGCCTTGGAAGCCTTGATGGCCAACCCTTCCCTAAAACGCGGCGATAACGAATGGGTTGATAAAATCTACGAACTCATGGACTCGGTGGACAGCTACATTCCCATTCCACAGCGCCAAACCGATCTCCCCTTCCTCCTGGCCATCGAAGATGTCTTCTCCATCACAGGGCGTGGAACCGTGGCCACCGGGCGTGTGGAGAGAGGGAAAATCAAAGTAGGTGACACGGTGGACCTCGTGGGTTTGAGGGAAACAAGAAACATGACGGTTACTGGCGTGGAAATGTTCCAGAAGATTCTAGACGAGGCGATGGCTGGGGATAATGTGGGGTTGTTGCTGAGAGGGATTCAGAAGGCAGATATTCAGAGAGGAATGGTTTTGGCACAGCCTGGGACTATTACACCTCACACCAAGTTCGTTGCCATTGTTTATGTTTTGAAGAAGGAGGAAGGTGGCAGACACTCCCCTTTCTTTGCCGGTTATAGGCCTCAGTTTTATATGAGAACCACCGATGTGACTGGTAGGGTGGCGTCTATCATGAATGATAAGGACGAGGAGTCCAAGATGGTTATGCCTGGTGATCGTGTTAAGATGGTGGTGGAGCTTATTATGCCTGTTGCTTGTGAACAGGGAATGAGGTTTGCTATTAGGGAAGGAGGCAAAACTGTTGGCGCTGGAGTTATCCAATCTATCATTCAGTGAATTCAACTCCATTCATAATATGCTTTCTTTTCTACTCTTTTTTTTATTTATTTTTTTGTTAACCAGCACAACTCGAAACAACTACAACTCCGCACTGTAAGCGGCACTTTTTGTAAAACATTGCAACATTCTATTCTATTCTATTCTCTGTCATTGTTGAAGATTCCAATGATTCTATCTGAATGATACACGCTAGCTTAACCAAAAAGGAAACCTAATATGAAGCCATCATAATAAAAACCAAGTTGGGATTCATTTTAATGATGGATGTGAAAATGAAAAACTGTTGCATTTCAACTTTGATACCAAAACGGGGGAAGGAGTAAAGTCTATGTACTTGGGTTTACTCCATGCTATTGTACAGTTTTTATATTCTCATAAACCAGAATGCCAAACGCTGTAGCCAAGTCATTTTTTGTCTTGTTCAATTTCTTAGTTGAATTGAAATATGCTTGTTTGTTATCATAGGAGGGGAAACAACCTACATGAATTGTCGGAGAAGATTGGCTTTTTGGTTATTTCCCGGTTTGAGTAATGCTTTTTTTTTTTTTGTAAAATTGATCAATAATTAGAAGGGTGGACTTTAGTTTAGTTATTTGATAAAGTTATGGTAATAGGGTAGAACGAGCAAACTATAGCCTTATACAGTTACAATTATGCCTAGCTATTGTTTGTTAATCATATATGACTCATACTAGTCGGAATCTAGTATCGTTTCTAAATTATCACCTTAAAAGACTAGGGTATAACTGAGAAAAATCGGAATAATCTCACGAAGAACAGCACCCGTTGCTCACCAACTCCACCTTGTTGGTTATTGCAATGTTTTAAAAACAAACAAAATACCAACCGGCTCATCTGGTTAGACAGAAAACCAGTTATGTACGAGTTGTGTCTTGTTCAATCATCAGTTTAACCGATTGAATACATCATGGCATGATCCAGAGGTCTTGCCAATATAAACTTCAATTTGGTTTTTTAAAATAATTCCATGTAAAGATGTGAATCATGACTATTTCTAGACATGATAATAAAGTAACTTAAAACATAAACTTCTATATAGAAGTAAAATATACAATAAATATCGTTCAATAATGCATGGCTGCAAAAAGAGGCAACCATCCACTTTGATGACTATCCATTGCTTAGATTAGTTATCCTAAATTCATGCACCAAAATTAAACTCAGTGCTTGTTTTGTCGAGCACCAAGGCTACCTGAAGATGCTACTAGCAATGCATGACTGTGTCTATATATTCTAAGACCATATTCCTAGAATAAACTTGAAAATACCAGCTCTTGAACAAAAGATGCCCTCAGCCTTCTCTCTTCATTATCCTCCTCATCACCTGACATATCTGGTGATGTATCAGTCCTAATGCTGCAAACAAACCACCAGAAACATTTCAGCATTGGGGTTAAGTAGAGACTTCGCATAAACCTTATTTTTATCACTATTTTGAAAGCATTATAACAACCATTGCTATTAAGTTTATACAGTATCAAATGCAGGATCTACATCATACCTTTATAATGTGTAAAAAGTCCTTACAATAATGCAACAAATATTTAACTCAATTTTGGAATGCAGTAGGAAAAATGATGGTTATTACTTCAGATATTCCTGCTCGTCAAAAATATTTAACTGACCAAATTTCAACAAGACGAGTAAGATAGATTTGCTTCTCTGGAGAACATGGAGATATTAATGAGGGTGTCACATTGCATTCAGTAGGTGATTCTGGCTAAAAGGGTATCATACTAAACAAATTCAAGGTTTGGAACAAAAGTTTTTATACTCAAACACAAGAAGAATTGTTGAAATTACTGAGTATAAATTGCCAATATAGTATAATTACCCCCATAGTAGGTCCTTGCAAAGCTAGATTTTTAGAGCAAAAGCTGCAGAGAAACTAGCTGAGTTGTATGTCAACAACTGCAAGCTACTTAAGTGGGAGTCAGTACATGTGCCTGTTGGCCACATTATGGGACTCTCTTAAATTTTAATTTTCATTTTTAATACCTGTGCACTGAAAAAAACATTTCAAATCATTTACATTTAGACTAGACTACTTGAAAACTAAAACTAAAACTTGAGATACAGAAGACCATCTATCTTTTCAGAAAAATGAAATCAGCCTCCTTCTGGTAAAATTACTAATTAGAACTAGCTAAACTTGTTTCAGAGGAAGATAAGGCATCAAGTGTCAGTATTCAACATCAAGTGAAATAAAAAAATAATGATTAAAAAGAATCAGAAAGGACATTTGATTTTTAACAGTGTGATAGAATTAGCAGGAGAATGCCAAAGACATTTTGGTGGTTTCATGAATATAGTCTACAGAATCATTTATAGGAATTTGGGCAGATGAATCTCAATGAAAAACAGAAGCCCCCTACCCATCACCCCTTCTCTCTGGTCATTTCTGTCTGACAAACACCCAAAAAAATTCCTCCGCATTGCCTTGTTCACATACCTCCCTAATTTTCTGAAGTAACCTTCAAATGGGAAGAATAAAGTAAAAATCCCAAAGCAGAATATAATTTGTCTTGCCTCATATATGCAATGTCACATCATGAATAGAATGCAGATTCTTGATAACCTACCAATGAATACACTCCAAGTGCTATATCTTGTAAATCCAAAGAGTGCGAATAATTTGGAGATGTACTATAAAATACCATAATTTGGAAAGTAGGGCATCATCATCAGCAAGGCAATTTCCCATATCAAACAAGTGGTTACAGTTTTCCATTTGCCGCGTCATGATGGGACGACAAACAATAAGAAGCCTTTTTTTATGTGGTGAGCAATGAAAGAGTTACAATAATATTAAACTCGGATAGACTACTTCACTTATGAGTATAGTTGATGCTAATTCTACATTTATAACACTTCCTAGAATAGGAGACTGAAAAACAGTTGATTTTAATTATATTCTTTTAATGCTTTGCACTTTGAATTATAAGTTTTTCATCTTTGCTCTTTTTCTATATACAACAATGCCATCAATACAAGATATAGATGGAAAGAAGGATCATACCTTTTTGCATTGGAAATATCCGAGGCACTGCTGGAGGAATCATCACTAGCAAGGATACCACTTGAGTTCGGAACAGACACATTGCAGACAAATGGTGACAAAAGTGGATCAGCCATTGATTCATGTTTGCCTCCCCTGGTAGGAAGTTTCTTGTCAATCACTACTGAATCACCAGACGAGAAGCTAGATTTCTCAGACTTCCAAGTTCGCTATAGAAAGTATAGAACAATATATAGACATATTAAATTGAGTTAGGCAAGAATCAAGTTCTCCTAAAACCAAAAGTTAGTTAAGTTACATTTAGAACACAAAAATTCCAATATAAGAAACATATACCTTCCGTGAGCTTGAATGCTGGGCAACTTTGATTGCATCCTCCCCTAGTTTTTCATCACACACAGGACAAATCTGATATAGTAACATTGAAGCAGTTAGTGAGGTTTCAAATTTCAATCATAACCTAATTCATTACCAGAGTGAAATGTCTAGTAACATTATTTTTCTTTCCTATCCATTTTATTCAGATCAGAATAGTACAGCACATCAAGCAGATACATAAAATTTCTGTTCAATTTCATATACAACTGCATTTAAGCAAGGAATCATTTATAAATTATAACAAAGTCACCGGTGAGTTTACCAACTAATCAAAGCATTAGGAAAGTAGGAAATGGAAACAAAGTCTAACAAAAGTATAAACATGTTATGATGTTAGCAATAACTTCTGCTAAGCATAAAATTTTAAAATTCAGAACTGTCATACCATATTTTTTGGGTCATAGCTATGCACCTCTTGCAAACGGGTACGGAGCAAAGAAAATTCAATCTCAAAATCGCAGAAAGGACATCGAAAAATAGATTGAGCATCATCATCCTCATCTGCGTAATTATATACTGAATAATTTTCTGTATGGTTTAAAAAGGGTCAGCATCAGCAAGCTATTTCTGGCACAAGAATTCCATTTTGAATGCCATAAAAGGTACATCTCAAAAGAAAAGAACAACAGGAAAAATTAATGAACTGTATGTTATGAACTGCTACAAATGCATAGTCTCACAAAATACTAACTAGAAGGAAAAAGCATCGCGCCAAGGCTCCCTTATGCTCTTTATGGTATATTTGGGTGTTAGGAAGGGAAGATTGAGGGAAGTGAATCTGAGGTTATGCAATAAGCTTTCTTTCCCTTATCTTAGACGCTTAAAATCATCCAAAATTCTCTAAATTAGGGAAACTTTTTGTTCTTAAAAAAAATATATACGAGAGTTTGAGGGTTACATGATAATCCCCCTCATTTTAAAAATCTCTAACAAGGAGAAGGTTAAATTATTCATCACCCTTCACCCCCACCCCCCTTTTCTTCCCTAGAAATTTCCAGGGCACATACAAGAACCAGGGGAGCCCTAGGCTAAAGGTAAAGTTTGCCATAGGATCAAATCTATCCAGCAAAATACCAAATGTTAAGACATTCATGCACATTAAAATTGATAGTTAATCAGACTTTATGTCTAAGTCACCTACCTTTTTTGCTTTTACCTTTGTTGTGCCCCAATTAAGCAACCAGAATAAAAAAATCACATAAACACAATTAAAATTATAAACTTTTCAATTTCACCTCCATCAGAATAAGGAGCATCTTCATCAGTCTTTCCATCATCTTCATCCCCAATTCTATATCTTGAAGCCCCCCAATTTCCATTTACTCTCTGCCCCATTATATAAGACTGAATTCCTTGATTAATGCTGGACAATTCCAACTTGAGCTTGTCCAGGTTCCTCTGAAGGTAATCAGTTTGAGACTCATCCTTTGGCAGGGAACCAGTTTGAGACTCATCCTTTGGCGAATCACTCTCCTTTGTCATCACTCTCCAATTCACTAAACTTTCTCTCTGTGGAGTTAAATTATCATAAAAAATGAACCTTTTTTTCCTTCTATTGCTTTGGAAGTGCTAGATATATAGAAAATGCCAAGTGAGTGAAGGAGTTTGTATGGGAATAGAAGCATATATGGAAGCTTAAGATAACCCCCAAGGTGGATTTTTTTATTGTCCTATTAAGTCGAAATTTTTATAGACAGAACCTCGAATTCATTTTCTGATTAAAATAACACAATAAATTAAGATGACCATTAAAGCCAGACTATATCTTCGCTGTCCCTTGCATCAGCCGTGAAATGCACACACTTCAAACAAAACGGTTACATGCAAATGAGGTCCACTTGGAACATAATCACTGGCAAAATAAACCATAAAAACAATGAAAATTTTCAAATTTAACCGCTCCTGATCATAAGAGCAACATAGCAAAGCCCGGAACGCGCTTTTCCAAGTGGGAGATACTCGTGACAAAGCAAAGCAAAACAAATATGCAAAAAAACAAAAAAAGAACGGAACTTTGACACCAAACTTCGCTCACTGAGCCAACCCAAGTCAATCATAGCTAAAGGGTATATGGGCTTTTATTAAACGCATCAAACAGTTCAATGCAGATACAATTGCAATGCAACCCAAATGCTTTGTGTTTTCTTCCCTCACTTGTACCCACCCAGCAGGGAAAAGGGAAAGCTATACGATTTCACATCAAAAGGAAAAATGAAGAGAAAAAGAAATGCATAAGCAAAAAACTGAAAATGAAAATGGGTGGCGAAGCAAATAGCAAGTACCAGAGTGAAGGCGAGAGGGTCGGACAGAAGAGAAGTGATTGGTAGAGTGAATAGTGGAAGCCCTGAAGTCCAAGTCCATGATGTGTGGAGTGAAGAGAAGAGAAGAGAAAAGAAAAGAGGGAAAGTGTGTGAATTCTGAACTCAAATCAACTCAACTCAATGGGAATTAATTGCTTTTCCGTCAATATCATCATCAGTGTTCGGTGATCACTTCATCTTCTCTGATTGGTGTGGTGCTCTTTTGCTTACTCATCTCTTTGGTTTCTCACACTCTCAACTCTCACTTCTTTTCTGACACACAAAAAGATTCACTGTTGATGACTGACACGTGGCTTTTAATCATTTTTTTATCCCTTCTTCTCAACCAAAATGTGTTTCCATATTCAGAATTAATTTCTCACCTCATACACATCTTCAAATACAACATTATTAGGTTTTACTACTTTCACTCCATAACACTGCTTCCAAACATTTAAAAATATTTTTCCACTTTTTTATAAGATAATTCTAAAAATTACATAAATTAATAAAATAATTAAATTTATTTTTTTAGTTTTTAAAAATATCTTTTAATTTGTTACTTTTATCTTATTTAATGTTATTAACTTTAATTTTATAATTAATATTTATTTTACTGGGTTTTAAGTTAGACTCTCACCTCCTTTATTTATTAAGAACAAATAGAACAAATTTATAGGTCAAACAAAACAATGTCCTTAGCATTGTTTAAAAAATAAAAGTAAAAAATTATTAAAAATACTATTAAAATATATTGAAAATTATGATAATTGTGCATTGATAATATTTTAATAAAAAATTTATTTTGAAAATTTTAACTAACACCGTTGAGATAATTATTAATATATTTTAAAATAACAAATATTAAATAAAATTATAAATTGAGTTATAATAAGAACCATTAAAATTTTCTAAATAGTGTTTTATAAAAAAGGACAAATGAAGTAATATTTTTATTAAAATAAATATTTATTACATTTTATTTTGAATGTAATAATAATTATTTTTTAAATAAAACTTATCAATTTAAAATATTTAAAGTCAGTTCTAAAAATCAAAGTCAACATTTTTTTACAAAATCTATAATTAAGAATAATTTATAAATATATTTTAATTATTTTTAATAATTTAAAATTTTAATTATTTAAATTTAATATAAACTAGTTCTATTTTTAAATAAATAAATAAATAATATTATATTATATTATATTATATTTGCAAGAAAATTTGTAATATTATTATAATATTCACTCCACCATGTGTTTGTCCACTTACTTTACTAATTGAGCCCAAAAGAAGAATCAATTCCTGCTATTTCCCAAAAATTTCCCTAATTATGTACTTTTCAATATAAGTAGATTTTTAAAAAATATTATTAATGATGACGTAAGTTTTTAATAGGTTTAAGTGGATTCCTTTTTAGGAAATTCTTATTCGAATACAGTACGCACTACTTAAATAATCATTTAAGATGTAAATATAAAGATTTTTAAAAATTAATTAAAATATTTTAATAATATAAGAAAATTATATCATTATTTATTAAAATGTATAATAAATATTTTAAAAATTATATTTAAGTAATTTTGTATTGATTAATAAGATTAATAATATAAAAAACTTTACATCAATATTATATTAAATAAAAAATTTTAAAAAAACATATTTAATGTGTCAGAAAGTTTTAAAATATAAAGTTATTTTCTTTTATTTAAGATAAAAATCATATATTTATTAGAATTTATTTAATAGTAAAAAGTTAAGATAGTTTGCATAAAATTTTAAATTTAATTTTTATCTTTTTATTATATGCCAAAATAATATATATATATATTAAATATTTAAATAAAAAGTTATCTTAGTTCATTTAAAAATATAAAACATGATAAGTTAATTAAAAAATATAAATTAACGATATTTTTTTATATAAATAAGCATAAAATAAAATAATATTACTTATGACATGGCAATTAACTTAAGTAACTTGGTCTTAATTAAGTAACTAAATCTTATGTGAAAAAGTAACTCTTGAAGACGATATAAGAAACCGCCCAATACAAGATGAAGAAGATGAGGAATAAATAAACAAAAAAAAATCTAAAAAATACACAAATATATTACAAATTATAAATAGATCAACAAAAATATAAATAAATCCAAAAATAATACAGAAGGCACCAGAAGGTTGAGAATGCAAGATGCAATCGAAGAAGGAGAGACTGAAAACAATGCAGCAACGAGCAACGATGAAGACGAAGGAGGAGAAGAGAGAATGAGCTAGCCAAGAACCAATAACAACATAGAGAGATGGCAAGAGGAATGGGTGAAACAAAGAACATGATAATGCTCAATAAGGAAGGGAACCTGAAATCAAAGGTTGTGAGAGACAAATTCATAAGCCAACCATGAGAGAACCCGGTTTATGAAGTCAAAGCATAGAAGGGAGCAACGAGCATTTGAAAAGATGCATGATGACAAAAACAAATGGAAAAGCTTAAAAGAAAAATTAAATTGAAATGGGAATCGGAAAAGGACAAAATCAACAAAAAGAAAATAGCAACACATAAAAAATCAAGTAGAAAAAAAAAATACTAGATGAGATGTAAAAATGTAAGCATAAATACAAAAGATGGTGTGAAATTAAAATTAACCATTGCTTTCCAATGGTAAAAATCCAACAATAAACTTGTATATATATATATATATATATATATATATATATATATATAAATACAACAACTCAAATAAATATAAATATTTTTAAAATTTAAAATTATATTTTGTACTCATCCAAAATAAAAATGAAGAATTCTTGTTAGATTGTTTAATTAAAATAGAAAGTTATTGAAATTGTAAAAGAATATATATAGTAAAAGTTATTTAAATATAATTTAAGCTACGAATATTTCATTGAAATTGCTTTGAATGTTGAATACTGCATCCACCCAAATAATGAGGGTTGGATACCTTTTCCATGTGAGATTTCAGATGTGGCATTGTGATGAGAGGGTTCCAATAGCGGCCAACCCACAACGATAGTGAGATTGGATCCAACGTGGTCACGGACCTCAGCATCACCTGAGGATCCATACCCAATTACATCAAATTGCAGGTAAAAAGTGTGTGAGTTTGTGTACACTTGGGAATAGCATTTTCCATTGGGATCTTCAAACAATTGAAGCTCTCCACCATGGTTGATAACAAAATTGAAAAAGGATGCCTTATGACATTACCTTCCCCACCATTACTATTGAAGGATAGGTATCATATTAATCTTAGTCTCCCAGCAACCTTGGGTTTAAAGAATTCTGAATCTATGTATTTTTATTCTCAGCTACAACATTACTTCTTTCCTATCCTTTTTAATTCTTTAATACTTTGTGTGGATAGAGGAAATTAGGAGAAAGAAAAGGAGGAGGAAGAGTGATTTTTTTTATAAGTTTTGTCTTTAGTCAAAAGAAAAGAATTTTATCAGTGGGTATATAATTTTTTGTTTCCTTTTTTCAGCCGTGAAAAATGAAGATGAGAGTTTTTATTTTATTTTATTTATTTTAAATTATTAAAATTATTATTTATTTTTTAAAAAATTAATAAATTATATTTATAGAAAAGATATAATAAAAAAATAAAATATTTTAAAATTTTATATAAAATAAAATTTATATTATTAATGTATTTTTTTCTTTTTTTTTCATTCAGATAAAAAAATTATTTTTATTATTTTTATTTATCTAAACAATTTATTCTTCCTTCTTGTTTCACTCTCTTTCTTTCTTTTTTCTTCTTTTTTTCGTATTTTTTATGTAATCTAGATAAATTATAAATATATAAAAAAATGTTGACAAACAAATTAATATATTTAATAATTTGAATCATAGTTTTAAAAATCGAACATGATTGATTCATTAGGAATCCATCGAATACGGCTGTATGAACAATCTAAAAAAACTGTGGAGCAAAAAATCGATTAAGAACCAGTAAAACCAGTTTAAGTATCAGCTAAAATATTTCAAAAATGGGTATGGATAGGTGCCAATAAATCCGTTTGAACCGTTTTTTTTTTTTAAAAAATTTATTTTAACTTTTTCAAAATTTATTTTTAAAACATTTTAAAATAAATAGTCATATATATATATATGAATTTATAATTTAATTATTGATTATAATTTTATAAAATGTGTAATATGATCCTTTTATATTAATTCAAAATTTTTTAACTTAATTTTCTTATAAATCTATATTAATATATATATATAATTATTACTTGTTCAATTTTATATGTTAAACTTTACACTGGGAACTAGTATCTTTATCAGTTGAATCATTGGCTCAATTTTAAAATAACAACTTTAATAATATTAATTTGGTTATTAACTATTGATTTTTTTTACTAAGTTTTATTTCTCCTACAGACCATCAGAAGTATATATTTATTTTGATTAAATATATTTTTAATTTTTTTAAAATTTTTAGTTTTAATTTATTATTTTTAAAAATAAATTAATTTTAATTTTTTATTATTTCGCATACTTCATATATTAAATATTAGTATATGTTACATCTTCATATGTTATTCATATATGTTAGGCATTATTTTAGAAAAATTTATGAGAAATCAAAATTAAAAATTTTAAAAATAAATAAATAAAATTTTAATTTTTTTAAAACAATTATTTTTTTATACCTAGATAATTAAAAAGCAAAAAAGTTGTTTATGAATTTAAAAATCCAAATATTTTAAAAGTAAACACTTGTAAATCTATTATAAAAGTAAATAAATAATTAAAAAGATAAATAAAATTAAAATTTTGAAAATTGCATTGTGATTTAAATATATGTAACTATTATATGTATTATGAAGAGATTTAAATTAATTTGTATTTTTCAACTAACTTAAAAGTTTATTTGAGAAAATTAAACCGGTTTAATAAAGGAACTCATTTACATAATTTGTGACATTTTGATAGTATTTTTTAAAATGGTATTTCATATAACTTTTGAGTTAATAAGCTCTTATTTATTTCTAAAAACTTTTATCCTTATTATTTTATTATAATTTTATTTTTAATTTTTAATTTTTTTAAATTATGTTATACTTATTATCTAATTAACAGTTAAATTTTTAAATAATTTTCATTTAACTAATTAATCTTTTTAAAATTTTACCTTTTAATTAGTTAGTTTTACCATATACATTTTAATCAATTAGATGCACATTAATCATATAACTTAATCTCTTTTCTTTAAGCCATATATGAATCCATGATAATCATTTAATAACTCTTATAATTAATTAAAGATTTCCAATAATAATTTGCTTAATAGCCAATAAATAATTATTAAAATATAAAAATTATATTATCAATCAATAAAAAAATTAAATTAACTAATTGTTAAACTAATTAATAAATATAAAATGACATTAAAAGATATAAAATTTGAAATTAAAATAAAATAATAAAATGAAAATGAAAATAAGATTTTATAAAATAAAAAAGTAATATAAATTATTAAAATAATTTATTTTATCAAATAAGTTTTTAAGCTAAAGTTAGGGATGGAAGTGAATAAGGCCGTACGACAGAAATCTATGATTCGATTCGTTTGATAAATATATAGGGTCAGACTTGTTAAAAAGCCTTTTTAGAAAAACAAGTCAGGTCTAGACTTATAAAAAAACCTATTTAATCTATTTAGGAACCTATTTATATTTATTTTAATATATTATATTTATATAATATTTATTTTATATTTTATTTACATAATATTAACATATATATGTTTTAAGTCTATTTAATGATCTTTTATGTTATAGACTTTAAGTTTACAAGCTTTTTTAATTATTTATTTATATAAATTTTAAGTTTATTTATTAGTTTTTTTTAACGTAAACTTTTAAACAGGTTTGTAGATTTTATAGGCTTTAAATCAGGTCAGTCTTAACAGAAAAAAAGAACAAACCTTTAACAGGTAATAGGTACAGTCTCAGGTCTCAAAATTTTTAAACAGACCAAACTTAAACATCTTGTGAAACTTAATCTTAATGTGAATCGGGCCAAAGAATCCTCACAAATAATTTGATTATTTCCGTAACAGTGATGCACCCCCTTTCCATTTTCAAGAGTCCCATTATTTACTAGGGTTTTATATTCCCAACCCCAATTTGTTGCACATTAGAAATTGGAACTGCAAGCTACATTCTATTTAGCGGGCCTTTGGGCCAGAGATTTTGGGCCTACATAGATCTAGCAATAGAAATAAAAAACTTGGAAACTTCTTTCGGCGCCACTGATAGTGCACATGCATAATTAGTGAGAGGCCGAATCTAATACTTGCATATTAATTGAAATCAAAATTATTTGGTCCCATATGAAATATTGGTTGTGGGTTTACATATGCCATCTTACATTAAAAGCTGTAGTTGAAAGAATAATTTTTTATCGCCATCAAGTTTATGAATTGCATATAGAACAAGTAGCAAATTTAAACTATGACTTTAAAGTTAAAATCATAGATTAATTATACACTTCATTTGGTTATGGCAAGTATGCCACTTCATACACACAAAAGAAAAAGAAAAAGTATAAGCTGAAATTTTTATTCCTCAAAGTAGCAATCATATTAAATTAGCAGTATAGACCAGGCGCAGCAAAGGAAATGTGAATTTTCTGTTCTATTTTCAAGAATGTTCGCAACATGGTCACAAGGATTGTTTAATTTGATTTTTTTAATTTTTTAATTTTTATTTACAAAATATTTTTATTTTTATTTTTTATTGTATGTTTTCAAAATTTTGAATATAAATAAAAAAATTATTTTCATTGTTTCATGTATAGAACTTTAAAAATAGTAAATAAAATAAAAATATGACATTTTATAAATAAAAATAAAAATAAAAACAAAGACAAAGACAATTTTTTTCCATAAACCAAACGATCTCTTAAAATTTCAATCAACATCATATCTGATATAAAATAGAGAATAAAATAATTATTTAAATTAAAAACTCTATTTATAAATGAATTTTATGTAAAATGAAATAAGTTTTGCTTAAAAAGTTATTTTTAAGTAAATATAAATATATATATATATATATATTAATTTTAACAAGTAATATTACATACATACACTGTGTATCAATAAATAAAACATGAAAATGGTGCGCCAAATATAGAGACAGATTTCCTATTTATTTTGAAGCCCGTGCTCAAATTGACACTTTAGTTTCCACTCATGATTAAGGTAATAAAAAAGCATAAAAAACAAAAACTAAAGACACAAATGATTACAATGATAAAAATTAGCTTTATCATGTTTTGAGTATATATATGTATCTCGTAGGTGGAGCCTGCCCAGGATTTCCTAGGCACATTCGGAACATATAACCTTAGTCAACCAAAGCTTTTCATGATTAAAGAAAAGAAAAAGGAAAATCTATGTTGCTTTAAACTCATTATATATGTAAATCTCCACCGATGAACACTGAAAAAGCCAGTCTTAGTTGAAATATAATTCAAATTAAGTGTATGGCAAAGCTGATTAGAACCAAAGAGTCAACCCAGATCATGATGTCTACTGGGATCAATACCTACATAGCTTGAACAGGAAAATTAATCAATAAGACGAATCTGAGATAGTCCCTAGCTTCTATGTAAAACTGCTTTCACACACTACCTACTGTAGCATCTTGTTTTTCTTTGGTTTCTTTCCTCAAGCTTAATTAGCTCATCTAGTACCCATTAACTTGATCAACAATGATACATATATACCCAAAAGATCATAATACATATTTAATACCTCTTATGTCTTTTAATTTTTTTTCTTTTTATCACATCATATTATCTATTACATACATCACTTTCCTTTCTTTTCTTTATTTTTTTCTCATGATGAATACATCAAGAGATGTCCACCAAGCATTCTCCTAACTTGATTCGAGGAATCTACATCTTTTTTTCACAACTCTTAAATGCATGAACTGAAAATCGTAACCCATATATCTCCTGTTTCTTTGCTTAAAGAACGACGAAAGAGGAAGTGTTCACTGCCTTACTTTCCATGCATATTCTCATACATCTCAAAATATATATGATTTAAATTAAATTGAGGTTTTGATTTTAATTTCTTGTTGCGCATCCTGTAGATAGGAAAAGCGTGGATGATATCCATCCAAACTAGGGACGATATATTAAAATTAAAAATAAAAAAATAAAAAAGAGTGATATAAAAAAAAGAAAGAGAAAAAAAAATTGTAATAAAAAGTAGATATATACCTATCATTGTTGCTGTAAATCTTATTTAATTTGAATTTACAAATGTGATCTACACTGCATGTAGAGGAGCTCCTCATTTTTTGTCAGTTATGGACTTCATTTATATAACATCTACGTACGTATATATACAGCTATGTATACCAAGAAGGATAATCATAACCACGTCATTTCATTTGGGGTTATCAAAGTGCCAAGGGTGGAAAACTAAAAAAAATAAGCATATAGTATAGAATAATTGAGTACACAAGAAAGATTAACGGCAAGAAAAAGAGAAGAAACTATACAACAAATCTAGAAATGTTATTAAATAAAAATCAAGCAAAACGTTTACATTCACAAACCTAACTCAAGGTATAGTAACACTTCAACTCAACACAACCATTATTCAGAACTAGTCATCTATTCACTCATCTACAAAAGATGCGGTAGCTTAACAGTAAAAAGGTACAACATAAATCTAAAAGGACTTGGCAACTTAGCAGCCATAGCACTAGCAGCATAGTTGTATATGCATGGTTGCAAACTCTTCAAAAGACCACAAAAAATGAAGTTAAAGAGAAAACCAATATACTAATTAAGAAGTAGAAACGGTTCGGACCAGGAGTGCTTAATTCCCCATGGACGGATTTTAGGCCTTCCAATTCATGGTTGCTGTAAGCAAAAAAAGACCTCTAGATTAAGGAAATGTCTGATGCAGACTCTTCCCATGTTGAATTAGGCATGCACTGCCACAATCTTGCTTAAGAGAAAGATGTGAATTATCACAAAGGTGAAGATGAAGGTGAAGACAGGGAAGATGTTGAGAGAGTATATAGAAGACATCATTGAACTTTAACAAAATAAATTGGTTAACAAAAAAGATAAAGAGAGAGACAAGTGAAGGAGCCATATGCATGTGGTATAGAAATAGATAGAAGAATAGAGAGACAGATTGGAATTGTATGGACACATAACATAAAAATAAAGATATATAAATTTATAAGAAGGAACAGATTATGTTTGTATATATGTAGATGCAGAGAAAAGGGGCTGTGTGAGGCAGAGTACTGAAATATTGTGATGCACGCATAGTATGGATAGAGAGAGGGTAATGTTATATTCCCGCATGCAAACGTTTTTCTCTTTAATGTACAGTGCTGGCACGTTTCCACAAGTGAGAAAAAGGAAAGGAGGGAAAGGGATGTTAGATAGTGAAGGGTGTTGAAGTTGAAGCATTCTTTTTGTTGGCAAAGTTTAACAAGTTGTCTCAAAGCCTGCTACCCCTCTCCGAATGGGTCTTTGTCTAAGGTGCTTCAAGTTTTTGGCTTTTCTATTCCTTTTTTCTTTTGGTCGGCAGTGTCAAAAAAGTACTATAGTTTTTTTTTGGAATTCAAGTGCTTGCTGCAGCATGTGGGGCTTGTCTGAAAACTTTTTAAACAGATTTTTCACACATAGTGATCTCCACCTTCCTGCTGTGTCTATGGCATTGGTGAATACTTTGTGGGGGAGAATGATGTCTCTGCACATGTCAGTGATAACCCTCTTATGCATTTCTTAAAAAATAAAGAAAGGATGAAAAAGAGCTACTCCTTGCACATGGAGAGGAAGTATTTTTTAAATATAATCTTAAGTTAAATAATTGTTTTTTTATGTAATTAAGAATGACACCTGCGATTACTATATGCTTTGATGAAGTCTTTACTACAAAGTGGCCCAATTTCTATTATATATTTGTACAAAAAATTAATTTAGCTTGATGCATTAAACTAAAGAATGTTGTTTTTTAATTGAGAATGAAAACGGAATAGTAGTGTGAAAAAGAAGTGAAAGCCTATATAGAAAGGAATCTTGATTGATCAACATAGATCTTCAATCTTCATGTGCCATTATGAATACTTCACAGTCTGATTATTAGTATTTATCTGTTCAGGTTATATATGATGACATGCTTATTGTTTTAACATTCAAAGAAAAGGTGTGCTAGTTCCCTGCTGTGGTATGAACTTTACCTGTTTCTTTACAAGATCTCGGTATGGTGGTAGTTTTTTCTTTTTGTTCTAAAAGCATCTATACTACATTGAATATGTAACTAATCCCAATAAAGCTGGTTAAATAATAATTTGTTTTTTCAAATTTTTAACATAATTATATTATCAGTAACGTGAGTTTGAGATCCTAATCAAGTAAAAGAAACTTCTCAGTTGATTTATGTGCTAATTGGTTGAAATCAATAACTAAAAGAAAATGAAAATTTCCATTGTGATAACCAGTTTGACCGAGTTACATAAGGATAATATAACTGATTTTAAATCCACTTACCAATAATTTTTCCAACCATAATAATTCATGTAGATCTAATAATAGTACACCTTATTTAATATCTTTTTTTTATCCTTTTTCTCTTATATTATATTCTCACTATATCTATTTTTTTTCCTTTTTTTCTTACCGTTATTAGACATACCAAACATTATTTTAATTCTTCATTATAGGTGAGAAGGTGATATTACTCATACTTACTGAGATATAGAGAATGAAGAACAATCTCGTTTTTCTCTCTTTTATTTTTTGTATTTTCTTACAAATTAAAGAGAAAAGTCTGATTTTATATAGCTTGCATTGGTTTCGGAAGTACAGGTAGGGTTAACAGTTAACACGTAGTGGCGGAACTTGGCACTACTAGTTGGTGTCCTTTTCACGGGAAGGGACTAAGGTGTCAAAACTTGGCGTGAAAGACAATTTTGAATGTGAAGACTAAAAATCCAAATTGAAACCCAACAATAGCCATGTCGCCACCAACCACAGAATATGTGCTTCTACTTTCCCTTTTGGGTAGCACGGGAAGCCAAGTCGGTGCAGCGTTCACACTGTTGGGTTTGTTAAACAAGTTAGTTAGCATCTAATTACGTACAATTAGAGAGGTATGTTTGTTGAGGTAGTCACTCATTTATTATTGGCTTAATAGTTCGTACTTAGTATCCTCCCAAGTCCTAAACCCACAATGCTGATCCATTCTCATGATCCACTGCGCCATTTCTATTTACAACACCGATTCACGTTTTTTGAATTCTCAAAGTTTAGTTATAGATATCACCTGAATACGTTGTTAGTAAGTTAACGTAAGAAATTGAAAAATAAAAACAAATAATATATTGATCCCTCAAAGTATCACTATTTTTTTATTCTGTTTTAATTTCTAAAAATAACAAAACATATTATTTTAATTAACAGAGGAATTAAAATCAAATAAAATTTTTATGAAAACTTAAATAAAAACCGTGATATTTTCATTGACAAATAATTTATTTAAACAAAAACAAAATAAACAAACAAATGAAAACGAATGCTTCCTACTTTCCATACGTGGTAAGGAACTGCTCTGATACAATTTAAAATTAAATGAATTGGGTTGCAGAAGTTTATTAGGGTTAAGATATATTTCACTGTTAAAAAATGTTTATAAAGATATTTATAAATATTTACCGACGAAACTCTTACATGTTAGTAAAATTTAAATTCACTATCTTATAAAACATAAATTTAAGTTTTACATTGAAGTGACCTTCGTTGGCATAAACTCTTGTTTTTTTAAGAAAATATTCTAGCAAATTATATTTTAGGATCATTTAGATAAATTTAAGTTATAATTTATATTAACATGCTCTTTCTTTTTTTTAAAAAGGGTGTATATCAGCATAACTATAAGTGATAATAAATTCTTACTAGTTGAATTAAAAAGAGTATTTTAATAAATTATACCTTTGTAGATATTGAACAATTCTCAAATTATAAATTTCTAATATATTTATTCTAAAAAGTAAGTAGAGTGAGAAAATATCAAAGATTTCTCCCACTATGCAACTTCAGGTGGGCAACAGAAAATAATTGAAGTGAGTGGAAAAAAAATAATAACCCATAAATTTATAAGTTAAAAACTTCCACAAATAAGAAAAAAATTAAAGTCCAACTAATGTCTTTACTAAGAAATATGGTTCAGTAATACATTCCACCTTAGGTTATGTTTAGCAGTAAAAAGAAAAACTGAAACAAGGTGCTTATTGAGTTAAAATACTTGGCAAAATTAATTATTAAAAAAGCTCAAATGTAAATGACATTTAAGGTGCTTATATTTTTATATTTTGCAACAAAAGTACATTTTCAAGCATAAATTTTCAAATTATTACAAAATTTACATTTTTAGGTAAAAATATTTTGCACTCAAATATAATTTTAGCAGTGAAAGCAAATTTGGTTTGAAACAACCAGACATCATATTTTTATCCCTGCAACCATTTTTTTTCCTCAATCGCGATTCTGAAGTGGTGCAATGTTTTTCCAAATAAGCTATGAGTCTCTCGGTTCAGCTGTTTAGTGCCGCTAGCCCCCGATTATAGCATATAGTAAATAAATATCACTGCTGCATCAACATTTAGACGCAAGCGTAACACTTCTGATTTACACATCATTATAATTGAAAACTTTAGTTATTTTAGTCAGGAAGCTCAGAACGCTCCCTCTTTGCTGTTTCTATCATTGTACATAAGAATTTAATAGGGTTGCAATCAAAAGGATTTGCAAGTGCAGCATGTGTCAAAAATGGAAGCTTTCTCAAAGACCTTCCGCTCATTCCCTGTAAACAGATCCAAACATCAGTTTAGATTAAAGGTCAATCAAAAGATTGTGAGGTTCAAGATCCACAGGAAATATCTTTTCCGACCTCACATGCCTCTGCAGTTTCAAGTAGTTGCCTGCACAGTTGCGTGAATGTAGCACCCTCTTCAAAATCTGGCCTGTTCAACCTCTCCTTTGCATTAGCATAATTTGGAAGCATGACATTCTTACAATCCTAACGGAATCAGAATGATTAGCCATAAGACTAGCAAGTCAAAATATCTGAATTCGAATAAAGATTAAATAAAAATCCAGGACAAGATTGAGAACTCTCTGCACCTGTAAGCTAGTCAAGATCCCTGTACGCATCAGTTCCTGCAAGCAAGACCTTAATATTTCATACCGAGCTTGAAGAGTTGGGGGACCAACATATGCTTTGATATCAGCTCGATCAACAAAAGCAATATCTGCAATAAAATTGATAATTGGTAAGATCTGCAACATACGAAATTTATAGAGGTGGATACTAAAGAAACTATTTAGCAAAAAATCAGAGGGCCGTGATGTTCCCATCTAGTAGGAAAAGGGTTTTGTTTTGATGTGTTTTATATTTGGGGTGATGCTAATTTCAAATCCGTGCAGAGTTATTGTACTAGTGCTTATGCTGGCACCAGAAATCCGTGCTTTATTTTAGAGCAACTTGATTTTGATACCCCAAACAGGTGTTTAGCGGGGAGACAGAATACCCTTGTACAAGTTACTGGCTTCCTATTTCCCCTGTGAATAATCATGATAAAATCATAAAATAAAGAAATCACTACCTCCACGTATTGGGAAGCTACATCTACAGTTCACTTGTAAAGTAGACTGATATATTATAAGTTAAACAGATCAGACTATTCAAATTGACGTGAGAGGGCAGGACATGATTTAACAGGGAAGAAGCCGCAAAACTGAATGAACTAGAAAGTAAGGCTTACCGATAGCAGCAGTTATGTTGGATGTGGTTAGAATTATCACATTTGGAGATGCTTTTAACTTGTCCATCTGAGTTAGTAATGCATTGACAACCTGAAATTGCATAGTCAGATTGAAATTGTATTAATGCAGGAACACCAAAAAATAAAGGTCAACACCTCTGAATTACATTTTTTACAATAATCTAGGTGGTGTTTTGTTTGCGTTTTTAGTTTTCATTTTTATTTATAAAAATGTCATCTTATTTTCATTTTATTGTCTACTTTCAACATTTTGTTCAGAAAAATGAAAAAAAAAAATTGTTTTCAGCTTTCATTTTCTATTTTCACTAATACAAACCTTTAAAAACAAAAAACATTTTTGCAAGCCAAACAAACATTTTTGCAAACCAAACAACACCTTAACATTTTCATAAAACAGCCCCCGGGGGGGGGGGGGGGAGGCAGTTTTACCCGAATAGAATCTGACGGTTCAGAACCAGATAAAGCAGCTTTTCTAGCAGCAGCAAGGCTTTCCACTTCATCTGCAGGATCATAAGCGTATATATTCAACATTCAAGCAGACATCAGAATAATACATGAGCATTAATTTGAATTTATCCTGTCATGCCTCACCAATCAATACAAAAACCAAATTGCTTTCTTCCTCTACCATTTCTTGAATCTTCTGGAAAAGTTTCGCTACCTAGAAAATAAAGAAACACAATTAAGAATTCTATGTAACAAAACCATACAAAAACCATTCATGTATAGTAAGTATATTGCATTGTTATGGTTGGTAACTTCATAATTTGATTCTCCTTGATATAAAATTCCATAAATTCCAATACAAATATAGGTAAATGATAATAATAGACAGGACTCCAATACTCAAACTAAAAGAAAACAGACAGCCAAAGAAGATAAAATTGCAACGAAGATCCCCAGCTTCTCTGTATAAAAAATGGAGACCCAAATATGTCACGACTACTCCTAAATGGTTGCCACACCTAGGTTTTGAGTACTCTTGTTTTTTACTTTTCAAATTTGTTGTTGAATACGCTTGGTCACTCTAGGTTAAGCATCTCATTGAACTGGTAAAGTACAAGCTGCTAAATGCTACTTCGCATGTGTCCTAACATATTCCACGCGCTTGATATACTGTATGCAATTTTTATAAAAACTAGAATTAGAATTGTCAACATTGTTTAGTTACGACATTTTGCTTTAATTACTTGTTTAGATTTTATTTATTTGTTATCATACCGGTGCCCTGATTTGTAAAATTTTTATACCTCGCACAGTCGCACACCATAAGAAACCATCCAGGTCCAGTATCATATTCGACCTAAGCAAGCATCTTCTGAGCTTTCTTTTTGCAGACCCGGTGTCTAAGTAGATACCTTAGTCCAGCTTTTAAAACCTGACTAATACTTCGATTCCAAAGCACAATGACAACGAAGATGATGGTAACAAAAGTCTTTGTTTTGCTAAAAATATTAGTATCGCAATTGTTTTTGGCTCTTCCCTTTACATTGTAATTAAGAACACTGCTCTGTTTAAAGGAGATCCTAAGTGAACCAATTTCGTTAAATAGCCTCCCACATCCCAAAGGAATTCAAAATTATTATTATTATTCATATTGCACAAACAATACTACCAAGTCTGGGAGAAAGATATTTATAATTAAGTTCACTTCCCAGACTTCCCAGACTAATACTGCTCCAATGAATGTGTCAAGTAGAAAATTCATATCCATCATACGGAGATAGAATAGAGCGGTGTACAAACAACTTTGGCCAGTGATATTGGAAACACTACTCAAACCCAAAATAGTCTTGATTCTTGTCCTATGCTCCTATCCTTAGGGATAAATGAAGAAACTTCACATATCCTGAATCCAATTCTATATTACTTAACGGCAGGTGATCCTAGTTTCAGTCAACCAATCCTGTGACTCATTTGATATCAACTTGAAGTCGGCAACGATAAAAGAAATTCTATGCCCTGACCCTGCTACTAAACGGCAATGATACTTGATTGTCAAACCCACCAATAAAAGCAATATCGAAGGCAAGATGCAATAAAAACATGAATTATAGAAAAGTCGATGAGCAAATCTATTAAAGACAGAAAGAATCAGAACACAAAACGAAGGCACACATGCATACCAGCTTGCCACTTTCGGAGAACCATTTACTGAACAAAGAATGAGCATTCACTTCAATGAGCTGGCATTGTGGGTATCTGAGTGGGAAAAACCCCGGGCAAGTTAATTTTTGTTCCCTTTTTATTGCTTGTTTTCATTGTAAATACTATTTGAGTATTAAAAAAGAATGGATAATAGATCGGTGCACCTCGAATTGAATCGAATTGAAAGTTTCTGAGCTAATGCTTTACACAAAGACGTCTTCCCTGTCCCAGGAGGTCCGTGCAACAGAATTATGCTGCAAATATTTAAAAGTTCCAAAAATATCAATGTATGTTCATATTTCAATCATCTCACTGAAGTTCATAGATTAATTTCCCATTATTGCTTCTCCAAGCAATTTTACTTAAAGAGGATAGATCAAAAAGAATATAAGAAACAAGCTTTTCTTTAACTTTTCTATATATAAAATGACCAACAGGATATTATTTTAGTACTAAATTGTTCTCTTTATGTAGAGTCAGAGTCTAAAAGAACAGTATGAATTATAGGCCCATCCCATCAGCATGTTCTTCCTCTCCTTCCTTTGTTCTGGTTTTTCAGTCCTTTTTTGGGTTTCCAAGTTTGCAACGATTTCAGCAAAAATTGGCTAAAAGCTTTTGTTTGTGATAATTCCACATGCTGTAAACATTTTATCTTCAAGGAATTTAAAGCAAGTCTTTAAAAAAATGCCCAGCTCAATCAACATTTGTACTAATTTGCCTTCCAAATGTCCAGAAATCAAAGTTTTGCTCAATATATCGTAAAGAACTATTATGCATATTGTTTTCCAGGCTAGATCACGGACATCAACATCAGATCATGCATGAAATGGTAAAACAAAGCGCCACAATTGAAGACTGTACACAGAAACCCTGAGCCAAGGCTAAACTAAATAAAAATTTCCAGTGCTTACCGGTTCCATGAAACAAGGAACTGATCAACACCCTTTTCAGTAAAGAGCAAAGCACTTGCTGCATAATGTAACAACCGTTGCTTTAGACCAGATTCATATATTAAGCTGCAAAAGTGATGGTTGATGGTGCAGGGTAAATAATTGAGAATTTTATAATCAATTATAAGAAAATTAATAACAGTATAGAGGTAATAACCTTTCCCACATGCCATCAAATTCTTTTGCAGGAAGAATCCATTCATTGAAGCTAGAAGACTGGCCATCAGAGCTTATATCCTCACATGGCCCTTCCTCGCTAAGCTGACAAGGCAAAATTCAAACAATATTTACAAAGATCTAAACTGAACTTTCAACTGAAAATAAAAACAGCAAAATGAGATTCTAAAGAGACAAGAAATTGAGGAAATGCAATATTGATATATAATCAAACATTGAACAGTTAACAAATTTGATAGTTCATCCACTACTATATGCTAAAGATCAAGTGACCAAGTTACAAGAATCAAAAAACTGAACAGAAGAAAACATAAAGCCATATATTTAATGAATATATTAGTCAAGCAGGGATACGGCAGCCAAGAAAAAATGAAACTGAAATTCATACATAGGCAATAAAATGAAGCCATTAGTATCACCTGAAAGACATGTACGACAGGCTTGACTTGCCAGAATAAAAGAACATCACCATTGTGCATCCCTTCATCTACAAAAGAAATATATGTTACCAGCATCGGAATCAAATAAGCAGAAACAGATCTCTCTCTCTTTATGGACTAATTGCTTCAAAAGGACAAGAGGCAAATTTCAGTATTCTTTTCCTTTCAAAACCAATCTTCCATTTTGTCATGCTTATTGCTAAAACACTTAATTCAACAGACGAATAGAACCAGACGTCTTTAAGCAATTTCAGATTACAAAAAAAAGTAAAAAACCAAATCAATCAAGTTTCCGTCACTCCTAAACCCTAAACAAACAAATAGCATACCAGTATCACAAACGCAAATCCTTTGCACGTTATCAGCCAGAAACGGTTCGTCAATAGGCACGGGAATGGGTCCATCAATATAGCTCAAACTCCTCTTTTCAAGCATCCTGAAAAATCAGCGGAATAGCAAAAAAAGAAAAGTATGCCTATCAAATTAGGTAATCTCGAAAAAACATAAGCCCCGAACAAGAACACCGAGAATCACCATTTGGCCAAGAAAAAAGAAAAAAAAAACTAATTTGCAATTTAGAGAAGAAGGGAAAGGGATTACCCCTCGACCGCAGAACGAACATCATCGATTTTAGCTGTGCTAGAAGGTTTTAGGCATACCTCAACTGGAAGCAAAATTAGAGTGATTTAAAAAGATGTAAGATGAGAGAAGAGAATGAAATTGAAGGAGAGGGAGTGCACCTGGGAGAAGAACTTTGTCCTCGGGAAGCGTAGAAGAGTGTTGGAAAGCTGCGCCGTTTTGGTCGGTTGTGAGCTCGGCCTCCATGGGAGAACTCATTTTGTTGCTTGCAAGTTGCAACTGAACTGAGTGAGTGATGAGAAAATGGAAGCAGCCAGGGTTTCCTTTCAAATTGAGCGGGAAAATTATTATCCCAATTGCTACTACTTTCGAAAAGCTTCACAGATACAATTAACTGCACCTGCATTCAACCAAATCTATATATTCTATTTTATATTCTGTAAAACAAATCATGCAAACAGATTTAATTTGATATTTTATTTTAATCTATAAAATCACACAAAATGTTAACATGTTAGTTATATCCTAATGTTTAGATGCATCTCTCAATCAATTTTATCAATGGTTGAAGGAATAAAAAAATGATGAATATTTAAAATTGGTATTTGATTAAAAAAATTAGTTTTCATACTTAGATCTTCCTCTTTAACCAATAAAATTATAAAAAAAGTATAGATATGTTGATTGGAATTCAATATATAAAATAACTCCTATATAAATTTCAAGAATTGATTTAAAAATTATTTTTGACAAAATTAAACATTTTTATAATGGAGGAATTAATTTAAAATAAAAATATAGAAACCCAATTTAAATAAAAATTTATATCAAACTTAGAAAAAAAAATACTAATTTTAAAAATATGAAATTTCCATACCAAATTAAATTTTGTTATCATTGACAAGCGACCTTTATATTAAAATTTTGTAGTTTTTCATAATTTATACATGAAGAATTAAATAAATAAAGATGAGTCAGTTTACTTTTCTAATTCCTCGTGAGTTTTAACATTATTATAATAGAAAGACTAACTTGAAATAATAAAAAAAAAAAAACATAGACGACTAATCAGAATAAAAAAAGTTGAAGAATGAAATGAAAACGCGTCCTAAACTTACAGAAATCTTAATTTTCTGCCATAATTTATATTTATTTGTAACAAAAATTTTAATTTTATGTTTCATAATATACATTAATAGTATTATTGTATCTGGTTGGTCGAGATCAGTTAATTGATAAACATGGATTTTGTAAAAGGAAATTAAATTCAATTATGATAAATATAGATTTCAATACAAAACAAATAGCTGCGTAACTCACCTTCATGAAATGTATTTATCTACCCATATTTATGCATGACTTTTTATTAGGAGGTAGAATGAGGTAGAATAGAGATCTATAACCAATCTATTTTAAATTTATACTAATTTAACTTGTTTATTAAAAAAATATTTAAATTTTTTAAATAAACAAGTTTAACTTAATTTTATTAAAAAATTTGTTAATTCTATTAAAAAAATATGCTTATATATAAATTTATTATATTTTTATAATTTATTTTAATATATTTTACTTATATATTATATTTATTTAATATATTCCATTTATATACTATATTTATTTTAATATGTTACAGTTACACTAGCTTATTTATTGGCTTTAATAAAATTTTAAAACCGTTATTTTTGTTTTATATATATATGATTTGGGTAAATTTACTAGTTTTATTAGGTTATAAATTTTTAAAGGGGATTATATATTTAGAAGATTTTACCATGATTTAACATGAAGATCTGGATGTGTAAAAAAAATTCTTATGAAAAACAATAGATTTAAATTTGAAAAATTTTAAACATGATAAATTTATGTAAAATTTAGCATAATCTAACTTATTTTTACCCTTACTTCACACACACTTTAATATAAGTATTTATAGTTGTAGTAATTTTTAACTAATTAATTATTCTTTTATTATTAATGGAATAGTGGGGTTTTTTTTTGCCGTATTAGTGGGTTTACCTGATTTTTCTATTAATGGTTTTGATAAGAAAGACGTTCATTTTCCTCTTAGTCTTTGTGTGCATTTATACAATATTTAATTTTTTTTATATGTATTGATTATTTAATTTTTTGTCTTTGCGCCTTAATTTTGCCTCTCCCCATTATTCATTGTCCATTGATTGCACATTGACAACAATTCCTTCTTCTGTTCATCTCCATCTCTGTTTTTTTGTTGTATATGGTTTATCTATTATTGACAGTGAATACTCCAATACTTCAAGTCTGTAATTTAAAAAAAAAATTATCTCTTCATCTTCAAAATAATCTTATTTTGGTTTATTCTTTTATAATAAATTTTTTTAGTGTCCATTTTTACTTTCACATTTATGTGTATCTTATTTTTTGGATGACATCAGTTTATAGTTGAAATATAATCTAATCTTCAAATTTCACATATCACATATTTGTTTTCCTAATTTTTTATTTTTTCAATTGATATAATGAATATAATTCCTTTATGATTTTTGTGGGATTTTTCTAAAATTTTCATTGATTATTTTTTTTGTATGTTTCTTAAATTTGTTAGTATCTGGTCCTAATTTAGATATTCATTACTGTGCATATTTCTTTTAAACTCTTTTGTTTTGTTTAAATTCATAAAAGTTTCATACATTAATAACTTTCAACTTATACTTAATGAAGGTAAAATTCATGGAAGATAGAGAAAAACTAATTAGATAAAGCATATAATAAGTAGGTATAAGTCAACCTTTATTCTCCAAATGCAATGTAACATTTCAGGTTACTTTAACATGAATAATTGCATTTAACCGCCTTATTACATTTCTGAGATGGTTGTGATCAACATAACAGATGGTAGCATATATCATCACATTATTATGCATCATATCGATCAAATAAAATATTATTCCCTTTTCTCCATAAACTCTATAATAATCTCAACACACCTATTTTTTTATTTGACATTTGTTCTTGAAAATCTCCAATATAGCTATATGGTGGTTTTGCTTTTATGTGATTGATTGCCTACATGATGAAGCAAAAAAACGCAATGACATTAAAGGTATCAACTACACCATATTTATCTTTTTCTATGCTTCGACGTTGCTTTCCCACTTTCATAATTAATTAAAAGTTTATAATCATGGACTTGTGTTTTTTTAATTAGCTCTTATAATTCACAAAAATTGTTGATCAAATTTGGAGGTACAAACATTTCATTGGTCAAGTGTGACTAGTGATATATAATAAACGTACATGCCTTGTTCTAACAGGCTATATTTTCTTCCCGTTTTTTTTTTCAAAACAAAAGGTGATGTAATAAACAATTTAAGATATAAACTAACTTGCATTCACAAGTAAATTTTCATATGATTTTGTCTTTGTCATAGGTTACAAATTTTGTTTTTTTCTACACAGTTAACTATGATTGTATATGAAGAAATGTAACCATATTTAATTAAGGAGATATTTGATAAAAAAAATTATATATTAAAAATAGTTTACACTTATTACATTCAAATGTTAGTTGTCTGATTTTTTTTTTAATATTCAACTACTAAATTAAAGGTGTAAGAGTGTAAACTATTCTTATAAATAAAAGTATTACTATTCTATTTGATAGGAGAATTATTTTATGTTTCTAGGAATCTTAACTTGAAATTAGCTTCCTATACGAATGTTTTCAAAAACATTTGTAAGAATCTTTCTTAGTTTTTTTTTTTTTTTTGACTAAAACAATTTTAAAGGAGGGTAAGAATCTAGATTCTTATTTGGTGGGAAATTTTTAACCATTTTTGTGATAATATGTCTATAAAAGAATTTAACATGCCAAACACATTTATAACACTTTCGACAATTACAATTTTTAGAAAATATTACTCCTAGGAAAACATGATTCCAAAAAAAAATTATATATATAAAAAAATAATATTTATTAGTGCATTTCATTTTTAACATTATATGCTACTTGGTTGATAACAACCTACAATTGTGGCAACTCCATTATGGATGGCGCTTGAGGTTATTCAAAATTCAGACGGATATAATGAGAATGTTAGTACCTTAAAAATCATTTACGTTTTCTTTGACTTATTGGAACATATTCCTTTTTATATGGGTTCCTTTAATGTTTTTGTCTTTATTCCCTCAGAATCATCACCCCGTATTTTATTTATACGAGCAGATATTTTGTTTATGGGGATTACTATAAATGAAATGCCAAAAGGAGAGCCTCCACTTGATGATCTTCATCCAATGAAGGAGTTTTTCATGTAATATTTGGTTAAATTTAAGCATTTACCGAGCAAAATGTTTGTGAAAATTGATAGATCATTGAAGACTTTATAATCTAATGACAATTTCATTTCTTCCTATTTTACCTTACTTTAGCTGATTACAACAAAAATTACGAAATGATTCTTTATTTATTGTTTATCTAAATCACATTGCCTTACTTCCTCTAAATATTTAAATCTAAGATCTTTGATCAAGTTAAATCAACCTATCCTTATTTAAAATATTTAACATAACTATATATTTAGAACTTAAAATATTAAATTAAAATATATTTTCTGTTTTTTTATCTATCTAAAAAGAAAGTATAAATTTTGTTCCTATTTATTTGTTTACTTTAGTTTTAAAAAAATATTAAAGTATTTTTTTATCATATATATCTTTATGTTTATTAACTATAATAAATGAAAAAAGATAAAATAAAATTTATAAAAAAAACTAAAAAAGTTAATAAATACTTTACAAAAATTAATCATATTAATTATATTTTTAATATTTATACATCTTATCTTTCTCATCACATAACAAAAAGGAAGAATTAACTAAGAATTTTTCTTTAATGAAAAGATACAATTATTGGGGCGAATAACTAAGAAAATGACGTTACTTTATTTCCTGAACGTCGACTTGCAAAAATTCTTTAGAAATGGTTGACGTGCATATGTTGGTATAAACATAAACTAACTGAGAGTTAACTGGTGCCATGTATGTGTGTACGTTGGAATTTCATCCTTTAAAGTAAAATAAATGTGTTTACAAATAGATTAATTAATGTACATATGTTTGCCTATTGTCATCTGCTTGTCTATCCGATACTTAGTCTTAGAAAATCCGCTAACATTTATATTCAGAAAATATTGCACATTTTCATACTACGCTTATTTATGTATATCTGTTTTCTTAATTATATATTTTTTGCATTTTTTTAAATGTTAAATTAGAATGTATTAGAATCAAAATTATATATATATATATATATATATATATATATATATATCATTATTCATTTGTATTTATCCAACTAATGATATATTTGATGAGGAAAAAAAATACACACAAATATTTTTCATTTTTTGTTTGTAAATTAAAATACGAAGGAATAAAATTTTTCTACATAACTACCACGAAAAATAATCCTTCTCTTAAACAAAAATTTTTGAACATGTAATTATATTCAAATTTTAAAGATAATATTTATTATTCATAATAATCCTACCTAGTTTTAGCAAGATATTTTTTAATAAAAAATACTTGTAATTTAAATAAAAAATTATTATAAATATACTTTAATGAAAAAATTATTAATAAAAAATACCTGCAAATAGAGATTTTAGTGGAGAAAAAATTAATACAAAGGAAAAATATTTTTGATTAGATTATATTATATTGGTTAATTATTTTTATTTAGATTACAAATATTTTCTACATAAAAAAAATCTTGCTTGAACTGAAAATATATACAGTATGTCGAGACTAATTGTTTCAACAATTTTTTAATATACAAAATTCAAAATTAAAACCTTACTTAAAACAACTTAAACAGTCTATAGTTTCCAGTAAATATATAATTTACAAGTAACATAAAACAAAAATTTTATAATGTACAAAATATATTCATTCTCGGTGTCATCAACGATGCTTAATTGCATGGTAGCTGCGCAATCCAGTGCCAACTAAAGTTGGTGGAAACTAGCAACCAATTGGGTCTGCTTTTCTATTTCACCAAAATTTAGATTCTATTAAATTTTATAATAAGATTTAATTTATAATTTGTATCCATAAAAAGAATAAATTAATTATATTTGAATGCTTCCTAAAAGATAAACCATGCAGGGTTTGTAGGCTCATTTAAAAATCGCAACTCATGAAAACAACGATCCCTTCATTTAAATAGAAGAAACTTTTGGATTTGCACCCACACTGTTTACAATTCTGACAGGTCATACAAAGATTTGCACCAAATAAAACTGAGTATTGACTAACATAAATCTGGCAGGAAGAGAAAGATTGAGAGCATATAAGTTAATCTATAGGATAAACAATTTTATTATAAGTGAAACAATAAAAATTTTATCTATTAATTAAAGAATATTAAATAAAAAATAGGTATAACTTTTAAAATAATATTTTATTTTATTAATTCACTTAAGATGAAGTTGTCTATTTTATAAAGTAATTTAAACAATTACAAAAAAAAAATATCAAAAAATTGGTAGAAAAAGATAAAGTAACTAAAATCAACTTTTACATTAGTTTTTTTTTTCTTCATATTCTACCCTCAATTATTGCTTAAAAATCCATCCTTCTTTTGGCTTACCTTTATCTTTAGTTCTCATATAAAGAAATTACTTTCATTTAACTTAATCTCCAACTTTACTGTATTAAAAATTTGAATAAAAAATTTATAGAATTTTTTTTGAGTTTCTTCTTTACATGTTTTGTACATATTTATCAGTATTTTATAGGTGGTCAGAAATAATCTTCCTAGTATAAGAAGCACTTCCGGACATTTCTCTATATCCAGCAGACTAAAGTTCAACTTGCTCACTTTTATACCAACATATTTTATTATTCCTTTTAGGTAATTGAAAAAAACGAATCTTTAAAATCGATCAAAATTTTGTGAGTACTAGATCTCGAAAAAATATTTGGAATAGATATATACTTGATTTGCTTCAGTTGAAATTATGTGCATAAAAATATACTCTTTTAAATATAGCAGTAATTTAGAGAGAAAGAATAGGATAGAGGAAAACACACATCTGATCTAACAAAGAATATTAAGCTGTTATGGATATAGAATATCTTATAGGAAAACATAAAAGGCTAAACAAAAGTAATTATGCTGATTTTTGGTGATTAAGATGAGTCATACCAAATGTTACCAGAAATCTTTAAATTTTCTTCTCCTTAGAACTACTAGAAGTTTTCTTAGATATATAGATTTTTATAGGAAATTTATAAAGAATATTTCTAAAATTGCAAAATAAAAGAGAGAAGTTGAACACTGTAGGATTAGAACTAAATTAGCATCGACAATCGTCCAAACTACAAATTTGAGAATTATCAGTTAGTGTGTATGAGGGGGGAGAGATACTCTTTTAGGCCACACTTGATCTTGATTATGTCATACAAGATAATTGGTAATTTAAATTAAGTCATTGTTTACGAGGAGAGAGAGAGAGATATCCCTTTTAGGCCACACATGATTTTGATTATGTTATATAAAATTAGGTACTTGAAATTAACAATAGATCATCACATGCTAATATAATATACACATTGACGCAGACGCAGATGATATACTAACATAGATTTATTGATAAATGATTTTTAACATGATAAGTGGCTAAGCAGGAATTTATTTATTAGTGATTTTTTATAAATTAAGTAGCCTGCATAGCAAAATGGGGAGACGAGAATTCAAGGCCACACGGTCCTCCTTTGAGGATAGTAATGATCAACCTCAACATTCTCTCGGTACAACACTTCAGTACCGTAACGCCTCTCAGGAATTTCCTCATACTCTACCACTTTAACTCTCTCACGAGTCTCTGGAACGTGATGCCTGTGGAGGAAGTGCTGGTGCGGTGATCGCGCTATCTCATCTTCCTCATAAACAACCCTCTGGTTATAGCCAGCATTGGGGTAATGAACGCTAGATTCCGAAATGCGGGTGTGGTAATCGTTGAATGACATTCTTCTTTCTCTTTGATATTCGATACACTCAGTTAATGGCACAGGCACAACATTCAAATTGCTTGGTCACGTATATATAGCCAAATATATATATATATATATATATATATATATATATATATATATATATATGTCTGCTGTTCTTTATTCTCAACATTCAAATTGATAACAAATTTGAATCTAATTCTCTACCTTTTCATAATGTCAAATGAAATACTAGATTCGTCTCAAAATTTATATCCGAATATTTTAAAGAAAAAGGTATTGTGTATAGTGCAGAAGCAATTCCTAGGGAGAGGCTGTTTAAAATTAAATGCTCAAAATAATAATTGATAGGATTAAATAAAGTTCTAGTTGTTCAAAATTAGAACTATCAAATCTAATTCAAGCGTGACTTGCATGAATTCTAATGATTCATAGAATTAATAAGTTCGCATTTTAAAAAATTTATATGTGGCCAAAAAATTTACTAAATTCTGTCAATTAAGATTGATCTATAAGCTAATTTTTTTAAAAAAATTATTAACTGACAAGCTAATATGCCTACTCAATTTTTCACTTGATTTTTTTCCCTTTTTCTATTTTTTTCACTCTCTATAAATTCTCTCTAAATTATTTTTCCTCTCTAAAATTTCTTTCCTTATCTTTTTAATTTCTTTCTAATATTTTTTCTCTCACTTTAAATTTTTTTTCTATATAGTGTTCCTTTCCTATTAAAAGAAATTAGGGAGAAATTTTTTTAGAGGAAGTAAGAAAAATTAGAAAGAAAAAAAAAGAAAGATATTAGAGATCAATAAAAGATTTTAGAGATAGATATAATTAATATTTTGATAGAGATAACATCTAGAGAGGAAGAGAAAAAAATTACAAAAAAAAAAGAAAAAAATTAAGCATATAATTTCAAACAATATTCTTAATAAAATATACTAACATAATAATAAAATATCAATAAACATATATTAACATAAACTAGATTTGTCATATGATATTACTGAAAATTGATTACCTTGATTAATCAACTTTTAATAATTTGAAATAATAAAGTTAATTTAATTTGTGTTAATATATATTGATTGATGTTGACTATTATATTAGTTTATCTTTGATTAATGATATTGTCTAAAATTAAAGTATAAGTTTCAATTGATATTATGTTATATATATGACTTAGTAAATGAAAAGAGAAAAGGTTAGAATTGTGATTTATAAGAAAGAAATATATTTGAAGATTTTATTGGTTCAATTAAGGTTATGATTTCCTAATAAAATTTTTCATTATTTTAATTTGATCTCTTAATGCTAGGCTAGTATTTAATGGTAAAGAGATTATTTGGTTTAAATGATTTTTGGATGACCAATTAAAAAAATAAAAATGAAAGATTAAACTAAAAATTTGAAATATTTTAAGAACTCAAAATCTTATTCATGTTTAATTGATGTATAATTTTTTTAAAGATAAATATATTTTTAAGTTTTTGGCTTGATTAAAACATGAGACTTTTGATTGAAGGGAGAGATAGTACAATTATTTGAGCGCATAACTAAAAAATTGAAGTTACTTTATTCTCTATGTGTCAATTTAGAAATTCTTTCCAAATTCCTCACGTATGTTGCAGTGGGATAAATAATATCATGAGGCCATCAAGAATATAGAATCCTAGTCATGTCATCGAGAAAGCCTAATTCAGAAAATTTAGACATGCATGGATGCCGTCAAGTGCACAACCAAAAACATGATCCCACACAAGATTTGTCCCATTTTTAAGCTTATCAAGATTTAAAGTAACTTTATATAAGATTTCGGATTTAAAACTCATCGTTTTTTTTAATTGTCTTACATCTATAATTCCCAGCCAAAGTTTGAGACGTTACTTAACATTTATGGTTCTGTTTTTATACATGCTAAGCTTTTATGGTTCAATATCATGTATTGTATATTTTTGTATTATACAAGAGGCATAGAAACCTCTGTTTAATTCACGTGTTATAACATAAAGAGTAATAAAAGATCCTCTTCTTTTAATAAAATATCATGAATTAGACGAGGCTTGTAGCAGAATAATAATTCCAACTATCATATTTGATATGTACAATATTAAAATAAAATTTTAAGCTTAATGAAATGTAATTAAAAAATTATATTATATTATATTTAATTGTTAGCTGTAAACTTTATCATTACAATTTTAAGTACTCAAGATAAAACTAAAAATCAATATTGTTTATTATATTTGTTACTTCATATGACCTTGTCACACTCACGCACATATTCCAATCGGGATGGATGTAGACTATAAGCAGGAGGAGCAAAAAAACAAAAAAGAAAAGATCAACTTTAATAATTTGTAAGGATCTTATTCATTATTTGTACAAATCATTTTAAATTTAGATAAATTTTAAAATATAAATTAAAATAAAAATATATAACAAATATTATCAATGTAAAAAAATAAAATATAATAAAAGATGTTTCATATTAAAAATAAATATTTTATTTTATTATATAAAAATAACCTAAAAATATATTTTTAAAATTAAATAATCATTTATAAAAATAAATTATGTAAATCAAGTATTGATTTGATATACACTAGTGCAAAAATAGTTTTTTATAACAGGATTTTACATCGGTTATTCGTCAACCGATGTAGAAAAAAGACGGTGGCATTTTTGTAAATAAATTTGACACTTTCTACATCGGTTTCTTTATAACCGATGTAGAAAAACAGCCGGTGGCATTTTTGTAAAAAAATTTAAACTTTCTACATCGGTTGCTTAATAACCGATGTAGAAAATCACTTTCTACATCGGTTGCTTTATAACCGATGTAAAAAGTTACTTTCTACATCAGTTATCAATCAACCGATGTAGAAAGTAAGACTTTCTACATCGGTTGGGTAGTGTAACCGATGTAGAAAGTACTTTTTACGTCGGTTCTCTGAAACAACCGACGTAGAAAGTCTGTTATATAGCTGATACGACTGTTGTCGTCCTCATAACTGTAAACACTCGATTCCTGCCCTAACTCATTTCCTCTAAGCTGCCAAAGCTTCCGTCGTTCTCAAAGCTGCCGTCGTGCTCAAAGTCGCCGTCGTCGTCTTCGTCTACGCCGTTGTCGTCTTCGTCTGCGCCGTCGTCGTCGTCGTCTACACCGGTACGTCGTTACAACGTCGTTTAGGTCTCTGTTTCCTGTTTTTGTTTCTGCATTAGTTGTTAGTTGTTAGCCATAGCCTTTGCTTAGTCTAGCCTTTGTTTTGCCTGTTAATATATATGAGGTAGATAGTTATAGCCTTTGCTTGTTTAGGTCTCTGTTTTTGCCTGTTTCTGTTTTGTCTTAGTCTTAGTCTAGCCTTTGGTTTGCCTGTTAATATATATGAGGTAGATAGTTATAGCCTTTGCTTGTTTAGGTCTCTGTTTTGCCTGTTTCTGTTTTGTATTAGTCTTAGTCTAGCCTTTGGTTTGTCTGTTAATATATATGAGGTAGATAACTATAGCCTTTGCTTGTTTAGGTCTCTGTTTTGCTTGTTTCTGTTTTGTATTAGTCTTAGTCTAGCCTTTGCTTGTTTAGGTCTCTATTTTGCCTGTTTCTGTTTTGTCTTAGTCTTAGTCTAGTCTCTGTTTTGCCTGTTTCTGTTTCTGTTACTGCTTCTGTTAAGATTGCAATTTGCAATGTTAATATGAATTGTATTTATTGTTTCTATTCAATAATTTTTTCATATTTGTTTTCTCTACTTTTAACAGATACATGGTTGATCCTTCAGATGTTCCTCCTTCACAAAGTGGGTTTGAGAACCCTTCTTCTCAGCAAAAGAAGGGAAGACGAGCCACACTGTTAAGGAAGTTAACCCTTAGTCGAAGCGGTGAGCAAAAGATTCCCATACAGTTTAATCAGGCCACTGGGAATCCATTAGGGCCAAACAAGACAATGTTTAAGAGTTATGTGGCCCTCCTTGGACGAAGCAAGGCCAGTATTTTGAAGAAGGATTGGGATGATGTTGAGATGCGAGTCAAGGATCAAATTTGGGAGACTATCATGGTATTTAACTTTAAAGCTTTAAGTTTTTCCATAAATTTATCATTCACTAACCAATTACATCTTTGTTTATGTAGCTTACATATGATGTACCAAACACTAACTTCCTGAAGAGGAAGTGGCTTTCATTTGCTGGTGAGCGCTGGAGGGGCTTCAAGACACATCTCACCAGCAAATATATATATGGGTCACTCAAGGATGTGTCTCCTTGTGAGGAGTACCAGTTCCTTGATCAAGACACTTGGCAGAGATTTGTTGAGTCTCGAATGGATCCTGCATTCATTGTATGTATCTTTCTAATATTTTATTTTTTTAATTGACTAATATAAGCAATATTATGATTAAATGATTTATTTTCTTATAACAGGAGAAAAGAAAGAAGGCTCAACAAATTTCTACTAAGAACGTTTAGCCCCACAGATTATCTCGTGGGGGTTATGAGTTGCTTCAGGAGAGGCTGATGGACCAGAAGTCGAAAGAACGTCAGCAATCATCTGAAATAGACCCCTCTACACTTCTCTCTCCACCATCTCCACCTTCACGCCATGAGAAATGTAAGAGGGCACGCCAAAAGGCAACTGGAGAGTACACATCAGAACCTTCTCGCATTGTTGCTGAGAAGATTGTAAGTAATCACACAATTTTGTAAATTTTCATTTTATTTATCTTCAAACATTTACATTACTGATAACGGTCATTTTTTGTTTTGTAGGATTCTTTGGTTGAACAAAGCTCACAAGGAGTCTTTGTTCCAACTGGCCGGGAGGACATCTTAAGTACAGCTATTGGCCAACCGGAGCATCCAGGACGTGTTCGTGCAGTTGGCCGAGGTGTTGGCCTTAGACAGTACTTTGGATTGTCTTCTAGACAGACATCCAAATAAGGTTTGGTGTCTAGAGATGAGTTGGACGCCATGCGTGAAGACATGAGGCAAGAACTGCGGCAAGAACTTCGAGAAGAGCTCAGACAGGAGCTTAGGCAGGAGCTTAGGCAAGAGCTTAGGCATGAGCTTGCATCTTTGGGACTTTCCCAAACACAGACACAGGGTCACCATCCATCACCTTCTCCTAGGCGCGTGAGCACAAAGGGAAGTTGTGCTCCGACGGAGGACCAACTACAGGGAGAAGAGGATGTGAATGCAGGTACAGACGATTATGAGTTATATGTTGATGATCCATATCGTCTGGTAGCAATTGGGAAAGTCTACACCTTGGGTTCAACCATCCATCACCAGCAAATTGATGATGATCATGTTAGAGTGGTGGTTGAACGGGTTGAAGATGCAGATGCTCCTGTTCCTGTCCCTACTAAGGAGGTTCATGTCGTGGGGCAAGCCCCTAACCATTTCATTATATGGCTGAGGAGACTTGTGCAACGAGTTCAACCTCAGGTATTAGATAATTTTAGCATACGTTATTAATTTTTTAATATATATATTATGTGTGTGTATATATATATATATATATATATATATATATATATATATTTCTTACTATTTTGTGAATTTATCGTAGGTTTATAAGGAAGATCGTGGGAAGAAGATTGATTTAAATGCTACAGCAGATCTTCCTGAGCCTCCTGCAAAGAAATATGAGGTTGATTTGCTCACACGTCTATTTGGTATCGCCATGAACTTGGGCGACCAAACTTTGCAAATAACAATGGAAGCAGATATCATAGGGAAGCCCACACCTATCCCCTTCTATATTACTAAGAAGGATATATTGGAGTTGGTTGTGGGTAACGATCTCCTATGTGTAACAGTTCTACAATTATGGTTGATGTAAGTAAATTTCTAAACCTTACTTGAATTATTTCATTATCAAAAGCTAACATATGAAAATTATTCACAATATTAGGTACCTATATCGGATCTGCACTGAAAGAGGTAACTTACACCTCTATGGATTCCTGGACCCAGTTCATATGCAGAAAACTGGGAACAAGGTAGTTGAGATACAGGAATATCTTCAGAGGAGATTGCAGTTTGATAAAGACTGTTACCTAGCCCCCTATTTTCAATCGTAAGTCAATACTTAATTGCTTTATTTCATGAATTCAATTAAATTCCTAATTTTTGTTCATTGTCATCCATATTTTGTAGGGCCCATTGGCAATTAATCATTATTTGTCCTAAGCGGAATGTAGTTGTATTTCTATGCTCTGCTTGGCAAAAACCAAAGAAAGACATAAAGGACATTATAGATTTGTAAGTTTTTATGATTTTGGTATTTATATTCATATAACTTGTTATTGTCAAAGGTATTCATTTGCTTTTTATTTTACTGTAGAGCAATGAATGCTCGACTTCGGTTAAAAGGGACGCATCCATCACATATTAAAAAGCCTGTATGGATAATTCCAAAGGTAAGTACTTTATTAAAAGTTATTAAATTATTTTATATTCTTTTATCAACATCTCTAATTATATTTCATACTCTTTTTATTTTTTTGAAGTGTCCAAGACAACCTGGAGGAACCGAGTGTGGATATTATGTGATGAGACATATGTTTCTCATTGTCTCGGCTTCTATTGTTAACTCTTGGCACCAGGTAATTACAATTGTCTTTAATTAATTATTTAATTTTAATGCATAACATGACATGTTCACTAATTTTAATCAAAAACATCTTGTAGATATTTGACAATCCTCAACCTCTGTTAGATGAAGAAATTGATGATATCAGGAGACGTTGGGGGGAATTTCAGATTGAGGTTGCCAATTTGGGTTGAATTCATGGGATTTTTAGATTTTTAGTTTGTTTTTATTATATTTTATAATAAACATTGATGTATTTATTTTAATTATATAGATTCTGTAATTTCTGTATTGTCAGCCTGGTATTCTGTTTATATACACATGTATTGTGAATAAATAAAATGGCAATTTCCTTAAACGAAAAAAAGATTTAAAAAAAAAAATAAACTTTCTACCTCGGTTGTGACCTTAACCGATGTAAAAAGTTACTTTCTACATCGGTTGTGACCATAACCGATGTAAAAAGTCAGACTTTCTACATCGGTTGTAGGCACAACCGATGTAGAAATTACACTTTCTACATCGGTTAAAGTAACAACCGATGTAGAAAGTCTAAGTTTCTATATCGCCCGCTTCAATACCGCTCAAATAACCGATGTAAAAAATCCATAATAACCGATGTAAAAAACTTATTTTCCACTAGTGATAGTGTGTCAAAATTTAAATTTATAAACTATAATATCAAATATTTTGGTATTAACAATTGGAAAAATTAGGACTGGTCAAAATTAAATAATAGTATTTTAAAAAATAAAAATTTATAAAATATAAAAAACTTGATATAGGAAAAATTATGTAATGTGCTGATAAAAAGCATTGAATTGATGATTAAATTAACAAATTGTACACATTTTATATGAAAATTAAATCCATTCATATAAGTTAGAAAAAAAAAATACATATAAGTTTTAAACATAATTTTTGATGGGTGAACACCTTGCCCTCTTGCATTCGTCTCTGGTTGGAATGACCATTGCTGCTAAAAATCATTGTAGTTGTCACCAACCATGTTGCTCCCAGTTACCTTCAATTATTATCCCTTTTAACATCCTTCAACCATTGCCCCTGCTGGTGTCTTTCCACTATTGTTTCCGCTAGTATTCTCCTACTACAGTAATTTTAAAATAATAAAGCTATTTAGTATAATAAATAAATGGAAACAACTTCTCCTATACTGTAGCTATTATTAATTTTTTATGGTGAAGAGAGAAAAGAGGTGACAACTTTTTTTGTCAGGGATAGATAATAACAAAGAAACTTATTTATAAACTGAGCTTCTCAGAATCATTTTTAATCAAGTTAATTGGAGAAAATTAAAACATTTTCTTTCAAAAGAACGTTATTCATTTCTTTTGATATTTTATACCAATTCATATTTTTTTAGCTTTATATATTATATGTATATGTTCTATGTATGGTGTGTAATAGTTATTGTTAATGCCATTTGCTCATTAGTAATGTTGCTAGTATCCTCCATTAACGGATTAAGCTTTAAATTAGTTCTTGAAATTGAATATGTCATGCATTTTAATCTGTAAGATTTTAATTTTTTTAATCTTCAATTTTAAAAAACAATATTTATTTAATAATTTTAATCTAAAATAACAGTGAAAAAAAAAGAACCTTTTTATAAAATTAAAGTCTAATAAAGGTTTGACGGTGTTTGATTGTACTTTTATTTTTTAATTTTAGAAACTATCTTGTAAATTAATTTTAAACAATTTTTTAAAAAAGAAAGTGAAATAAAATAAATAGAATAATATATTAGTCATACAAATTTAAAAACTAATATAACTTTAAAAACTGTTTTAATTTTTAATTTTAAAAATTAAAAAACTAAAATGAGTTTTAAAAACTTTACATTAAATTTTAAATTTCTAAAATAAAAATCTATTTCAAAAATAAAAAAAACCTAATATTTTTTTAATTTTTATTAATGATATCCTTCAATCGATTATATATATATATATATAAATAAAGATTAAATATTTTAGAAACATTTTTATTTAATAATTAAATTTTATTAATTTAATTATTAAATTAATAAATTATTTTAAAAAAATTTAAAAAATTTAAATTTTTTTAATATTTTATTAAATAATTTAATTTAAAAAATATTATAAAATATATATAATATAATTTATTAATTTAATGATTAAATTGATAAAATTTAATTATTTATTAAAGTTAATAAATAGAATAATTTTAAGTAAAATTATTTCACGAATAACTTTGCTTAAAGTTACTTTATTTAATAACTTTCATAAACAATTAAATTTTATTAATTCAAATGTTAAATTAATAAATTATATTTTATACATTATTTTAAAAAAAAATTATAAAATTTTAAAAATTTTGATATTTTAAAAAATAAATTTAAATTAATAGATAATGTACCTTTTATAATATCTGTTAACTTAAACTTATTTAATATTAATTTTTTTAAATTTTAATTTTTTTTTAATTTTTTTTAAATAATTTATATAATATAATTTATTAATGTAATGATTGAATAAATAAAATTTAATTATTTATAAATGTTAGTAAATAGAATAATTTTAAACAAAATTACTTTTAAAATAATTTAATCCCTTCTTTTATATATATATAGGCATTTTCCACCCATTCATCTTTACTAAATGATTTTAAATATAATTTTTTCATTCAGATTTAATATTCTTATATTTTATTATATAAGCGTAAAAATAAAAGAAAAAAATTGTAAAAAAATTAGATATGATATATTGTATAATTATTTTAAATATAAATTATTTATTTATTTATATTTTTTATAATCTAAAAAATAAATTTAATATTTTATATTATGTAAATACTATTATTATATATGATAATAAATTTTTTCTAATTCTATATCTTTAATATTTATTTTGTCCCACCTATTAAAATTAAGATTTTTTTTTATAAATTTTAATTATGATAAAATTGGAATAGAAACAGAAATTCTGAACTACAATTCTATCTTTATTAACAAACCTTAGTCTTTTTAAAAAAAAATTAAACAAGTTAAACTTAAACTTAAAAAAAAATATTTAAATTATTTAAAAATCTATTTATTTTAATATATAATATTTATTTATATATTTTATTAAAAATTAAAATTTTTATTTTTTAATTTCAAATAAAATGAACTTTAATTGATTTTTTTCTGTCCTTAAAATTAAATTCTAGATAATTTATTTAAATAATATATATAAGTTTAAAATTTATTTAATAATTATTTTAGTCCGTAAACTTTAAATTTAAAAATATTTTTAATTAATCATTTTTATAAATTTTAATTCTAAAGTATTGTAGGCTTGTAAATGTAAACATTAACATTGACAATAAAAAAAATCTGTGGTAGCTATAAGATTCAAATTCAGATCTTAATTTTTTAAATAGATGAAATTTAAATATTTAAAATTTTAATTTTTGAAAAATTTTTAAATTTTAAATATTAAAATATTTTGTTTGAATTGTTTTAGGAAATTTTAAATTTTAAATTTTAAAAAAATATTTTAATAAACTAAAAATGATAAAATTTTAAAAAAATTTTAAAATAGATGAAATTTAAATTTTTTTAAAATCTTTTACTCATTCTTATTCATAATTATTTTTCATTTTTTTACTATTTTCTCTTTCATTGTTTTCTTACATATTTGTCTCTCATATATGTTATCTTTCTCTTTTATATTTCTTTCATTTTTTTAATATTAAATAACATAATTATTTCTGCCATCATTTAACTAAATAGATTTATTGGATTATTATACTATTAAATAATAAAAATATTTATATATCTAAATGTTTTGATAAACAAAATTAAGAAAAATCTATAAATATTTAAATATAAAATTTTGTATATATTAAAATTAAATTATTTAATATAAATAACAAATTTAAAATCCATCGTTAAACTAAAAAATTTTAAATGTAAAAAATTAAAATTATTTTATCCTAATAAAATATTGTTAAAATAAAAATATTAAAAACATTTAAATTTTTAAAAATATTAAAATATTTCATCTAAACATAAGATGAAAAAATTTAATTAAATAATTTCCACCATCATATAATATTAAAAAATTATATAAATATTTTATGAAAAAGAAAATTCTACATAAGGCAACTAATGACAACTATGTAATCGAAAAGATATATAAAATCTATATTGAGAAATAAGCGAATTATACCCCATGCTCGAACACTATAATTACTAAGCATGTTTTGAAGCAGTAACCAACACAAAAAAGACATGTTATACTTCACCTCCTTCCAAGTAAATTTTGAACTTTTCACTATCTGCAAAATCACCGGAGACAACTAACAAAAGACATCCTAAAAAGGGAATTTAATTGAAACCTACCTTAAAGAGATACTAAAGGCATAAATTTGTTGTAAAAGATATTTCTAAAGAAACAAAGTCTAAGATAAGAAATTTATTAGAAAAATTTTAAAAAAGAAAATGATGCAGGAAAAATAAGATGGTGGTACTTGTACATTCTGACGAAAGAGAAGTGTAGACAAATGCACACTCTTCCGCCTACAACGTCATCATCAGAGGCCTTCGCTTCTTCCAACTAAAACTAATGTCCCACAAACGAGAATGTTGTTGCGTGGAGTGCTATGATATCTGGGTATACCCAAGCCAATAGGTGCAGTGAGGCTCTTGCTTTGTTTAGTGAGATGCAAAGGCTACCATGATTACTGTGCTTTATTGTTGTGGAGTTCTTGGAGCTCTGGAAGTGGGTAAATTGGGTTCATTTCTATGTAAATGTGGGTCTATACAGAGTGCAGTTGAGGTTTTTGAAAATATGCCGATCAAAAATGTGTATTCTTGGTCGTGCTGGTTTGATTGAGGAAGCGCTTCAGTTCATTAAGAACATTCCTGTTGAGTCAAATGCAGTGGTTTGGAGAACACTGTTGGCTTCTTGTAGGGCGCATAAGAATGTTATAATTGGTGAAGAATCATCAAACACAGGAACCGTTTTTCTATTGATGTTTCAATTTAAAAATTATCAACCAATATAGACAAGTTCGTGTGACAGTGCAAACCAAAAGAAAAAAAAAAGAATTAAAAAATAGCACAAAATGTCCAAGACTATCAAAATACTAAAGTTCTGGCCATTGTTTAGCTTGGTCCCTTGTGGTGCTGATGTAAAAATGAAGGTATAAATCTGACCATTTTCCGAGTCGTCAAAAAGGATCACGTTGGACTAGATTCTATCTAACAAATATTTGCACCACTTTAACTTAAAGACTTGTTCAAGTGTTAATAACACTCAAGCAGCAAAGAAAATCATTGGCCTTGATTTAAACCTTTGCTCTGGGAATTTCGCTGAGGGCTTTACACCAAATAAACTTGTTGGTATTAGCTATCATAAAACTCACAAGAAGAGAGATTTTAATTTTAATAGCTCATAAAAAATCAGAACAAAATAAGATAATTTAAGCCACTTTTGCATCAATTATTTTTGCGAGTCTACCTTCAATTATCGCTAAGCAATCTGTCCTTTTCTGGATTGCCTGTATATATCTTTAGTTCTTACAGGAAGAAATTACTTTCGTTTAAATTCTTAATCTCAAATTTTAATATGATAGTATTAACAATAAATTCAAAATCATACTCTTGCATTCGGGACGATAATCAAAATTTGAATGACAAGTTTTTATATATCTTATGCAAGGTTTCCATTGCTAGGTCCAAACTTGAAGTTTTGATAGTTATAGCTCATGTGGAAAGATATATATTGTTTTGGCGACACTTGAGTCTTTATTCTGTTGTATTTGTAGGATCCATCACGATCTTGAACATGCATACGTAAAGTTTGAATAAACAATCAACCGTGGCATGCTACTTTACACACACAGTATAGATATATACTAACATAGATTTATTGATAAAAGATATATGATTTACAACATAACACGAGGAGCTAAGCAGGATTTTATTTAATACAAGCACGGTAGTGATTTTATGTTAGGTAGCCTGCATAGCAAAATAGTGACATGATAAGAAGAGGATGTGGAATTCAAGGCCACACGGTCCTCCTTTGAGGGTAGTACTGATCAACCTCAACATTCTCTTGGTACACCACATCAGTACCATAGCGCCTCTCAGGAACTTGCTCATACTCTACCACTTTAACTCTCTCATGAGTCTCTGGATGGTGGTGGTGATGATGGCGACGGTTAGTTCGCTCAATGTCATCTTCCTCATAAACAACCCTCTTGGTGTAGGCAAGATCAGCATTGGGGTATTGAAGACTAGACTCTGAAATGCGGTGGTAGTCGTTGAATGTCGACATTGCTCTTTGTGTTGGATACACTCACAAGTCACAAGTAATATGGCACAAGCACAAGATTAAAATTGGTAGGTTGGATGTATTTATAGGCATGTAGATACATGTGTTGTTCTTTATTCTCAACCTTCAAATTGATTGAAGTTGAATCTAATTCCCTAGCTTTTTGTATTGTCATCAAAATACTAGATTCGTCCTAAAATTTAGATTCATAGTTCTTTCAAGTTATATGGCCAATAATTGACGCATGAATATATACATATATAGCAGAGAAGCAATTGTTAAAGAACGGCTACTAAAAATGCTCATAATAATAATTGATATATAAATATCTTTTTAGATATAGATATATTTTAAAATTTTAATCTTAATTAAAACATGAGAACTTTTTATAGCCGCGGCTTTCCCTATTTAAGAATTTTTCTTGAATGGAAACTATAATTATTTGGGCGCATAACTAAAAAATTGAAATTACTTTATTCTCTAAATGTTAGTTAGCAAATTCTTTACAAATTCCTCACGCATATTGCCAGGAGGCCATCTAGAGCATACAATTCTAGCCACGAGCTAGTCACAGGAGAAAGCCTAATTGAAAAATATAGTCATGGTGTCAAAGAATACATAACTAAAAATATGATTTCGTTTTATATATATATATATATATATATATATATATATATATATATATATATAAAAGAAAAGAGTTCGTACAAGATTGATACCATTTTTAAGGATTTTATCAAGTTGAGTTCACACCTATAATTCCCAGACAAAGTTTGAAGACATTATTACTTTGCATTTATGGTTCAGTATTATGTTATATATTTTCAAGTGTTAAAATGAGATAGAGACTTTTTATCGAATTCATACAAGGTATGTAACCCATAACTTATGTTAGACCGTGTAACATGGCATATATATAAAATTAAGTTTGTTTCCTATCGTGGTACTTCAAGATTTTTCTCTCTTGTGAAACCTTCTGTTTAAATCTTGTAAACTATCCTGATAAACCAAAATGTTAAATTTTTATAATGAGGTCAGGAGACAAGCTTCAAATATAAGATATTAGAATTTCTTTTAAAAAACTCAAACAAATTAAAGATAAAAAAATAAAAAATATCAAACCAAATAAATATAAATTAATAATGATAGTAATGAAAGAGATACTTCTAGAAAAGAAAAGATATAAAAATATGAATTTAATATAAAAAGAAAGATTAAACCTTGTGTTTATAGTATAGTAAGTTCTTTTTCGTTCTTTTATGAAATTCCTTTGAAAAACTTGTGTCTTCTTAATTAAAATGAGATTATTGAAATTATCCTATAAGATGAATAATTTCATCCTTTGTGAACTAAGGAAATTTTGTTTACAAAATATTAAATAAAAATAAATGTAATTTTTAACTAATATAACATTTTTATTTTATCGGTCCAATTAAAATGAAATTGTTTTATCTGATAAAGTAGCTTAAATAATACTAATTACATATGCAAAAGTACTAGTAAGTAGTGTTGAAAAATTCAATTCGGATCCATCAGTTAAACCAATGACCTAATAAACCAGTCAAGTGACCATTCTGAACTACCTATATAATGGATCTTAGTACATGTATATATGCGTTTCAAAATAGTAGGCATCCGTAAAAATTGTAAAGCTACTCTTTTATTGCTTTCAATTGAACATGGATCGGCAAAGAAGGATGTGAATCAAAACATGCTACTAATAAAGCTATTATAAACTCATAATATTCAACATGTTTTTCAAAAGAAAAATGGACAACATAACTTTGTAAAGCTATATATACTAATATCTTTATTTATTTATTTCTAAAAAGTGAGTCATACATTTTTACCACCCCACCACCTATTAGATCCAAAAATCAGTGAACAGAAGACATAGAGGAAAGGGTGAAGTAGTTTGCTTCTATCTAAAGAAGATATTAAGGTGAAGCCATGAAACTAAGGTGATTTAATCAGACACAAAAGAGAGCAGGCATTGTGCCATTAATATTCCTTCTCTCCTTTCATCATCAGTGAAGCAAAAGAAACCGTGAGTGGACCAAGAAGAAAATGTGAGTAAAGGAAAAGGAAGAAAATATGAGGAAAAGAAAGAAAAATTTGAAAAAAGAAAATTTGCTAGCTTGATTGATTCTCTAACTTTTGATACTGTTAAATCAAAGCAAAGCAGTAGATTCGATATATATATATATATATATATATATATATATATATATATAGATTGAGATTGAGATAGAGAGTGAAGAAGCAATTCTTAAGAAACGGCTATTAAAAATGCTCAAAATAATAATTGATATATATATAAAGAATTTTTTAGAGACAGATATATTTTAAAGTATTTGAAATAATTAAAAAAATAATTTTATAGCAGGCTTTCCCTATGATTGAAGTTACTTTATTCTCTAAATGTCAGATTGCAAATTTCATTTCAAATTCCTTATGCATATTGTATGGAATAAATATCATGAGTGGTTCCAGAGTATAGAATTCTAGCCACATGCTAGTCACATGTGAGAGCCTAATTCAGAAAATGTAGTGATACGTGTCGCAAAGAGTACACAACCAAAAAAAATGATTCCACACAAGATTGATGCCATTTAGAAGGGGATTCTCTGCAGTTCAAGAGTCAACTTCACTGCCTACAGTCATTATCTAACAGCAGTTAATTTTTTTCAATAATTATAAAAATACAATTTGAAAGAGATGTATGGTGAGATTGAGAATGCACCATGTGCAGTTAGATGTTGAAGTCTAGAGAATCATCAAATTGAGTTCACATTTATAATTTCTAGACAAAGTTTCACTTAACATTTTTGGTTCAATGTTATATGCTTATGTATTTTATATTATACATAGAGACCTATATTTAATTCATGTATTATTCCTTAGGATTATACAAAGTGTGATATTTAATACATAGAGACCTAAAAATATTGGCAGTTTCAATTACTATCATCACCATATGTATTATTCACGTACTGTTTGGCATATGAAATTAGACTTAGAATATGAGACTTATGATAGGAATGATGTATTCTAATTACAATTATCTTGTTTGATTTACATTGAAATTAAATTTTGTTTAATTTTATGAAATTAAAAACAACTAAATTCTATTATATTTAATTCTTAGCTTTAAACACTATGAATTATAATTTAAATACTCAGGATAAAAGTCCAAATAAATATTTTATATTTAATTGTTTATTATATTTATTGCTTCGTATGGCCTTGCCATATATATTTGAATTTGGGACGGGTTTAGAAGATAAGTAAGAGAAGAGCGGAAAAATATATTATACATTATCAAGTTTCACGTACATTATACAAATACTTTTCAAACTGAGATAACATTTAAAATATAAAAACAAAAATATATAACAGAAAAATATTAAAATTGTAAAACAATTAAGAAAGGGTAAAATATAAAACTTCATTGTAAAAAATGAATATTTGGTTTTATTATTTAACAATAAAATAAAGAAATAAGTTATTTAAAAATGAATAGTTAATATAAAAACAATTTGTTTGAATCAACTGTTAATTAAATATAGTATGCCAAAATTTAAATGTAAGGGCTGCATATTTAAAAAAATAAAAAATAATAAAAGTAAGATGCTTGATACAGAAAAAAAATATGTGACACATAAAAAATTATAAAAAAGATATTTGATAAAATTAGCTGAAAGTTGAAAAATTATTTAAAAGATAAAAATTAAAAATTGATAAATTATTAATTAAATTAAAAATATTTGATAAAAATAATGATTGAATTAGGTGATAAATATAAAATAATAAATAAATATATAGTTAAATAATAGATTAAAATATGAAAAGTTTGATATTTTTTTGTTTAACAATAAATATATTAAAAGTTAATTAAATAAAAATATTTTTTAAATTTTTACATAAATTTAATTTTTTTTAAAATTAATTATTTTTATAATTTTATTTCTTATCAAATAGATTAATATTTTTTAATAAAAAATAATATAATAATTAAAATATATGAAAATAATAATAATTTATAATAATATAAAAATAAATAAATCAAAAATAGTAATATTATTATAAAAAAAATAATATTAAATTTATAAAAATAAACAGGTAAATAAAATATCAAATTATAAAAATATGCTAAAAAAAATATTTCAAATAAAAGATAAAACATATACAAATTATTTAAAATAAATTTTTCAAAATCCTAATAATCATCTTAAAAAATAGTAGTTATTTTTAAAAAAATTAAAATATACTAACAAATTTTTTATCTGATAATTTGAGCTTCCAATTAATAGAAATAATTTTCCAAGTATAATATATAAAAAAATCTTATATAATCTGCAAAGGTCTTTTCTTCCTTAGGATTATATAAAGTGTGATATTGATAGATGAGTGCTACCTGAAAGTGAAAATCTTTCAGCTGGGTGTGGAGGCGTTTTTTGAAATCATTTGAGCCATTGGATGTTTGGTTATACTAAAAATCTGAGGTTTTGCAATGTCCTTATGGCAGAACTTTGGAATGTTTTTACCGCAATGACCAGGAATATTCATAGGATTTGGATGGAATCTGATTCAGTTTTAGCGGTCCACTCTGTCAACAATGCGTTAGAGTTATGAATCACATACATCACATGCTTATAGAGAGGGAAATTGGGTTGCTGATTTGACTTCTTGTTTTGTCCCATTCCAGGGAAAGGGGTCTTCATGTGTTAGACAATCCTCTTTACGTCTTCTTCTCATTTATTGTTAGGAGATATTTCCGCTGTTACTGTGCATCGTTCCATTTGTTTGTAGTTTTTGCGCTCTGTTCCCCTCCTTTGAATTATATATATATATATATATATATATATATATATATATATATATATATATATATATATATATATATATATATATATATATATCTTTACTCTCAAGAGTTAAGATTAAAATTTAATATAAAAAATGTTAATTAATATAGTGAGGTTTAGGTCATGCATAACTTAGCCCTAAACTATAAAAATATGCATTTTTTACCCCTTAAAGTTCTATGTTAATTTTCCACTAAAATTTAATAAATTTAACCATACAATTAATACATGATCAATTTATTTTCTAAATCACCCTAAAAAAATTGAAATTAATACCCCTAAAATTTCTATCATATATAACTTAATTCCAAATCTATAAAAAAAGTGTATTTTATTCTTCTAATGTTTTAAAAGTATACAATATGTAGCTATCACAAGAACAACAGGATAGTAGTCCCGGCTTTCAGTCGCTCAAAAGAATATATTGGGTGAAAAGGGAGAGGGGGGAGGAATTAAGGCTAAGTATGAGTGTTTTATAACTAATGTTGATCAAACTAACGTATATAACAACAATCTACCTGGAAATTAAAGTAAGGTCAGCAACATGGTAAGCTAATAAAGCAATAATTATATATATATATATATATATATATATATATATAAAAGATAAGTAAAAATATTTTTATATAAAAATAATAATAACAAATTATAAATGATTAAGATTAAAGAATAATTAAAGTTATATAATTATTAAATACATCACATAATTTTTATGTTATAATCCTATATAACAAGATTTAATAATTAAAATTTATTATTATAGATTTATTTATTGTGATATTTTTATCATCCGTCATTTTAGTTATTGTTATTTATAATTTTCTAATTATCATTATTATTTTTTATTATCTCAATTTATATTATTATCATTGTAGTTAGTACAATTATTATGATCATCTATATTGTCTTTTTAATATAATACATTACCATCTTTTTAACCTTTACTGTTATTATTATCACTATCATTAATATTATTTTTATTATTATTATTACTATAATCATATTTATTAACATCGTAATTATTATTAATCATTATTATTCTTATCATTATAATATATCCTTTATTATTAATATCATAATCATTACTACTATTAATTATTATTATCATCTTTTGTTATTATAATTATCATTATTGTTAAAATCTTTATTTAATTATCATCATCACCAAACAAAACTAAGAATATAATACATAATTTATATATTTTAAATTTTAAACTTATATTTAATTATGATATAAAATATTTTTAAATTATCATTCAATTATAAATTATTAACAAGTATAATAATTATTTTAAACATCATACTTATCATAATTTTCAATTAATTTGTATCTTAAAGATCTTTATATTAACAATATATTAAAATTAGACTCTTAAATTATGCTATTAAAATTTAAAAACTAAAAACAATAATAAATTAAAATCTTAAAATTGAAGATTAGTTTTATTTTTTAAAAATTTCAAAACTAAATTCCACCCTAAACAAATCCTAACATGTTAACTTTCACATTTTGACAATCAGCTTGTCAAGTTATAATAAATTTTCATTTTTTTAACTAAATTTTTAATAAATTTAATTAAAATATATTAAATTATTAATAATATAAAAACTTTTTACACTGATATACAATCGTGACTTATTATATTATTAAAAATTATTAACTTATATAATAATTATTTTAAAAGTTATAATTATCATACTTTTTATTAATTCACAATATAAAAGCAAAAAATTAAACTGATTTTCAATCATCAACCAAATTTTCGATTAATTATGCCAAACAAAATCATTGGAAAAGTTATATTTTAATGATAATAATAATAACAGATCCTATCCACGCATTTGTGGATCCAGATTTTTTTTGCAGTAAAAAAATCTAAATGATCGTTAATAATAAAGGTTGTGATTTGTTAAATTGAACACGTAGAGAATTTAGACTCCTTGAGACCCATTTTCCTGCTTTTGTCATCAAACTAATTGTCTTTGTCTAATACTTACACTACAAATTATTGTGATTCTGGACTTTGGATCACTGTCACAGTCGTCGCTGTTGAGATTGGCGTGCTTCGATTGTTGTCAGCATTCAAACTAGTGTCCTCCATCAACATCCTTTGACCACCTTCCATTCTTCATTGCTACCAATATCCTTTAATCACAATCATTGTCAGCACTCACAACTAGCCCTAATTAACATTCTCACTTCCATCTTTTTAATTTATTACCATTTCTATCCATGTCCTCTAATACAATCCATATTAAACTCTAAATTTAATTCTATATATTTATTGTTTGATTCTTTACTTATTTATTTCAAATATAAAAGATAACATTCTTTATTAACTCCAATTATAAGCGAATTCCGCCTTCATTGTCCAAACAAAAAGAATTTGATCAAATAATTGTCATCCTGTAATATTTGTCAACTATATCTTCTTTACAAGAAAAATTATTTCAAATGAGATCCAATGGCACTTACAAGAGGGATCATGTTCCTGCAATGAGGCATCTTTATCGAACAAGAAGAATATTGGTGCGTGCCCATTTTATCTGTGAAGACCAAGGCATCGTGACGTATAGTTTCAGTTTGTTAGTTGATCAGCAAAATAATAGATATTAAATTAATGAATGGTTTTTCGAGTGATTTGGTAAATTATGGCTCAGAACTGTGACTCATGAATCCAAGTGGGAAAAACACGTTTGATCTTCTGGCTTCGTTTTAACTTCATATACAAGAACAATCATCAAACACAGGAACCATTTCATCATTGATTTTTCACGTTCTCTACTTTAAATATTGCACAAGTTCGTGTGACAACATAAACCCACCAAAATAATAGTACAAATTATCCATGACTAAAAAAAAGACTAAAACTTTGTTTATTTTGTCTGGCCAATGTCTTACCTTGGCTCCTTGTAATGCCTGTAACTGAGAAATTGCCTGCAATTCGAATATGAAAATAAATGGTTGCTAATCTTATGTGTCCACTATGTATCCTAATGAAACTTGTCTGATGGAACAAGGCAAGTTACGACCAGTGAAATGAATGAGGGAAGCTTTGGGTTGGCATGAACCAAATTCAAGATACAATCTGACGTTTAAGAAACTGGTGCAAATCCTAACAATGCTGGATGATTAGTCAGCTAGAGCAGACTGATATCCTATGCATACATCTACGTCAGATGAAAAACACATGCTAGGTGGAATTGCATAAAAAAGAACTAGATTTTACTGGAATTGCAAAGGTATTAATCTGAACATTTACCGAGTTGTCAAAAGGATCACTTTGGACTAAAATTCTATCTGACATTTTTTTATGCCATTTTCAACTTAAAGACTTGATTTCAGGTGTTAATAACACTGACTGAAGCAGCAAAGAAAACCATTAGGCTTAATTTCATCCTTTGTTCTGGGTGTGTCGCCTGTGTCATCTCGTTTTGCCATTAAGGAGCTTGTACCGGGGGATTCTGGAGGCAAGACAGTGTTCTCAGAAGTGAATATTCTTGAAGGAACCATGGGTTCAGGCGGTGAAACAGTGTAAAGATAATGTAGGAGCATTTGGATTATCTGGGTGAAGTTGGGTCGAGCATTAGGGTCCTCTTGCCAGCATGAAGTAAGAATTACAGCCAATTCCTCAGGAAGATTCTCTGCACTTGGCCTTACATTCTGAAAGCAAAAGAAGCACTTCAGTAATCAGCTCTGTTAAACAGGATAAGATGGATTGACTTTAGAAACAATATCAGAGGACAAGATGCAATAGGCATGATCTTTTAACCTTAAAGGCTGCAGCATATGCTGCCTGAAGATTTGACATGCCTTCAAATGGAACCTTATTGTGCAACAGCTCCCACAACACGATGGCGAAACTATAAGCATCGACTTTATGGTTGTAATGCTTCTTCTCCCCTTGCCTCAGTGTGACAGTACTATACAACTGCAATTTTTTCACTGTAATTAATCCAGGGATGCTCACAAATATGAAGAGAAGACAGAGAAATCATATCTATTCATCAATTTACCTCTGGAGCCATCCAACGGTAAGTTCCAGTTTCAGCAGTCATCATCTCAGTTAATGACTCTTCCCTAGCTAACCCAAAATCTGCTAGCTTAACTGTTTTCTGATCTTCAGTCAATAGCAAGTTATCTGTATAAAGAAAAGAAGAATCTTCATATTCATTATATAGATGTTTTACATTTGGGCAAGTTGTACAGTTGAGAAAAGGAAGCTTCAGTACTGAACACCTAAGAGCAGAAAATGAATAAAAATATTTATTTTGTATTGCCACGGAAAATTATGTTTTCACAAAACTATATGAACAGGCTATCATACATAACTTTTTTTCAAGGTCACTAATGCATATAAAAAGAGTACCCCAGTCCAACTCCCTTTAATGGACATTAGGTATATTATAATCAAACAACGAGCTAGTCATGTTACATTGACAGTCATCATCATGAGCCTCAAATCTAATTGCATATGTAGATAACAATGATCAATTCAGTGCTGGTAAAGCAGAAGCATACACAAAGAAAAAAGTATGAATCACCAAAATTGTTGTGTTTATTTCAACTGTTCTGTACAATGAACAAATAACCTAAGAGAATAACCATTTCTGTCTATTCCTTGAAGCTCTAAATTCTATCTCTCATAGTGAACACACTTAGCAACCTTCAAAAACAGACTGTAAGAAATATTCCAAATCAGTTATCTGACCAAGTTATTTTTTCTTTCATAAAATGATAGGCAAGTAAGCATTCGTGACAAGTGGCAACCATGTTTGAGAAGATAATAACTTGAAACCACAATATTAAATTTGCACTTACATTCCACTTCAAGAGGTTAGGTGATATGTAAATATAGCTACATTTAAAAGACAAAAAGAAAAATAAAGATAGATTAAGAAAACCATTTGTGATGGGCCAATTGGATAATAAAATGAACACATTTTGGTATGGAATTTATATTGAAGAGAAGTCATAGAGCAGATATTAGAAAGATTGAAATCTTGTCAAGAACACTTTCTATAACCCTAATGATTTTTCACAGTAATGCAACAGTAATATAAACTAGAAAATATATAAGCCTACATTTACTGGACCCAACTTTAGATTCTTTGATGGGGAAAGAAAGCAAACCAAACTATTACCAGGTTTAAGATCACGATGGATGATCCCATGAGAATGCAGGCACTCCATGGCACGTGCAATATCAAGCGCAAAACCAATGGCAAAATGTGTATCCAAGCAATTGGGGCGCATGTTAAGCAAATATTTCCGCAATGTTCCTCCTAATAACAGCTCAGTGACTATCACCATTACTGGCTCCTTACAGGCACCAATAAACTGTTGAGAAAGAGAGTGGCAGTATTCACTGTCAGCTGTTGGAAACTTGGCATAGAACAACTACTAGTAATAATTAATAAGTAGTCCTACTTATAATATATATCTATTTTTGCTTCAAGACACACAGCAGACAAAATGGACAAGAATAAGGGAGAGCTTAACCCAAATTCCCACCTTCACCAAGTTCTTATGCTGCACTCTAGACAACATTGCCACCTCCCTTGCAAAACGGCCTTCTCTCTTGGCTATATCTTCTGCAGTTTCTCCTTTATGTACAATTTTAATAGCAACAGTTTGGTTTTTATATCTGAAACAAACCCAGGAAAAGAATTAAGCACAGGATTGACATAACTACAAACTTCATAAAAATAAAATAAAAAATAATTACTCAGATCAGAGAAGCATAATTCAAGTCCATCAGTGATTATTACATCAAACGAACCAAACTTAAATCTAACTAAGAAACATGTATCCTAATCACCAAATTAAGCTATAAAGCATGACGCTTTGCAAATCACACACACGACAACAACAACGAACACGCTAATTTCATAAAAGAATGAATAATCAGAAATACAGGAGGAAATCAAATATGAAATTGCCCATTAAGTAAAAATAGAAAATTTAACCTTGTGGAGACGAAATAGGAAACGGGGTTTGAAGATATGAACTTACTTTCCCTCATAGACTTTGGCATGAGCTCCCTCTCCAATCTGTGGCCCAACAAAGAGATGATTAGGATCAACCATCCATTTGGGGTCCAATCTGAACTCATCAACTGGGTAGAACCTACCTCCAGATTCCATTTTCTTTTTTCTTTTTTGGGGAAAATAAAAATGCTCAAAATCCTACATGAGCCAGTGAAGTGTCTCCACCTGGGCAGAGTTATTTTTCTTTCAAAGTGAAATCAGAGAGGAGAAGGGAACCCTAGTAGAAGAAGGCACAGGAAATGGATATGGTGCTGACATGAAACAGAGAACTAAACTAGACATGCTCTGCCCTGTGTTCTGAGGCTCAGAACCACATCTCAAAAAGCCAGGCCCGGAGATCAAAATCTCAGCAGCTTGATGTTTTACATTTCCTTGTGAGGCAAAAGCATGGAACCCACATGCTTAAGAGAGAGAGAGATAGAGATAGAGAGAGAGAGAGAGAGTGACCCCAAAAGAAAGCAAAGCCCAAAGCCCAAAAAGATATTTTGAAAATTCATAGGGAAAAGAGAAGAATCCCCGGAAAGGGGAACATGGAAAAGAACCAATCACCAAGCCCTCGAGTAAAAACTAAACTAAAAACCAATCTCTCTCTCTCTCTCTCTCTCTCTACCTATGAAAATTGAAGTAGTAGCAGTACTTAAATGAAAGAGCTAGGAATTAAATGCTAATATTAGTAATGATTTTGTTTATTTTTAAAGTGGTTGATAATAAAGGTTTAATGAATGGGTTCTGGTTTATTTAATAAATCAGTGTGGGCTCAGAATGTTACCCTCGATCTGCAGACAGAATCATGATCCACGAAAAGGATTGATACTATGCATTATGCATTAATTGAAAATTAAAGTATAGCAAGGAAGTCAGAAGAAGCTTTCTTTTCTTTTCTTTTCTTTTTCATTTGATGAGAAAAAAAGAAAGAAAGAAATGGACGAAAAGGAGAGTGATGTAATAAAGAGTGTGGGAACCATTAACCAATCAAGTGCACATGGAGACTGACCCGCTACATAACCATAACCCACACGCCCAAAGGTTAAAATGAAATCCATTTTCCTGAATTACATTTTTTCAATCATCGTCATTCTAATGAGAAAACATAGATTAAAATAAGTTCATTAGGGTCCCCACTTAATATGGAATTTTTATTATTTATTTTTCTTCGTACGGCGTTGTCAGATTAAAATTTTACGCTATAGGATCCATTTCACAGGGTTACCTTCCATTTCCAATGGGGTGCTATTATTGTAGTTTCGCAATCATGCTATAATAGAGGCACATTGCCAATTTTAACCCTCCCATTTTATTATGTTTAGGAAAAGGTTAGTAACTTATTTTACTATGCTGCCAAAATGGAGCACATAGGTCTCATGGGTTGGGATGGGGGAGAGAATTAGGTTTTGTTTTGTGGTGAATCAAATAGATCATAAAATTGTAAAAATAAGATGAAAAAAATATGTAATTTAGATTGATAGAAATAAAAATGAAAGAAGCAAGAGTTCTTTTATTTGTTTGGGTTAGTAAATAAATAATGTAAAAAATTATTTATAATAATTATAAAAAAATAGTTCAATGAAATAACAATTATATAAATTTTTAATTTTTATTGTAATATTTTTAATTATAAAATTTATTTTTATTTTTTATATTTTGTGTTATATTAAATCTTATTCAAAGAAGTCTATGTTCCTTCCTTCTTCTTTTTTACATTTTAATTATATATTTGAATGAATAGATTTTAGAAGGAAAAAATTTAGAATATGAAAAAATATATAAAATTAAAATTTCATCCTTATTTAAATTGAAACAAATAGTGGATGATTAATTATTTTTTTTGGTGAAACTAGCTTAATGAATTTATCTAAAATTAGAAATTGATTCAAATTAAACCACGTACATTTCAGGCTAAAAAAAATTATCATGTATATCATATTTGCAGTATTTCAAACACATTCACCCACAGGCATGTAGAAAGAAGGTTTCAACTTACATTATTATAAATTACACAAACTTTCAGATTACTTAATAACATTTTATGGTTATAATTTTTAATAAATAATTGTTATAATTTTAATCTTTAAATTAATAAAAGTTATATTTTATATTAAATTGATGGAATAACAGGTGGTGTAATTTATATAAATTGATCCTTCTATACATATATATTACATACAATAAGAATATCTTTTAATTAATAATTGTAAGTGAATCTTTTTGATATATATGAAAAGATTATCTTACAACATCTCTTAATAACTTCAAACTATCTTATGCTCAATTAACATACTTTAAATTAGTACTGTAAAATATAAATTTTAATTACATTCTTATTTAAGCTTAACTTTTGAAAAGTATGACCTAAAATATCCAACATAATACCTGTTTTATTTTTCTCTTATTATTTTTCAAAAACAACTGCAAGACTAACATTCTAACTCGAATGTAAGGGCTATATAATTTATCCAGATTCATAGTATATTTATACTAAAGCCAATTTATTGGTTAAAAAGATCTATAATTTAAATCAAATGATTTTTTTAAAAAAATAAATATACATCATAATTTTAATTTGTAACTTTATAATCTAAATTATATTGTTATAGTTCATTTGGTATATCTTTAAAGAGATCAACATCACGTTGTCTTTCATCATCATAAAGAGATTTTTAAAAAAAATAAAAAATAAAAATAGAGGGATAGACTCCACGATCAAAATCTAGCACAAGCAAAAGAATCATTAAAACCAAAAGAAAACAAAGTTAACACATATTCTCGCCGGGCACGTATAATCAATCAATGTATGAGCATCACCATAGGTACAGTCGTACGGATATTTGCTAGATGTAATTCAAGTAATTCTTCCAAAGAATCTTCAATTTTATAAAATATTGAGTGATGATCATAGAACCTTGAATAAGTTCAATGAATTCCTTTTGGTAACTAATAGGTTGGGAGTCATTATGTTGTTTGGAATAATCTTCAAAATTAATCTAAATAGCAACAACTGAATTATAATACTAATTATAAGTTCTCCACGAACAAAGTTAAGATTGCTTCATGAATGGTAGTTATCATCCATGAGGGTTTAAGAGACAATAAACATGTTTGAACTATCAAAATAATGGATAAATTAAGGGTTAAAAAATCATCAAGATTTGTCCTAAGAAAGAAAGAAAAAACATGTACAAGAAAGACTAGTCTCTTGATATCATATTAAAACTAAAATTACAGAAAAAAAAATGATGAAAGTGCATTAATAATCTGTAAAGGAAAGAACGATACTTGAACACAAGAGGTACAAATTAAAACTACCTAAAAGAAACTGATAGTATAAAAAAAGAAGTAGCTAACTTGACAATCTACGAATACAATTTTTTAGATAAAAACGAGTTTTGTTTTAATCAAGTTTCGCATCATGTTTGTAAAGTATAATACTTAACACTAAACATCACCTCCTAAATTATCAGACTGAAGAAGTATTGGGCATTATTTGCAGTGCGGTTTGAATTCATTAGCATATTATGGCTATTGCTTGCATGAGATAAGTATAATCGAATGCCTATGCTTGATGACTTGAGATAGTTTTTTTTTTTATTTGTTTGAATGAGTGAAATAAAATAAGTAAAAATAATAATTTATAATTATTTAAAAAATTAATACTTTTTAAAAATTTTCATAATAAAAAATTATTTATTTATATTATATTAAATATTTTTTTTGAAAAACGATGGATTCTTTTTCTTAATTATTTTTTGGATGGATAAATTTTAGAAGAAGAGATTTTGAAAAATGAAAAAAAATAATCCAAAAATAAAATGAATTGCCTTTATGGCAAACATTAATTGCCTCATTAATCAGTTGTATGCGTTGACCCCCAAATCACGCATCAACTGATGTATTTCTCCGTCTTATTTTAATTAAAATATCTATATATAAAGTAGTAGAATATATTAACTAACCAGCAAATTAATTTAAAATATTGTTTAGTATTAATATACACAATAAGATCCTTCCTTCACTGATAGGTTGAGGGTCATTATGTTGCTTGAAACAATCTTTAAAATCATTTAAAATTGTAACAATTAAATTATAGTACTGACTAAAAGTTAGAAAGAGTTTAGATCTGTTGTTAGTATTGTATAGTTATCACCTGAGAAAGGTTGAGACACAAGAAACATGTTTGAACTATTAGAAAGATAGAAAAAGTAAAAATTTAAAGAATTATCAATATTTATAGTAGAAAAAAAATGTAGAAAAAAGATTATTCTTTTAATTCCATACTAGAATTAAGGTTACAGAAGAAGAAAAAAAAATGATAAAATTATATTATTATTTTGTAAAAAAAAAACCAAAAAATATATACAAGATGTACAAATTTAAAGTAACTAAAAGAAAAACTGATAGTATAAAAAAACGAGTATTGTTTTAATCAAGTTTCATATCATGTTTGTAAAGTATAATAATAATAATAAACATTGAACATCAACTCCTAAATTCTCAGACTGAAAAATTAATGGCATTATTTGTATTGAGGTTGGAACTCCGTTAGCATATTATGGCTATATCTCGCATGAGATAGGTATAATCAAATGCCTGTGCTTGATGAGATAAGAAAACAATAGCAGGTCTTATAATTTGTTCAAAAAAGAAAAAAGTGAAATACGTTTGCACATTGCCATAGCTCACATTGGCAAAGATGAAGTTGGTAATTTGATACAGACCAAAGAAGTACATAATGTTTTCTACGGACATTTCGGCCTTAGATTTGGATATTCTTCCAAGTACTTGTGAGGTAATGGTCCTACTCCTACGTATAATACACGAAACTCGTAAATCTATTTGGGACGAACTTGCGTGCTGTTCCAAATGTGACACTAACTAAAAAAACTCGTTTTGATTTAAAATTTAGTAAAATTAGTTTTTTAAAATTGATTTTAAACTATTGAATATAATTGATATATGTATGTAAATTAATTTAAATCCTGTATATTTATTACAACATATTTTTTATTGAAAAATGTGAAAATCAATTATCCTTATATATGAACTGACTTGTAATAATTGATTTATATTTTTGGTCATGGTAATAATTGATATTCGTTGTCAACAAAAACATTAGTTGGGTCTGGAGTAAAATATGGGTGGGGTCGGTTTTTTTTATTTATTGTAGCCTGAATTGAAAAGAAACAAACTAAGTAGGTAAATAATAAATATTAATGGACCTTTTAACTAATTTTTATTACAGATAAAAAAACAATATAAACGGGCCTTTTAACTAATCTTTGTTTATGTTGATATTGATGTCCATAATGGGAGGCCCTTTAGATCCAATGGCTTGATGGGGAATATTCAAGTTCAGCCCAACGAGTCACCGAAAGAGAGTAAGAATATCATTGAAGAGAAATGATTCAATGACATAGAAAGTGATTTACAATGTAAATTATTGGATCTTATTTTTATTTTAAAAAGATAAGATCTAACTATTTACGTTCAGACAATCGAGTGTAATCGGCGAATGTAAGTCACTTTTTGATTCCATCATTTTGCATCAGTGAAACGTTTTGCACTCAAAAAATGTGTAAAGGAAAAAATAAATGCTTGAAAGGATGCACCATCAAAGTTTTACCCGGACATGTTTTTGCCAAATTTTTTAGCCACCCAAGAATGAAATGTATTGACTAATCAAATTGAGGTGCAATGTCAATCTCCTAATCCACTCTATATATGCAAAACAAACCTACAAAAAGTTTATAAATATCAAAACAGCCAGCTAAGTAAATAGGTACATAATCGGGCTATGGATTCCATTGACATCCAAAATGGACCTATTCTTGAATTGAAGTGTTGCATGCTTAAAAATAGCACTTGTTACATAAAGATGTGATGTTGAATCCATCCCAGCCTGCTGCATCATAAAAGTAAACAAGAGTAAATATGTAAGGTCAAAAAGGGATAACGGTGAGGCTACAAACAACAGCAGTTTATTCGCTCATGTACAATCACTCCTATTACTCATTTGGTTAAAACAGAAGCTGCAGAGGTCATAAATTTCTTTCTTTCAGAAAGAGAAGCAATTAAATTAATTAACACACCCCTCAGAGCTATTTCACAATACCAAAACAAAATAAGGTGCTTTGCACTTTGGATTTAAAACAAGGTCCAGTTGGTTGGATAAAGAGAAAAATATCACAACCGTCGTAAAGAAAACCTATTGTTGTAAAAATTGTATATTTTAAAATAGTTTTAAATATTTAAATTAATTTAAATAATTATCATTAATAATTTCAAGATATTTAGATTATTTTAAATTTAAATTATGAATTAATTATTTTAATTATTCATTAATGATCATTATATTTTAAAAGTTGATTGATAAAAAATTATTACGAGATTATTTTTTGCTGTTTTGAAATTATTTTTTGATTGAAATTCCATTTTCAGTCATATTAACTGTCCTAAAAATTTTCTATATATAACACTATCTTATATGATGGGTTAAGATGTGAAATTTATCTATTCTTAAACATTTCAGAATCAATACTTGACGGCAATATAATCACATGCTTAGCCTACGAGACATCTTCAAATTTTTTCAACACCGTTTGGATAAAATATTTTAAAGTAGAAAAGTAACTATTTTAAAAGAATTTAAAATTTTAAGAATTAAAATATTTTATTTAAATATTATTTTTAAAAAAATTAAATTTTATAAATTTTAAGTGAGAATTTTAACAAATTAAAATAAAAGAATTTAATTATTTTTTAAAATAGGTAGAATTTAAAATTTTTTAATTCATTTTTATTAACAATAGTTTTTTTCATTATTTTCTTTTGTTGTTTAGCATTTTTTTTCTATTTTTTTTAATTATGTATATTTGTTAGATTACTATTCTGTTTAAATAAGTTGTATAATAAAAAAATTTATATATTTAAATTTTTTAATAAACAAATAAAAATAGAAACAAAATTAAAGAAAAGTTATAAATATTTAAATGTGAAAAATTTATACAGTGAAAATTAAATTATTTAATCTAAATAAAAAATTTAAAACTTACCATCTAAATAAATAATTTTAAATTAAAACATTTAAATTTTTTTATCTAAACAAAATATTTTTAAAATAAAAATATTTAAATTAAAAATATTTAAATTTTAAATTTTAAAATTTTTTTAAAATATTAAAATATTTCATCCAAATATAAAATTAGACCATCTCTAACGAAAATTGTTTAAGGGTTCTTAAATTTTAAACATTGATGTTTATTTATTTTTAACCTTTAGAGTTTTTCTAAGGTGGATAACCTCTTAAGAGAAAGTTGCTTAAATAAACAATTGAAAGTTTCTTAATAAGCAATTTTAGCTTATGAAAAAAGCAGGTCCATTTATAAGTTTTAAATAGTAATAAGATAAATTTTAAAATTATAAACATTAAATATAAAATAGTATATGAGGTTTATTTAAAAGTTTTTATAGAATTACTTTATTGAAAAAAAAAGTTGTTTAAATTGTAAAAAATAAAAGAGTGTGTAGATGTGGAATCTACAAAAATAATATTAAAACAAATTTAAAGAACTCTTACCTAAATTCCGGATTGGAGATGTTGTTATGGAACATACCACTGCGGCCGTGTTGTTATTGTGGCACTTCAAATGGATGAAGACTATTATCCATAGAGGGTGCTGTCAAATCAGTAATATTGCATGTCCCAGACAATGGACACTCAGCAATAAAACTATTACCAGTAGAGTGTAGACGTGTTTCCCTTGTGTAGTATTCACATTAGCGAATTGAGATTGAGATCGCATGATAGGATAGTATTAGTGATATCAACAGTGGCAACTTCTGCTACTATTCCTTCATTAGTCACAGGTTCCTTATGACCATCATTTTTTACCTTGCACACAAATCCGAGTTTAGAATATATTCATTGTCACGTTTTGGATGGAGTCACGCAATTTTTAAATTATATTTTTAATCTCTTCAATTTTGAGATTTGATATTTTTGTCTTCCAATTTTATTTTTTTTTCAATTTTAATTCTTCTAATTTAGAATTTATGATTTTCTCTTCTGTTAATTTTTATCCAATAATTAATAAATTTTATTTATTTATTTATTTATCCAATTTCACTAATTAACTATTTACTTAACTTAATTTCAAACTAAAAATTGATTAATTTAGCTTATTTTTATCTAATTTTATTAATTTATTGATATTTAGTGAAAATAGAGGAATGGACTAAAATTACAAAAATATTAAAATTTGAAGAATAAAATCACCAAAACTAGACTAGAGGAAGGAAAATGATCAAAATTAAAAAAATTACTGGAGAGTAAAAATATAATTCAGTTCGTTTATATTTACAATTCTTTTTTTTTCTATTTCTCCGTATTCCATTATTCATTTTATTTTATATTTTTTTTAATTATTAGAAAGAGTTATAAAGAAACATAAGGGGAGTATAATGTTTCCTTTGAAAATTGGCAAGGGTAGCAACCTTCAGTCGGCTTAGCATCTGTTTAGGAATATATTTTTGAGTAAATTGTCATTTTAGTTTCTGAGATTGTTATTAAATTTTATATTAGTCCCTGACTTAAAGAAATTAACCTGTTTGTCCCTCACTTTTCAAATCGTGATTCACGTTAATTCCTGGATCAATTTCCGTTAACGGCTTGCTGACGTATAACGTTAAATGATGTTAAATGCCAGCGTAGATTAATGAATGCTTCTAAACGTTATTGTATCAAATAGTATGAGATTTGTGATTTTAGAATGCATCCCTATTTGGAACCCTAATTTTTGCAATTGATTTATAACCTGTAAATCCTAGATTCCCGTTGGCTATGCACCCAAGTTTAGCTTACTACCTGGTAAAGACTTAAACACAAGTGCTACTCAACCCAAAGCTTCTGGTTTGGATACTGCAGAATCAACGTTGGACATTTCCAAATATGTTCTGTACAAGATACTTGATACCATCTTTTTCTTTTTTCTGGACAACATTATTTTTATCAAATTCTTTAAATCTTTTCAACTTATAAAGGAAATTTATGGATTGGATTTCAAAATCAATCCATTCCTTTTTTTCTCAATCGGGTAAGTCAAAACCAGTTTCAAATACAGTTATAGTTCAAACCAGTTTTAAATTCGATTTCTCAACTAAAACCAATTTTAAATCTAGTTTTAAATTCAACTTTGTAGCCAAAACTAGTTTTAATTCCACTTTTGTAGGGCCATGCAACAGACTCATCACTGTGAGACAAGCATAATTAGTGCTACAGATAAAAAATGGTTTGGAATGAAAACCGAGAGACACAAGAAGCATGATTTGAAAACTAAGTATGATGTATCAAAAGAACAACTATTATGTTAAAATGTAAATAGAAAAAAAGAACCATTAGAAGAGCGTATATGCAATCACAAAAACCAAACAATTAGACTCCCTCCTCTCTCATTGTATAAAAGCAACCAAATCAACAACTTAAAGAAAAACATTAAGTGTATGATTTATTTTGACTAAAAAAAGTTTATTTCCAAGCCCAATACTTCCTTAATACATTCCCAAATGTTAATATATTATTGTAAAAACCAGTCAAGGATTTTGCTTGGCAACACTCAATCAAAATATTTTTCATTTGAGCAAGTATCATTCACTCCTCATTAGTCTCCAAAGACTAATTAGTTTTTAAATGCAGAGTTCGAACTTCTAATTCGCAAATAGGATATTCTCACTTGGGTTTTTGTTTTCTTAATGGTTCAGTACATAGAGGACAATAACCCATGTGTTGAGTTTAATTGAGACATTGTTATTTCATTTTTTAAGTCTTCTTTTAAAATAAGTGGTTAAAGTCTCATTTCTAATGACTCTAACAGTTAGTGGTAAAAGGTCACCAATATTTAGGTAAGCAGATTGTAAATGAGTAATAAACATGTAGTTACATACTATATTACACCAATTTCATGTACTTTTAAGTAACATTATTAATTATAAGACGAGAATCATAGGTGGAGGGGGGCATGATTATTATATGTTTGGGAATGGTGTGAATGTCTCTGGCTTGGGTGACCCTGTGAAACCAGATTATGTTTAAGTACAGAATCATGAGCCACAGAGCTTTCAAAGTGTAAGAGCTATGGACTGTCATGAACAGAAATGATGTACAAAAATCCAAGATTAGAACCAGAATTTTTCCAAGTTAAACCAAGTACTTAAAATTCAAATAAAACTACATTTTTTTCATAGAATCCAGATCTTAAAAAGCATAATTGTCCCCAAATCATTGAAACCACTCAAATAATTAACTTACACTTTTATCTGGAAAAATAGAATTTCATGCCCAACCCAGAACTAGAAATGTGGTTCAGAAAATTGTAGCTCAAAGTCCACACTTCAATCAAAGACCTTTAAAAAACAAATCAGAAAAATGGCACAGTACAAGCTAGACTTTTCTTAACGCCCAACAGTAAGGCAGAAATTTCCATCTACGCAATTACAAACAACAACAGCTATATTTTTACATATGCATTTAGAGGTGATAAGCATTAATGGTACATCAAACAGGAACACACATCTCAGTCAGCAGAGTGTTGTAGGAGAGTCCATATGAATAAACCAGAAAAAATTTAGTACTGCACAGGAGCAGCTGAAAATGACAGAGAACCGAGACAGGAGACAATTCAAAGGATACTAGATGAAAGTCTTATATATATGATTTACTGATTAGAAATCAGGAATTAATGATTTACTTATTACAAATCAATTGTAAAAACTAGGGTTCCAAATAGGGGGCATTCTAAAATCTCAAATCTCATACTATTTGATACGACAACGTTTAGAAACATTCTTTAATCCTTGTGTGCGACAAAACGAGGGTGTTTGAGGTCTACCTGGCTGGCCACACTGGCATTTAACGTCATTTAAAGTTATACGTCAACAAGCCGTCAATGAAAATTGATCTCAAGGACTAACGTGAATCACGATTTAAAAAGTGAGGGACGAACATGTTAATTTCTTTAAGTTAGAAACTAATATAAAACTCGATAACAATCTTAGGGACTAAAGTAACAGTTTACTCTATATTTTTTAAAAATTAATTAACTTGACATTTTTATTATTATCGATATAATTTACACGGAGGAACGAATCTACATTAGATTATTTTTTTTGGTGTACAGGGGACACACACATATTGTTCAAAGATCAAGATTTTTAATATTATTATTACAGTATCAAGTTATCATTAAAGTTTTATTATTTTTGAAGTATCTTCATCATCCAAATTTTTAAAAATCCACTCTAAAAATGCTAACCTTATAAGTTAAATGTAATAGAATGATATGGAACAAAATAGCTAGAACGAATACAATGGACTTTTCATTTTATTGTTTGGATATTTTAATGATGGAAAAAAAAAAGATAAACAAGAATAGTTTCATCATATAACCTTAAACTCAAGGGGAAGAAAAATAAGAATATTGAATGAAAGAATACATTTTATAAGGTTTCATTCCACTTTATCTTATTTTAAACAACCTAAAACATGGAACCTTGTATCGTTTGATTTCATTACACTTCTCCAGACATAGCCGAAGCAAAACAAAAAATATCTGTAAGCAAAGTATTCACACCAAAAATAGGGTGGGGATAGAGAAGCAAAGAGGGAGTAGCAGGGAATTATTGCAAGGCAGCATATGGTATCTATAATATGTTCTAAAATACAAGTCTTACATTCCCAGTATGTGTTGAACCATCACCTCATAGCTGCTGATCTAGATAAGAATCTCTGGTAGATTTGGGTGATACAGAAGATCCACCAGCAGTTCCAAGATACCCAATTACATTTCCAGGAACATTCTTCAACCAGGAGGTGCTTCGTGTTAACCAACCACCCTGTTCTTGTTCTTGCATTTCTTGACTGCTTTTCATTTCTTCCTCCATCAATATATCAACCCACCTCTTGGCCATAAAACTCTTTATGGCTTGGACCCCTTGATTTACAATCTCCATTGGTGGCAATTCAAGAGGATTCTGCTCCAAGTTTAGCTTGGTCAAATTATCAAGGCGACCAAATGTATCAGGAAGAGCATGAATCTGATTATTGCTGAGATCCAATTCCCTGAGGTTAGTTAAATCACCAAATGTCTCTGGAAGTTCTTTAAGGTCAGTGAAGTTACTGCTCAGGTTGAGAACTTCAAGATTTGTCAGTCTCCCAATTGCAATAGGAAGCCCATGAAGCTCGTTAAAATGAGCGTCCAAATACCGCAAGGACCTCAACTCACAAATAGATGAGGGAAGTGATAGAATCTTGTTCAACTGAATCATGAGTTTCAGTAAGTTTGGTAATTCATATCCAATGTTTGTTGGCAGATATGACAGATTGTTAAAGCTTACATCCAACTCCACCAATGACCTGGTCATTCAAAATAATAGGGGTTCCATCAATGATAATTAAAGCATTTAGAGTTTGAACAAATTCCCAAATGGAGTATGTTTTCTTGCCGTGGTTTAAAAAATGAGATGATATACGCACAAACACAACATAGAATTCTTAGTAAGATTCTTTAGAAATTACAATGTTTGAACACTTGAAGCAGATTGTTAAAAGGCTAAAAGGCACAGAACACACAACAAATTTGAATGGAAAACAGTTCTTGCTCATGCATGCATAGAAACTGCTCCCACTTTCACAAGTCTAGTAGTCTACAACTACAAGTATGGCTTACAAAATACTCATATGGACACATGGATGATAGTGTCCAAAATAAATTTCGTAGGGATCCCAAACCACAAGGTAGAGTAATTAGTAATAACTTAAATTGGTGATGATTACAACCATATCAAAAATTGTTGCTCTTATGTATTTCTAACTTACCTGCACTGACAGATGGAATCAGGAAGGGCAGTCAGCTTGTTTCCAGAGACATTGAGGAATTTCAACTTTTGTAACAACCCAATTGAATCTGGCAGTGATTCCAAAAGATTCGAAGAGAGATTAAGCTCCTCCAGGATTTGCAACCCAGCTATTGAGTCGGGAATTGCCTATTGAAATGGACAAATGAAATAATAAGAAATGCAATGTCCTCAAAGAAATTTAGAATTTACAACATGATTTTAAGCATATCAAATTATCAATTCTTGCATTTTCTGATGAAAAACAGACGCTTGAACGAAATTATATAATTCAAATTAATTTATGCACACATCTCAATCATATTTCACGGTTTGAAATCAATTTCATCTTAACTTTAAACAGCACAAACACTTAGCATAAATGAATTACACACACCAAACAAATTTCTCTAATATGGGGCTGAATAGTTGGTCCCAACTCCATTTTCATAAATTAGTTAACGAAAACAAAGGACTAATGATCCCCATCCACTCTTTCCTTTAGAGTAAGCAAAACGAGTTTCATTTGCACATATAGTGTGGGTAGGATTTGTTTGAAGCATGCTAGTTGATTATACGTTATCCTTTCCTCCACGATGCTAATCAAGTCAGAAACAAGGACACCAAAAGACGCAAATTTCAAAAATACAAAATGAGCTAAATTCATCTAATAAATTGGTAGGAAAATTCCTAACCTTGTATTTTGAAAAAGTAATTTGAAATTCCTATATTTTATATATTTAAGATGATAAGGAAAAGAGTTTTAAAAATATTATACATTTTTATTTGAGTAATTTTTATATTAAATAGGAAGAATTTAAACAACACCTATTTTAAAAAAATTCTTTTTAAATCATTATTCATATTTCCTTTTATATTTCATTCTTTTTTTAATAATCACTCATTTATATTTAGAAATTACTGAAATTCAAAAATTGCATATCCAAGGATAAGGTTACCTTAAATTCAATCAAGGAGGGTAATTATCACTTTCGATCAAAGTAAAGTCAACTTGACCTTATATTTGGAAGAAGAATTTTAGGATTATAATAATTTATAAATAAAATATAAAATATAAAAAAATTATAAATGATAATAAAAAGAAACTAACTTAAGGGAGAATTGTAAAAATCGTCTCAAAATATTTGTTATTTGAAGTTTTTTTATCATTTAAATACATAAAATATAGATTTTAAATTATTCTATCTAAAAAGAGGGGAAAATAATATTTCTAACAGATAAATGACTAAAAATGAAGCGAGTTTGAGTATTATTATTACCGGATTAACTTAATTTGAATTAAAGATATTAATTTAAGCAACTTTGGGAGGAAAAAAATAATTATTGGAAAATAAATGGTAAATTAAAGTAGAATTTACCGAAAGCTGATTGGTGGAAAGGTCAAGAACAAGCAAGCCAGGAATTCGGCCAAATGCATCAGGCAAGTGCTTCAATTGACGACCAGAGAGATTCACACGCTCCACTCCTTTCCCATAGGCCTCTTGCAGTATTCCAACAACCTCTTCGTTCACCTCCTCAACAACCCCCTTCCCTTTTTCATCTCCATCTTCAGCACACTCGTACATTTTCACCAACCGCTTCTCCGCATCCTTTAGAAGCTTCTCGTAGCCCTCATGCATGTCGTCCAGCTGCAACACCGATTTCCAAGCCCGCGTCTCCTTCTCGGCCCATGTCCTGCACTCCCTCTCCTTCTCGGCCTGCTGGGCCCGCCACCCGTGGATATCGACCCCCGTGGGCCTAGCCTCCATCACGATCTCTTCCAGCTGTAGCGACAGTTGGGCCTCGATCTCCGCCATCCTGGCTCGAGCGTGGTCCACCTCTTCGTGAGTGGGCCGCTCCCCGATTAGATTAAGGACCGACCGGGCCTGCGCCACGTCGGATATGGCCCGGCCCATCGAGGCCACCAGCTCCGGGTCCGCCAGGTGCGGCATTTGCCCGACGATTTCCGGAGCGCGTGGCTGCTCGATGTCGAATTGCTCGGAACCGGAAGTTGTGGCGGCGGTTTTGGGCATGAGGGAAGGGAGGCGGTTGATGACGTAGGAGACAAGCGGAAAGGTTCCAGGATTGGGATCCATGGTGTTGGCGAGAGAGGGTTAAGAATTTGTGGTGGCGAGTGGCGACGGTGATGAATTGGGATAATATCGAATCAGTGCACCGTTGAGAATATCGAGTAGCTTTTGTTTTAGTTACACCTTACAAAGAGGAATTGGATAGTGACATGATGCTGGCTGTAAACAGCTACAGTGGTAGAAGAGCGAAGAAGGGTATAATATGGCTATGGACTCTAATGACTTCATCTTGAAATAATGATATGGTGGTCAATGCGTGCTAGTAACCATCAGCTCCTCCATGGCCCAATCAAACTGCCAGCCCTGTTCGATTAGTGGACAAATTAAATAGGCCCAGCACAAGAGATTGTTCGGCTAAATGGTTGATAGACTCTTTTTGTGGACAATCCCTGATCCAAAAAAATGACTATTCCTCTTTTCTTCTCTTTAAAAAAATATTGTAAAAACCATACCTAATTTTGTTGTCTAAAATAAAGTCATAAAAATCATGTTGAAAAGTAATTTCAATTTATCAAATACAACTTGACATTTCAATTTATAAACTAAACAATATTTCAAATTTTAAAAATAAAAGTTAAGTAATATTAAATAAATAGTTCATTTAGTACAAAAAAGTGTGTTTATGAAATGTTGTGAATCATGCATTTGATCAAATAGAGTATCTATAACCATATATGATTGAATCTTAGTTAAAAGAGTTATACCTTTCGTTTAGAAAGAATGTTAGCATATATTTATGGAAATACATTTTTTTGACATATTTTTTTATATGTTAGTTTTATAGGTATCAATTTGTTTCACTCAATCCAACCCTAATCTACATAAATTAGGGTTAAAACTGTCTACAAGCCCACAAAAGTTTATATTTATAAAGTCTGCAGGGCTAAAAATTCATTAACTTTAAGGGTTAGGGTTAGTCCATGAGTTTTATTTTTTTTTTCTCTTAATTTTTTTTTTAATTTTTTTTATCTTTGTCTATAATTTTTTTCTCTATACTTTCTTTCTCTCTCTCAAAAGAAAGCATGGATGAAAAATTAAAATAAGTAAAAAAAATTAAAGAAGGAAAGGATAAATGAAAAAAAGAAGAAGGAGATAAGTTTAAAGATAGAAAGACAAATATATTTAAAAAAAATAAAGAAAAATATAAAAGTATAAAAAATTGTGAAAAGTTAAAAGAGAAAGAGAACAAATTTAGAAAGGAAGAGAATTTTAGAGACAAATGAAAAAAAATATCTAGAGAAAGATAAAAATCTTAAAAAGAAACATAATTAAATTAAATAATATTTTAGTATAATAAAAATATTAAATATAAAAAATTTAAGAGAGAAAAAATAAAAAAAATAAAAGAGAAAATTTGAGAGGAAGAAATTTTAGAAAAAAAAAATTCAAATATAAGATAGCATTGTAAAAGTTAATCCACGTATATTTTACTTAATTTAAAAATTACGTGGATTAAAATTTAAAAATCTTATTTTTTAGACAAGTTACAAAATAGATGAGTTAAGGCTTAAAAGTCCAACCTTTAGTTTAGCTACAAAATAGAAGATTATAAGATAAGGTTAGATAAGTTAACTCATTCATTTAACTTAATTTAAGAATTACATTAATTAAATTATATAAAATCTTAATTTTAAATGAGTTACAAAATAAAAGAATGATTAGATAGGACTGCATGAGTTAATTTGAGGATTACATAAATTAGGACTAAGAATCAAAGTGAACAAGACTATTCTGCTCGGTTTGTTAAAATTTAACTTGACTCACCTTATTTAAGAAATAGATAGATCCATTGACACGCTCGTCGTAAACGCGCAAAAATAATTTCTAGATTTCCCCCAAACTATTGGTATAGTATAAGGTACAACCTAGGTCATCTCCCAAAGACCATTTCAGATTCTTAGGCAAATAAGGAGAAAGTTAGAACAGGGGGATTTTGTAAAGATTGATATTGAGTTTTAAATGCAAAATACAGAATGAAATTAATTTGACTTAACAATTATCAACTCAAGGAATTCAGAGGCTATTTTCATAACTAATCATTGATCACTAAAATCATGCATTGTGTTTATCAACCTAGGATCATCTGGAACCCCTACAATGATCCTTGAATTCTCTACTGAGAAACCTCTCAGAATTTAATTGATTATGATCAACAAGATTTAGTAACCACTTAATCTTTTATCTAAACCAATTTCACAATCAGAATTCAGTTGAAGTAAGTAATAAAATGAAAACCTTCAATTCAATTACTTAATTTCTACTCTTCAAACTTTTGGAAAATGATTTACCAATCAAAAACCAATTATAAATCAATTATACATTAATCAAAATACGTCAACCGATCAAACTTTGATTAAAAGAATAAAATTGAAGAATATAGTAAAGTAGAGTAGAAATCACTCAATAAGCATGTAAATAAAGATCAAGACCTCAAAGTTAAAATGAAAATAGCTTGAATCCTTGAATTGAAACTACGAACCTAGCCTTCCATGAAGGAGGCAAACTAACAACAAAGAAAGAGGCAAACTAACAACAAATAAATCCTAAGCCTTCCATGTAGGAGGCAACTAACAACAAATAAATCTTAAGCCTTCCATGTAGGAGGAAACTAATAATAAAGAAAACATAAGCCTTCCATGTAGGAGGCAAACTAACAAGAAAGAAAACATAAGCCTTCCATGAAGGAGGCAAAACTAACAAGAAAGAAATAAAGAAAGAAAATGGTATTGAAGTTAATCTCCAAAATGGTGTGTGTCTCCTCTTGCAAACCCTTCTATTTATAGAGGATTTTTGAGGCATCATCTTCAGAAAGTCACCAACTAGGATATTACTTTTCTACCCTTTTCTTGCTTTCACATGGACTTTATTGAAATTGCAAAACACTTTTGAATTTTTGCCACCAATGAGCACAACAATTTTGACTTTCTTGCACCGCAATTTCGGATGTTCACATGTCCGAATTAGAGCTTGACTTCTGAACAAAAGTTGTAGCCCTGGATCTTAGGTGTCCAACAAAGTTGATTTCATCTCAATATGACTTCTATATCTCAAGATATGGCCGGATCTTTGCACACTGTTCAAATTCCACGTCAGCAACACTATCTCATCTTTTGAGATAATTTTGGAGTCCTAAACATCCCATTTAGAATCTGCTCTTGCTTTGTAACTATGGACACTTCTTTAAGCTTTCATTCAATACAGATTTCATGATTTTTGGATGTCTACAACTCCTATTATGCTCAAAATACTATAATAGTGTCATTTTAATCGGGTAAGCAAAGAAATTCAATTAAACTTCATATGAACCCAAACTCATAAAATATGACAAAGATCACTTAATTGAACATATAAGAAGTCTTAATGAGATAAAAGTGAGAGATAATTATTTATGAAATCTATGCTTATCAAATTCCCTCACACTTATCTTTTGCACGTCTCGGGCAAACTTAAGTTAAGGATTGGTGACTATTTTTTTTTTTTTTTTTTGAAAGAACATCAAAGTTTTGAGTTGATTTCTCAAGAATTCACAAAATTTCATGAAGCATTCTTTCATCACATTTTTGAAAGTACTTAGAAAGGCAACTTTAATTTGAAAAACATAGATTGAGAAAGATAAAACCTCACATGATATATACTCTGAATCTCTCAAGTGTTTGATTTGGTAAGTGTTTCTCTCAAATTCAATCCATAAAAGATGAACTATCATAGGCTTGCATATCTTCTACTTCTCTACTACTATGTACACATGCAATGCACAAATCAAGAGGTCTTTATTTTGGTTCTAACGGGATTAGAAAGATGAAATGATATATTGAAGAGATACAATGTTAGACCAAGGAAAATGGTGAGGATTGAGAATTGATTGTAAGTGCAAGTGTGAGAAACAGATATCACTTCTTCATTTTTTTTTCAATATAATAGTTTATTTATTAATTTATTGCTTCAACTTTTTTTTTTTTCAACCATGATATTGATGAACACAACAATAATCTCCCCCACACTTATTGAAACACTTATGGTATGATAAATCCAGTATTCCTCACCTTCTATGGTCAGACAAAGTTGTTTTCTTTTTTTTTTTTTTTTTTTGATTTGTGGTGAGCTAAAAAGAAGAAAAGGCTAATCGGCTCAAAGGGCTGATCAAAGGATAAAATTATATGGTTTGGTTATTTGGCCTGGTGGTTTGTTCAAGAAAAACAGTGCCTCAATCATTTTTGTACAAATCATGTGAAAATGTAGCTTCAAAAAGAATCAATGCAAGTTCTGAAGTAACATATTCCATGGATGAAAATCACACAAGAAAGAAAATAATAATAAGGCTCAAAATCTCACAGGTAATATATTTATCAAATCTAATCTATCCAGTTCAAATATGTGTTGCCAAACTAATTAATCTCGAAATGTAAATCATTTTGCTTCAATTATTTTATGAAATCTAAAGAAAAACATACTTCCACATTCAATTTTTTTTTTAAATCATAAGATGCGTATCAAGAGTCAAGTGTAACTCCTTACTCAGCCATCTTACTCAAAGCAAGTTTATGAATCTAACCTAATTTTTTTTGTTTTTTTTTGTTTTTTTTTTTGGGTTTTTTTTTATTTTTTTTTTATTTTTTATTTTTTTTATTTTTTTTTAGATATCGGACCATCTTCCCCCCAACCTATCCAAGACATTGTCCCCAATGTCTTAGATGGAATTTCATATAACAGGAAAAGAAATGTAAGAAAACCATCAAAGTAAGGAAAAGTTATAACCGAAGAGTGGTATCTGGTTCTCTTTTATCTCTGCCATCCTGATTTGGTTGGTTCACCAGCTGCATTGCTTGACTGAGCTCAGATGTAGGATTTTTCAAAATCTCAAGTAGCTGTTCAACAGTTGAAGCAGATACTATGATGTTGCGCATGGATTGTGGCATGAACTCCTGCTCTACTGCATGATCTAAAAAGGATATCAAACCATTATAAAAGCCATTAATATTCAATAAGCCCAAAGGTTTTTTATGAAAATTCCGATAGGCCCAAAATATAATGGTAAAAATTTCTTCCATTGTTCCAAGACCACCAGGTAATGCAATAAATGCATTAGAATTAACCAACATGTGTCTCATACGGTCATGCATGGTTTCAACCTTCAATTCAGTACCCAGGGTGAAGTAGGAGGTGCTCCCATTTTTTAAGCCAACACCTAAGACGTTACACCCCTTTGTGAGTGCAGATCCTGCAACACATCCTTTTAAACCCTGAATCCCTCCCCCATAAACAAGATTGATTTTTCTTGCAGCTAATGCCTTACCAAGGGTATAAGTTGCATGTTGAAATTCTCCATCCTTTCCAAGGTTAGACCCACCAAAAACACAGATAGTATTGATCTTATCCATATACGGTGTTTCTATCTTTTTTGAAAAAATATGTCATAGAGGTTGATAATTTATAGGGACTCAATATCAGACAAGGAGATCGCTTGAATAGTGCGGGATCAGGATTTGGTAGCAAAAGTTTGAATTTTTGTTGCAAAAGTTTGAATTTTGGTTGCAAAAGTTTGAATTTTGGGTTCAAGGAAAAGGTGAATGTCAGAGGGGAAAGACTTTAAGCAGGGGTGAAAATTTCAAAAAAAACGGTGGCCCAATAAATTGAAAAGACAATGTAAATGACAAACATACACGCATGAGAATGAACAGTAGTTGTGATTGTGGCTCACATCTTCCTCTGGTTTTACGTCCAGTAACGGCTGAAACGCCTTCTAAGAGTCGAGGATGTGCTTCCCATTCAGTTTTTTTGTAAACTGACAACAGGGTCTTTTAAAGTCAGATTCCCAAGACTATAACGTGTTTTTTCCTTACGGAACAGTTCAAACAAATCAAGAAGGACTCCTTGTACATGCCCACTAGGATGCGTCTCAAGAGTCTGAATGATATCATCCAATGACTCCTTACTCAGTCCATCCTTTATGAATTGAATTTTGTCCTCTCGATTTCTTGAAACCATTCCAGGGTTCTTGCATCTTGTGTTACAGGTCCATCTTGTACACCTGTAGCAAACTCCAATTCTTTTTGCCCTTCTCTTCTTTGCATAGGAACTTCTTCCCATACCTGGCATATTTTTAACAAATGATTCTTGAAATTCACCTGCTAAACGTACCTTAGCTTCAATGATCCAACGGACATCTTCTGGAAGGCCTAAGAGTGTTAATGCTCTCAATCGTTCAAGTCTGCAATTGTAAATGTCTTTAAGAAAATTTCTGGGGAGAGTAGGGAACAAAATTTTAATCCTGGTGAGAGCTTTCTCCATTTTTTTTTAAAACACTCAAGTTATTATTCCTGCAAGCTCAATGTGGTGTAATAGTTGGGATGATTTAAGAGGTAAAGAAGGAAGTTGAGAGATTAGTTGAAACTTATAAGCGAGGAATGTGAGAGAGGGAGAGGGAGAAAGAGAGAGAGAGAGAAAGAGAGAGAGAGAGAGAAGGAGACTTCTCTTGAATTTATTGCAGGTATGTGGCATTGTGCAAATGCACTTCTTCTACCGTGTGTTTTTGAAAACCTTCGAAAAATGGTTTAAGACGATGTCCATTCACCTTGAAGATTTTTTCAGTTACCTCATTTTTTATTTCCACTGCACCATAAGGAAAAACATTAGTAACTACAAATGGTCCTAACCATCTAGAGCGTAGCTTACCAGGCATAAGCTTTAGCCGAGAATTGAAAAGGAGAACTTTTTGTCCAACGGAAAACTCCTTTCTTGCCAACTTTTTGTCATGAAGAGCTTTGACCTTTTCTTTGTAAATTTTGGAGTTTTCGTATGCTTCTAATCGAATTTCTTCAAGTTCCTGCAATTGAAGCTTCCTATGGATTCCTGCTTGGTCTAGATCCATGTTGCATTTCTTTACTGCCCAAAATGCTCTATGCTCTAATTCAACTGGAAGATGACATGCTTTACCAAAGACAATCCTGTAGGGAGACATGCCAATGGGTGACTTGTAAGCTGTCCTATATGCCCATAATGCATCAACAAGGCGCAAGCTCCAATCCTTCCTGTTAGGCTGAACTGTTTTCTCTAAGATTTTCTTGATCTTTCGATTAGAAACTTCAGCTTGACCATTTGTTTGAGGATGATATGGGGTGGAGACTTTATGCATGACTCCATATTTGCAGAGCAGGGCTTCCATTGTGCGGTTGCAAAAATGAGTACCTTGGTCACTAATTAGAGCTCTAGGAATGCCAAACCTGCTAAAAATGTTAGACCTGATAAAATCTGCAACAACTCGAGCATCATCAGTACGGGTGGCTTTTGCCTCCACCCATTTTGAAACATAATCAACAGCTCGCAGAATGTAAACAAAGCCAAAAGAGACAGGGAATGGACCCATAAAGTCTATACCCCATACATCAAATACCTCACAAAAGAGAAGTGGTTGTTGGGGCATCTCATTTCTGCGCGAAATACTCCCTATTCTTTGGCACTGCTCACAAGTTATGCATAATCTGTGTGCATCACGAAATATTGTACGCCAATAAAAGCCTGAGTCTAGTACTTTTCTAGCTGTCCGTTGTGGCCCAAAGTGTCCACCACAAGCTAGGGAATGGCAAAAGGTAAGTACAGACTGAACTTCATGATCTGGAACACACCTTCTAATGATTTGATCACTGCATGTCTTCCAAAGGTATGGTTCATCCCATATGTAGTGTTTGGCATCACTTTTCAACTTGGCAAGTTGCGATTTGGTGAAGTGTTTGGGTATTTCTTTAGCAACCAGATAGTTTACCAAATCTGCATACCAAGGATCCTTCCCGTGCAAATGATAGAGATGCTCTTCTGGGAATGAATCTGCAATTGAAGTTTCTTCACAAGGTTGCTGGATCCGACTTAAATGATCTGCTACACCACTCTTGTCTTTAATCTCTAAATCAAATTCTTGCAACAGAAGCATCCAACGAATCAGTCTTGGCTTAGCATCTGTCTTCTTCAGCAAGTATTTCAAAGCTGCATGGTCAGAGAAGACAATAACTTTAGATCCAAGCAAATAGGAGCGAAATTTATCTAATGCAAACACAATTGCCAAAAGCTCATTCTCAGTAGTTGTGTAATTGGATTGGGTTGCATCAAGTGTGCGAGAGGCATATGCAATGACATGAGATCTCTTGCTAACTCTTTGAGATAGTACAGCACCAAGGGCATAATTAGATGCATCACACATTAATTCAAATGGAAGCATCCAATTAGGTGGTTGAATGATGGGAGTGGTTGTCAACCGCTTCTTTAGTTCATCAAATGAATCCTTGCATGCTTGATCAAACACAAATTTGGTATCTTTTTGTAGTAGTTTAGAAAGAGGTTGTGCAATCTTGCTAAAATCCTTGATGAATCTTCTGTAAAAACCTGCATGACCAAGTAAAGAACGTACTTCTCGCACAGAAGTGGGTAAGGTAGAGAAGTAATAATGTCTATCTTGGCCTTATCAACCTCTAAACCTTTGCTAGATACCAAGTGTCCTAAGACTATACCTTCTGTTACCATGAAATGACATTTTTCAAAATTCAAAACAAGGTTAGTCTCAATGCATCTGTCCAAAACTTTAGAAAGGCTTTCTAAGCATGCATCAAAAGAAGAACCATATACAGTGAAGTCATCCATAAACACTTCCATGCAACTTTCTAAGAGATCAGAGAAAATGCTTACATGCATCTTTGAAAGGTTCCAGGGGCATTGCATAGACCAAAGGGCATCCTTCGATAGGCAAAAGTACCAAAAGGATAAGTGAATGTGGTCTTATGCTGGTCTTCTGGGGCTATATGTATTTGAAAATAACCTGAAAAACCATCTAAAAAGCAATAGTGAGATTTTCCTGCTAATCTTTCCAAAATTTGGTCTATGAAGGGCAAAGGGAAGTGATCCTTGCGAGTAGCTTGGTTAAGCTTCCTATAATCTATGCACACTCTCTAACTGTTTTGTATTCTGGTAGGGATTAGTTCATCATTGTGATTTTTGACTACAGTCATGCCGGTCTTCTTAGGAACTACTTGCACCGGGCTTACCCAATCACTGTTTGAGATGGGATAGATGATACCAGCTGCCAAAAGCTTACCTACTTCCTTCTTTACCACATCTAGGATGGTTGGATTCAAACGCCTTTGTGGTTGTCTAACAGGTCTGGTGTTTTCCTCCAGCAGTATCCTATGCATACAAGTAGATGGGCTAATACCTGGAATATCAGCCAAAGTCCATCCAATTGCTTGTTTATGGATTTTTAAGGTTTGTAGTAACCTTTCTTCCTGTTGTGGTAGAAGGTTCTTTGCTACAATGACAGGAAGCTTCTCATTTTCCCCCAAATAAGCATACTTTAGATGTTCAGGCAAAGGCTTCAACTCTAAAGGAGGTGGTTGTATTATGGAAGGAAGAGATCTATCTGAGATTGAAATGTCTGCAACACTTGCATCTAACATGTCATCTTTCAACAAAGGTTGGTCTGCAGCATTAATCCTGGAACACACAATACATGAATCAAATTCATCAAATGTGCAAGTAAAATTATCTAAGTAATCTAAATCAAAATCAAAAAATTTAAAAAGTAGATTGTCAATAGAATAATCATCCGCAAGAAGGTCTATGGCATCAAGTTGAAAGAGTGAATGATTCTCTATGGGATGCTTCATGGCTTCAAATATGTTGAATTGGATGATATCATTTCCAAATTCCATAAAGAGAGTCCCCGTATGCACATCTATCTTTGTTTTTGCAGTTTTGAGGAAAGGTCTCCCTAGGATCAAGGTTGCTCTATTGATGGATGACTCATCTTCCATATCCAAAATGTAGAAGTCAGCTGGAAAGATCAGCTTATTCACTTGAACTAGCACATCTTCAAGTACTCCGGCTGGATGTGCTGTACTTCTGTTGGCTAATTGAATCACCACACCAGTTAGCTTCAGTTCTCCCAGATTCAAAGATTTATAAACTGATGAGGGCATAACATTAATGGAAGCACCTAGATCCAGCAATGCATCACCAAATGTAGAGTTTCCTATTGTGCAAGGAATGGTGAAAGTTCCTGGATCTTTACATTTCTGAGGGAGGCTGGGTTGAATTAAGGCTGAAACATTGCGTCCCACACTAATCTTCTCATCCCCTTTGAGTCTTCTCTTATGCGTGCACAAATCCTTTAGAAATTTGGCATATTTGGGAATTTGCTTGATAGCATCTAGAAGTGGTATGTTGACTTCCACTTTCCTGAAAGTATCTAGAAGCTCCTTATCCAATTCTGCATGAACATTGGGCTTGGATTGAACCATTCTATTTGGAAAAGGTAAAGATACCTTCTGATCAGCACAATTTGGGGTTTTCTTCTCATCAGATGCTTCAAGTGCAGATCGTTTATGGAAAGCTTCTTTTTGTTGATCATTCGATGTCTTATCGAAGGCTGGTGTATTTTTTTCATCAGACTTTCCCTCTGATTCAGATGGCTTATCAGAGATGTCTCCAGGTGTGGAGATAAATGCTTCTTTTTGGTGTGGATTAGTCTGATTGAAGCTTTGTTGCTTTAAAATTGTAGGGTCTGTCTGCACTTTCTTCCCACTTCTCAAGGTCATGGCATTCACGCTTTTGGGATTTACGACAGATTGAGAAGGTAGTTGACCAGAACCTTGAGATTTCAATTGGTTGACTGTGGTAGCTAACTGCCCAATTTGAGTTTGTAAATCCTGAAGGGTAGAACTTACATTTTGTTGAAACTGAAGATTGTTGGTTGCTAATTGCTTCATCAAATCATCAAGAGAGGGTTCAGAAGCATTAGAGGGTACAGATTGCTGCATATGCTGTTGTTGTTGTCTGAAAGGCGGTGGTTGGTATTTATTTTGGGAGTCAGATGTTTGAATCCTTTGTTGTTGTGGAGGACCATATCTCAAGTTAGGATGGTTTCTCCAACTAGGATTGTATGTTCCAGAAGGTGGTTCAAACTTCTGTTGCTGATAATGTTGAGGAGGCCTGTATTGTTATCCTGTGCCAAAAATACCATTTACTGCAGCCTCAGGTGTCTCATTTTCTTGCAATGTTGGGCATGCATCAGTAGGATGATCTGCAGAAGTACAGATGCCACATGTTTTGGTTTTGTCAACAACATTAAGTTGCTGTTGTTGTCCGATGGCCAACTGTCTTACGATGGAGGTTAGTTCTTCAATTCTGTTCTCCAATCGTGTATGGTCTGTCTTGGTGGTCATTTCATGGACTCCTTTAGACAAGGAATTAGTTCGAGAATTGAATTGCTGAGAATTTTCTGCCATGTTGGCAATCAAATCTCGAGCTGCTGTAGGAGTTTTGTCCATAAGTGCTCCACCACTAGCTGCATCAACCATGCTTCTGTCCATTGGCATGAGTCCTTCATAGAAATACTGAATCAGTAATTGATCACTGATTTGATGGTGTGGACAAGTGGCGCATAGTTTCTTGAATCTCTCCCAATACTCATAGAGAGTTTCTTGGGAGTTCTGTCTGATGCCGCAAATCTCTTTTCTGATAGCTGCTGTTCTGGATGCAGGGAAGAATTTCTCCAGAAACAATCTCTTCATATCATTCCAGCTTGTAACAGATGTTGGATGTAGATAGTACAACTAGTCCTTAGCTCCATCATTTAAGGAGAAAGGGAATGCCTTCAACTTGATATGATCTTCTGGAATTCCTTGTGGCCGCATTGTGGAACACACAATGTGAAATTCCTTCAAATGTTTATGAGGGTCCTCACCTGCAAGGCCATGAAACTTAGGTAGCAAATGTATTAGTCCAGACTTCAGTTCAAATGGTGCATCAACATCAGGGTATTGAATACACAATGGTTGATAAGCAACATCAGGTGCAGCTAATTCTTTTAAGGTTCTATCAGCCATGTTCTTAGCAAAATAAAAACTATCAAAATTTAAAGATGAAAAATCACTACTGTTACTTTCTTGGTTATTACTGGATGAATGCCTTCTATGTGCTCTTTTCAAGTGGTGGAATGTTCTATCAATCTCAGGATCATATGCATATAAATTTTCAGGATTGGATCGGGTCATACACAAAAAGGTGAATTCATACAGAAAATCCAAGAATGATATACCTAAAGTAAAAACAATTGTTAGAAAGATTAAAATTTTTATACAAACTCCTAAATGAGCCTAGGAAATTAAAATGGTCCCCGGCAACGGCGCCAAATTTTGACACGCTCGTCGTAAACGCGCAAAAATAATTTCTAGATTTCCCCCAAACTATTGGGATAGTATAAGGTACAACCTAGGTCATCTCCCAAAGACCATTTCAGATTCTTAGGCAAATAAGGAGAAAGTTAGAACAGGGGGATTTTGTAAAGATTGATATTGAGTTTTAAATGCAAAATACAGAATGAAATTAATTTGACTTAACAATTATCAACTCAAGGAATTCAGAGGCTATTTTCATAACTAATCATTGATCACTAAAATCATGCATTGTGTTTATCAACCTAGGATCATCTGGAACCCCTACAATGATCCTTGAATTCTCTACTGAGAAACCTCTCAGAATTTAATTGATTATGATCAACAAGATTTAGTAACCACTTAATCTTTTATCTAAACCAATTTCACAATCAGAATTCAGTTGAAGTAAGTAATAAAATGAAAACCTTCAATTCAATTACTTAATTTCTACTCTTCAAACTTTTGGAAAATGATTTACCAATCAAAAACCAATTATAAATCAATTATACATTAATCAAAATACGTCAACCGATCAAACTTTGATTAAAAGAATAAAATTGAAGAATATAGTAAAGTAGAGTAGAAATCACTCAATAAGCATGTAAATAAAGATCAAGACCTCAAAGTTAAAATGAAAATAGCTTGAATCCTTGAATTGAAACTACGAACCTAGCCTTCTATGAAGGAGGCAAACTAACAACAAAGAAAGAGGCAAACTAACAACAAATAAATCCTAAGCCTTCCATGTAGGAGGCAACTAACAACAAATAAATCCTAAACCTTCCATGTAGGAGGCAACTAATAATAAAGAAAACATAAGCCTTCCATGTAGGAGGCAAACTAACAAGAAAGAAAACATAAGCCTTCCATGAAGGAGGCAAAACTAACAAGAAAGAAAGAAAGAAAGAAAATGGTATTGAAGTTAATCTCCAAAATGGTGTGTGTCTCCTCTTGCAAACCCTTCTATTTATAGAGGATTTTTGAGGCATCATCTTCAGAAAGTCACCAACTAGGATATTACTTTTCTACCCTTTTCTTGCTTTCACATGGGCTTTATTGAAATTGCAAAACACTTTTGAATTTTTGCCACCAATGAGCACAACAATTTTGACTTTCTTGCACCGCAATTTCGGATGTTCACATGTCCGAATTAGAGCTTGACTTCTGAACAAAAGTTGTAGCCCTGGATCTTAGGTGTCCAACAAAGTTGATTTCATCTCAATATGACTTCTATATCTCAAGATATGACCGGATCTTTGCACACTGTTCAAATTCCATGTCAGCAACACTATCTCATCTTTTGAGATAATTTCGGAGTCCTAAACATCCCATTTAGAATCTGCTCTTGCTTTGTAACTATGGACACTTCTTTAAGCTTTCATTCAAGACAGATTTCATGATTTTTGGATGTCTACAACTCCTATTATGCTCAAAATACTATAATAGTGTCATTTTAATCGGGTAAGCAAAGAAATTCAATTAAACTTCATATGAACCCAAACTCATAAAATATGACAAAGATCACTTAATTGAACATATAAGAAGTCTTAATGAGATAAAAGTGAGAGATAATTATTTATGAAATCTATGCTTATCATCCATACTTGTTAAAAAAAATTTAGACAAACAAGTCAAACTTAAGCTTACAAAAAAATTGTTTAGCCTATTCAGAAATCTATTTATATATTTATATTTATATTTATTATATTTATAATTTATATATATATGTTTTATGCCTATTTAATAACTTTTTATCTTGTAGATTTTAAGTTTACAAGCATTTTTAATCATTTATGTAGACTTCAAGTTTATTTATTAACATTTTTTTTGAAATGTAAGTTTTTAAATATGTTTGCAGGTCTTGTAGGGTTTAAATCGAGTTAGGTCTTAGAAAAAAACAAGTAACAGACCTAAATTAAAGGCTCAAAATCTTTAAACAGATTAAGTTTGCACACTCAAAATCTAATTTAATTCGATTTACTTTCATTTCTAGTTAAGATTTAAAATTTTTACTTTTAAATAAGTTATAAAAAAATAAAATAAAGATAGATAGGTTAATCATGGACTAATCCACAGTAAGTCTCCTTAAATCAAAGATTAAATGGTTTAAAGCTTAAAAAATCTTACTTTCAAGTGAGTTACATAACCTAAAGTTAAAGTTAAATGTCTAGGACTAGTTTGACTCTTGGTTAGTTTTATAATTAAAAAAATCAAAATATTTACTCAAAAAATTAATTTAACTTTTTAAAAATTAGCCAACCATAAAAAATGTATTAAAAAATATATTTAAAAAATATTTTATTAACAATTCATTTTTATATAATATATTTTTTCTTCATCATATTCCGTAATTTTCTCTTTTTTAACATTATTTTTAAAATTATTGTAGAAAATATAACAAGAAGTAACATTTCTTAAGTGAAAAATTTGTTTCTAATAGAACATTTACATGTTTATTTTGCAATCTTTCATTGTAAATTGTTTCTTACTATTTATCTTCCGTGCTCTCTAAATATGTTCAAATTCAAACCAGATGACAAATGATTTTTTAGTCCAAAAAGGCTTCGCTTTCTCTCCATTTGCTGTATGCTATCCAATTTGTTATATTGCAAAATATCATTTTAATAATTTTTAATTATATATAAATGTTAAAATGTTGTTAATTGTTTCTAAAAAAGTATGTTTTGGAACACTGATAATGCTAAATTTATCTATTATTTGTTTTTTTACTGTCTTTTATATCATGTTTTTATAAACCACTACGTTTAAAACTTTGGAACCGATGCTTTCTCTTTTTCTATCTCTCAACTTAGACTTTTCGAATTCATTTTCAGTCATATTTATATTGTGTTTGATACTTAATATCCGGATTTAGATTTCTCAAATTGCTTGAAATAAGCAAGTTGAAATCTTCATAAGAAACTTTAATTTGACTTGATAATCTTGAGTGGCATATGGTGAGCTGTGAGCAAAGTGCTCAAACACATGCAATAGAAAGGTATATAACTGATGAATGTTTGACATATTTTCTGTGATAAGAAATTTTGATGATCCACCATCAAGAGATGTTACGTAAGAAATATAATTTTTTTATATTTAGCATATGGTTTTTTTTTTCTTCTATATTACACAGTGGTTTGAATGGCATGAGAATAAAATAAGATAAAAGAAAATTGTCTTACTTTTATCAGCATCAAGGAATCATGTTTGTAATCTCAATGCTGACGAAGAAGTTGAATACTGGTCTGAAGGGCCCAATATTATTGTTTAAAAATTTTCATCAAATGAGGTAGCTAACTATACGACAATCATTAAATTATTGAAGATTTTGAAAGAAAAATACAAAATATTAAACTTATGTATATATGGATATACTTCTAATTTCTATGGGTTAAATTTATTTTCCTTTTTCTACCGTTCTCTCTTTATTTGGTACATAATTAAATTTAATTTTTGATATATAACTATTTTCTTTGAATAAATTCATAAAGTTAATTCCTCTACAGAAAAGTAATTTTTCTTTTGCTTAATCACATTCTATTTTATATGCCTAATATGACTTTTATCCAATTAACCTCATCCATGTGAGTTCTGAGGCATTAACAAAATCTCTTTCTGAACCAGTTCAAATATTTCCTTCAATCGAATGTTAAACTTGGCTGTTATGTTCCGGTTGATCCTTTGCTGAAACTTTGAGCACTTAAGCCATATAACACCAATGTAAACATCACACTTGCAAGCACAGTCACCAAGAGAGGATTTATCAATTTCGTACCTAAAATGGATCTGCAGACATAGAAGATCAGATTCCCTTCTCTGGAGCAAGATTAACTAAATTTATCATAAATAAAATAAGATAGAATTTCCAGTTTTGCAGCATACATGGAAGTGATCAGCAAATGGGACACCATGAAGAGCCATAACTTCAATCACAGTCCAACCTCCAGTGTTTGCATTTGGAAACTTCTGTTGTGTGCATGTGACTTCACCGCCAAAAGTTGACACGTGTCGATTGAATTGGTAGGAAACACGCCTTTCAAAGACGTCAGGCTTTACTAGTTCCCAAGCTGTAGTTTCATAGTTCATACATCCAGTTCTCTGCATAATTTTATGCTCCAGGTTTCCTCCATCAAAAATTCCCATCACTGATCTCATCTGAGCAAGAGTAACACAACATATTAAAGCTACAGAAACTTTAATACCATACATACATCTAATACAAGAATCTTATTTCTTGATTAAATAGGCTAATTCCTAATTCATCTACTATGGAAATTTCCTTTTCCATGTCTCCCAAATAAGGTAAATGCTAACTTGTAAATGGAAACTGCATGACAACTTGCACAACTAGCCTCAGCTTTCTTGTGGATAGTAGGTAGCAATGTAGAGGACCATTTAAGGCTCCTTGGAAATCTAACTCTTTTAGTAATCCGTTAACACATCATTGCATATGTAAGAAACCTTACACTCATAGTTGATCAAATTTATTCTCTCAAAAGATTGACAAAGTTTTTGACTTGGCAGTTAAATAGGAACAAATTCTCTCACGTTTAGTTAAGAAGGCTGAAAATCTTCATGGTCTAGAAAAAAAGATTAGAGTAAATTTTATATTCAGTTTAGTAATTTATTGCATACCTTAATTGGAAGTTCTGCAGAGAAAACTTTGGACATTTTTGCTTCGTCCTCCAGGATAGATCCAGAGTCTTCAGGAATTACAAAGCCTTCTTGATCTTCATGCTCTGCTGTTATTTGTTCTTTCTGGTAGGGATTCAGTATTCTTGTTCTCCACAAGGCCTTTATTGTTCTGTTATAGAAACAAAATGTGGTGTCAGTTTAATGTGAAAAAAATGTCATCTACTCATTGGATATAATTGGAAATATAAGCAAGCCCGATTCATACCTAGAGGCAGCACTAAATGAAGCAAATGACTGAAAATGAAACCTCAGTCTTCCTTGTTCATCTTGAGTCTTTGCACCATGTCTTGCATCAACACCTCGACCTCTCCGCAGAATTATGACCAAAGTGGGGCTTCCTACTGATGCCAATGACGGAGGAAGCACTTGTATCTCCTCAATATCTTCCCAGAGGAAGAAAAATTTGGTTTTATGTCCAAACAAATTGGCATAAAACCCCAGAATTCTTGCTGAAAGAAACAGGCGACCCTACAGCAGGAAGGCATCCTTTATTTAGTTTATGGAGTTTATTACTTAAAATAACATCAAGTAAATATCATATGTTAGTTCATCATGGCATATTATACGAACAATTCTCCACTTTGAAGAATTATATAGTTAGCCAATATTATAAAAAATGTGTTTAAATATGTTAATCACAAGTAGTACCTGTAAAGGCATTTTTCTCTTCAGGTAACAAGTGAAATCTTTTATTAGAAATTCTTCAGGAGGCAACCCAAACAATTTCTGGAATGTAGAATTCCTTTGAGGTGATCGAAGATTTAACTGCCATCCAGCTATTTACAGTGAGATACAGTAAATAGTTCTAAATGTTCTATGACACAAAAACTAAAAAATTGATTGAACTGCATAATACCATGGCAGTTGAAACAAAACCAATGAAAGTCATTCACATATATATACGTGCTGTGAATTCCTAGTGCTTACCTTTTTGCCAACTTCCTTTTCCATCTTCTCCAAATATTCCTTGATTGTTTCAACTCCTTTATTATTGTCCAAGAAAATTCTCAAATGCAACTTTGATTGAGAAGACTGAGCAAGCTTGCCTTCAAGCAGGACCCACATGTCTGCCAGTTCTGGTGATGTGTGCTTCAAGAAATTGATCTCCGCATGCCCAAGTGAAACATCCTGGTCAAATGGACCATCAAAATCAAAAACTTCCACATCTAGAACTGATGGTGGTTCTTCCATAGCATCAAACTCTAATATCTCTGCATGTTAGTAGTATAAGTACCAACAGAGAATACTGGTAAAGATACATTCATATCAAAGCAAAATCATTACAGATAACCATAAACAAGTTAGAAGGCCAAACCATTCCATTGAGGATCAGATGTTTGAAGCTTGACAGAGCTTGACCTTGTTTGTCCATTACATGTGAAAACAACGTAAGGATCTGACAACCCTTCTGACTCCAAGGAGGCCAGGTCAACCCCCTCAATTAAAGCCACAGTAAGAACCCATCCGTCACCATGAGCTTTGAGGCCATGGTCAGTTCCTGTGAGAAGAAAATGAAGTAAAAACTGAACACTCAATTGAAGTCACTTGACAGTGATAACAAGCATAATCGTATGTTCAAATAATATGTTTACCCATTTGAAATCTTGCTTGCACAAAGTGAGAAACCATATTATAAACACGTTGCAACTGAATGATTAAAATTCCACTTATAATTAGCTCTCCAAAACTGTCTGGCAATTCAAGCCCCCTAAATTCCAAGCCCCGAGGTTGACTTGGACCACCACACCTTAAAATATGCACCAACACATACAAAAACATAAAAATGGTGGAAACCACTGTGAAATTCCAAAAGTACTTAATTGCCTGCCACCAATTCCACTGGTCTTCTATTTGCAAAGCTGCCAATAACTGTTCCTTGTCTGATAAATCCGCCTTATCTAACACTTTAAAATTCTGAGCAAGTTGGTTGGTGAACTGGTTAAAACTCTCCTTCAATCCCTGCCTTGCCCCAGCTTCTATCATGCTTTTCATCATTGTGCTTTGGAGGAAGACAATGCTCCATGATACAACAAGATGGGAGCATTCCTCTCCAGAAGATACCTCTCCTCCAGGCATTATCTTGTAAAGCAATTCAGTCCTAAATGTATTCCCATATAGGACCTCAGGTGTGCTTACACTAACATGTATAGCAAATTCCTTTTTACTCACTCTAATGTATGTTTGCTCCTCAATGGCCTTAATTGCCTTAACTAATTTTGTAGCAGCTTTTGTATAGGAAACAACTCGTGTTAAACACGACATGTCTCCATGTTTCCATGTCCAAGGCCCCTCTTGCACATTTATTGTTCCCTGCAGTTCTGCCAAATCTTTCTCAAACTGTGAGTTGGGTGCAAAAAGAAACACATTAAGGTCGCTTGGAGACACTGCATAAATCTGATCAACTAGAATACCGCCTGGCAAATTTTCAGGCATTTCGGATTTGTCATCACTTGATTCCAGGAGTGAAATGGCTTCTTCAAAACTACTAGGAGGTGAATTTTCCTGTACACTATCTTCATCATCTGATAATGAATTGGATGGTTCTGAAGAATCCTCAGGTTTCGGGCTTCCTCCTTTCTTATTGAAAATCCTATCTAGACGATTAGCAATAACCTTCAACAAGTGTTTTCCTTCACCCATTTTATCACAAGTTGCCTGAGGTGAAATGAGCAGAGCTTCCAAGTCTCTCGAGTCCTTAATTGAGATATTTGAATTTGGAGAATGCTTATGATTGATAAAAGAAGCAGTTCCTTTACCATGAAGAGAAATGGTAAGGAGAATTTTCCCTGATTACACAAAACATTTAACTAAAATCAGTTCGATAACCGCAGTTTCAAAATTACAACAGAAATTAAAACAAAAAAAAAACAAAAAACAGTGGTTTAATCTGGGTGGAACAAAACAATATATAAGGTAAAGACACAAACGATTAGCACACAAAATGCAGCACCAGATCATGATTTTATTAGCAAGAGTGTTACTCCGCAAATACATAAATTTTACCGATACTATACAAAGTAAGAACCACGAGATTAAATGTCAAAATGCACCCATGATGACCTCAAATGTTATCTACCAGTAAGGTGAATTTCAATATACTGCAACTAAAATGGGGAAATAACCTAGCTTTTTAGCCAAAAAAATTGAAAATAATTTGTCAGGGACAAGTGCAGAAATGATCATAGATTGCATGTGTAGCCGTGTAGGCTTCCTTTGTACATTGTTTCAACTTACGAAGTTCAGAATTTCCAAATATTCATAATAATTGTTTTAGATGTTCTCAATTCAAATGACAAATTACACAAGCAGTAAGTATATGAAGGTCAGAAGCATCATCATAATATCGTCCTGATCAAAGCAAGTAACGAAATAGTGAGAGAAACAAACCACAATATTTATTGAAAAATTTCCCACTCTTTGGACTTTGAAGAGAGAACCACGTCGGCAGCAAGGTTTGCTTATCCTCAAAAGCAACCGAACCTACCGGAATCCGTACCTGACCCACAAAATCCACACAGCCATTGGTCACCCTACACTCATCACTATGATTTACAACAGAGACAACAAGCACGTCCTCTTCATTATGCACCTTGAAAACAAACTCCTCGTTCCAAATAGGGGTCGACGTGTTCCTTAATATCCTAGTTTTGGACTTAAACTTGCCGAGTCTAAGCTTCACATATGAATCCTTCACGGCCAGGTCTTTGGCTTCCAATACACACACGAAAAGCCTCAACATCGCTTATAATAATACAACTTGTAACACATAAAGCAAAAGTATGACAAAAGAGTGTGAATGGGTTTTACTCTTAAGAGTTAAGACCGGATTTTTCAAGAGGGGAATCGTGGCGGAAGTCACGTGTTAGGCAAATACGTGGACGTTGAAAGAAAACGACACGGGTGCGTGAACGAATAGAATGTGCGGTTTGCTTGCAAATGGTAACTCATTAGTTATTACTTATAAAAGATGGTTTCCTCAGAATTCATGATTATTGTCAGCTTTGGTTATATTATTATACGGGACCGAAGTTTCTTTAATTAAACTTTCGTTTTCGTGTGGCTTTATGTTATGTGTGTTTTGTATTAGGCACTGTATCTAGCAGCAGCGGGCACAATAGGATAAGTATTGCCGCGGGATTTTAGTGTCTTTGATCCTTAAAATATAGGAAGTTGGCGGTGGGAGATAACTTTTGCAGGCGAGGAACACACATTCAAGAATGTGGGTTTTGATTTCTGAATGAACCTACTTTGACGACGATTCGTCCCTTCAACTACAAAACCAACCTCTCATGTCTTTCAAATTTAATAATATTTTTAAGCGACTCTTTAGCAATGACATAGAGAATGAGTTAACTTATTTATAAACTAAAATATTGTCTGCGTTACATTTTATGTGTATTTTTATATTTAAATAAGATTTATACAACATTAATAAAAAATAAAACTGTTCAATGAGAGAATGAAATTCAAATTTTAAATATTAAATTATGAGATATAATATACTAAAATTTAAAAATTAAATTTAAATTATAATTGACTCAAACTATGATAATTCTAAGATTTAATTTATATAAATCAAAATTATATATTAATATTCAAAATTTAAATTGCAATAATATTTAGAAAGAAAAAAATTACTCATAAAAATTAAATATTTAACATAAATGATATCACGTTTGACGTGACTTATTAAGAAAGAAAAAAATATTTTTTAAAATATTCTTATTTAAAATTTTAAAAAAATTAATATATTTTATAGTTACATAGGAGACAAATAAATGCTTCAATCAAAATTGTATATATGTACCAAAAATATTTTACTATGTTTTTTAATTAAATAGATAATAACATAATTGTTTCAACTTAATTTTAAAAATAATTATTTATTTTTTAAAGTATCATTAAAAATATTAGTAAATATAAACTATTGTATTTTAAAATTTTTCTAACAAATTTAATTTCTTATTTATAATTGAGAATATTTTTAAGAATTATTTTATCTCATTGAGTTTTGTTAATTTTTAATTAAAAATTAAATTTACAGATATTAATTTTATTATATATTTAACTATAAGTGCATCAATTTTTTAATGTCAGTGTTAATAAAATGATATTAAATATTAAATTTAATAAAATATTAATTTCAATATTTTGATTAGAATAATTTTATATATACCAAATTTTAATATAGTTTAATAAGTAATATTTCATTATTTTATTTCATTTTAATGTATTATATTATTTAAAATAAATATATATTTTTAGATTATATATGTAAAAATATCAAAATTTTTAATAATTTTATGTGTCTAATCATTATAATAAAATCATACAAATTAATTATTAAAGCAATGAAATTTATTTTTAATAAACATTATTTAAGTTATCATTTTATTACATTCAATATCATTTCATCTTATAGCTAAACATAGTATTGAAAATATAATATTTGTAATATTCTGACTCCCTCCACTATTTTCAATTTTTCATACTTCTAGGATTTAAACTGGGCCAAAGTTAAGCAGGGAACCAGCCTAATGTCGCCATTATATTTGATTCAATTGAAGAAAAAAAAAAGATAGGAAAATATTTGATTATTTTTTATTTTAAAAATATTATCTCTTCTACATTTATATGTTAAATTAAAATTCTTATTCTTAAACAAAAATATCTAAAAACTTCTCTCATTTCATTAACTTACATAACAGTATTAAATATCTAATTTTTTGTTTTTAATTTTTATTTTTAGATAATAATTTAATTTAAAATTTTAAATATTTAATTATTGTAAAAAATTTAAATATTTTAAAAACAAATCAAATTTTAAACTTATCATAATTTTTAATTTTTATACTTAATAATTAAATTAATAAAAATGTATATCATAATTTTATAATTTTATCTTTAATTTTAAAAATTATATTCATTTAATTTTTATCAACTATTAATATAATATTTATTATTAATAATAAAAACATTTACTAGTTTTGAATTTATTTATACTTATAAATTTTATTTAATTTTAAAACTTTTGGTGCAAATAAACCGGTTTATGTTTTAATTTAGAGAGGGGAGCGTGTACTAGCGCTAGATTGTTAAATCCGCGAGGTAAGCAGAAAAGGTAAAAAAAGGAAGAAAAGATGTTGCAGTTTCCGGCGTATATGACGCAGTACCCATTGTCCACGAGGACTATTCCGACGTCGTTTCTGCTACCCTCTCAATGGCCCCAGCCTCAGAACGAAGAACTTCTTCTCGCTATGGAGGAGTCTGATTTCGAAGAAAAGGTACCTTTATCTTCTGTTAGGTTTATTTAGTACATTCTGACGCACAATAATTCATTCAAAACGGGATCGTTTAGGTTTAGTTTGTCCGCAGCGGCTGATTTGGCAAATTATGTTCAACCATGTTCACTTTCTAGCTATTTTTGCAGATATATGTCTAGGTTTTTAGTGTATGAAATGATTGGGAATTGTTTCATGATATGGTTCTGATTGTTAAATATTTCATTTTTTTCCTTGAAATTCCGTCACACACTTTAGTAGTAGAAGCAACAGGTATAATATGAAACATTAGAGGGTGAGTGGTCATCACTGGGAATTCACAAATGAGAGATACTGCATGCGGTGCGTGCGGTAGAAATAAATGGTCTCCTCTTCTAAGCATTAGGACAATCATGTTTGGATGGTTAATTATTGGAAAATAATATAAAGCTGAAAAATAAAATTATTTTCTGGAAATAAGCTAAGCTAGACTCACTTATGAAATTTATGAAACAGTTCTTCTTTCTCCCTCTGCAGGGGTAAAGGGCGAAATATTTTTTTTGTGTGCTTATGTGTGTGGTTAGCATCTTTCTGTTAAAATTTCATATCTTTAGGAAGATCAAAGTTGGGTCTTCAAATAAAAGTAAAATCTCCTTAAAGAAAAGCTTTTATTTTGCCACATTAACATAATATAGCTGTTTGCTTGAAGCCTTGAACTTAGCTGCATGGATTTGATTATTTAAAACTTGCTGTTTGATATATAGAGTAATCACTCACCTACACTTCATAGTATTATAGAATGCTTGGATTATCCATGAAGTAAGGCAATGCATATGTTTGTATATACATGAAGATTGTATTTTTTGAAATGTTAAGTTCAGAGGATATTAGGCTTCAAGGTGTGAGCCAGTGCTCTTTGAAGCACTCTTTCTTGTTGTTCCGAGCTTCTAACTCCTCCTTGCCAACATTGGCACAAACCATTGCAGTGCAATGAAATCAGGAAGATGAACAGCAACCTGATTGTGATAGGGAAAACGACCAATGAAAATGATAAGGAAGACTTCGACAATGAGGCGGATGATGATGATGCTGACAATGGAGAGGATTCTGAGGGTGAAGAATTTGAGCAAGAAACTGGTTGAGTGCCCACTCATATTTTCTTTGTATTCTTGAACTCCTGAACCAAATCTTTTTATTGAGGATTGACTCCTATCATACTTTTCTCTGTTATATATACATGTTCTTTCTTGTGCTTAATCAAATACATACAACCTTCAAGTAGCATAACTGATGCTTCAACAATAGCATAATTTGAATTCAGATGAGATAGAGCAGGAGCAATTAAAAAACTTCATTATCAGTCCCATGTTCCCCTTTTCTGAGCCAAGTACCATTTTGTCCTGTTGAAGAGTTTAGACAACAACAATAACCTTATCTCACTAAATGAGTTTGGTTACATGGATCACACAAGGCCACCATGTTCGATCATGAAGAGTTCAAAAGACAAGAAACAAACTGGGCACTTTGCCTTTCTTTAGTGGAAAAGTGATTCAAGTAACGGTCATTCCTATTCTGAGCTTCTGAATTTAGCTACACCTCTTGATCCTGTTTTATATCTTAATTTCAAGAGCAACATCATGTGAATAATTTGTTGTCGTTGCTGATTGTTTCCGAATCATTCAACGACGTATGTGATTATATTGACATATCGTATAGTTTTGGTTGAGTAATGGTGATATTTATGAAATATATAAGAAAAATAAGAGGGTAGGGGAGGGAGTTCGCCACTACCAAAGGATAAACTAGTATTCTTGATATTGTTGTACAACCTTGTATTAGAAATATGGTTTCTCTTCTTTTTATTAGTTTTGGATCAGAATGAGGCCTAATCTGGGCCTAAAATTGGGCTAGCCTATAAGATCACCGCAGAGGAGCTACTCAGCTGTTTTAATCCACGACTCACGACAAAAAAAAAATAATCCAAGACTGAACAATTATTATCATCATTAAGTGAAAAAAAATTATTAAATCAACTTTCTTTGGCATTTCTCTGAGTTGAATGTTTTATTTTTGCGTGTGTTGTTTTTTTCAATGAATCATCTTAAATTAAAAGCACAGCCACTGTATAATTTACGAGATCAAGTCCGAGACCAAACCGAGAAGTTTGCTCAACTACTAACTCTATTGAAAATTGGCTGAAAACAGTTTTCTAATTATTTTTCTGAACAATTCGTTTAAAAGCATATGTTTTAAAATATTTTATTAATCTAAATTTCTTTTATAACCTGGCGTTAAATAGTATAATTGAAATTTGAACTTGTGAAGCTATGTAATACTTCAAACGCTCCCTTTTGTATGAAATGTTCATGTTATAAAATTCTTGATCAAAATAAACCAATTAAAAATCCGTTAAAAGTATATATATTTAGTTATATTCTTTTACCTATCATGGTTGAAAAAACAAAGATGCATTATCGTGCAACGTTTAGATTAATTTATTTTCAAAAAGTAATATTTTTTACAGAACATTAAAAAAAAATTTCTACAAAACTAAACTAAAGTACACTTGATTCACCGAAAAAAAAAAACTGAAATATACAGGCACTATTTTTTTTTCCTTTTGTTTGTTAAAAAAAACTCAAACCCAAGTACCCAATCAAATAAAATGAAATAGAATAAAAACATAATTCTATCATTTAAAAACTTTATGTGGAACAGAAAAATTTATATTTTATTATTGAAGAAGTTGACGGAATGATAATTATTATAATCATTAGTTCTATTATATCCATTCCACCAGTAAAAGTGTTTGTATTAGTTTATTAGTCCTTTCTAGATTGGTATTTTTTCCTAGTTCCTTCTCCAAGTTTGTTTGGCGCTTTTTTTTTTAGTTATAAAAAAGAATTTATTCTTATTATTTGAGAAATATATATTTCGCTTAAAACATACTAAGAAAAATAACCATGATCTGACAAGGATATTGGTCAATATATTTGTATTCTGAATATTGGTGAAAAGGCTACCTCCTCGGTCATCTCATCCTTCTACGCTTTAGCTCATTTGAGTTAGAATTATGTGTCGTTTTTTTTCTTCCACCTTCCAATTCTGATCTCAAAGGAAAATGATGAATGGACATTTGTATAATGCGTTCATATGTAAATATCTGATTTTTAACTATTTTATTCTTTTTTCAAAACTATAGTTATTGAATTGTGATATATTAGAATAGACAAAATTGTAGAGATGTTAACAGTTACGAAATTTTTATTGATGCTAAAAAATATACACTCATTTTCTTAAAATAAAAACATAAATTTTTATATGGTTATCTTTTTTCAAATATAATCTTTTAAAAATTAAAAAATACTAAATAAAAATAGTTAACTATAAAAAAAGAATATAGATGTTACAATATTATCAAAAATGTTCAAGTCACTCAGATACCACCAAATAAAAACGTGTCCATTATGTCACCTATGAGACCGGTGAGATGATATCGAGTAAGGAACGATAGGCTTGGATATATGACCGGGTGAGTAGAGTTGACTTGACAAGGGAACGATATAATTTTTATATTTAGCTTTTCCTATTCAATAAAAAAAATTTCACTGGCTTCACAATTTATATAATGAAATTTTGATTAAAGAAAAATGTCATGGACCGTCAACTTACCTGTAAAATATTGTGGTCAATAACACACCAACCTGAGTTTCAATGAACCCAATTTCTCACATGCGTTGAATACTGGTTATAGATTATCCATCATTGATTGTCAAACCAAATGTATAAATATTACAAGTTTTAATTTTAAAATAATTGTGGAATATGGTTATCCTGTTATTCTATCCATATCTATTAATCAGATTGCACATCTCACAGTTAGATCAATATATAATTCAATTTCGCTACACTGTTAAACTAGGTAAAGGTTGTCCCCGGATTATAGTGAACAAAGAAATAAAAAAAAAATACAGTCAAGTCCACGAAAAAGCCTGCAAACATATATTAAAATAATTAAATTTTATTAATCTAATTGTTAAATTAATAAATTAGATTATATAAATATTTTATAAAATTTTAAAAAATTGACATTTTATTAAATAAATTTAAATTAACAAATATTATAAAAGATATATTATTTATTAATTTAATTTTTTTAAAAATATCTATTTTATAAAATTTTATAAATATAATCTATATAATATGATTTATTAATTTAATAATTAAATTGATAAAATTTAATTATTTATAAAAATTATTCAATAAAATAACTTTAACTAAAATTATTTTTAAAATAATTTGATCCCTCTTTTATATATATATTATCAAGATAATAATTAAAATAATTTAAATATTTATAAATATATAATTTAGTAATAGTTATAAATTTATATTTTAAATAATAAATTATGTTAAATATAAATTGGAATAATGCTAATATTAATTTATTTTTAAATTATTTAAAATTTTATAAATTTAATCTTATTATATAAAAATTTAAAATTTAATTATTGGATAAATAATTTTTTTATAAAAATTTATTTAAAAATGTTATTTCATTACATTTAATATCAAATATCATTTTATAATCAAACTGTTAAATTAAATATTTTTAAAAATTAATCAAGTTTAATAAATTTCATAGCTAATTGATACTTTATCATAATATTTTATTTTATTTTAATGTATAATATATTATTTAAAATATAAATAAATATTTATAATTAAATAAAAATCCTACAAATATTTTGATTACAAAAAATTTATACATGATTATGAAAATAATAATATTACAATATTCAATTGGTGCGAATTAATCTTCACCATTGGGTTAGATGGATCTCACAAAATTATAAGAGTTGGAATATATTTTAATGCATTTAAAAAAGGCACTTTCAAGTAAGTTACTTATCAGTAAATTTCTGATATTGATATTGGTAATAAAATTTGATCCCATAATTTTTTGAAAGATGAATTTAATTCTTACGAATTAAACTAAATTTTATTAGCCAAATTAAACGTTTCATATATCAAAAATAATTTTTTTTATAAGATCATAAATATCTTCCATGGAAGATACTCTTATTCGGATCGGATAAAATTATTATTGATAATAAAAATTTTCTCAGATATTTGATACATAAACCTGAAATTATATAAACTGAACAACGAATTCTGCAATATGTACCAAAAGTAATTTAATTTATATTTAATTATTTTCATATACTAAATAGTATAATTATAATGACTTCACAATTTTAAAAGTTACTAAATATTTGTTTGATGGTTAATTGAAAGATTAATTTTTATATTTTTTTAATGAAAGCATATATTTTAATAAAAATTTATAATTAAAAATGATTTTAATAAATATTTCAATTAAATTTAACAATATAAACTTAATTTTAAATGAAACGTAAATTCTAAACCAAAATCAATTCCGTTTGAGCCAAGTATGGTTCCATCCGTATTGTGTGTATAAAACGTGTCATTAGTCTCCAAAGAGAATTGGGAGCAGTGTTGTACACACATTGGTAAACTTCGATATCAAATAATGGGAGTTTCTTGAGAGATACGTTCCTTCCTTCTTCTCAAAGATTTGATATTCCATCATTACCGTTCCCTTTCATATGCAACTCTAAAAACTCCTATCCACACGAAGGATATACCCCTCAAGACAATAGTCTCAGTTTGGACCTATCACTTAATAATTTCAGCAGAATTGAATAATACTGTTTATGACCTTGACTAGTTGTATTTTTCATTAAATTTATGTATACATTTTTAAATAATAAAATGTTTTTAATTCTTGATTTAATAAATTAAAAAAAATTATAAAAATACTTTAAAAGCATTTTTTCCAAAACATTCAAATACATCGTTAGAGTTTCTTTTTATAATTTTTTCTTCTAAACTATGGATATCGTCTACTGAACACAGTCATATTTAACTTGCATAAGTTTATTATGATTAATAAAGTTTTTTTTTTCTAAATTTTTAATATAATTACATATTTAAAACTTAAAGCTGAAACTTATGATAATGTTAAATCAACCCTCGTCAGTTCATCCACCTGTTTGGTGGTCAAATAAATCCAATCTCAACATGACCAATCGATATTTAAGTTTAACCGAAATTCAATAAAACTATCAAACATGAGCTTCAACTAAATTTTAATTGTTGAATTTTTGTTTTTATTGATATGATAATTTTCGTATACATTTTTATTGTGATTAATGGTTTTAAACATGATATATAATTGTGTGTCTAGAATCAAATAGGATTCAAACTAAAATAAATATTGAACTAAAAAAAATGGAGAAAACATTTTATAATTTTATTAAAGTAATTTTTAATGTGTTTAAAGATATACAATAAAAATTTATATATGGTAAATATTTATTGAAAATCATATGATTGCTAAAATTTATATTGATAACATTAAATACAATAATTTTTATAAAAATTAATTTTATTAATTTCTTATGGTATATCCTTAAGCACACATTAAAAAATTATTACCAAAGAAATTTTATATAATTATTTAAATTCATGTTCAAATTTAACATCAACTAAATAGTATTATCAAGTCCATTTTTAGAATTAAGGTTCTTTCACTTCCTTAATCATATATAAGAAGTTCTATGTTAAGTCTTAATTGCCCAATTTTGAAGATATATTATTTCTTACTTTTAACAATTCTCCTAGATACTCCTAAACAATTTTTCATTAAAAAATAAATAATTAACAACCATTTATAGCTTTAAGATATAAAAAGAACATAAATACTATGGCTATTTATTAATTTCATTAATAATATTAGTTTGTTAAAATTAGAATAAAAGTTTAATAAGAAACTATTTAATGAATAAAAAAATTAATATTAGCATGATAATATTATTTTTAATATTTAAATAAAAGTATTAAAATGTCAAATTCTATTTTTAAAAATTTACTTCATTTTTTAATAATATTTTATTTATATTTTTTAATCCTTTATATTTTAATATTTTGATGTTATTACTTTAATTTTTTAAAAATAAAATATTTTTTTAGAAAGTAAATAACATTATATATTTTTAATGTAAAAAAATCTTAATAAAATACTTATTACATTTTTTACTTGGGCATAAACTTATCCTAATAAAAAGAATATAAAACATTCAATTTAATTTTTGTATATTTTATTGATAAAGTGGCATAATTCTATAAATTGGATATGAGGATAAAATTATTTATTTTGATGATAGTAGTCATTGGACAGAAGAAAAATTATTATAAATGTTTTATTTATTAAAATTTTAAAATTTATTAACAGAAGAAAATAAAATAAGAATATTTGTCTTTAAACTTTTTTAATTATCTTTATATGATATTGAAATTATAAAAATTATTAGATTTGGTATTTTTTAACCAGATATCAATATGGTTTTAATTAGTGAAAATATTTTAAATCAATTGTAAATGTAATTTATGTAGTCAATTAATTGTTTTATATATTTAATAATTACCATAATATAAAAAATATATACTATACAAAAATAAATTTTTATGTTAAATTTTAATATTTCACCTTTTTAAGTTCTTAAAATATTATATAATATATCAATATGGTCTTCTAATTATTTATGATATTCTGTCTAACAATTAAAAAACAAGCAATTCCTATTTTGATCCATACCTTAATAGAATGACAAACTTTGATATCATTTGAGAAACCTTAATATTATAAAATTGGTAATACTCATATTAATATTAAATAGATTTTTAATCCAAAATAAAAAATTTATTCTTTATTATTTATGTAATTTATGATAATTTGTTTATTGAAATAGTATAATACAAATAAAAATATTTAATAATATTATTTATACATTCTAATGTTTGATAATAAAAAAGAAAACACTTTTTAGAAAATCTAATTTTTTAACTTTGCCTCAGCCAAACTTAGACGTGCCCATATTAATAGTCATCTTCTCACGGATTACTGCATATTGGCCTGTATTATTATTAAGTTCTTTTAATTTAAATCTTTTAGTTAAATTTGAATCTTCTCCTGCAATCCAATTGTGGGGCTGATTCTTTCTTCCAAACATCAGTGTCTTCTACTATTTATTCCTCAACTGCATCCAACCAGATAAAAGGTAAGCTGTTGAACCCAACCCACCAGAAGCTACCAAAAATATGCCTCAATAATATGTCATTGTCGAGTAACAACTTGCCGACTTGCTCCACCCGGGGCTATCAGTTTGGGTCCTCTATTTTATTATTAGATTTATTTATACTATTCATTTTGTTTTTTCAAAAGGGTATACTATTATTATTGGACTTTTGTTTTTTAGAAGTATTTGAAAATTATACTTTTATTAAATTTTAAATTTATGGTATCTACTATCTAGTGCCCCTTCTCGGCTGGTCTCCACATTCAATCATTAATGCCACGTGTCTTTCAAATATATATTCAATTTCCTTAATTCACTCAATCGATAGCCCTCGGGAAGGTTCAGACATTCTGTCGTCTTCCTCAAGTCCCACGATTCACGGTCGCGTGTGATCGTCCCCTTTTATTGACCTGCAAATTGAAAGAATAAGTAATACACAACCAGGTCATAGAAAAAAGATTAGTACAATAATAATTCAAATAAAAAAAATAATGTCATTAATTTCACAAAAAAAAATTAAAGGAAATATACATACCCCCAATTAATAATCAGGTAATCAAGTTAGGCGAAAGATGAACAACGGTAGCCACAAGTAACACAGGAAACGACGTCTGACTTGTGTGAACGGAATCAAAACCACCAAAAGCGGCACGCATAGGACACATCACGATGATCGTGTCCAAATCTCAAACGGCTGTTAACGGAACCCTAACTGTTAAATAGAGAGTCCCAGGCAACCACCATGTCCAACAAGAAAATTAGGCTCAATTCAAAATTAGAACCTTAACTCAGCCACATCTGAATTTTTAATCAAAATTTAAAAGAAAAATCATTGTATTTCATAGTCCATTCATTTCCCTATTGTTCCTCTTTCACTCCATTTTTGGGGATCCTTCGGTATTTTTCGTCATCATATATATTGGATCAGCTTTGTATTTGCGATTTTTGTTCCTTATATTCACTGTGTATATGATATTGGTTCGCCTCAGTGGCAGTAATTATGGCAGTGAGGTCCATAATACAGGAACCTTGGGCTTCCATCGAACTGGCCCGTGTAGCAACAAACTTTAGCCGAGCCGTTACGGATGCCGATCGGACACGCAAACGGCGCCGGCGACGAGCGATTGTGGCGACCGAGGCGATATGCCACAGCGTACGGCAACGATTCAGCTGAAGTGTGAGGCGATCTGGACGGAGAGTGAGTGACGCTGGACGAGGACGACGACGGAGCAGATGAAACCTTCTTGAGTGATTTCGGCGGCGAAAGGACGGCTCTGACCTTCAATGGATGGTCCAATTTCGATGAGGGACGGTCGTATTCTTCGATTATGTTCGCCAAATCTTCGTCGTTGGTGACGGAGATCAAGGTCTCCAAGTCTCCCTTGGGCAGTTGACACCTCAAGGTCACAGACGAACCACACAACTCTTCAAGTTTCACCATCAATTCTGCACATAGACGCAACAAATCCGTTAACGAACGAAACTTAGGAAGAAAAAACAACGAGGGGAAAAACGAACGAGAGAGAGAGCGAACCTGAAAATGAAATGGTACGATCGACAGAGAGAACTCTGGTGTGGCCGCCGACGTAGCGGAGCTGGCCGTCGGTGGCACGGGGAAAGATCTTGCCGCCGTAGCTACAGAGGAGCTTGATAGTGTGGCTAGGTTTGGAGTCCATGACTCGTTCTCGCTGCTCAGTGAGTTAGTTGTATGGATAGGAAATAAAGTTTGAAGATTCTAGAAAGGAAAAACTGAAGAGCGATGAAGGATCTCAGGCTCCTCCGGCGTTGGAGGGTTAGGGCTTGAAAACTCTGGGCAGAGATTTTGTCCTGCATTTATAGGCGGAACTCGGAGCACAAGCCCACACGTTAACGCAATCTCTTTCCCAATGATGTAATATTAAGGCCCTTGATGTAGTTAAAATATTTAATTTGATATATTTTATTAAATGTTTATAATTGAATTAAAGTTATCAATTAATATGACAATATTTTTTAGTAAGTATTTTTATATTTATTTCCTTAATTAATATATTTAAAATGGCTGTTAATTAATAATAATTATAAAATAAAATTTGGAAAAAACCGACTTAGATTGTTTGTTAGGTGATTAATAATTAACAATGAGTGTCAATTCCGACTATTCCCCATATATGCGGATATTCTTTTCTTTTTGCTTTCGGGGAAGGAAAGCTTAGGTTCAGACCAGAAGAAGAAAAAAATAGGGAAAGCCGAGTCGTTTATTTATCTTTGAAAAAAATAAAAGGTAGGAGCGTGGGTATCCAATGAACTCAGGATGGGTGGCCCATTCTGGTGTAGTGATAAGCCACGCCTCGTGGCCCACACGATTATAGAAACTAAAAGAATAATTCTATTTTTTTATTTTTATAAATTCTTTTACTTATTAAATCAAAATATTAAATTTTTGTATTTTAATAAAAAATAATATATTTTTATTAATATTTAAATTAAAAATCAATAAATAATTGTAAAAATTATTAAAAATTATAGATATATCAAAACTCGAGTTAAAATGAATATCGAAGGTAGAATGTAAATTAAAAATATATTTGATAATTAAATATTAGTTAGTTGAAATCTAAAGTTATTAGATGAAAAATATTTTAATATATTTTTAATTTTATTTATTAAATTAATTTTTTAATAGTTACTATTATTTTTTAATATTTTTAATGTTTTAGAAAGATATTTAATTTTTAATTTTTAACTTATTTCTAAAATATTTTTTTACTTTTAATATATTTTTTAAAATTTGATTTATTATTCATTTATTTATTTTTATAAATTTAATATTATTTAATTTTTTCATAATATCGCTACTAATTTTTATATTATTATAAAATATTATATTTTAAATTATTATTTTAACATATAATGTTTATTAGTTAAAAAAGATTATTTTTTTAAAAAAAATATTTTTACTTAAAAATATATCATATTTATTAAATTTTAGTCATTAATTAAAAAATATTTTATTTTTATCCATTATTTCAATAATTATTCTTATCAAACACTTTTAATTTATGACTTTTTAATTTTAATTTTTTATATTTTTATTAATTAATTTACTAATTTTATCAATTATATCCTATAATAAATTTACATGATACTTAGTTTATTTGCTAATTTTATGAAAATATATGTCCTAGAATAAATTTACAATCACTCCTTCTCCATATTGATAAGAATTTCTTGCCAATCTATTTGCTCAAAAATGTCATTTTATAGTAATGCATACTTTTCGTTATCTGTACTCCCCACGAGTTCTCTCTTCTATTCTTCAACCATTTGTTGATAAACTTGTCGTATTCATCAATGGAATTTTAAAATGAGAATAACAACAATAATTTTAAATAATATTTTATATGAAAAAATCATAAATATGCAAATGAGTTATTTATATGTAATTTTTGAATGTGTTATGTAATATCACATTTTATAAATAGAATTTGTTTATTTACATTAACACATACATAAAATTATTTAAATTCTAAAAGACGTTATGCATATTAGCTAAAACAACATTAAGTGCAGTGTTTGCTAAATAACCTCCAGATTATATGATTTTTTTTTTTCCCGAAGTTGGTTCAGTTTAGGTTTATTTTAAGATGACATAGGAAACCAAGAAACAGCAGTCATAATCCTACTTTTTTCTGTTATTTCATTTTAACATCAGCTTCTTCTTCTTTTTCACTTTATTGTGGATTTGGAAACCCAATCCCCATTGAACTGTGGCCGCCAATACCATAAAACCTAAGACTGACGACAGATTCTTTTGAAAAGATATCTTGTTATGCAATATATATGCTGGCACTCACGTTGAAAGAATTCAGTTTCATAAATTAAACATTACATAATTGATATCATATGTATTATTTCATATTATATAATTATATTTATTTATTTTTTATTTTCTTTTTTATAAATTTAAAAAATATTCAGAAAACAATTTTCATTTTAAAAAAGTGCCGTCAGCATGTTAGTTGCTTCATGTATAATATGATTGAAGGTGTCGTATATATATATATATATATATATATATATATATATATATATATATTGTATGTGTGTGGTCGGGCTTAAATTTCGTTCAAGATATATATGACCCGTTCGTTACTGGCAGCCACCACCACGCTATATTTGCGTTTGGAAGAGGACAATGTGAAATTACAGGACAATGTTAAATTAAGATCAACAAACAGTGGTGCATTTAATTTGAAAAGAAATTAATTTCCAAATTGTATGATCTGAATCTTATCATAAAAATTATATATTTCTTTCATTTTGTATCTATTATTTAATATTATTTTATATAAATTAAAAAATTTAATTAACAATTTTGTTTTGGTGTTAAAATTATTATCTAATTCATATTCTGTAACCAATCATTTTCATTCATTTATTTTTTCATTAATTAATATTTTTGTATAAGAAATAATAAATATCATTTTAAAATTTTAAAGGTAATAATTAAAAAAATAAAATAGTATTAGATAAAAAATTATAAAATATATAGAAACAGTTTTTTATGCTTACCATTACAAATTTATATAGTAAATATTTATTAATAATTATGAAATTCAGATAGTTTTATATTGTAATTTTTGATAAAAATTATTTATTAAATTTTATGTAGATCTTTAAATATGTATTAAAATTTTGATTAAAGAAATTAAAAAAAAAAGTATCAAAACCTTGACGTCTTGTCAACCAGCAATTATGCCTGAGTTTTCCTCGAGGAGAATCATATAAAATGCTTGGCAATACTTTTTAACCAGCTGAAAACTTATTTTATTAGTGAAAAATAATATTCAAGTAAGATGGTCCTGATCAACAAAGTAATTTTCTTTAATACTTTGTAAGATTGTAGTGAATATGTGTCAACTAATATTAAACTTTCTAATTTCAGATTAAAAGTTTTTTTGTATTTAAAATATTTTTTATAATCCCTGGTATATTCATTAACATTCAAAACCTCTTCTTATATATTCATTAACATTCAAAACCTCTTCTTACTCTCTCTCATTCAACATTTTCAGTGTTGTTTTCATTTTTAAAATAAATGTTATACCTACTATTCATTTTAATAAGAATAAAAATAAAATTTATTTTAATTTTTTTATGAGATATAATTTATATAATCTATTTTATTCATTTTTTATAATAATAATTTTTTAATTAAATAAAAAGAGGTTGAAAGAATATATTTCATATATTAAAGATAATTTTAAATATATATAATAAATTTATTGTTATTAACTAAATTGTTTTGTTTGACGGGGCATTTCCTAGGCTAGCTAAGGACCATAAAATCTCTTCGAAGCCAACCTTACTAAAAATGTAGGCGTTTGCTGTGAAAGGAACGAAGGATTCTAGCTTATACGGGCTGAAAGCTAAACCCAATGGAATATAGTAGGTACATCTTTATGTAAATTGATGTCGAATATTTTTTAGAAACTAGATATTTTTGTTATGGTCAAAGATATCTTGATCATTATTATTTTTAATTAACTTTTATCAAACCCAATGAAATATAATAGGTACCTTTTTATGTAAATTAATGACAAATATTTTTGAGAAGCTAGATATTTTTGTTATGATCAAAGATACCTTGATTCCTGTTCTTTCTAGTTAACTTCTAGTAATTTTGACTAATTAGTTTATGTAACGTATCTTATAAGATGGTGATCAAAATTTTGATGTTTAACATGGCTAGTAATGTAATTGTTTCTTATCCATCTAATTATGTTTTTAACAAGCAGCATGAGAATAATATTATTGTTATACATAAAATTATTCATTCTATGTGTATAAAAAGATACGAAAGAATGAATGATAATCGAAATCAACTTAGAGTAAACTTATGAAGGTCTAAATTTGGAAATTGTTGGAAATACTTTGAAAGATATTGGTTGCCGAATCATATAGTTGATTAGGTGCCGCTTTTCTATAGTACTAACCAGTTCTTATAATAGTAATGTCTTAGAAGATTTCTATTTTTTTTTTATATTTTTATGTTGTGTATTGAGGGATTGTTCAAGCTTATTTAACTTGGAGTTGAACTTCTAATATAATTCATTATCATAGAAAGAAATACAGATTTAGGTTTTTACTTGAGTTAATATTAATAATAAAAGAGTTATCATGAATGTTTTTAACACTGTTAAAATAGATTGATTAATAATTATGTAAATGGGAAGTTTAAAACTTATCTTTTATCGTTAAATTAGTTTTCTATCAATTAGACCTTAATGCAATACCTTTTTATTTAATGTATTTAATTTTTTAAAGTATTTTACAAAAATTTAGATAAAAAATATTAAAATTTTTTATAGGATAGAATGATATTCTAAAACATACAAATATTTATACATCTAATTTATGGAAAGGTGTTTGTAAGAATGGAAAATATTTATATAATAATATGATTTGGAACGCATGAAATAGAAAACATGTCAAATTTTGGATTATGTATGATTTTTTTTTTTTAGCCAATTTATACATCATGTACTTCAACAACCCTATGGTAATAAATAAAGATTCTTTAGACAACTTTCTCCTTTTATCACAAACTTATAATATTTAAAATTACCACACATGCTTCAAGTTAATATTTATATAGATTACTATAACCTTGGTGTGAAATCCTAAAAAAATGATAATATGTCATGGAAATATTTTCTTAATAATTGGTTTATTATCCTATCCTTTTATAATTACTTGTTTAGGAGCTTAGGATATTTTAAAATTATCACAATGTTTTAAGTTAATATTTGTAGAGATTAGTAAAATCTTATTTCTAAATCGTTATAGAAATGGTGATGTGTCATGAAAACATTCCTCTAATGATTGGTTTACTATCAAGTTCTCTTATAATTGCACCAAAATGATTAAACTAATAATGGTTCGTTCAATTTGATTTATGCTTGGAGGGTTCAACAAAATTAGCTTACTTTCATGAAAAATTATTGCAGAGATTATAATGGCAAATGTTCATATGTGAGACAAGAGGTTCGCAATTGGAACCAAGATTAAATCATACCACTTACATTTAAGGATTACAAAGTAACGAAGAAAATTTGGTACAATTTCTTAAAATCATTTTAAAATAGAATTTTTTTATTCGTTGATTTCTATTATAGATTTGATTATGAATTTGGAGCTTCACAACATTCTATTGACCTTGACTATTATGAGACAAAAATATACTCAAAAATTATGATGAAGTCATATTTTCTTAGTACAATCAAGTTGTAAAACAATAATGTAAAAACACATATTTTAATGCAAACCTAATCCATCAATTAAAAGAATTAAACAAAAATGTTAATGTTTCAATTTAACCTCATATATTAAAAGAGATAAATAAAATGATAAATTGCTCAACTATAATTGACTTATATTTGAGATAAAATTTTAAATTATTTGATAATTTTTTAATTTTTCTATTTAATTTTTTGTTTTAACTTTTTATTCAATATATTTTATAATAATATAAAAATAAAATTTTTGATTAAAAATATATTAAAATTAATTAAACAATATTTTATTTGTTTAAAATTAAAATATTTATTTTGTAATTTTACATAAATAAACTTTAATTAATAATTTTCCAAAAATTAGTTATTTTAATACTTTTAACTTTTATATAAAACTTAATATTTTATATAAAAATAAAATAAATAAGTTAATAATTAAATTAATAATATATATTAAATTAATAATTGAAAATATAATATTTCATAATAATATAAAAATAAATAATATTATTGTGAAAAATAAAATGATATTAAATTTATAAAATAAATAATTAATTAAATTATAAATATAAATTTAGGATAAAAAATATTTTATCAAATAGTTAAAAATTAAAAAAATTTAAAATAGTATTTTAAAAAATGATCCTAATTAGGTAAAGATATTATTAACTTGATCGACAGAGATAAAATATTTTAATAAATTTTCTAACTAATAATTTTAAATTTTCATTAGATAAATTATATTATTAGACACCTTTAAAATATTGTTGGAGATACATGCATTTATATAGTATTGTTAAAAGATTAATTTATATTAAAAAAATAAAAATACAACTCATATGATCCTTCATTGATAGAAAATATATAGTTTGAAATAGAAAATATATAATTTAAGCATTTAAAAAACAATTTACTCTTATTAAAAACGACAACAAACGTTATGTGGGTCCCACTTTTATTTTTGGTACCGTCACCAGCAGGCAGCAACAACCTCTCCACGTGTATATACTTATGGCAAAAATCAAGATAAGCAAATTGCTAAGTAACACTATTATTTATACTTAGACATACACTCTTTATCATATTTTTTAAAATTTTGTATATGATATAATAATTATAATATAAACCTATTTATATAATATAATAATTTATTTAAATATGAGAATAAAATTAAAGGAATATCTTAATTTTAAGATAATAAATTATTTAAGATAGATTAAAATATAAGAGTGTGATAATTACTTTAAAATACATATTTACCAAATTTAAAGTTAATTTTAAATAATTATATGTTTTTTCATTTTATTATTTTTAAATTTAATAATTAATTTTACTTTTTAATTTAATTAGTTAAATAATTAACCTTTAATTTTAATTTTAACTAATTTTTAATTAATTTTATCTACTAATTTCATAAAAAAATATACCTATATAAATGTGAAGTAATGGTTTAACAAATAAAAAAGTGAAGCAGTGAGCACGCATTTTCCCCCCAATTTTAATCTCGTGTTGGCCATAAAACTCTCTCTGATCTCTCTACTGAAAGGACACCACGGCATTATGTGGGCTATTTCCGTGGTTGGAAGGCTAAAGCTGTTAAGTTGCTATCACAATATGTTCTAATTTCTTATCCGAAAACATTATCCCAAAAGTTTTTTATCCCATTTTTTTAGAAGGAGAGGCTAAGTTGTGGTGCTCCTCTTTTGTGGAGAATTTGTGTGACATATAAGCTGTGTCTAATATAATATAGATATTTGTTCACGGCTAATGCTTTCCAAATTTGTTTTATTTGAAAATATTATTTTAATTTTTAAAGATAGATAAAAGAGAGGAATAGAATAAAGGGAAAAAAAGCAATATATGAATCATACTATGCATTTTTTATTTTTATTTATAAAAATTTTATCTTATTTTTTAATTTATTTTTAAAAATAGTAAAAATAAAAAAATATTTTATATTATTTTATTATTTTTAATGAAAAATATTAAAAAAAAATATAATGTCATATTTTATAAATATAAATATAAAATACCTTCAAAAATTAAACCACATCCTAACTATTGAAATTTGATCGTAATTAAAAAAAATAGAAAAAAAGATAAATTTTACTTAGATGCAATTTATGTTTCAAATAAACAAAAAAAAATCTGTATTCACCGTACACACTAAAATACATTATCATGTTAGTTTATTAAAATTAAAATGATTTTATTTATGCGCTTTAAAAAATATTAATTTATATGAGTGCTATATCCTAAAACTTAGACGCCTCATCAACAATACTCATCTGAGATTTTATTGTAATTTATTTATTTTGATTCGGTATATGTTTTAGTTTTACATTTGTGTGTTTTAGTTACAGGTTTACACTACTATTAAGTACATGGATCAATTGACAAGGAATAATCCAATTTAATTAAAAATTTTAGATTTTAGATTTTAATTTTAAATATACAATTATATTAAAATTTTAAAGAATTTTTTTGTTATTTATAATGATTCTATTAAGCTCAAATATCATCTTTGTAAAGAATAATGATTGCTGAGACACGAAAACATTAATGTATATTTAAGTGACTCTCAACCAGGTTTAATTTAACTCCAAAATTGATTCTAATGTAGAACGTTACTTGAGTTGGTTTTGTATTAAGTAAAAAATCTTATATTAAATTGTTCTATAAATTTAAAAATTCCTTTAGCTTAAACTTAATTTTAGCTAAAGCTAAATTTACAAAATAATACCATCCAAAATAAGTTTGCACGGATTAAATAATTGCCAACATTTTTTTGTTTGATTCAAATTCGTATATTTTTAAAGATATTGTTTGTCTTTTGTTTGTAAGATAAATGTTGTTTAGAAGGTGGTAATGATTTCTAATGATACATGCTCTGAAGTCTTGATATGCAAATCAGAGACGCAAATTGATACAGCTATGTTATCTGCATTAATTTGATTTTGATCTTATCCTCTCCGGTGCTTTAGTCAATGCTCCAGATTTCACCTGTTAATGCCTTTGAGTGGACATTTATATTCTATTTGTCATTTATTTCTCACAGTGGACAAGGAGAAATTAACCTGAATTGAAAAAGACATGTAATTTTGTACAAGTGTCACCAACCGAAAGGTTTGTAAAATTAGTAATAATACAAACGCACTTGTGAACCATAAGCTACTGTATTTATCTTGGCCTCAGAGATCCTATCCCTCCTCCATAAGGCATCACAGAATGATAGCATTTCAGGTATATGACTTGCCCTTTCTAGCATTTCTTATACCCATCTTTTATTTGTGGATGATGTCTTGTTGTTTTCCAAAATTTCACCAACAAAGGTTTTCCAATTTCAACAAATCCTAATGGTACACTATAGCCTTTGGACAGATGATAAATGTCTAAATCTAGGATGATCTTTGGAAAGTGTGTTCCTACTTATGTTAGAAATCAAATTCTTGAAATTTTCAGAATCCCCGAATCATGCTTAAGAAACTACCTGGGCCTCCAAGTTGAGTGGGGCGGATCCAAGGGAGTAATATAATTTGGACTCTATCAGGGTTCAGGTGTTAAAAGGTGTCTACTTCCTGAAAAAATATGGCGATTGGAGTATTTTATATGGGAAGCAAGAAAGGGTAGCTGATGACTATGGCAATATAAACTTTGGAACATTTTATTGATCGTTACTCAGGCAACTGGGGTGTGCAGAGAGTCTGAAGTTACTTTCCAACACAGTTATGGACAAAGGTAGTCAAACACTTAAAAGTAGACTTGAGGGAGGGAAGGATCACACGAGATGAAAGGAATAATAGTCTATAAGAACAGGATATCATATAGCAATGTCTCCTTTCCTTCTACAAGTCCAACACCCTGGGAACTGGTAGGAGATTCCTATTTGGAAAGTATGGCATAATGGTTTGGAGGTTAAAGAAAAGTTTTAGAAGAGAATAGCTTAAGACAACACCTGGCCTATTTGCAAAAGAGATGTGGAGATAGTGGAACATGGTTCATCCAACCAATCAGTTCAATGAGCACTTCCTCACTTTGGATCCTCCATCTCAGTAGTAGTTTGCCACCACTCAGGCAAAACTTGTTCAAGGGCTTGCTCTGGTTTATGAACCTATTGCTGTGGAGGTGGCCTTCATTATGGCTGCCAATTTGAGGCGGAACAACATTCATATTATATCTGCTTCACCATTCCACTGACAAAATTTCCTCTTGTAGATGGAATCCAGTTGGGCCATGTCCCACCCGATACCTCTCCATAATAGCAAAGAAGAAAGTCGGTGGAAGAAAATAAGAGAAATAGAAATATTTCTTATTTCACTCATCATTTATAAACATTACTATTTAAGATAAGAGTTTTTCTTTTTTATCTTTTGTTTTTTTAGGCTTAGTTTTCACTTTTTTCACTTAATTGTTTTTAGATTAAATTGACATTATTCAAAAAATTTAGGAAAGATAAAATCGTAAACTTGATCAAACTTAAATCTTGATCGTATATTAAGATAAATGATTACAACTTTTACTATCCTATTAACTGTTGGACAAATAATATGATAGAATACATCATAGAAAATTGAAGTTTATGTATATTAGTAGTGTAAGAGAATTAGATATTAATGTAACCAATAGATATGTAGAAGGTATGAAAAATGTCCTGACGTTTATGCCGTGATGGACAATGTTTAATCACTTTTGTTATGAGACAGGGGATGTACATACACTTTAAGTACGTTATTACTATTTTACTGAATCTTTCTTTTGTCTAGAAAAAATTGTAAGATCCAATCTTTATCTTATAAGATTTGATTGTGATAAACTCTAATTTTAATTTTATATAAATTTTATTTTCTTCTTCAACTATTATAATAAATAATTAAAATTCAAGAGTTATAATTTTGACAAATCTTAAAAGGATTAATAATGTAAACTATCTCAATCAGACATATGATTAATAATGTAATTATCTTTTTTTTAAAAAAAAATTCAACATTTCCCTTTTATTAGTGTTAAAATATACTTTTAAAAACAATTTTTTGAAATAGTATTTACATTTATTTTAATTATTTAAAAAAGTATTTTATATTTGTATAAATAATATTTTTAAGAAATTTAAAAAGTGTAGTTTACAATTGAATGTTCTCAAAAAATAATTTCTAAAAATTAGTTTTTAAAATGTGAAAAAATGGAGGTAGGTTGTCCGGTAGAAAAAAGAATATTTTTTAAAAATAAACTTTTTTACAAAATAGAGGCGGGTGGTTAGAAAAAATGACAGTGGAAAAAGAAAAGCCCCCATCCAAGTTAAACCATCAAGCCCATATATAGGCCTCCTATTTTCAGTTGAATTAATTTTCTCTTTTTCATGGACCAAGGCCTCATTTTGACTTTGTTTTCTTTATTACTGGGCCTCAGCCCAGTTTGTACATAGGAAACATAAATAGACTAAAAACCGCAAACATCAATCCAAAGTTAAAGATCACTCATCAGGGTTAAAAGAGTAAAACCAAGAGGAACAGGTTCAGATATAAATCCCTAAACCCTAAGACTGCTTCTTTCGCCGCTCCAAGAGTGAGAGAGACGCAGGAGGAGAGAAACCGTAGCGAGAGAGGAAGAAGAAGAAGATGACGACGAGGTTCAAGAAGAACAGGAAGAAGAGAGGTCACGTCAGCGCCGGTCACGGCCGTATCGGAAAGCACCGTAAGCATCCTGGAGGACGCGGTAACGCCGGAGGAATGCACCACCATCGGATCCTCTTCGACAAGTACCATCCCGGTTATTTCGGCAAGGTTGGTATGCGCTACTTCCACAAACTCCGCAACAAGTTCTATTCCCCCATTCTCAACATCGACAAGCTCTGGTCCCTGGTTCCCCAAGACGTGAAGGAAAAAGCATCCAAGGACAACAAAGCACCATTGATCGATGTCACGCAGTTCGGATACTTTAAGGTTTTGGGAAAAGGCGTTTTACCTGAGAATCAACCCATCGTCGTCAAGGCCAAGCTCATTTCAAAGATCGCCGAGAAGAAGATCAAGGAAGCAGGAGGAGCCGTTGTTCTCACCGCTTGATTTCGATGGTATCGCTTTTAAATGATTTAGGGTTTTTTTTTTCTCCGATACGCTGCGTTTTGGACCGTTGAGGTTTTGGATATTGTTACTAGTTTTGCTATATTTGAGGATTTAAGCTTATTATTTTGATTTGCAAGCCTTAGATCTAAGCTTGTTTACTTTGAATATCATCGCGTTTAATTGAATTACCATAATAATATTATGGAATTGAGAGATGTTGAAATCAGTGTTAGCTTCGAATAGTAGGGGATAAATTGAACTTCATGGAGAGATTTCGTTCTTTCGTGTGATTCAGATTTGGTAGATGATGGTTTGTGGTAAGAAGTTTCATTTTCTCGAACACATTATCATTGCACCTTTCTCTATGCTCAGGTTGAAGTTAAAGGCCCAATTCATTGTGATGCAAATTTTTATTATTTATTAAACAATTATTGTGGATTCGTCAATTTTATCACATGTTTTACTATGCATCAGCAATTCAGTTCGTCATGCTAGGGATTAAATTAACAATGAGTGCCAAATTGAAGGTATAAATTGGTTAATTTTATGATATCAATGATTAAATTGATTGGTGGTGTTAAATTTTGAGTCTGCATCGATTAATGATCGTGAAAACCACAGATTTTTTTTTTTTTAATAATAGCAGAGACTTCTAGTGGGGTAGGGGGCAAAACTGCGAATTTTTTCTTCAAAATTTCATGCCTCCAACTTTGAGCGTAAAAACTACTGATTTGGAACTAGCAACTGGAGCTCCACCGAGCTCCTCACCATCAATTGAATTAGTGATGATAAAAAATTAAAACTCGGGTTCAATTTTGCATTTTATTCTTAACTGGATCAGATCGGGCTAAACTTCACTGAATAGAAGCTTGGTTCAGTTGGTAAAGAAACTCGAAATTAATTTGAATTTAAAATTTCATGTCCTCGGTTTTATTAATTTGAATCTCAAATTTAATGTTCAAGTATTACGCTTTCTGGATCCGTCTGCATTGTTAGCTTAAGTAGAAATTAATGTATAATATTCTATTTAATATATTTTAGATACTTTATTATATCAATCAATACAGGTTATCCATGAGTGTAGATTCCGTAATATTTATCCGTCCTCTTATCAAGTAGGTAAAGAAAAAACTTGTTAAGTAAATCCATGGATATATATAGATAGATACAAGTAATTCATACAATGAATTTTTACACGCGTACGGATAATTTTATCATCCTAAGTCTAGATTGAAAGTGCTTGGTAATGTCGCTGTTTCTTGTTTGTTACAGTCAGCCAGCCCAGTTCGCTGGGAGCCGATGCATCTCAAAAGCCCAATTCTCTTTTTATAAGGCATGTTCTCTTTTACATGGGCCGTGACGTAAGCTAGTTCTACTTCCTCGGCCACACCTGTTCTATTATTGCGAGATTTTGGATTAGTTTGATTTATCCCATCAGAGGAAATAAATCACTTTATACGATACTCACAGTAAGATTATGCTTCATACAAATTACCGCTAATTCAGCCAATGAGATAATGTAAAACTAGTAAACCATTTGTAATTTCATGTTTCATACATAAAAATTTGCTACACGATTTGAACTTGTCATTTTCGTATGTCATCTTTGATCCATAATCAGGTATGTAGAATTTTTTAATTACTTTTAATGGGAACTTAACGAAAAATTGATTATTTCTCTCAATTTAACCTAAAACGCATGGTAATTGGTGAGTTGTAATATATTCCATACCAACAATGAAAAACAGTATTACCATTTGAAAGTTTTCGTTCAAATATTTAAATTTTCTAAATATGAGAGTGTACTTTAAAATCAACCACATTTTATACAAATTTCTTCATTTCATTTTACGCAGTATATACATACGTATATAATCCCGTTCTCTCGTTGATCTATGGTGAGGGAAAATTCAGCAAAAAGGTATCATTATCAAGCTTTATATAATGGGACATGGACCACAATTTTATAATGTTACTTCACAAAAAAATTATCTTCATAGTACATCAATGACACTCTAATGCTCAAGTTAATATATATTTTAACAAAGTAATAAGAATAAAAATAATGTCTACTTTCAGTTATGATGTAAACTCTTTATATAAAAAATAAAAATGTAAGTAGATGAAGTGAATGATATTTTTTAAACATCTATTTTGATAGGATTAACAATTTATAATTGTTGAATATTTTACTATTTTTTGAATGTGAAAAATATAATTCACACAAGCTATTCACTTGTAGTGATAGTGCAGGAGTTCATATTATTGCCCAAGCTATGTTTTGGACTCTAGGTGTTGAGGCCTAATTGTATCAATATATGGATTTATAATCAATTCACTTCAAATACTTCTTCATTCTTCCTTATAACTATACAACTAATAGTTTCCTTTATTATTGTCAATTCAAAATTTTAATATGGTTCACCAGGTTCAGACTTTGTGAAAATAGGTGCATTGACTAGTGTTTTCTCCATATGCTAAAGCGCCTACTCATTCTCTTCATTCTAACTAAACATTTCAACAATCGATATAGGAAAAGAGATTGATGGACGATCTTGGCCATAAATCTGGACAGTGTTGATATTCTTCCATTCCACGGTTGTACTTCCTTGATGGTACTAGGACTGTTCATCTTCAAAGTTGCATTACATTTACTGGGATTAGCCTCAATATCCCTTATTATCATCATGTATTTGAGGAAATTTTCAACCTTTACATGGAAAATGCATTTGAAGGAGGTAACCCCCGCATTATACACATTGAGCCTATAAAAATGCAAGCCAAATTAGGAGCATGATCACCATATTGTGAAATCTTTCATATTATATTAACAATATACACTTCCATGCACTCACCGTCAAATCCTTCAAAGACATGATTCATCATCCATTGATAAATAATTTCAATATTCTTTAATCTAAATGACATCATCTTGTAAAAAAAATATTCTTTTATTAGTGATAAAGGAAGTCTTCTCCTCATCCTCATGGGACATAGAGATTTGATTATAATGAAAGAAGCATCCAGGAATGATAATAGATGGTAGCTTGAAGAACTACCCACTAGAGTATCAATGCTTAGTATGGGATATGAATCTTTGCGTAAGCTATATTAAGATCCATATAATCAACACATATCCTCCATTTTTTATCAAGCTTTATTAACAGTATTAAGAAGAAGGCAAACGGAAAATCTTTGCTGATATGCAAGAAAATCTATCTATTACAAGATACACCAAAAGATTTATATACAAGATAGCTAATCTAATTTAACTAACCTACTAGCGAAATTATTTGCTTAATAACTAACTAACTAACTACTTAGTTGTAATACTTCCCATCAAGATGGAAGAAAAATATTGAGAAGTCTCATCTTGCTGGTAAGAGTTTGAAATTAAGGACTTGGTAACAGGTTTGGTAGAAATATCAACTAATTGTTGTGAGCTGTTAACATGAATGAGTTTAATCAAACCAGAGATGACCTTTTCACGAACAAAATGACAGTCAATATCTATATGTTTGGTTCTTTCATAGAATGTTGGGTTATTTGCAATGTAAATGGCAACTTGGTTATCACATAAAACCATAGCAGGTGGAATGGAAATGTGAAGATCATAAAGTAAATTCGAAACCCAAATAATCTCACTTGTTGCAGTTGCTAATGTGCGGTATTCAGCTCCAGCAGATGATCGAGAGACTGTAACTTGTTTCTTCAATTTCCAAGGGATAATGGAGTCTCCCAATAATACGCAAAATTCAATAATGAATTTACGAGTATCAAATCGGTTACCCTAATCAGCATCTACATATGTTGTTAAGAGAAGAAAAGATTGGAAAGAAAATAAAATACCTTGGCCAACAGAATTTTTGAGGTACCGAAAAAGATGATGTAAAGTAGTTAAGTGACTTGTGCGAGGGGTAGGGGTAGACATATACTAATTGAGCTGATGAATAGTGTAGGCAATGTGAAACCTAGACACAATAAGATAAAGTAGATGACCAATGAGATGCCTGTATAAGGAAATGCCATTTAGAGATTCTCCTTTAGTGGTAGAGAGTTTCAAATTTGGATCCATGAGAAGAGCACTGGGTTTACAATCTACAAAATCAGTTTCTTCAAGTAAAGATATAATGTATTTTCATTGACAAAGATAGATGCCAACTTTGGAACAAGCAATCTTAAGATCAAGAAAATACTTTAATTCACCAAGATGCTTAAGTTGGAAGGAGGATTTAAACATATTTTTCACACATTGGATGGTCATAAGGTTGGGACCAGCAATGATGATGTCATCCACATAAAAGAGTATAACAATAAAGTCGGTAGTCAAACTTTTAGTGAGCAATGAATAATCATTTTTGGATGTTTAAAAATCATGATTGAAAAAAGTGGTTGAAAACTTGTTAAACCATTGGCGTGAAGCTTGCTTTAGGCCATAGATAGACTTCTGAAGCCTACAAGTAAGGTGGTCCCCCTGAATATGACAGCCTTTTGGTATTATCATATAAATGTCTTCAAATAGGTCTCCATTGAGAAATGTGTTATTAACATCAAGTTGAAAGAGATGTTAATTGTTAATGGCAGCAACAAAGAGGAGAATCCTCACAGAAGTAATTTAGCTATAGGAGAAAAAGTATCCATGTAACCTTTGGCCACAAGCCTAGCTTTGTAATGCGCAGCAATCCATCATAATTATAATTGATTTTGTCAATCCGATGATATTTAATGACCTTTTTATCATGAGGAAGAGAAACAATGGTGTATGTTCTGTTAGCATCCATCGCATCAAGTTCTGTTGTCATAGCCTGCTACCATTCAAGGACCTTGCAAGCTTGTTCATAAAAGAGAAGTTCATAAATCGATGATGTATGGAAGACATAATGGTGATATGTGGATGATAATTTGTCATAAGATAAGTAACGAGACAAGGCCAATTTAGTATTGCTGCATATATATTGAGAAAAGTAAGGAGGTGGTCTAGTAACTCTTGTGGATCGACGAATAGGTGGAGGAGCTAGAAGGGTAGACGATGCACGAGGATAAGAAATGTGTTCCATAATAGTAGGTACAAGTATAGAGGGACAAAAATCAAGAATGGATGAAGGTGAAGTAGGAACATGAATCGAAAAATTATCTTCATGAAAGATAGCATCCCTAAACATGAAGAAAGTTTTGGTGTGAATATTGTAAAGTTTGTAAGTTTTGTACCCTTGCTTATATCCAACAAAGATACATGGAGTTGCACGAGGAGAAAACTTATGCCCTGTAGATGGTAATGTAGAAGTAAAGCATAAACATCCAAAAGTTCTTAAATGACTGTAGTCCAGCTTCTTAGCATATAAAATGAAATAAGGAGAATGATTCTAAATGATAGGAGAAGGAAGAAGATTGATAAGATGTGTAGCAGTGGTAATACATTCACCTGAAAAGGTAACAGGAATCTGTGATTGAAAATACAAAGCATGGGCCACATTGAGAAAATTTTGATGTTTCCTTTCAACAACAGAGTTTTGTTGAGATCGTTCAACACAAAAAATTGATGGAGAATGCCTTGGCTGGTCAAGAATTTAGTGAGTTGCAATTCCTTAGCATTATCTAATCTTAAACATTTGATGGTGATACCAAATTAAGTGCGAATAAGAGAGAAAAACTGAGGAGGGAAGCAGAGGAACTAATCTTAATCCTCCATGAAGGAGGGAAGCGGAGGAACTAATCAATTGATACCATATTAACAATATTGAGAAGAAGGCAAATTGAAAATCTTTATTGATATGCAGGAAGATCTATCTGTTACAAGGTACACCAAAGAATTTATATATAAGATAGCTAAGCTAATTTAACTAATCTGCTAACAGAATTATCTACTTAATAATTATCTAACTAACTAACTACTTAGTTGTAATAAGCTTCTTGATTAAGATCACATTAACCAACTAGATATTATATCTAACATGTCATTTAAAATATGCATTTAAGAGATCAAGTACTTAATCTTTCACTGTTATTTATCTTTCTTCGCCAATTCTTTTTTTCTTTTCTGACACAAGTTTTGCTTCAAGATCAATAAACAACTTATGATAACAAAATGAAGGATCATGATTTCACCGGCCGCAGGAGTGTCCCCCATTTAAATGTTCTATAGATGGTGGTAGAAAGTTGTTACCTCACAGGTAGCAACAATGGATTGTTGACTGACACGCTCGTCGTAAACGCGCAAAAATAATTTCCAGATTTCCCCCAAACTATTGGTATAGTATAAGGTGCAACCTAGGTCATCTCCCAAAGACCATTTCAGATTCTTAAGCAAATAAGGAGAAAATTAGAACAAGGGGGTTTTTGTAAAGATGTGATATCAAATGCTAAACACAAAATACAGACTGAAATTAATTTCACTTAACAATTATCAACTCAAGGAATTCAGAGGCTATTTTCATAACTAATCATTGATCACTAAAATCATGCATTGTGTTTATCAACCTAGGATCATCTGGAACCCCTACAATGATCCTTGAATTCTCTACTGAGAAACCTCTCAGAATTTAATTGATTATGATCAACAAGATTTAGTAACCACTTAATCTTTTATCTAAACCAATTTTACAATCAGAATTCAGTTGAAGTAAGTAATAAAATGAAAACCTTCAATTCAATTACTTAATTTCTACTCTTCAAACTTTTGGAAAATGATTTACCAATCAAAAACCAATTATAAATCAATTATACATTAACCAAAATACGTCAACCGATCAAACTTTGATTAAAGAATAAAATTGAAGAATATAGTGAAGCAGAGTAGAAACCACTTAATATGCACGTAAATAAAGATCAAGACCTCAAAGTTAAAATGAAAATAGCTTGAATCCTTGAATTGAAACTACAAACCTAGCCTTCCATGAAGGAGGCAAACTAACAACAAAGAAAGAGGCAAACTAACAACAAATAAATCCTAAGCCTTCCATGTAGGAGGCAACTAACAACAAATAAATCCTAAGCCTTCCATGTAGGAGGCAACTAACAATAAAGAAAAGTTAAGCCTTCCATGTAGGAGGCAAACTAACAAGAAAGAAAACATAAGCCTTCCATGAAGGAGGCAAAACTAACAAGAAAACATAAGCCTTCCAATTTTGACTTTCTTGCACCGCAATTTCGGATGTTCACATGTCCGAATTAGAGCTTGACTTCTGAACAAAAGTTGTAGCCCTGGATCTTAGCTATCCAACAAAGTTGAGTTCATCTCAATATGACTTCTATATCTCAAGATATGGCCGGATCTTTGCACACTGTTCAAATTCCACGTCAGCAACACTATCTCATCTTTTGAGATAATTTCGGAGTCCTAAACATCCAATTTAGAATCTGATCTTGCTTTGTAAATATGGACACTTCTTTAAGCTTTCATTCAAGATAGATTTCATGATTTTTGGATGTCTACAACTCCTATTATGCTCAAAATACTATAATAGTGTCATTTTAATCGGGTAAGCAAAGAAATTCAATTAAACTTCATATGAACCCAAACTCATAAAATATGACAAAGATCACTTAATTGAACATATAAGAAGTCTTAATGAGATAAAAGTGAGAGATAATTATTTATGAAATCTATGCTTATCAAATTCCCCCACACTTATCTTTTGCACGTCTCGGGCAAACTTAAGTTAAGGATTGGTGACTTTTTTTTTTTTTTTTTTTTTTTTTTGAAAGAACATCAAAGTTTTGAGTTGATTTCTCAAGAATTCACAAAATTTCATGAAGCATTCTTTCATCACATTTTTGAAATTACTTAGAAAGGCAACTTTAATTTGAAAAACATAGATTGAGAAAGATAAAACCTCACATGATATACTCTGAATCTCTCAAGTGTTTGATTTGGTAAGTGTTTCTCTCAAATTCAATCCATGAAAGATGAACTATCATAGACTTGCATATCTTCTACTTCTCTACTACTATGTACACATGCAATGCACAAATCAAGAGGTCTTTATTTTGGTTCTAACGGGATTAGAAAGATGAAATGATATATTGAAGAGATACAATGTTAGACCAAGGAAAATGGTAAGGATTGAGAATTGATTGTAAGTGCAAGTGTGAGAAACAGATATCACTTCTTCAATTTTTTTTTTTTTTTCAATATAATAGTTTATTTATTAATTTATTGCTTCAGTTTTTTTTTTTCAACCATGATATTGATGAACACAACAATAATCTCCCCCACACTTATTGAAACACTTATGGTATGATAAATTCAGTATTCCTCACCTTCTATGGTCAGACAAAGTTGTTTTTTTTTTATTTGTGGTGAGCTAAAAAGAAGAAAAGGCTAATCGGCTCAAAGGGCTGATCAAAGGATAAAATTATATGGTTTAGTTATTTGGCCAAGTGGTTTGTTCAAGAAAAACAGTGCCTCAATCATTTTTGTACAAATCATGTGAAAATGTAGCTTCAAAAAGAATCAATGCAAGTTCTGAAGTAACATATTCCATGGATGAAAATCACACAAGAAAGAAAATAATAATAAGGCTCAAAATCTCACAGGTAATATATTTATCAAATCTAATCTATCCAGTTCAAATATGTGTTGCCAAACTAATTAATCTCGAAATGTAAATCATTTTGCTTCAATTATTTTATGAAATCTAAAGAAAAACATACTTCCACATTCAATTTTTTTTTTTTTTTTAAAATCATAAGATGCGTATCAAGAGTCAAGTGTAACTCCTTACTCAGCCATCTTACTCAAAGTAAGTTTATGAATCTAACCTAATTTTTTTTTTGTTTTTTTTTTGTTTTTTTTTTTTTTTTGTTTTTTTGTTTTTTTTTTTTAATTTTAGATATCGGACCATCTTCCCCCCAACCTATCCAAGACATTGTCCCCAATGTCTTAGATGAAATTTCATATAACAGGAAAAGAAATGTAAGAAAACCATCAAAGTAAGGAAAAGTTATAACCGAAGAGTGGTATCTGGTTCTCTTTTATCTCTGCCATCCTGATTTGGTTGGTTCACCAGCTGCATTGCTTGACTGAGCTCAGATGTAGGATTTTGCAAAATCTCAAGTAGCTGTTCAACAGTTGAAGCAGATACTATGATGTTGCGCATGGATTGTGGCATGAACTCCTGCTCTACTGCATTATCTAAAAAGGATATCAAACCATTATAAAAGCCATTAATATTCAATAAGCCCAAAGGTTTTTTATGAAAATTCCGATAGGCCCAAAATATAATGGTAAAAATTTCTTCCATTGTTCCAAGACCACCAGGTAATGCAATAAATGCATTAGAATTAACCAACATGTGTCTCATACGGTCATGCATGGTTGCAACCTTCAATTCAGTACCCAGGGTGAAGTAGGAGGTGCTCCCATTTTTTAAGCCAACACCTAAGACGTTACACCCCTTTGTGAGTGCAGATCCTGCAACACATCCTTTTAAACCCTGAATCCCTCCCCCATAAACAAGATTGATTTTTCTTGCAGCTAATGCCTTACCAAGGGTAGAAGCTGCATGTTGAAATTCTCCATCCTTTCCAAGGTTAGACCCACCAAAAACACAGATAGTATTGATCTTATCCATATACGGTGTTTCTGTCTTTTTTTTTTTTTTTTTTGAAAAAATATGTCATAGAGGTGGATAATTTATAGGGACTCAATATCAGACAAGGAGATCGCTTGAATAGTGCGGGATCAGGATTTGGTAGCAAAAGTTTGAATTTTTGCTGCAAAAGTTTGAATTTTTGTTGCAAAAGTTTGAATTTTGGTTGCAAAAGTTTGAATTTTGGGTTCAAGGAAAAGGTGAATGTCAGAGGGGAAAGACTTTAAGCAGGGGTGAAAATTTCAAAAAAAACGGTGGCCCAATAAATTGAAAAGACAATGTAAATGACAAACATACACACATGAGAATGAACAGTAGTTGTGATTGTGGCTCACATCTTCCTCTGGTTTTACGTCCAGTAACGGCTGAAACGCCTTCTAAGAGTCGAGGATGTGCTTCCCATTCAGTTTTCTTGTAAACTGACAACAGGGTCTTTTAAAGTCAGATTCCCAAGACTATAACGTGCTTTTTCCTTACGGAACAGTTCAAACAAATCAAGAAGGACTCCTTGTACATGCCCACTAGGATGCGTCTCAAGAGTCTGAATGATATCATCCAATGACTCCTTACTCAGTCCATCCTTTATGAATTGAATTTTGTCCTCTCGATTTCTTGAAACCATTCCAGGGTTCTTGCATCTTGTGTTACAGGTCCATCTTGCACACCTGTAGCAAACTCCAATTCTTTTTGCCCTTCTCTTCTTTGCATAGGAACTTCTTCCCATACCTGGCATGTTTTTAACAAATGATTCTTGAAATTCACCTGCTAGACGTACCTTAGCTTCAATGATCCAACGGACATCTTCTGGAAGGCCTAAGAGTGTTAATGCTCTCAATCGTTCAAGTCTGCAATTGTAAATGTCTTTAAGAAAATTTCTGGGGAGAGTAGGGAACAAAATTTTGATCCTGGTGAGAGCTTTCTCCATTTTTTTTTTCTTAAAACACTCAAGTTATTATTCCTGCAAGCTCAATGTGGTGTAATAGTTGGGATGATTTAAGAGGTGAAGAAGGAAGTTGAGAGATTAGTTGAAACTTATAAGCGAGGAATGTGAGAGAGGGAGAGGGAGAAAGAGAGAGAGAGAAAGAGAGAAAGAGAGAGAGAGAGGGAGAGAGAGAGACTTCTCTTGAATTTATTGCAGGTATGTGGCATTGTGCAAATGCACTTCTTCTACCCTGTGCTTTTGAAAACCTTCGAAAAATGGTTTAAGACGATGTCCATTCACCTTGAAGATATTTTCAGTTACCTCATTTTTTATTTCCACTGCACCATAAGGAAAAACATTAGTAACTACAAATGGTCCTAACCATCTAGAGCGTAGCTTACCAGGCATAAGCTTTAGCCGAGAATTGAAAAGGAGAACTTTTTGTCCAACGGAAAACTCCTTTCTTGCCAACTTTTTGTCATGAAGAGCTTTGACCTTTTCTTTGTAAATTTTGGAGTTTTCGTATGCTTCTAATCGAATTTCTTCAAGTTCCTGCAATTGAAGCTTCCTATGGATTCCTGCTTGGTCTAGATCCATGTTGCATTTCTTTACTGCCCAAAATGCTCTATGCTCTAATTCAACTGGAAGATGACATGCTTTACCAAAGACAATCCTGTAGGGAGACATGCCAATGGGTGACTTGTAAGCTGTCCTATATGCCCATGATGCATCAACAAGGCGCAAGCTCCAATCCTTCCTGTTAGGCTGAACTGTTTTCTCTAAGATTTTCTTGATCTCTCGATTAGAAACTTCAGCTTGACCATTTGTTTGAGGATGATATGGGGTGGAAACTTTATGCATGACTCCATATTTGCGGAGTAGGGCTTCCATTGTGCGGTTGCAAAAATGAGTACCTTGGTCACTAATTAGAGCTCTAGGAATGCCAAACCTGCTAAAAATGTTAGACCTGATAAAATCTGCAACAACTCGAGCATCATCAGTACGGGTGGCTTTTGCCTCCACCCATTTTGAAACATAATCAACAGCTAGCAGAATGTAAACAAAGCCAAAAGAGACAGGGAATGGACCCATAAAGTCTATACCCCATACATCAAATACCTCACAAAAGAGAAGTGGTTGTTGGGGCATCTCATTTCTGCGCGAAATACTCCCTATTCTTTGGCACTGCTCACAAGTTATGCATAATCTGTGTGCATCACGAAATATTGTAGGCCAATAAAAGCCTGAGTCTAGTACTTTTCTAGCTGTCTGATGTGGCCCAAAGTGTCCACCACAAGCTAGGGAATGGCAAAAGGTAAGTACAGACTGAACTTCATGATCTGGAACACACCTTCTAATGATTTGATCACTGCATGTCTTCCAAAGGTATGGTTCATCCCATATGTAGTGTTTGGCATCACTTTTCAACTTGGCAAGTTGCGATTTGGTGAAGTGTTTGGGTATTTCTTTTGCAACCAGATAGTTTACCAAATCTGCATACCAAGGATCCTTCCCGTGCAAATGATAGAGATGCTCTTCTGGGAATGAATCTGCAATTGAAGTTTCTTCACAAGGTTGCTGGATCCGACTTAAATGATCTGCTACAAGGTTCTCTGCACCACTCTTGTCTTTAATCTCTAAATCAAATTCTTGCAACAGAAGCATCCAACGAATCAGTCTTGGCTTAGCATCTGTCTTCTTCAGCAAGTATTTCAAAGCTGCATGGTCAGAGAAGACAATAACTTTAGATCCAAGCAAATAGGAGCGAAATTTATCTAATGCAAACACAATTGCCAAAAGCTCCTTCTCAGTAGTTGTGTAATTTGATTGGGTTGCATCAAGTGTGCGAGAGGCATATGCAATGACATGAGATCTCTTGCTAACTCTTTGAGACAGTACAGCACCAAGGGCATAATTAGATGCATCACACATTAATTCAAATGGAAGCGTCCAATTAGGTGGTTGAATGATGGGAGTGGTTGTCAACCGCTTCTTTAGTTCATCAAATGAATCCTTGCATGCTTGATCAAACACAAATTTGGTATCTTTTTGTAGTAGTTTAGAAAGAGGTTGTGCAATCTTGCTAAAATCCTTGATGAATCTTCTGTAAAAACCTGCATGACCAAGTAAAGAACGTACTTCTCGCACAGAAGTGGGGTAAGGTAGAGAAGTAATAATGTCTATCTTGGCCTTATCAACTTCTAAACCTTTGCTAGATACCAAGTGTCCTAAGACTATACCTTCTGTTACCATGAAATGACATTTTTCAAAATTCAAAACCAGGTTAGTCTCAATGCATCTGTCCAAAACTTTAGAAAGGCTTTCTAAGCATGCATCAAAAGAAGAACCATATACAGTGAAGTCATCCATAAACACTTCCATGCAACTTTCTAAGAGATCAGAGAAAATGCTTACCATGCATCTTTGAAAGGTTCCAGGGGCATTGCATAGACCAAAGGGCATCCTTCGATAGGCAAAAGTACCAAAAGGACAAGTGAAGGTGGTCTTATGCTGGTCTTCTGGGGCTATATGTATTTGAAAATAACCTGAAAAACCATCCAGAAAGCAATAGTGAGATTTTCCTGCTAATCTTTCCAAAATTTGGTCTATGAAGGGCAAAGGGAAGTGATCCTTGCGAGTAGCTTGGTTAAGCTTCCTATAATCTATGCACACTCTCCAACTGTTTTGTATTCTGGTAGGGATTAGTTCATCATTGTGATTTTTTACTACAGTCATGCCAGTCTTCTTAGGAACTACTTGCACCGGGCTTACCCAATCACTGTCTGAGATGGGATAGATGATACCAGCTGCCAAAAGCTTACCTACTTCCTTCTTTACCACATCTAGGATGGTTGGATTCAAACGCCTTTGTGGTTGTCTAACAGGTCTGGTGTTTTCCTCCAGCAGTATCCTATGCATACAAGTAGATGGGCTAATACCTGGAATATCAGCCAAAGTCCATCCAATTGCTTGTTTATGGCTTTTTAAGGTTTGCAGTAATCTTTCTTCCTGTTGTGGTAGAAGGTTCTTTGCTACAATGACAGGAAGCTTCTCATTTTCCCCCAAATAAGCATACTTTAGATGTTCAGGCAAAGGCTTCAACTCTAAAGGAGGTGGTTGTATTATGGAAGGAAGAGATCTATCTGAGATTGAAATGTCTGCAACACTTGCATCTAACATGTCATCTTTCAACGAAGGTTGGTCTGCAGCATTAATCCTGGAACACACAATACATGAATCAAATTCATCACATGTGCAAGTAAAATTATCTAAGTAATCTAAATCAAAATCAAAAAATTTAAAAAGTAGATTGTCAATAGAATAATCATCCGCAAGAAGGTCTATGACATCAAGTTGAAAGAGTGAATGATTCTCTATGGGATGCTTCATGGCTTCAAATATGTTGAATTGGATGATATCATCTCCAAATTCCATAGAGAGAGTCCCCGTATGCACATCTATCTTTGTTTTTGCAGTTTTAAGGAAAGGTCTCCCTAGGATCAAGGTTGCTCTATTGATGGATGACTCATCTTCCATATCTAAAATGTAGAAGTCAGCTGGAAAGATCAGCTTATTCACTTGAACTAGCACATCTTCAAGTACTCCGGCTGGATGTGCTGTACTTCTGTTGGCTAATTGAATCACCACACCAGTTGGCTTCAGTTCTCCCAGATTCAAAGATTTATAAACTGATGAGGGCATAACATTAATGGAAGCACCTAGATCCAGCAATGCATCACCAAATGTAGAGTTTCCTATTGTGCAAGGAATGGTGAAAGTTCCTGGATCTTTACATTTCTGAGGGAGGCTGGGTTGAATTAAGGCTGAAACATTGCGTCCCACACTAATCTTCTCATCCCCTTTGAGTTTTCTCTTATGCGTGCACAAATCCTTTAGAAATTTGGCATATTTGGGAATTTGCTTGATAGCATCTAGAAGTGGTATGTTGACTTCCACTTTCCTGAAAGTATCTAGAAGCTCCTTATCCAATTCTGCATGAACATTGGGCTTGGATTGAACCATTCTATTTGGAAAAGGTAAAGATACCTTCTGATCAGCACAATTTGGGGTTTTCTTCTCATTAGATGCTTCAAGTGCAGATCGTTTATGGCAAGCTTCTTTTTGTTGATCATTCGATGTCTTATCGAAGGCTGGTGTATTTTTTTCATCAGAATTTCCCTCTGATTCAGATGGCTCATCAGAGATATCTCCAGGTGTAGAGATAAATGCTTCTTTTTGGTGTGGATTAGTCTGATTGAAGCTTTGTTGCTTTAAAATTGTAGGGTCTGTCTGCATTTTCTTCCCACTTCTCAAGGTCATGGCATTCACACTTTTGGGATTTATGACAGGTTGAGAAGGTAGTTGACCAGAACCTTGAGATTTCAATTGGTTGACAGTGGTAGTCAACTGCCCAATTTGAGTTTGTAAATCCTGAATGGTAGAACTTACATTTTGTTGAAACTGAAGATTACTGGTAGCTAATTGCTTCATCAAATCATCAAGAGAGGGTTCAGAAGCATTAGAAGGTACAGATTGCTGCATATGCTGTTGTTGTTGTCTGAATGGCGGTGGTTGGTATTTATTTTGGGAGTCAGATGTTTGAATCCTTTGTTGTTGTGGAGGACCATATCTCAAGTTAGGATGGTTTCTCCAACTAGGATTGTATGTTCCAGAAGGTGGTTCAAACTTCTGTTGCTGATAATGTTGAGGAGACCTGTATTGTTGTCCTGTGCCAAAAATACCATTTACTGCAGCCTCAGGTGTCTCACTTTCTTGCAATGTTGGGCATGCATCAGTAGGATGATCTGCAGAAGTGCAGATGCCACATGTTTTGGTTTTGTCAACAACATTAAGTTGCTGTTGTTGTCCGATGGCCAACTGTCTTACGATGGAGGTTAGTTCTTCAATTCTGTTCTCCAATCGTGTATGGTCTGTCTTGGTGGTCATTTACTGCAGCCTCAGGTGTCTCACTTTCTTGCAATGTTGGGCATGCATCAGTAGGATGATCTGCAGAAGTGCAGATGCCACATGTTTTGGTTTTGTCAACAACATTAAGTTGCTGTTGTTGTCCGATGGCCAACTGTCTTACGATGGAGGTTAGTTCTTCAATTCTGTTCTCCAATCGTGTATGGTCTGTCTTGGTGGTCATTTCATGGACTCCTTTAGACAAGGAATTAGTTCGAGAATTGAATTGCTGAGAATTTTCTGCCATGTTGGCAATCAAATCTCGAGCTGCTATAGGAGTTTTGTCCATAAGTGCTCCACCACTAGCTGCATCAACCATGCTTCTATCCATTGGCATGAGTCCTTCATAGAAATACTGAATCAGTAATTGATCACTGATTTGATGGTGTGGACAAGTGGCACATAGTTTCTTGAATCTCTCCCAATACTCATAGAGAGTTTCTTGGGTGTTCTGTCTGATGCCGCAAATCTCTTTTCTGATAGCTGCTGTTCTGGATGCAGGGAAGAATTTCTCCAAGAATAATCTTTTCATATCATTCCAGCTTGTAACAGATGTTGGATGTAGATAGTACAACCAGTCCTTAGCTCCATCATTTAAGGAGAAAGGAAATGCCTTCAACTTGATATGATCTTCTAGAATTCCTTGTGGCCGCATTGTGGAACACACAATGTGAAATTCCTTCAAATGTTTATGAGGGTCCTCACCTGCAAGGCCATGAAACTTAGGTAGCAAATGTATTAGTCCAGACTTCAGTTCAAATGGTGCATCAATATCAGGGTATTGAATGCACAATGGTTGATAAGCAACATCAGGTGCAGCTAATTCTTTTAAGGTTCTATCAGCCATGTTCTTAGCAAAATATTTAAAACTATCAAAATTTAAAGATGAAAAATCACTACTGTTACTTTCTTGGTTATTACTGGATGAATGCCTTCTATGTGCTCTTTTCAAATGGTGGAATGTTCTATCAATCTCAGGATCATATGCATATAAATTTTCAGGGTTAGATCGGGTCATACACAAAAAGGTGAATTCATACAGAAAATCCAAGAATGATATATCTAAAGTAAAAACAATTGTTAGAAAGATTAAAATTTTTATACAAACTCCTAAATGAGCCTAGGAAATTAAAATGGTCCCCGGCAACGGCGCCAAATTTTGACACGCTCGTCGTAAACGCGCAAAAATAATTTCCAGATTTCCCCCAAACTATTGGTATAGTATAAGGTGCAACCTAGGTCATCTCCCAAAGACCATTTCAGATTCTTAAGCAAATAAGGAGAAAATTAGAACAAAGGGGTTTTTGTAAAGATGTGATATCAAATGCTAAACACAAAATACAGACTGAAATTAATTTCACTTAACAATTATCAACTCAAGGAATTCAGAGGCTATTTTCATAACTAATCATTGATCACTAAAATCATGCATTGTGTTTATCAACCTAGGATCATCTGGAACTCCTACAATGATCCTTGAATTCTCTACTGAGAAACCTCTCAGAATTTAATTGATTATGATCAACAAGATTTAGTAACCACTTAATCTTTTATCTAAACCAATTTTACAATCAGAATTCAGTTGAAGTAAGTAATAAAATGAAAACCTTCAATTCAATTACTTAATTTCTACTCTTCAAACTTTTGGAAAATGATTTACCAATCAAAAACCAATTATAAATCAATTATACATTAACCAAAATACGTCAACCGATCAAACTTTGATTAAAGAATAAAATTGAAGAATATAGTGAAGCAGAGTAGAAACCACTTAATATGCACGTAAATAAAGATCAAGACCTCAAAGTTAAAATGAAAATAGCTTGAATCCTTGAATTGAAACTACAAACCTAGCCTTCCATGAAGGAGGCAAACTAACAACAAAGAAAGAGGCAAACTAACAACAAATAAATCCTAAGCCTTCCATGTAGGAGGCAACTAACAACAAATAAATCCTAAGCCTTCCATGTAGGAGGCAACTAACAATAAAGAAAAGTTAAGCCTTCCATGTAGGAGGCAAACTAACAAGAAAGAAAACATAAGCCTTCCATGAAGGAGGCAAAACTAACAAGAAAGAAAGGAAGAAAGAAAGAAAGAAAGAAGATGGTATTGGAGTTGATCTCCAAAATTGGTGTGTGTCTCCTCTTGCAAACCCTTCTATTTATAGAGGATTTTTGAGGCATCATCTTCAAAAAGTCACCAACTAGGATATTACTTTTCTACCCTTTTCTTGCTTTCACATGGGCTTTGTTGAAATTGCAAAACACTTTTGAATTTTTGCCACCAATGAGCACAACAATTTTGACTTTCTTGCACCGCAATTTCGGATGTTCACATGTCCGAATTAGAGCTTGACTTCTGAACAAAAGTTGTAGCCCTGGATCTTAGCTATCCAACAAAGTTGAGTTCATCTCAATATGACTTCTATATCTCAAGATATGGCCGGATCTTTGCACACTGTTCAAATTCCACGTCAGCAACACTATCTCATCTTTTGAGATAATTTCGGAGTCCTAAACATCCAATTTAGAATCTGATCTTGCTTTGTAAATATGGACACTTCTTTAAGCTTTCATTCAAGATAGATTTCATGATTTTTGGATGTCTACAACTCCTATTATGCTCAAAATACTATAATAGTGTCATTTTAATCGGGTAAGCAAAGAAATTCAATTAAACTTCATATGAACCCAAACTCATAAAATATGACAAAGATCACTTAATTGAACATATAAGAAGTCTTAATGAGATAAAAGTGAGAGATAATTATTTATGAAATCTATGCTTATCATTGACAAATATTTATTATTTTTATAAAATAAATAAATAAAAATAACTTTATCATTTTTCACAAACAAAATCAAAATAATTTAATTAAAACAAAAAAATTCACATATATATTGATAATTATGATGATATTGCATCATTCAAATTAATTTTTATTTATTAAATAATAATAGTAAAAATAATATCTAATTTTTTATAATGTGATATTTTAATATAAAGAATAAATGTACAAATATCACTCCCAGGTAAGAAAAATGATCTCCATTGATCATCCTATTTTGATAGAATTGTTTAATTATTTATGATTGTGAAATACGTCACTATTTTTTAGGCATAAATGATAAGAATCATGGATGCTAGTAACTTGCACTAACAGGGCAAGAGTTTCATATTATTAAATAAGTTATATGTTGGGTTCCAGCAAAGAAGATGCAACTGTAATGGTGTGTGGATTGTTGGACTTCATAGTCAATCTGATTAGGATACTTGTTTCACCTTGATCCATAGGATCAAGAATAATAAATGTGTAATATATTTACGAGAAGAACAATTTATTTTATAATTAATTTATATTAGAATTATTGAATTTCATAATTTTTTTAGATAACTAAATTTCATTAATCTATTAGCTTATTTATGTAGATTAAGTTTATAAATTTTTATTAAATTTTAAAAATTTAATACTTTATTAAATAATTTAAATTAACATATGATAGAAAAATATATTATATGTTAAATTAAAATTATTTAATAAATTATTAATTTTTTAAAAATTTTATAAATATAACGTATATAATTAAAATTTTTAATTTGATAATTTAATGAATAAAATAAAATAATTTAAAATATTAATAAATAAAATAATTTTAACATAAATTATTTTTAAAATAAATTAATTCATTATATATATATAATTAAATAAATTTAGTTTTTATTTTAATAATTTCTATTTCAAAATATGAGACTAATGATCAATATTTAATTCAACAAGTGATCACCAAATATGTAAATCAAGTGGCCTAGGATGATTTAACTGAACATTTTTATCAATATTTTTCATAAGATTAATTTTAATTCACGTGAGTAGCAGGTTAAACTACTCGACTTTGGATTAATGAAAAGTTAGAACGATGAGTCACCTCCAAGTTGTGTTGGGTCGTATTCATATTTAGTAGTTCTTATCTTATAATATGACACATATACTTAGTATTTATATAATAAAAATAAATAAATAAATTATTATAATAATATTCTACAATAATGTAGTCGGTACGTCGGTGACTCTGTGCCAAACATGTAGATGGACAAATCCGACTATGGCTTGGCATTCTTATCTAATAAGAGATCTCTCTCTCCATATTCACATGTTTTCTTATGTGTATATTAAATGAGATTTTATAAGAAAAAAAAATCAACTATTTAGATCAAACAATATCTTTTGGTAATAAAAATGTAAAAGTCATATGATATTTTTAAAAAATAATCAAACAAAATTTAAATTTTAGCATAAAGTTTTATTTGATTTTTTAGTTTAATTATATATATATATATATATGGTTGTTGAATTTAATTTTTTTATTCTCATATTAAAATGGCTTCCTCTTTATATATTGATGATAAAGATAAAAATATTTAATAATTATATAATTATTTTAAAATATTATATAATTTGATATTTTAAGTTTATTTATTTTACATTAAATTTTATAATTAATATTTATATCTCTTACTTTCATATATATATATATATATATATTAAAAAATATATTTTCTACTAATAAATAAAATTATCCAATATTATAATAACTTTTGATAGAATAAACTTTATTCAATAAATTATTTTATTAATATAATTTTTTAAAATACTAATAAATAATATTTCATATTGATATATATATTTAATATATTAATATATTAATATTCTATAATATAAAATTATTTATTAATAACATACATTATATATTAATATAAACATAATAATTATACTAATAGTTTAATTTTTATTAAAAAATCTGTACTGATAATTTATTGATAAAAGTTCATCCAATATAAGATTATTAGTAAATAACAATATATTTATAATATATAAGTGTGTGTAACTTTGTAAGCTTTTTAGTGAATTCAAGACAAGAGTTATTACGTCTTTCTGGTCTGGAAAAAAAAAATTATAAAAATATAATTTTTTAGTTTATTATGATAATAAATACAATAAAAATAATAAATATATTTTTATATTTTTATATTTTAAAATAAAGTAAAAAATCTATAACTAAAAGTAAAACTAAAACTAAAAATAAAAAGCAATCTTGTCAAATCAATGAAGAGTGATTTTATTGCTGTGAAATATTAATATTATACACGTGAATCATGTATACGAGATGATTCATTAATAGGAGGAAAAATTAGTCCGAATGTTGAATAGAAATTTACAATTTAACATGTTTAAATAATGATTTAATTTGATTTATATAATAAAACAATGAATTTTAAATTTTTAATAAATAAATTAGGTTTATATTTTAAAAAATCTTTTGAATATCTTTAAAGAATTGTTTGTCTATATATATAGTTTATACTTATTTTAATATATATTATTTATATTATTTTTTTAAAAAAAATTTAAAATTTATAAAAAAATTTCATTTATCTATTTAAATTTTAATCTGTCTATTAATTTTTTATTTTGTAAATTTTTATTTATAGTTTTAAATCTTAAAAAAAGTTAGAGCTTGAAAAAAATGAAGCTTAAATTTTTTAATAAAGATCAAACTTAAATAAAAAAAATTAATTTAATTTGACTATTCTCACCGACCAAACTAGAAATTTAACACTATTGATTATATCTAAGTTCTAACAAGTTGACCATTTTACTATAGCTAGTTTTTAGTCTTTTTATAAAAACTTTTCACAAAATTTATCTTAATTTTGCTTACAAGAATCATTTCAATTTATTTATTGTATTACGTCCACTATTAAATGTGATAAATTATTCTTTAAATTTTTCTACAAAAATAACAAAAAAATTTGTAATAATTTTTATTTTTATTTATATTAATTATTTAAATAAAAATTAACCATAATTTTGAAAAAATAATTCAAATTGTTAATTTTGATATTATTAATTAATATAAATAAATTTTTTATTTTTATAAAGTAACGACGAAAATATGATGTACAAAATCAAAACGTATCATCTTTATTTTGGAATAAGTTTAATTTTCTTTACTAACAGATATGGAAACGAATAAGATTGTCGACAGGAGTCTACGGCTCATCGTTTAAAGTATAACTTGAGATAGACAGAGTCAGATTTGTTAAAAAATATTTTTAAATAAACAAGTTAGGTTTAAGTTTATAAAAAATCTATTTAACTTATTCATGGGTCTATTTATATTTATATATTATATATTTATATTTATTTTAATATATTATATTTATATAATATTTATTTTATATTTTATTTACATAATATATATATATATATATATATTTTAGGCTTATTTAATGACCTTTTTATCTTATAAACTTTAAGTTTGTAAGCTTTTTTAATCAATTATTTATATATGTTTTAAGTCTATTTATCATTTTTTTTTGTAATGTAGGCTTTTAAACAGACATGTAGGCCTTGTAGATTTTAAATCAGGTCACACCTTGATAGAAAAAAAAAAAACCTTTAACAAATAACATGCCTAGTTCATGCATCAAAATTTTTAAATAAAGTAAGCTTGAACACTCAAAGTATAGCTTGACTCAACCTACTTCCATCCCTATTTACCAATTACATATATTTTATTCCTATTTGATTACTATTTCTTAGCTAATTTTTAATAATTTTTTAAATACAAACAGCAACATATATCCATTTATGTTTAGATATATATTATTATATTTATTTTATTTTTTAATTTTTTTAAATTTATTAATCTTTAAATATAAATAATAAAAATGTATAGATGATTTTATTTATATATAAAAATTGTATTCTAATTGTTTCACTACATGGTACTATATGTTTGCACAATATAAAAAGATAAAGCTTTCTTTTTTACACTCTTACTTTTTAAAGAGTAGAATGAAAGGAAAGATAAAAAACAGAAAAAAATAATAATAAAAAATATGAATGAAATAATAATAAAAAAATATTAAAAAAAGAGAGAATGACATTAAAAAACAATTTTTTTACACTTTTTAGTAAAATTATGTTTCAATATAAACGTACAGCAGATATTAATTTAAATATATATATTTCAATTATAGTCCATAATTCAAAATTAATTTTAGCTAATTTAAAAACCTCCTTTTCCAACCGAAATATCTCATCTAAGTTTATAGTTATTACATTTTGTTCATCAACGTTCAGTGATTTGTTATATATTTATGTTTGGCATTTTAATATTATTATTTTATTTACCTTTATTTACATTTTATAATATCAGTGGATAATTAATATTTTTATTCTAATATCATCCTTAATAATTAATGTATATTTTTCTGAATAATATGTTAAATAATTAATGAACAAAATTAAGTTATAAATTTACTTTAAAATTAAGATATAATCATCTTTCTTAATTTTTATAAATAACCTTAAATGTTAAAGAAAAAAATATTAAAATAAAGCATTAGTACTTATAATAAATATTTTTATAATATCTCGAAAATTTTATTTATATTTTCTTAATAAATATTTATTATTTGGTGCCAATGAAGAGAAGAATTTATAAATACAAAAGTTTAAGCAAGAGCTATCGTGTGTAAAAAATCATTCATTCCCTACTACCATGAGCATTAGGATCATCTAAGATATAGAAAAATATAAATTATAAAAAAATAAATACAACAGAAATAAAATTGTTTGGAAAATTTATATAATTTACAATGTAGAATTTTATTTAATTTCTGTACTCCATCAAAATATTAGCAGAGTTTATTTTATTTTATTAGCTTCTCTAAATTATTAATTGTCTGCTAAAATTTTCATTTTATTAAACAAATTATAAATCTCTAAATTTTTATTTTCATTGATTATTGCACTAAATATTATTACATTTATTTAATACATTAAAAAAAATAAAATTTTTAAAAAATAAAAACCTTTAAAATTAAAGTAGAAATTTAGTGTAAAATTTTTATAAAAATACCCAATGAATAGAAAAATATTATGATCCAAAATATTTTAAATTTATTATTAGTATAATATTAAATAGTCGATCATTATTCCTTATAATAAAATGATATAGTTAAAATAAAAAATAAAGTTATATAAGAAATGATAAATCTTATCTTATCTTACTCAAATTTAGAAATAAATATTGAAATAAAATATTGTAAAATTTATATTATATTCTAAATAGAATTCCAAATAGTAATGAAAAAAATCTAACCTCAAAAATTTTAAAATATGAGGTTGATAAAATGGTAGAAATTATGAAATTTAAAAGAATTAAATGTATATTTTTGGAATATACTAAAAATTGTAAAATAAATTAAATTTTAGTTATCGAATCAGATGATTTATATATTGTATAAATAAAGTTATTGAGTTAAAAGATGCTATTTTATAAGAATATATGTTTAATTCAATTTCAGGCTTGAGAGAAATTATTCATCCTAATAAGCAACTTAATCTAAATGGTATATATTAAATAATACTGATATAGTAGAAAGAAGTGAAACCAGGAGGAGTAAAAGCGTTAGAAAGAAAAAATCCCAAGGTTTTTAATTTTTTTATGTTCATATTGAAACAACTAGAGGAGGCATAGAAAAAAAATGAATCTAAGTGTTTTAATATAGGAAGTGACATTGCAACCTTTAAAGAAGTAATAAAGTCTTGAGATGTAATTTTTTGGAAGAGAATTATACAAGATGATATGGATTTAATAATGGGTAATAAAATATGGAAATTAGTATATCTTTCTCTGGATCTAAATTTATTGGTTGTGAGTGAATTTTCCAAAATAAAATGAAAGTAAATAATATCATAAACAAGTTTGAAGTAATGTTAGTAGCCAAAAAATTTACAAAAAGAAAAAAGAAGGGATAGACTACTTCCATACAGATGCTAGTTGGACAACTTCCACAGCGTAGCATGCTTCTACAAGCGGTTCAACCTACACTTTTGGTGAGGGTGTTATTTTTCAGAAATTCAAAAAACAAGCATATGCATTATAGATTCCACTATGTTAGATGAATTTATAGCACAAGTCGTAGATAGTAAAGAAACAAATTGACTTAAAAACTTATTGCTTAAAGTACTAATATGACTTAAGTTAACGAAACCAATCATTAGAATACTTGTTTTGATAAAAAATTATGGCAAATATACCATTCATTTCATGGTAAAAGTTAAGTATTGTTTTCATGAGTGCACTTATCTAAATATTAATTTTTCTAAATTACTCTTGTTTAGGATGCTAGTTGAATGCTAACAATTATGAAAAAAGGATAAAATAACTAGTTAAAATTTTTTTAAAATAAATTTTTTATTCGATATGATAGTTATTTTAGTAATTAAATAATATAATTAATATTTTTTAACATTATTTACTAGCTTTTAAAATTTTAATTAATAATTAATTTTTTTAATTTTTAATATAATTTTATAATTTCTTATTTATTATAAAATATTATGTTTTAATATTATAATATTTAATTTAGTTACTAAATATATATTTAAATTATTTATAATAAAATATTTAATTTTTTTTATAAAAATTTTATAAATAAAATAAATACTATTTTTACACAAGTATTATTTGAAATTTTTTATATAAATTTAAAGTAAATATTTTAAATTTTAAAATAAAAATTATAAAATATTTTTTATTAAAAATACATTATAAATAATAAAATAAATAAATGAAATCATAAAATTTTTAGAATATATACTTATAAATTTATTTATTTAATTTATAATATAAATATATAGTAAAAATAAAATAAAAATATTATTCTTATTTTTAATATAATAAAAGTTTATAATATTTAAATTTCTATCCAACGTATTTTTTGTTTTATCTTTATCAGCTAGTTTAATTATCAATTTTAACGAATAATTTTTAATTTATTCAATAAATTTTAATTTTTATTTATCTTTTCATCTCTTAATTAATTTTTTTAACTTTTAGTTAACTTATCTATTAATTTTTTTAAACACATCCTATATTTTAAGATAAAATAAATAAATTTTTATCAACACAAGTATAAAAAATAAAATCTAAATATAAAAATTTTAGACTCTATTAGAGTTAAATTTTACTTTAAATTTTAAATTTTAAAATTAAATCTAATTTTATTTTTTAAAATTATAATAATAAATTAACTCATTCTATTCTATCTTCACTATAAATATAAAAAAATATAAACTAATGATAGATTAATCTAAATATAGTTATGAGCAGTAAAATGTTAAATACATTTCATTGCCACATTGGTAATTAAAAATATTTTCAACTAATGCTAAATAGTATTTTTTAAAAATGAAAAATTTATAATTCAAATTGAAATGTCATATCAAAATGTTTCTTTTATATATTAGATTCGATTTAACTAAATTTTACATCTCTTACCACAACTTATTTTAAGTATTTTGGTTTTATGCTCAACTTTTTCTGCTTGTGTAATAAAAGTAAGGGCGCAAACTTCATCCTTCTATTACTTAATTACGGTGTCAACCTCTTATTTCTTGCATACGTTATGAGATTTTTTTATGTTCAAATTCCATTGGATAAAATTATTATAGATTTAAAATTTTAATTTAAACTAAATACTTCTCTTTAATTATCCATATGCTTGAATTTGATTTCATGCGATTTGAAGTATAAATCTATAATCGACCAACGACAAATTGTAGCGCTCTTGATTTAGGAAATAAAAAAATGAAGATGGATATTATTGATGTTTTCTACGTATAATAGTATAATCTTTACCGGTTATCAAGTTAATGACGGAAGTCCATTCTCATTAATATTATGAGGGGCCCATTTATTCGGAGATATACCCTCTTCCTTATGATTTGGGAGAAACAAAAAGCCTTTTTTTGGGTCACAAAAAGTCATTTCTGAGTTACAATAAAACTACAGTAACATTTGTCCGGTTGTACACTACTTATCATTTAACATCTTATCATTTGACATGATGTAGATTTTAATAACATAATTTTAATTATAAATAAATTAATTAAAATTAATTGTATTTGAAAATAATAAAATATAATTAAAAGTAAAATTTAAAATTTTAATTTAAAATAAATTTTAAAAATATAACTAAAATTATGTATAAAATATTATCGTGAGTCCACCTTTAAAAATTACACAAGTTATACATCTGGAAGACTAAAATTGATTTTATTATTTCAAAAATTAAAAATTACTTTGAAACTCTATTAATTCCATCATAATGTCACTTTTATTTTAAGTATAAGATTTTGTACTTGTAAGATATATTTTTAATAATATTAATAATAATATTAAAAAATTATTTACATTATGATATAATAAATATATTATTATAAATAAATCTATAAAATACGAAAATAGTTATTTAATATTTTAAAATATTTAATATTAATTTAATTATTATAAAATTATGATATCAAGTATTTTTTAAATAATATTAGATGAGTTATTTTATTAAATTATTAAATAAAATTAAGAATTGCTTTTTAAGTATTTGAAAGATTTAATATTAAAGTATTTGAAAGACTGACAAACCTAAAGTGTTAAAATCTAATTTATGAATATATATGTATAATATTTTTCTTCCATATTATGATGATTACTAAATATATATACAAATTAATTAATAAAATAAATTATATTTACCTAATATTATAAAATAATTAATTTAAAATATTTTTCTAACTTCATGTTAAAATCAATTTAAAATATATTAAATCAAATAAATATTTTTTTATAATTTCAGTTTCATATAAAAAATTAAGAGTTTGTAGATAAATTAAGTTTTCAATTAATTATTTTATTTTAATTGAACAAATATATATATATATATATAATAATAATTATTTTTCTATTTACTAGTTATTTTTGTTAAAATAAATAATTTTTCTATAAAATTAAAATCTTTTAACTTTTCTCACTCATGATAATATATACAAATATTTTTTTCATAAAACTGTGAGATTTTATTAGTTATATATACAAGATTAAAATAAAAATATATATATATATGTATGTATATATTTTTTTTATAAAAATCTGTTGAATTTTCATATTAACTATAATTATAAACAACTATATATGTATATATATATATATGTATATATATATATATATGTATATATATATATATATGTATATATATATATATATGTATATATATATATATATAATGTTGTAAAAATTGTGTATTTCAAAATAGTTTTAAACATTCAAATTAATATTATTAATTTAATTTTAAATATTTAAATTAATTTAAATAATTATTATTATGATTTTAAGATATTTAGAATTATTATTAATTATTTTAAATTTAAATTATGAATCAATCATTTTAATTATCCATTAATGGTCATTATGTTTTAAAAGTTGACCGTTGAGAAATTAGTACGATATTATTTTTTTCCATTTTGAATTTAATTTTTGACCGAAATTTAATTTCTAGCCATATTGGTTGCCCTAAAAATCTTCTATACATACCACTAATTCTGATGGGTTAAACAGAGGATGTGAATTTCTTGTTAGTTCTGTTCCCTAAATGTTTCAGAAGGGACTGTTGTATCACATGGGATAACGCCACGCTGTATGAGGACAAATCCTTGAGAGCAGTGTCATCACACGCCCCAGCCTACGATACATCGTCAAACTTCTACAACCATCTTCAAAACTATCCAAGACAAAATAATATTTAATTTTTGAACTAATTTTTAAAATTAAATTTAAATTCAATATCTTATATAATATAAAATTTTAAGATATTTTCGATGTTCTTCAATTCTACAAATGGTTCATTCACAAAAATATTCTATCCAATTTCTTTAGATGTGTTCAAATTTAATTTCTCACGTGTTATTAGAGTCTTTTTTTTTGTAATTAGTATACTTTTGTAATTGGTCCATTTTGTAATTAGTATACTTTTGTAATTGGTCCATATGTGGATGTGTCCACCTTTAGATGTGTTTAAATTTAATTTTTTACGTGTCATCAAAATCTATCATATATCCATCCATATTTAAATACTTATAAATGTATTGAAATGCCAGTAAATAATCAATCTTTTTATTAGTCTACTTGTCCATGTTTTTTTATGTTCAACTAATTTTTAAAATTAAATTAAATACAACTAATTTATTATTGTCATAACCGTAATTAGGACGAGACGACGAGCTCGCTAAATTTTGAAATGAATTTTATGGATTGTGGAGCCGCCACCAAATTTTATTTTAAGGGAAAACATTTGGAAAAACCCTAACTTGAGAAAGAAATCTAGATTCGGGAGTCGGTTACGAGTAAGGAAGGTATTAGTCACCCTACTTGCCCGTTCCAAAGAACGGTACCCTTAAACTGAGTGTGTGATATTTTGAAAACGGTTTGATCCCTTAAAACAGAATAGAAAATAAATAGGTTTATAGAAAATAGCCTGACAGGACTTGATCCTGCTCCTACGTATTCCCCGGTGCAATGGGAAAAACTCAAGGCTACGTAGTTCTGGTTAAGAGACTTGATCTCTTGAAGATTAGGAAATGAACGAAGGATTAGCGTGCTTGCAAAATTCAAACCGTCGTAAGCCGTGTTTGAATTTGCACAAATTAGAAGACATAACAGTAGAGAACGCTACTTGCCCGTATTAGAACCCGTTTTCACAATCTGGGGAAAATTGAAAATAGACGTTTTTGAAGAAGGAAGAATTTTAGAAAAAACAGATGTGCTTGCATAATCCAAATCGTCGTAAGTCGTATTTGAATTAGCACGGATTAAAACATGTAACAGTAGAGAACGCTACTTGCCCGTATTAGAACCCGTTTGCACAATCTGGGGAAAATTGAAAATAGAGATGAAGATGAACTCGAAAATCCGAGAAGAACCAAGAAAATTAAGCGGAATAAAAGTTAGATCTAACCTCCATTGATGTTCCTTATTCAATTATCTCCAATCGAGCTTAGGTCATAAGGTTCAAAGGTAAGAACTAAGTGTTTTTTTTTATTTGATTCAAGCATACACTTAACTCTTTCGGTTTAATGACTTAATCATGCATGACTTAAGCTAGACTTAGCATATAGGATGTATGCAAATGGTCATGCACTCTTAGGAATTTTTTCCAAAGGAGGATATACAAAAACAAAAAAATAAGAAAGAGATATATATAGAAGGATCCACACATGAAAAATAATACCTAAACAAGTTAAAAGAACAAGATCTACAAAAGAACTTCAAAGACATAAGATATTTTGGCGGCAAAATTTGAATTCAAATCTTATAATTTTTCAAAAATATTTTTCCAAAGATATACAAAATTAAAACTGATCAATTGAAATATATGAATCATAGGAATCAAACAAAAAAAGGTTTGACAAAAATTAGACCAGAAATGAGCAAGTTATGCACAAATCAAACAAGATAGGTTCATTTTCGCACCAGGACAAACATACCTCAGTAATTCGACCATAAAAACTTCATTTAAGATCCAAATTAGACAAATAATACCATTCCAGAAACTAGAGAGAAAGAAAAAGAGAACGCAACAAAAAGAACCAAAATCGGAGATCTTTTGACCGATCAAAAATGAAAACGAAAAATAGAGACGAAGATTAACTCGAAAATTTGGCGCCAAAATTTGAATGCAAATCTCAGAATTTTTAGAAATATTTTTTGGTAGATATAAAAAATTAAAAACAAAAAATTGAAATATATAGGTTATAGGAATCAAACAAAACAAATTTGACAAAAAACAGACCAGAAATGAGCAAGGTATACACAAATCAAACAAGCTAAGTTCATTTGCGCATCAAGACGAACATCCTTCAGTAATCTGGTCATAGAGACTTCATTTTAGATCCAAATTAGACAAATAATATCATTCCAGAAACTAGAGAGAAATACAAAGAAAACGCAACAAAAATCACTGAAGTCGAAGATCATTTGACCGATCAAAAATTAAAATGAAAACAGAGACGAAGATGAACTCGAAAATCCAAGAAGACGCAGGAAAATTAAACGAAATAGAAGCAAGATCTAACCTCCATTGACGTTCTTGAATGCCACTTGATAGCATCTTGGAAGTTGATGAATAACTGGTTCCATGGAGGCCAAGGAGGTGCTCAATTGGATGTAGAATTCAAGAGTCTCTTTGGTGCTCCTCTTAGGAAAAAAAAACTAAAAACCTCCCTTCAATGACTCAAAGTGCTCCTCTCTCCCTCTCCTTAGAAATTTTGAAAATTTTTAGAAAAAGAAGAATCCCTATTAAACTAAATGAAAGTCCCTATTTGTAGGAAAGGAAAACAATTTTTAGAAGTGAAGAAGCTTCCCCTTTTGTATTCTAATTTTTCTCTTTTTTGTTTTCTTTTTATTATTTTCTTTATTTTTTCTTCTTTCATTTTATTTTTTTTTTCTAACTAATTTCTAACCATCATTAACTAATCCAACTAACTTTCTAACTAAATTCTTAACTAAAAAATTATTTTTCTTTTATTTTCTTTTTTCTCTAACTAATTTTTAACCATCATTAACTAATCTAACTAACTTTTTAACTAAATTCTTAGCTAAAAAATTGTTTTTCTTTATTTTTCTATTCTTTTTTTGTTATTTTTTATTTTAGACTAAAAAACAAAATGATTTATTTTGGGTTTTAAATTTATCCTCGGACATAATTCAGTGTTCACAATTATGAAACTAACAAGAATAAATTTATATTTAAATAAAAATATATTAAATATTTATTATATTAATATATATATATATACATATAATAATTTTAATTTTTAAAAATAATATATTTTTTAAATTTTTTATAGTTTGAAAAATAATTACTAAAATATTAAAAGATAAATTAAAAGGTTATAATATAAAATAATTAATAAATATAAAGATAAAATAAATGAAAACTAATAAAAAATGAAAAAGTTATATTTAAAAAATTTAAAAAAATAACATGTAAAAATTTTAATTAAAAAAAATGCTAAGTAATATTTTAGTGGAATGAATTTAATAAATTATATAAATAAGAATATTCCACATACTCTACATAAACATGATAATAAAATTCAAATTGATCGATATTTGTTTCATTTGTTGAATTTGATTGGAAAAAATATTTTGACCGAGATTCAGAGAAAATCTACACTTGTACTTGTATTTCAATTAAAAAATGTGAAGTTGAATTTAAAAATCTAGATAGTTTATTTCCACCATAAATTTATTATAATTATTATAATATCGTATAACTAATATTATTAAATTATTATATTTTATTGAAAATATAATTTTATTATTTAAATTTTAATATTTAATTATATATTTTTAAAGTAAAATATATTTAATATATTATTTAGTTAAAAATATATAAATAAATAAAAATTATTTTAAAAAATTAAATATAACCACAAATTTATCCAAATCTATAAAATTAAATTTTAAATTTTCATCCTCATATCCCGTTTGTCATAACGAACTGTTGGCTTGGTTTTTAAATTTGTTTTGCAAGGGTTTAAGGTTGGAGGTTTTAGACATTATAGTAATCAAGTTAATTCACTTCTTGTTATAATAATCAAGTTTTTGTTATACTTCTATCATTGATCAGGCAAATTATTATTATTATTATCAAAATCACCGAATACGTGTGACTAGTTGATTCGGTTTGATTAAAAATTAAAAATTTGAATTTCAATACATATTTATATTAAAATTTTAAAAAATTAGTTTATTAATAATAATTTTTATTCAACTCAAAGGAAATTGTTTTTAATGAAAAAAATTCGTGATATAAAAAAATAAAAACAACTTTTACTATCAAATATTTTGGTTATATTTTTTACTTAATCCTAACTCTCACCAATTACATGTCTGATTTTTCATGTTGACTTCCTGAATACAATGTACTTTGGCGGTGCGCATCTAATGTAGATTGTGAGTTGTGACAGATCTTGGAGCCATGCTAGCTAGTAGGTGTGAAAGGTTTTTTTACCGAACGTAAAGTCATTTTTATAACTAATTATCAAAATAAAATTATTTTAAAAATTTGAAGTCGTAACAAATCCTAAATTGGGTAATGAGTCAAAAGTCAGAGTCAGCATGTGATGGTGCGCCACAAGTATACGATGCACGTTGAAGAGGTGCCACGGACATTCAGTGGATCGGGGTATTCCTCACTCTCAAAGCAGTTTTAAAAAAGCAAAGCTTGATGAATCAACGGTTGAGATCATTGCAAGGTCTTTACAATTAGCGTGATGAATTCGGTAAGTTAAATTTCAACTTTGAACTATTGTAAATCTACACAAGTGGATGTGCTATAAAAAAATAATCAATCATGCTTCTTAATTATTTTATTTATACTTATATACTATTAAACTAATATTATAACCACGAATCTGTAGTTATTATTGAAAATTATTAATTCAGATAAAAAAAATATATGGTTACTTATAAAAAAATGAATATACTATTTTTTCTCATTTGATTGCTCGGATAAAATAAAGAAGAAACACAAAATTTACGTGAGTTTTTTATTAATTACAAATTTTCAAATAATTATATCATTTATTCATTTTTCTTAATTCTATTAATTTGTCAAAAGAAAAATATTATATCATTATCAAAATTTATCAAAATAAAAAATTCAAAATAAATATTATATTATTTATCCATTTTATTTTCAAATAAATATATAAATAATAATTTATTTATTTCTTATTCAAATTGATAAAAAATATTTATTTATTTTTTATTTTATTTTTATTTCATATGATATTCAATTACGTATTCTCTTCCACTGAAAAAAGCAGTGTAACCAAAATACTGAATATCATTTTATCTGAAGAGAGAGTCATCATTTTAATGATATTTTAGTTGAAATTTTACATAAGGAATCATTAGACTGATTTTATTTTAATTTTTTTTTTCGGTATCTATGTAAATTTAGAATATTAATTTTTTATAAATAATTAATAAAAAATTGATATGTATTTAATATAATTATTTATATTTAATATTGATCAAATATAATATAATTTAATAAAAATTTATAATTAAGGATAAAATTTTTAAATTTTTTATACTTTATTTATAATTTTTAAAAATCATTTTTATTTAACTTATTTTATTTTATTAATTTTTATTTAAAAAGTTTATAAATTTTTTTAATATTTTTAAATTTATAATTTGTTATAAAATTAAATTTTCATTTATAAAAATTATTTACATATTAAAAAATTAAAGTAATATTTTATTTTTATTTTATTAAATTATATTTTTTTCTATATATATTTATTTAATTAAATATATTTAAATTTTGATTTTTAAATTTTAAAAATTACATTAAATTTACTTATATCTATATATCTATCTTTATATTTATATATACTTAATTAAATTTATTTAAAATTTTATTTTAGTTTTTAAAAAATAATCATTAAAATTTAAATTATTATTTACTACTTTTTTATTAATTTTTTAAATATTAAAAAGTAATTATTAAATAATTTTCAACTTTTTAAATAATTATTAAAATTTCTATCTTTATTTTTTTTCTTCTTCTATTTCTTTCTCTATTTATTTATCTATTTTTATATATATTTATCTATCTTTCTATATTTTTTCTTTTGATAATTATTTTTTAAAAATTAAATATAAAAATTTAATAAATTTAATTATATATATATATATATATAAAAGACAAATACATATATATAAATAGATTTAATTTATCTTTTAAAATTTTAAAATTAAATTTTAAGTATATATAATTAAGTAAATATATATATATTTTATCTATTTTTATATTTATAGATATATATATATATATATTTTAATAATTGAAATATTGAAAGTATATATAAAAAATAAAAATAGATAAAAATAAAATTTTTTTATTTAATTTTTTAATATTTAAATAATTTTTATAAATTAAAATTTAATTTATAACAAATTATAAATTTAAAACTATTAAATAAAAGTTTTTATAGGTTTTTTAAATAAAAAATAATAAAATAAAATAAATTATATAAAAATATTTTTTTAAAAATCATAAATAAATTATAAAAGATTTTAGAGAAGAAACATTTTTACAAAATTTTAAAATTTTTTATTTTTAACTGTAAGTTTTTATAAAATTATGTTATATTTAATTAATATTAGATATAGATAATTATATTAAATATATATTAATTTTTTATAAAAAATTTGATATTCCTAAATTTACAAGGATTAAAAAAAACATCTTGTTTTAAAGATCCTTGTAACAATCCCAGCCAATTAGTCATTATGTTTTGCTATTTTAAAGTTATTTTCACGTGAGAGCTGTGGCGTACTTTGAGGGTGCCTGCAGCGCTTCTTCAACTCATGCCTTACGCTGGTGGCTCATCTTTCTCGTACATGACATGCTCATCTTTACTTTTAATTCATAATTAAAAATAAAAATAAATTAAATAGAGTTAGGTTGATTTGTTTAAATTTTTTTATTAGAATATAAGTTTTTTTTATTAAGATTTAAATTAATTTAAAATTTATAAATTTTTTTAAAAATTTATATTTTAAAAAAAATTAATAAATTAGATTTAAAAACAGTATAAACAATTAATTAAAAAAATTTATAAATTTAAAATAATATAAGATAAAAATATCATTAAATAAATTTAAAATATATATATATATATATTAATATTATTTAAATAAAATATATTAAAATAAATATTATATAAATATAATATATTAAAATAAATAAATTCCTAAATAGAATAAATAAATTTTTTAATAAAATTTATTTAATTAACATAATTTTTTAAAAATAACGTGATGTATTTTTTGGATACGTAACAATTACGATTTCAGACAGGTAAATACTTTTAAAATAATTTTATTTTGATAATGAATTTTAAAAATGGCTTTACATGGATAAAAAATCCGTGCGGGAAACGGAACATTTGTGGACAAAAATTAAGAATCGTCAAAATTTAAAATCGGAGATAATTAAGACTGTTTTTCATAAGAAAAATATGATGATTTGTTTGATTTTTTAATTGCGGCATTAATAGGTTATTTGGATGGGGTTAGCTTTAGAAGCAGCGCATGGAAGAACGAAGGAAGAGAGAAGAAACAAACCAACAACAACATACAAAACTTAAAAAATGAAAAGAACGAAGGAAGAAAAACACAGGAAAATGAAACAAACAATACAACAATGAACCTAGAAGAACACAGAATCAGAAGAATACAAAAATAAGAGAAGCACATAAAAGAGAACAGAATGCAGAAGAAGAAGACAAAAAGCATAACAAGAAATACAGTGATCTTAAATAACAGAGAACACAGTCGGTTGGTATCGGATTTTGAAATCCGGATACGACTAAGATAAACTTGAAAGCTCATGATTTTGGTTAAGATTTTTTTTATTGAAAGTTCTATATTCATATTTGTTAAGAAAAAAAAACTTACTTATTCATATTTATCTCTACTAAACTAAATTTATTTATATTACCATATTTCATTCAATAATATTTATACATGAGAACAAGGTTAAAAAATTATTATCCTAATTTTTATGATAAATAATTTTAAATAAAGTAAAATCCTAACTTGAAAATGAAAAAAAAATTGTAATATATCTACTATACGAGAACAATTTGAGATTTGGTCTGCCAGTTGTGATAGCTTGAAAAAAAAAATATAATATATGAATTATTATAACATTGAAAAACATCAGTAGTAAGGAATTATCATACTTGTTAGTTTGCTTAGCAAAGAAGATTTTAAATACTAAATTAAAAAATAGTACAGTTTTTAATTTTAAGTTAATGAATATTAATTACTAAGATCCTAAATAGTTATTGTTGAAATTTTTTTTGGAACATAAGGTGTTGTCTCATTGATGTTACCAAAAACACAATCCTAAATATAAGTAACATAAATTTTTTTGATTTCATAACTTACATTTTTTCAAATAATATTTATCGATTTTTAATATTTACCTTTTTTCATAAATTATTCTTATTCAAAAAAGACTACAATGAGAATTGAACTATAGATTTGGCATTAACCTATTTCATAATTCTATTTTTCTATTAGAAGCTGCTTCTATTCTATTAATAGTTTCAAAAACAATATGTTTAGATTTTAAGTTGAGAAATTTAAACATCCCTCATCTAGGTGTTAAAACTTCGTAATCATTTACATCATGACATCACCTATGTTCAGAAGTGGTATGCACACTATGTATATTTTCGGTGTTGTGTATTTCTGATACCCGTGTAGTATATTGTTGGCATATCTAAAACAAGGGTATATTCATCAATTTTATTGTTATGATCTTCTTTTGTTAAGGAAAAAATTATAAAATGAAAAATAAATTATCCAGTAAAAACTACATGTCACTTATATTTAATAAAAGTTTAATAATATTAACCGTTATATACTGAATTACAAGATTTTAAATTATAAAATTTAATTGAAAATTTAGTAAATTATAAATACCAACAAATTAAGTTAAGTTATAATTTAAAATAAATTAATTCAAATTGATAGAACTATTTTAAAATTGTAAATATTCAATTAAAGTAAAATTTAAAAAAAAATTAAATCAAGAATTAGATCCGCATGAAACACCTTAAATAACTTATTTGTTACGATTACACCATTGGAAATATCCAAACAAACTCCGTTATGGAAAATAAAATAAAATAAAATCAAAGCCGCCCAACTTCCGTAGTTCCGTTCAGTCTTCTTGAAACTCTGTGCAGCATGAGCGGAACTGCATTCCAAACACACCTTAAAACACTGTTTTTTAGGTAAAGAATAATAACAAAATATATACTTTAATAAAAAATATAATTTAAAATAATTATACATATTTTAATTATATATTAAAATTAACAATTAAAAATTAATTTGATTCAGTTTTAAATAAAAATATTAAATTTAATGGTTCAACTTTGATTAAAAGATTACAATTATTTTTAAATTTATTGTCATCGATATATTCTAATTATATTTGATAAATAAAATTTAATTTTATGAAAAATCAATTCTATTCAATCGAAATACTTCGCATAGTATAATACATGCTCTTAGTGATTGACGTTGGTGGTAAGATTCACGTGCAGACTCCGGTCAGGAACAAAAAAAATATAATCTCTTACTTAAGAGTGATCAAAATGGATTGAATCTGATGCAAATAATAAAAATTGAGTTAAAATTTAAATTAACTATAATTTAAAATTATAATTTCATTTAATTAGATATGATTTTAGATCTAAGTTCAAAAACAAATTTAATTAAATTTAAATAAACTTATGTGTAAATATAATTTTATCTGTGAAATATCCATTTAAAAAATTCTAATATTTAATCATATTTTATAATTTATTAAAACCATATCTCATTATTTTTTATAATAAATTATATTATTTTAATATATTTATTAGTTTTATATTAATTTAAATTTGTTCTTATGTTTTAAATTTTTGATTATATTAAATTATAATTATATTTAAAAATACATTATATAAAAATATCAAATTATTTTTTTTTATATATAGATTTTTTTTTGCATTTTAAGCTACTACCCTGTTTAATAGTGAATAGTTTAGAATTAATATAGTTTATACGAGATATTAAATTTGAATATATTTTTTATTATATAAAAAATTAAATTAAAGTAATTGTTATGTTAGTGAATATTTGTAAATTTTTTTATTTAATTTATATGTATCCTTCATTAAAAATAAATTTACAATAGTTAAATAAAATTATTCTAAATAAAAAAGTTTCTTTTAAATTTTTTAATAATCTATATATTAAATTTGAATTCAGTATTTTTATTAAGCAGAATACCTTTCCCAATTAATTTACGTGTTTATTAATTGTAGGTTTCAGATATACAATGTGGGGAAAATAACAACAAATAAATTTCTGGTAAAAAAATATAATTTAATTATTTCACCGGATAATTAAACATGCATGAATTCGCTTTCTACACATCTGTAGTCAAATTGACAAGCCATGCCATAATATTAAAATAAAGAGTAAATTTTGTCTCAATTAATATTCTCAAATTTAAGTAATTTTTCGTGAAACAATTAAGTAAATTTTAAAAATTAATTAAACTACATTGATAATCAAGATATTTTTTATATTATCACATAATTAAAAATTAATTTAAAAATATATTTAAAGTAATGTCTAATTATTTGATAAATAAGAATTTAAACATTATAATATATTAAAATTAAAATAAATTTAAAATATAAATGTAAAAACATGTATAACTATTTTCAATGGAAAAATGAATAAAAATAAGAACATTTAAAATTTTAAAAATATATAATTAAATGACAAATTTAAAAAAATTTATTTAAAAATAGCATATATTGACTAGTGGAAAATGAATTTTTTACATCGGTCGTTAAGTACTTTTTACATCGGTTATTTAGACGGTGTTGAAACGGACGATATAGAAAATAAGACTTTTTACATCGGTTCTGCAACCGATGTAAAAAATATGACTTTCTACATCGGTTATGATCGTAACCGATGTAGAAAGTCTTTTTTTTATGTTCATTTTGTTTAGGCATACTACTGTATTATTTATTCACATACCTGCATATACACACAAAATCACCAGGCAGACAATAGAGAATCACCAGACAGACAATACAAAATTCACATAATCTATATATTTAAACTAAATACATCATTATTTATTATCAAACTTTAATTTACAAATGAAATAACTTAAAATTACATCAAATAAGTATTGAAAGTTGAAAAAAATGTAGTAATCAGCCATGTATGTTGAAAGCAAAGAGAAAAAATGTTAAAAACTGTAAATATAAAAAACGTAATAAACATTTTAAAATAAGTTAAAAATAAACATACAATGATGAAATAATTAAATAAATAATTAACTTGTATCATGTAGTAACATTTTTCTATATTCCTTCATGATGATCATCTCGAATAGCATGTACATCATCTATTTCATTTTCTTCATTGATACTAGATATCCTTGATGATAAGGGAGTTTGAGAAATATCAATATTTGAAAGATCATTGGTGTCATCACTAGCAATTATTGTCTATCCTTGAAGAACAACTGACCACCTTTTGGAGCAAGGATCTTGAACATAAAACACTTGTTTTGCTTGATGGGCCATGATAAAAGGGTCATCCTTGTAAGCTACTTTTTGAAGGTCAACCAATGTAAATCCCAATTCATCGACTTGTGCACCACTGTTACTATCAACCCATCTGCATTTGAAAACAGACACTCTAAATTTGGTGTAATCAATCTCACAAATCTCTTCAATCACTCCAAAGTAAGATATGGAAGCCTTTATAGGATTTTTATCATTAGAACTTGCAAAATGCATCGACTCTGCTACCACCATAACCCCACTATTTTGCATGGTACTTTTATCATCCTGAGATTTTGTGTAAAATGAAAAATGATTAATATCGTATCCAGTCCAACATATGACATCAAAGTTTGGGCCATTTGCTAGCCACTTCAATGTATCAGAGGCACCATCATCCTTCTTAATTGTTTCATGAAACCAGTTTAAGAATGTTTTGTTATGCTCATTCAACAACCATTTCTCGTTCATTCGAACATTCTCCTCCCTTATCATAAGTTTATGAGTAGATAAGTAAGGTTGAAACTCATCGTTATTATTCAAAATATACAAATGTGCTTGAAGGACTTCTGCACGACCCATGCTTTTTACTGTTATGCCTCGTGTACCTTTACCTCCGTGTTTTCCCTCATGACGAGACTTAGGAACTCCTATGGGTTCCATCTCTGACAAATATTCTGTACAAAACTCAATGACCTCTTCTGCAATGTATCTTTCAATCATAGATGCCTCGGGACGATGTGGATTCTTCACATACCCTTTTAATATTTTCATGTATCGTTCTATTGGATACATCCACCTCAGATAAACTGGACCACATAATCTGATCTCCCTCACTATATGAACAACCAAGTGAACCATAATGTCAAAAAATGATGGAGGAAAATACATCTCCAATTGGCATAAGATAGTAAAAGTTTCATGTTCCAAATCATCCAATTTTAGAGGGTCAATGACTTTGCTACATATTTTATTGAAAAAGAAGCATAACCTACTTATTGTATGTCTAACTTTTTTCGGCAAAATGTCACGAATAATCAGTGGAAGTAGTTGTTGCATCAACATATGACAATCATGAGACTTTAACCCAACTAAATTTAAATCTTTCATCGAGACAAGTCTTTTAAAATTTGAAGAATAACCTTGTGGCACTTTAACCCCATGTAGACATTCACAAAAAGAATTTTTTTTTTATAATGTATGACATGTTGGGGGAAAATATGTTCAGTTTCCTACAGACTGTGGAACTAACTAATGTCGTATACCTATGTGAACCAAATCCAGTCGAGAATTGACTCCATCTTTAGTCTTGCCCTGTATATTGAGAAGTGTTCCAATGATGCTATCACACACATTTTTTCCATATGCATCACATCAATACAATGTCTAACATCAAGTTTGCACCAATATGGAAGATAAAAAAATATTGATCTTTTCTTCCATATCCTTGTCTCAGTGACCTTTTTTTGAGTCTTTCCAAAAACAGTTTTGATGTTTTTAACCCGATCATAGACTTGTTCAGTTAAGGCTTTTAAAGCAACATCATTTTCTGGTAACCCATTAAAAGCTTTCCTTAATCTACGATAAGAGTGATTAGTCCTGAGAAATTTTCGATGACCAAGATAAACTATCTTCCTTCCATGATGCAGTTGATGGTAACTTGTGCCTTCTTCACATATGGGACATGTTTTGTGCCCCTTAACGTTATATCTGCATAAATTTTCATATGCTGGAAAGTCATTAATAGTGAAAAAAAAGCATTTCCCGCATCTTGAAATTTTCATTACCATACGCATCAAACACCCTCACACCTTCTTCCCCTAGATTTTGCAAGTCTTCAATTAAAGGAGCAAGATAAACGTCTATGTCATTTCCAGGTTGTTGTGGAGCTGAAATCATCATAGACAACATGATGTATTTACATTTCATGCACAACTCCGGAGAAAGGTTGTAAATTGTCAAAAGTACAGGCCATGAACTATGTTTACTACTTAAATTACCGTACGGATTCATTCCATCTGTTGCAAGTCCAAGCCTTAGGTTTATTGGCTCATTCCCAAACTCGGGATATAGTTGATCAACCATCTTCCATTACAAACCATCAGCTGGATGACGAAGTTTTCCATCAATCAGTCTTTCATCTACATGCCGTCTAAGGTTCTTTGCTTCATCTTTATTACAAAACAATCGTTTTAACCTTGGAATTATTGGAAGATACCACAACACTTTGGCTGGAGGCCGCTTTGTACTCTCATTGCAAATAGAATCACCATCCTTCAGTTTATAACGTGAAACTTGACACAGGGCATTCATGTAATCCTTCAAACTCATTTCTGTATAGTATGCAATCATTAGGGCAGACATGTATTTTCTTATATTGCATACCCATCGGACACAACACCTTTTTCGCCTCATAATTACGTTTTGGTAATGTGTTACCTTCCGGAAGCATCTCTACCAACAGTTCAAGTAATTCGGTGAAACTTTTATCACTACACTCATTCCTTGCCTTCAGAGTGAATAATCTTAACACTGCTGACAATCGTGTAAAGGTAGTGCATCCCGGATACAAAGGTTTCTCTGAATCAGTAGACAAGTTACCATACATATTTGCTCGCTCAAATGATGCATGCCCTACATCACGAATCATATCCTCTACCTAATCTTTCATATTTATATCAACCTCCACCGTCTGTGACACATTTGGCTTGCCTAATAACTGACCATGCCATGTCCATTTTGTATAACTTTTGCAAAATCCATCACAAAGAACATGCTCTCTAATTTGACCAACACCCAAACGTCTTTTATTTAGACAATTAACACACAGATAATAAAATTGTTCATTACTCTGAGGTAGATTTGTCTGCGCAAAATTCAAAAATTCTTCGACCATATTCTCGTACTCATCGCTCGTTCGTTTAGCATTTATCCAATTATGATTCATACTATACAAGAATCATCAACACATGATTTAGGATTAACCTTGTCACTCATAATTGTTAATTTATTATCCTCACTATTGGTAAGGCCCTATCCCATTCGAGAAAAAAGTTTTTTATTCATCGATTAACACACTTCTAAAATCTTGAATATCATACTTGGTGAAATTTTGGCAGCATTTCACATCAGTCTCTAAGTACATAACTTCATTATGGTTTCATTTACCATAATCAAGCATGTACCCAGAGACAATGCAAAATGAACTAAACCAAAATTTCATTAAGTACAATTTTAAAAGATTTATGAAGAAATTGTTAACCACTGAATAAAAAACTTTAGTCCCAAACTATCCAACTCGGACAATTCAAGATTTAATATAATGAATGATTTACTTATTTAGTAATATACTCATTATATTCAACCTTGAATGGAAAACTAAGGGTATGCTCATATTTGAACTCAAGAAAACAAACCAACATATTTAAACTCAAAATCAATACTATAACATACATAAACCCTAAGCAAACTTTCACATCTGCAATCACAAAGTAGAGGTGCATAGAAGATACCTCACAGTCAACACAACAATGGTTGAGCGGTGACAAAGCGGTGTCCAAACGGAGGCACAACGGTAATTGAACGACGACACAGCAGGGTAGCCAAATAAGAAGCTTGAAAATTACAGAATACAACCAAAATAAATGTAAATTTCAACCATAATAACAGAATGAGATGCACAAATAACGACAAAGACGACTTCGAACCTTAGGGTGCGCGACGATGACTTCGAACGAACGAAATGGTTGCAACGGCAACGACGACCATGAACGTAAGCATGGAAGGAAACGACGAACAATAATGACGTCGACAATGGCTAAGATTTAAACGAAAATAGAGAGAATAAGCCGAAACGACAAACTGAAGTTTTGGAAAATGAGGTTAAACACGAACAACATCGAAAAATAAGTGACAGGGGAAGACATTTTAAATCGGTTGTTTCTCAGAACCGATGTAGAAAGTACTTTCTATCTCGGTTGTTACGTAATCGATGTAGAAAGTTTGAAAAAAGACTCACTTTCTATATCGGTTCTTTTCCCAACAGATGTAGAAATTTTACATTTATTTACAAAAATGTCATCGCGTTTTTATTTATATCGATTTTTGAAAAACTGATGTAAAATCCTATTATAAAAATATATTTTTGCACTAGTGATTACCCTTTAAGGAAATATAAAGCTTTTTGTTTAATTTTGATATACTATTAGGGCATTTTTCATATTATTAAATAATTAAAATTTATTTCATTTACAAAAGTAATTTTTAATTATATAATAATTTCTAATTAAAAATAATACGATATTTTAATTAATTGTTTTAATTTTATTTTACCGAACACATGACTTCTCGAGATAATATTAAAGCTTTTATTACAATATTTATCACCCGAAATTTCATTTAATTTTTTTAATTTATTATGTTTTTTTTACAAAAAAAAAAACTGTTAACAACCTTCTAGTCTTTCGATTTCTTAACCTTTCAATATTTTATAATTATTTTTAAAAGATAAATAACAGAAAATATAGAAAAATTAAGTAATTATAAAAAAAATTCATATGTTATTTTATATGTCAATCACAATTTAAATTTTATTTTCCATGGCTAATATTCTAAATTTTTAAATATAAATCATTTTTAGGGTATATTAATTCTTAATAAATTATAAAATATTATTACTTTTAAAGATACAAATGAAAAATGTATTAATAAGATTGAAAATGAATTATTATTTTAACATATTTACAATTTTTTATTTTCTATTTTAGCCTTTTAATTTTTAATAAAAAATATTTAAATAGGGTTGAGATTGAAAATATTCTCTAAGTTTAAATTTAATATGTTACTTTTGTAATATTTTTTTATATTATTAACTAATATAAAACAACTTTACATATAAAATTTAAATAATTATTATGTCATTATTTTCATTATTAATTAAATCATAATTACAATCATCGATTTTTAATCCATAAGTGTACTTTATTCTTTAAATTGAAATTGGTATTTTAAAGGTGTTGGACTCAAAATGTTTATTCTACGAATGAATTTTAATTAAATTCTGATTTTTTAACTTACTTTTATAATAAATTGAAGAATTTAAATGAAATACATTATTAATGTACAAGTTTCTTATATTGATATTTAATTATATTAAATAATTAAAAATTATTAATTTTATAAATTATATTTATTATAATTTTCAATTAATTAATAATATAGTTTTTATTATACAAAAAATAAATTAAAAACTAATTATTTTCCCTTAAAAAAACTATAAATTTTGCATGCAATCATAATTAGCATAACTATGTGCATGGTGGAGTGTTAAAGAAGAAGGGATTAGAATGAAAGCATGAAATTAATTAAATTATTTATTTGGATAGAATTTGAAGTTAAAAATGTGAATATTTAATTATGTTTAAGATAAAAATTTTTATTATTTAAATAATAAATGATTAATTAAATTTATTAAATTTAAAAATAAAAAAATTTTAAAATTTAAAATAAAATAGAAAAAAGTAATTAAATTTTAAAAAAAATGTTGAAGGAGTTGCTTAAATTGATTATATTATGAAAAAATTAATTATAAATCAATTAGTCAATCATTGCCTATAATAAAAAAATCAAAATAATTTAAAATAAAAAAAGAGATAAATAAATTTAAAAAATTTCTTTTATACTTAAAGTAGTTATTCAAGTTAAGATAAATAAAGTTAGTTGCTTTTAATTATTTTATTTATTTTTATAAATAAAGAAAAGAACAAATTTGGACGGGAATTTTTTTTAGAATTTTCTCTTTTCTTTCATAAATTTTCTTTTAATATTTTTTTAATATTGAAGTTTAGAGAATTAAGATTCTTACTCGGAGATTTGGACTCTCACTCTCTCTCACACAGATCAAAACTTTTGTCAAAAAAAAATAAAAAAATTGAGACCATAACACACAAACTGATAATCATTTTTTTTAGTAAGGTGTGTGGTTCAAGCGAGCAAGGTTTCAACTTCTAAAAAAACAAACTATTCATCTGCACTCGCCCCAGGTTTATTATTTTTCTCTTCTTTTTGTTTTATAAACTAAATTAAATTGTTTATTCTCTTGTCCAAAATTAACCATTACGATGGTAGATCTCAACTTTTTATTTTTTGGATACCTTTGTTTTATGCTTCTCTTTGTCATCATTTCAGTTTGATTTTATGAGATGTTATTGTTTCTCTTTAAAAAAAAATATAAGGATATTTTATAGTTTGGAAGTGAAATATCCAAACTAAATTCAATTTTTGTTGAGATTTTCTTTTTTTATGAAACTTGATCTTTTGTGGTATAGATCTGATGCTTCAACTGAAATAATGTGTTATAGTAGTTTCTTTCTTTATCTATTTATTTATTTATTTATTTTTAATGTTTTGATATGCTGTTCATTTATTTTTATTTTTTTTAATAAACTCTGGATCATTAAATGTTTTTACAAGTAATTTGGATTAGATGTAATTTTCTATGAGAGCCTTAAGTTTACATAGTAAAATTGAAGGAAATGGATTTTAAATTAAAACAAATAGTTTTAGAGACATATACTCTCCTTTGTTGTTTTTGAAAATTCAAAATTCTGTTTAAAATTTAGAGATAAAAATAGATTTACTAAATTGAGAATTAAAAATAATTCAAGTAAAAGTAAATAGTAGATTTATTGAATTAAAACCTTAAAAATAATTCAGATAAAAAAAAAAGAAGAAAAACTTGTTGGATTAAAATCTAAAAGATAATCCATAAAAGATTCGGGTCAAGATTCAAATAATAATTCATGCGAAAATAAAGGTCAAAAAAGAGAAAGAAAGGAAAACTTGTTGGGTTAAAATCTAGAAGATAATCCAAACAAGATTAGGGTTAAGATTCAAAGAAAAATTTAGAGATAAAGTTATGATCAATAAGAGTTTTGCTTATTAAACTAAAAAAATAATTCAGGTAAAAATTAGGATCAAAACAAAGAGTCTGTTGGATGAAAATAAATCCAGGCAAACGTTAGGGTTAAAGAAAAGAGCTTGCTAGGTTGAAAACCTAAAAGGAAAATTTAAACAAAAGTTAGAGCAACTCGTTGTGTTGAAAACTTGAAAGAGCAATACAGACAAAAAATTAGGATCAATAAAAAAAGTGATAAGTCGAAAATTCAAATACAATTCGACATTTTTTCACATGAAAGATATATTTCCTAAAATTGGAGTAAAATTTTGTCATTTCTCAAATTTTATTAATTTGATAATCAAAATTATGAAAAGCAGCATTAACATTTTTCAACAAAATGTATCATTTGGGCAATCAAATCTACATTCTTCATCTTTTCTCTAAATATATTACCATAAATTCCACTTGGAGAACTAGATGTATGAAAAATGAAAAATGTAAAAAGTAAAAAGACTAATTTTGAAAATTCATGATAAATTAGATGAATTCTCAATCATTACAAAATGACATGATTATTTTTGAAAAATTATCCTCCTTGTAGCAATAATGTCACTAGAATAAAAATGAATGTATCTTATTCGAAAAGTCTAATCACCCTTGGATCTTAAAGGATATTGTAAGGGTAATGAAAAAGAAAAATTTCAATGCTGACTAAGAAACCAGGAAGAAAAGTCATTCTAGCTTATCCTCACTCTTGATTCCATTTACATATACTATAAAGTTGTTGAGAAAAGAAAAATGTCAAAAATAATCGAAATAGAAATGAGACAAAATAAAACCATCCAAATCATCTCATTGCATATCATTCCAATTCATGACATGGATGACTTCATTTCATAATATTCATTTTATAGTATATGATCAAGTGATCATTTCAAGCATTATCAATTTTTATATTGAAAAAAACATAAAACAATAAATAAGTTAAAGCATCTCATCATCCTATATTTCTCAAAGCATGATCACACCATTGCATAACTTGTTTCTAATAATTTTAAGTTGATGAGAGCATCATTAATTGCTTAAAAATTTTAAAAATTAGGGCAAGTTTTTGCCCAAACCAATTAAAATTAAAACAATTGCTAAAAATCTCAAAACCAAGGCAAATTTTTGCCAAAAAAATTTCAAATTGAGGCAATCTCTTATTGATGAAAAACCAAAATTTAAATTGGGGCAAATTCTTGCTCGAGTCATTCCAAATTAACGTAGTTGCCAACCACTAAAAAATGTCAAAAATGGGGCAAATTTTTGCTCAAACCAAATCCAAATTAAGGAAATCATTAATTACTAAAAACTTTAAAATAGGTTAAAAAAATTTCCCACCAATAGAGCTAGTTGTCAATTGCATAAAAATCTTCAAAATTAGGGCACAATTTTTGCCCAAACCATTCAAACTTAGAAAATTACCAAATTACTCAAAGTTAGAACAAACTTGTTATATAACTAGATTAAAATTATAATAATTATAAAATTACTCAAAAAGAAGTCAAGTTGAGACAATTCCTAAAATGCCTCAAAACATCTTAAATCATGAAAAATTATGGCCTAAATCAATTAAGTTGAAACAATTGCATAAAAGTTTCAAAAATTGAGAGAAACTTGTTGCCTAAATTAATAAATAAAATAAAGTATATATAATTAAAACTAAAAATTAAAGAGAAAGGTAAATCTTTTTCCTAAATTAACTTGAAATTTAAGCAACTAGTAATTGCTAAAAAAAAAATAAAGAGAAGTTATTCTAAAGTTGTACAAATTACCCAAAGTAATTATAAAAATTGTTAAAAATCTAACATCGAAGCATGAATTTCAAATTTACATCATCTATACTCCTTCCTCACCTATTCATGTATTAAGTAGTGTGTCTGCATTTCCAGGTCTCATCATTCCTCTACCTTTGATTTATGTAATAAGAGTTTTATCCTTATCTTAACAAGAATTTATTCGCACTCTCGTTACATTTTTTACAACTACACCTTTATCTTATCAGACTTTTAAATCTTTACATCCCGTTTGTCTTAACAGATCGGCATTTTCCTATCTTAACAAGTCATCTCTTTTATTCCTATCTTAACAGATCATCTTTTTTATACTTGTTATCAGTCTTAATAGATCTCTTATATTCCTGTCTTAACATATCTTTTCATTTCACCTAATCTATCTTAATAGGTCTCTTTTATTTCTATCTCAACAAGTCTTTCCTATTTCACCTGACCTATTTTAAAAGGTCATTATTTTTTGCGTTTACCTATCTTGATAGGTCTTTTCCAGCCTACACCTTACCTATTTCAGATGGATGTTTCTTTTGTGCATAACATATCTTGATATATCTTTTCCTTTGCATTTATTTAAATTTTTCACATTTACTCTTTCTTAGCCTATTACACTAGGCTTACATTTGTTCCCCCTTGGTCTCTCTGTTGTCTCAACAGATCTACATCATTCCTGTCAACAATAGGACATCTTTTCATATCACATGTCTTAATAGGTCTGCATTTTTTCTATTAACAATAGGACATGTCTACCTATCACTTGTCGTAACAAGTTTGCATTTTTTTTCTGTCAATAATAAAACATCTCTTCATATTACCTGTCTTAATATGTTTGCATCATTCAATACCGAGACATCTTTGCATATCACATGTCTTAATATGTCTGCATTATTTATGTCAAAACAAGACATCTTTGTATAACACTTATCTTAACAAGTCTACATCTTTCTTATTGGCTTATCACACAAGGTTTTGCATTTTAATTTCTTGCATTTTGGCCTATCATACAAGGCCCTGCATGTTTAAATTTTATCAGCCTATCACACAAGGTTTTGCATTTTGGCCTATCACACAAAGTCCTACATGTTTAAATTATGTTAGTCTATCACACAAAGCTTTTCACTTTAATTTCTTATGTTTAGGCTTATCACCCAAGACTCTGCATGTTTAAATTCTGTTAGCCTATCATACAAGACTTTACATCTTAATTTTTCTTGCATTTTGGCCTATCACACAAGGTCTCACATGTTTAAATTCTGTCAACATATCACACAAGGTTTTACATTTTAATTTTCTACATTTTAAGTTATTATACAAGGCAACCCTTTTACTTTTCCTTGGCCTATTACGCAAGGCGTGCATTTATACCCTCTAGTTTATCACACAAGGCTCTTTTAAGTTTCTTTTCAAATCCTAGCATCTGGCTTGACACCCTTTAGCCTACCTGTCATGACATTTTTACTTTTTTCATCTAAGCCCAAGACCTTCCTGACACTCCTGAATCATCTCTTAGGTCTAGTACTTTTATGGTATCTTCAAGTTTATCAGATAAGACTTACACTCATGGTTTCTCAGGATAACTTTACAATATCTTCACTTGTCCTGTTTTTTTTTTTTTATCCCAGACATAATTAGTTCACATCTTTACTTATTTTTTATTATGATAATAAGAAAACTATTTCCTGTATTATTTGGTAAGAAAGTGAATAAAAAGGGACAAATTGTGAACATTTAATTATGTTCAAGATTAATTTTTTTATCATTGAAATAATAAATGATTAATTAAATTCATTAAATCTAAAAATAGAAAAAAATGAAAAAAAGTAATTAAATTTAAAAAAAATAATTTGTTGAAAGAGTTGATTAAATTAGTTATATTATAATAAAATTAGTTACAAGTCAATTAGCCAATCATTATTTATAAATAAAAAAAACCAAAATAATTTTTTAAATGATTTGGATTATTATCTATAATTAGTCAATTTGGTGTTTGATATCATATTATTTATTTATTTTTTTCTCTTTAATGAACTTTGGAGTATTATGTGTTTTCACAAGTAATTTGGATTAGATGCAATTTCTTCAATCCTAGTTTACGTAGTAATGTAGAAGGAAATGGATTTTAAATTGAAACATATATTTTTAGAAATATATGCTTTATTTTGTTGTTTTCGAAAATCTAAGATTCTGTTCAACTTTATATCGTTGATTTGCTGGAAATATTTATGTGCTTTTTTATCGTTTTGTGTGCACTTATTTCGTTAGAACCAGAAGCTTTTCTTAAAAAAAGCAAATCAAGATAAACTATTTTAATCAATTTTGGCATAAAATGTCAAGATTTTCTTTCAATTTGTTTTAGAGATGCGTGCTTTAATTTATTCCTTTTCTAATATGATACTAATCTCAAGTTCTTCTGTTGATGAACATCTAGAAAAGTTGTGTCGCAATAGAAATCTTTTTTGAATTTAATGGAATCATTAAAAATAAATAAATAAATAAATTATTTTTAGAAAATTAATAAAGAATAATGTGAATAAAAATAATTTACATTCATCTTTTTTAATAAAATTTTGATTTTAATATATTTTTTAAATTTTACATAATAATTTTTTAATATAAACGGATAATATATTTTAATGTTCTATATTTTATAAATTGTATAAATTCTTATGAAACTTTAATTTCATTCAGATCTTGAGTAGATGTGAGTTTTAAGAAAATTATATTTAATTTAATAAAGTTTCATTTAAAATTATTTCAATATTTTAAATTTTATATTGTCTAAAAATTCATATGACAGGTTCTAATACAAACAAATAGCGTATTCTACCATTTCATATTTCAATTGGTAAAAGTTCGGATAAACTTTTGCTTGACTCAGATCTTGTACACACATGAGTTTAAGAAAATTATTTTTAATTGAAGAAATATTTATTTAAAATTATTTCAATATTTAATTTTTATATTTTCTAAAATTTACGTGATGAGTTTTAATACTAACGAGTAGCGTTCTCTATCGTTTCATGTTTCAATTAGTACGAGTTCAAAGTGCAATCTTTGCTTGACTTAAATCTTGTACATATGTGAGTTTAAGAAAATTATATTTAACTCAATAAAGTTTAATTTAAAAATTATTTTAACATTTTAAATCCTAAATTTATAAAATTCACATGGCGAGTTTTAATGCTAATGAATAACATTTTCTACCATTTCGTATTTTAGTTTGTGTGGATTCAGGTGCAACCTTCGTTTGACTCGAGTCCTATACATGTGTGAATTTAAGAAAATTAAATTTGATTCAATAAAGTTTTATCTAAATTTATTTCAATATTTAAAATTCTAAATTTTTTAAAACTCACTGACGAGTTTTAATATGAATTAGTAGTATTCTTTACTGTTTTGTATTTTCATTCGTACATATTCAAATGCAACATTTGCTCAACTCAAACCTTGTTCACATGTGAATTTGAAAAAATTATATTTGATTCAATAAAGTTTCATCTAAATTTATTTCAATATTTAAAATTCTAAATTTTCTAAAATTTACGTGATAAATTTTAATACAACAAGTGAAGTTTTCTACCATTTTGTATTTTAGATCGTACCTGTTCAGGTGCAACCTTCACTTGGCTTGAACCCTTGCACATGTGAGTTTTAAAAAATTATATTTAACTCAGTAAATTTTTATTTAAAATTATTTCAATATTTTAAATTCTAGATTTTTTAAAATTCACGTAACGAGTTTTAATACGAACGAGTATCGTTTTCTATCGTATTTCAATTTGTAAGGGTTTGGGTACAACCTTCGCTTGACTCGAACCCTGTGCGCATACAGATAAATTTTTTACAAACTTCTAATTCTCTAAGTTTCTTTTTATTTTTCATATATCAAGTCTCTTAACAAATATTACGTAATTTTAAGTTTTTCATTGCATTAGAAAATACGTAAAAGCAGAATCAACTCCTGTCACATTATTTTCCACAAACCTACTTATTTTTATTATATTTAAGGAATCAAACAATTTTTAAAATATTAAAATCACACACTCAGCTCAAAGGTACCATTTTCTGGAATAGATGAGTAGCATGCTAATACATTTTTTATTCGTAATCGATTTCTAAACTTATAACTCTTCCTTTATTAGAATATTTTTCTAAATATTTTTCCTTCAAATTAAAAATTTGATACCAACTCCATAATTATATTTAATTCTTTCTAAATTTTTACAAATTCATCATTTAGTTGAAATTACAGTTACAATAAAAAAATTATTTTAAATAAGCTCGTAAGGAAACAAATTTTTTCCAAAAATAAAGGAAAAATAGAATGAGAAAATATTTGTTTTTATTTTTATTTTAAATAATATTTATATGGTATAAGAATAATTAAAAATATTTTTAATAAATATTATATTTTAAAATATTTTTTTTATGATTATTATAAATTTACAATTTTTTATTCATTTAAATAAATATATTTATTTTTATCTATTTAAATAATATATTTTTATTTGATTTATTCGCTTTTGTATTGTTTTATTCTCTTTCTTCCTATTCTATCTATAATCAAACGGAGATAGGCTATCAAAAGTCATTTGCGTTGAATATAAAAAGCATAAAAAGTGAGTCATATTCTTAATATCTTAATAGAAAGTTGATGCATAATTAAATAGGGATGAGAGAAAAGTTAATTCGATCATTATACATGGAATATTTTCTTATTCATACGCTGCTTTAATGCTGATACCGGGGGAAAGCGTGCAGTAGTATATGAATCTTGCCTTGACTTTATTTTATAATAACCAAGATGATTTCGTCGTAAACATAAACAAAGGATGCTGTTAATTAGTATTTTTTAAAAATTAATAATCGGATTTTTAAAATTAATTCAAAATTATATTGAGAATATATTAAAATCTACAATAAAATATACTGATAATATTTGTAATATTTTTATAATTCTGATTAACATTTATTTTGTAATAATTGTTGCCCGTTCGACCTTTTGATTTGGTTTGAAGATTTGTAAATCATAATAATACACCATTTTGAGTATAATTTAGGCAATTGAAATGAAATGACCTTTAAATTCAAACCCGACATTTATAATTACCAATACATATTTTTTATCTGTTTAGAGAAAATATAAATATTAAAAATATAATTAACATTATTAATTTTTTCAAAAATTATTTACTTTCTTAATTTATTTTTCATATATAAACTTGATTTTTATTTTTATTTATTTATTATAGTTAATAGATATAAAAAGTAATTAATATTTTTTTGAAAATTAGAACAAACAGCTAAATAGAAATAATTTTTCTACTTTATTTTAAAGAAACTAATAAAAAATGGAAAGAATATTAAAATATGTTTTAAATGGGGATGATGAATAGATAAATGTTATATAAAATATAAATTGCTGTTGAATAAAATATATACTTTTAACTCATCCCTTGCATCCAAGTAAGAAAATAGGCAAATTTGTTGTCTTATTTTATAATCAAGTGTTTTATTTTTTTGTGAAAATTATAAATATTTTTATAAAATAAATTTTATTAAAATTAAATGAATTTATTATAAATGATATTTTATTTTAAAATTTTAACATAATTATATATACAAAATTTAAATATAAAATATCTAAGTAAACTAAATCAATTTCTATCCATCAATTTACATGATGCATAATAATCAAACACTTTGTTAACACTACACGTTTAAATTATAATATCAAGGACAGTTTAGCGAAGCGGATTGTTATTATTATATATTTTTTCACTTTCATTCAAATCATAATCTGAGAACGAAACTAAAATTTAGAATAAGATTTAGATTGTACATCCAAACGAAAAAAATTCGCTATTTGTAATAAAGAATTATTACATATAAATTTTAATGTATGTTATTGGATATGTATTAGAGAAATTATTAATTATATTTTATTTTTATTAATTATATTTATATTTTTATCTGTTAGTTATAATTTTTTATTATTATTTTAAAATATAAGATAATATTGATAATTTTTATTATATTCTTAGTTTACATAAAAATATTAATTATGAGGTTAATTAATATGAAAGATAAAGAATATAATAAAAATTATACGATCATTTGAATATTAATAATTTTTAATTAATCTAAAATAAAATCATAAAATAATTGAAGGAAATATATTTTTATTTTAATAGGATGATATCTTAATCTTAACGGATAGAAAACAAGCATATTATTAGTTTCCCTATTCATGTTTCCTCTTTAACATCGCCAAAGGCAAGGCTAGGTTGTCATATCAAAATTGGGTATTACTTGTTTGGACTTTATGAAAATGTACATAAGCAAAAGCAGATCGTCCTATCAAACTTCCACCTACTTATCTTATTGGAACCCATTGATAAGCTCCCGTCCACCAACCTTTTTTATCCCAACCTACACTTCTACTTTCCCTCCCTCTCTCTTACCTCACCCTTATCTTTATTTGTAGACAAAACGGAAATGCCCTAACCCCTAACGTAAGGAGGTACAGTAATAACAATAGTAATAAATGTGTTTGAAATTTTTATTTAAAACGTTTAATGTGTTTCTAATTTATGTTTGATTCAACTCATTAAAATTGATCTACGAGAGGTTTAGACAATTTTTTTATAATAATGTTTTAGATTTAAATTTTATTCTGCATAAAATATTATATTTGATTTCAAACAATTATCAATTGAATATTATTAAATAATCATATGATAACCTTTTAAAATATTTAAAATTAAATTAAAATTATGTTTATATTTAATATAAATAAAAGAAAAAGTATCGAAAGAGATGGTTAATTTAAATATTTTTTTAAAAACTTATTTTAAGGATTTTAAAATAGTAAATTTTATTAAGAAAGCCAGTATTATCTTTGTTTCCTGTTTACCTATTGATAAAAAAGATATTTTTTATTTTTAATTATTTTTATATAAAATTTTAAAATAATATTAATTATAATATTTTATTCATACAAAAATAAATAAACAATAAAAAAGTGTAACTAAATAAATAAATGTTAACATATTTTTATGTACTGGTTAAGAAAGTGAAATTTTTAATATAAATATAAAACAATTAATTTCGACTGCAATTTTACTATATTTTAACATAATTTTTCATAATTTTTTGTTTCTTAATCAATATCATAACAAGATTTATGTACATGGATTAGCAAGACCTATGAATAAATGATTGCTAAAAAATTTTATACAATAATTATAATATAATAATTAAATTCATTAATTTGTATATTTTTCTTAAACAGATAAATAATAATAAAGATGTTATTTATTATATTTTTATATTGATATGATAATTTTTTTTAATAAAAGTATATATTTTAATATTTAAAACTATTTTTATTATTTTTTAATTTAAATAATATATTTAATTTTTTAATAAGGTGTGAGGACAAGTTGTGTATATATAAAGAATTTATATTAAAAAAGTTAAGCCACCATGTTTAGGAGAATTTTTTAGTGTAAAAATATCTGTGCCACGAACGGAAAAAAGGGTGTCAATACTAAAACCACGTGGCTTCGTTTGGCAGTATATAAGTAGAGTGAGTACCTCTCCTTTATTTCTATAAATCACAGGTTGCTCCATCTGGCTGGCTCAGCTCTGCTCTGCTTCCTATTCATTCCTCTTTCTCGGTGTTGCGTAGTAACAGATCACGTTGCGCAGTGGAAGAGAAGAAGAAGACGAGGCTGAATTGCTGTATGTCAGTGTACTGTGTTGAGACCTATTGTGGTGGCGGAATCGGTGAGATAGCGAATCCTTTACAATGGCCCCAGCTTCGCAAAAGGCGACGTCACCATCCTCTTCCTCTTCTTGCTGTTCTCCCGCCGACATTCCCCGCGTAGCCGCCGCCGCGCCGCAAGACTGGACCGCCGCCATCCCCGACGCCAACAAGGTTCCTTTGGTTCGCCCCGTCGATTCGCTTCCCGAACCTTCCACCAATGCCCCTACTGCTAAGGGTACTCTCTTAACGTTTCATCAAATTAAATAAAATAAAATATGTTAAATTTTAGCATAAAAATTAAATAAAAATAAAACCATGGTTAACTTCATGTTGTGTTGTATGTATGTTGATATGTATGCGTGTGCTGATGGTCCACGAAAGGACAGGTGGCATATGGTCGTGTGCTTACTTGCATGTATCCATCTATTATGCTTAAGTTCGAAGAGATAATGGACTCGATGCTGTTGTTATGTTTTAAAGAAATATTTGTATTTTTTTTCTTTAAGTATGATAACAAACTTGACGGATGCATATAGCTTTTTACTTCGAGTTTTATTGAACTGGTGAGGTTAATTTTTCATGCTTGATTTATTGTCTACACACCTCTGTTTTTCCATTATGCTCCTAGAAAGAAGTTCGAAGTGGAAGATGTTGTTTGTTTTTATCTTTTTTGCTCGTGCTGTTCAATTTATTGTATTTTTTTCTCAATTATTTGATACTTGATGATATTTTAAAAATAAAATGGGAAAAAAAGCTTTTCTCGTTGTTAATTGCTACTCGAATTGGTTTCTGATTTAAGTCAGGACATAACAATACTGGACTTGATATATGAAGCAGCGATTGTAATATGTTATGCCAATCAGACCACTTTTACTGAAAAATTCTTTTGAGTTACTTGTTTACTTTGGTTTTCAAATTTTTTTGTAGGTTCTTGAATGTAGGGTATGCTTGTTTTCACTTGTTTTTTTTTTTTTGTATTAGCTGACTGTGTTCTCTAATATTTTGTTTGATGTAATGTTGCACAGGAGTCACTGCAATGCCAAGGGCCCAGTCAAGCCACCCTTTGGACCCTTTATCTGCTGCTGAAATCTCTGTGGCAGTGGCTACCGTGAGGGCTGCTGGAGCTACTCCTGAGGTTGTCAGCTACACTATGAGCTGTTTGTTTATATGGATATATTTGTATATTTTGATAGTTCTGACATTATTAGGCAATTAAGTTTGAGTTGAAGTAGTGATTACTTATGACGTCTCTCCTCCTCCCCAATTGTATTATATTTTACAGCTTAGGGATAGTATGCGCTTCATTGAAGTTGTTTTGCTGGAACCAGATAAAAATGTTGTTGCACTGGCAGATGCATATTTCTTTCCTCCTTTTCAACCATCGTTACTTCCCAGAACTAAAGGAGGGCCTGTAATTCCCACTAAACTCCCACCAAGATGTGCTAGACTTGTTGTCTACAATAAGAAATCAAATCTGACTAGTATATGGATTGTTGAACTATCACAAGTGCATGCTGTAACTCGAGGTGGTCATCATCGAGGAAAAGTAATTTCTTCACATGTGGTTCCCGATGTTCAACCTCCAATGGTATGTTGGTCTTCTGCTTGCAACTCCTGATTCCCTTTTAACCATTGTGAACAGCTGGAGTATTTTAAGCATAAGTTAACTCCTTTGTGTCATTTCAATTGGTTTTGCATTGAAAACTTTTACAAGAACAGTTAGAGAAACAGTTGCAGAATAATGTATAAATGGAAACAGCCTCTCTAGTCAGATGATTTGCCATTCCTTATTGTTTATAAATAATACTAAGAGTTTTGCATAAGAACGATTAATAACAAATCAGATTCAAATATTGAAATTCAAGTGAGACATTTTTTTTAAAGTATTCCTTCTTCCTTACCATATCAAAGATTTCAGTTTGATAGTTATATTGATCAGAAGAAGTTGATCCAAAGTTTGCTTGATGTATGTACCATACAAGCTTATATACTTGATGTGCTGATTTTTTTTATCCTAAATAATGAATGATGAACATTGCATATCCTCCCTTTAGAGGGGAAAAATAATGGTTGATTTGGTAGATTGGTAAACTCTAAATTTGAGTGTCCAAATTTTGTTATGAAAGATAATCAAAAGCTGTTGATTGATTTATATCGGCACATTAATATGCCCACATTTGTTAAGCTGATACAGTTTAAATATGCTATAATTCTAAATTTGAACGGTATTTTCTCCTTCTTCAGGATGCTGTGGAGTATGCAGAATGTGAGGCTGTTGTTAAAAGTTTTCCCCCATTTATAGAGGCTATGAAGAAAAGGGGTATTGAAGACATGGACCTTGTAATGGTTGATCCCTGGTAATTTTTAGTTAGATGTCCATTGTAGATGGACCTCTTGTCTTGAAACATTGCTATTTCTTTTCTTTGCATTTTCTCTATTTAGACTCTGTTCTGCATAATTCTGCTGCAGGTGTGTGGGTTATTACAGTCAAGCGGATGCACCTGGGAGAAGACTTGCTAAGCCACTCATATTTTGTCGATCTGAAAGTGACTGCCCTATGGAAAATGGCTATGCCCGCCCAGTTGAGGGCATCTATGTTGTTGTTGATATGCAAAACATGGTGGTGATAGAGTTTGAAGACCGTAAACTTGTTCCCCTTCCTCCAGTTGATCCCTTGAGAAACTATACTGCTGGTGAAACCAGAGGTGGCTCTGATAGAAGTGATGTAAAAGCCTTGCAGATTATTCAGCCTGAAGGTCCAAGCTTCCGTGTCAATGGGTATTATGTTGAATGGCAGAAGGTAGATGTTATATTACTGTTGGTTTACCATTGGAAATGTTAATAAATAGTTGATTATTGTAACGATTAGATACTAAATTTACAGCATTATAAATGACCAGTCTCTTTGTTCTTTCCCTGTTAACAGTGGAATTTTCGTATTGGATTCACACCCAAAGAAGGCTTGGTTATATATTCTGTTGCATATGTTGATGGTAGTCGTGGGCGAAGGCCTGTTGCTCATAGGCTGAATTTTGTGGAGATGGTTGTACCCTATGGAGATCCAAATGACCCCCATTACAGAAAAAATGCTTTTGATGCTGGGGAAGATGGCTTGGGAAAAAATGCACATTCCCTCAAGAAGGTTTTAGAATATCATTTGTCCTCTTCTATTCATATTATTTGACATCTTATTCTTTTGGACCGGTTCCTATTTGTTTGAGGTCAATGTTTGTTGCTATAGGGATGTGATTGTTTGGGCTACATCAAGTATTTTGATGCTCACTTCACAAATTTCACTGGTGGAGTTGAAACGATTGAAAATTGTGTATGTTTGCACGAAGAGGATCATGGAATTCTCTGGAAGCATCAAGACTGGAGAACTGGCTTAGCAGAAGTCCGAAGATCTAGAAGACTTTCAGTTTCTTTCATATGTACTGTGGCTAACTATGAGTATGGATTTTTTTGGCACTTTTATCAGGCAAGTAGTGTCTCTCATCCTTTTATGAGAGAAATATGCTTACATCAATGACATTCTCAATCAATCTGGCTATAATTATTGCAAAATTCACAAATGTGCAGTCTCTGATCATCCTTTGAATTATTGTGAGACTTTGCATCTCTTTACCCGTTTAGTTAGCTTGTAATTTTTGCTTGAGGGCACTTTTGGTATTGTATAATTATTATTTTGGTTTGCTTTTTAATGAAATGCTTTTGTATTATCTTTTTCTCTATTTTCTGTACTCCTCTTATCATATGATATTTAACTCTGTTGATAATGATGGCATGCATTTTTTTCAGGATGGAAAGATTGAAGCCGAAGTCAAGCTAACTGGAATTCTCAGCCTGGGAGCCTTGCTGCCTGGTGAGTTTCGAAAATATGGAACCATGATTGCACCAGGTCTATATGCACCAGTTCATCAACACTTTTTTGTTGCTCGCATGGATATGTCTGTTGATTCTAAACCTGGTGAAGCTTTGAATCAGGTAATTTGAATTGATTGCAAAATTATACCGTACTAGTTTCTGTCTCTATTAATAAAATTAATTTATTATATAATAGAATAATTTCTGTAGCATGCGGTGATGAATCATATAAAGCAGTGATTGTAAAAGTCCTGGTGACTCTGACTTTTCCTCCTGAGAAATATTTAGACATCTTTGATACATATTTTACAGCTAACCATAGTTTCTTACTGCAAAATAATTCTTGATTATAATTTTTACCGTGAACTCATCAACATCTATATATAAAATAAAACTCAAATTTAAATGTACCATTTTTCCTTGGTGATTTTATCAAAACTACCCAATTTTTATTACATTTTCTCTCCCAAGAAATTACTTGTTTGTGACACAAGACTACATGCTATTACATTGTAGAAATCCCTCATCATGATCTGCCTTGGTTATTCTGAAGCCAATTTTACCACTTAGTTATTTTAACACTGAAACAAAAGAGTTGGCTATTTTCATGTTTTGTTCGCAATTTTACTTATGAACATCATCCCCTTGGTCCAATACACTGTATGTTATTATTTTCTAGGTGCACTTTCTTAATCAAGATATTTGGCAGGTTGTGGAGGTCAATATGAAAGTTGAGGAACCTGGTGAAAATAATGTTCACAATAATGCATTCTATGCTGAGGAGACTTTGCTCAGATCAGAATTGGAAGGCATGCGCGATTGCAATCCTTTGACTGCTCGACACTGGATTGTAAGTCTTCCTGGACTTTTGACTATTGGTGTTGATAATTTCATATTGTCAAACTGTTTCATACCTGTTTGCAATGGTGAGAAATTGTTGTTATACATAGGCTAAATAATCATATTGGATAAAAGCCTGTTAAGGTTTGAAGTTTTTTTTTTTTTACTTCCTTCTCATGAAAGCAAGCACATAACATTACCGATTCCAAGTATGTGTCTTTCATACCTAGTCCTGAATATTTTGTACTTTGTTTTATCAGCAGGAAAATACATACTGTGGGTTGGTATCATGTTTTAAACATTGCTTTCAACATGGAAGACTATGTTAAACCATGATTCTAACAGTTTTTGACCTTTTGAGTTAAAATTCTTTTTGATTGAGATCCTTAACTGTTTTAATAATCCTCAAGGTAAGGAACACAAGAACATGCAATAGAACTGGACAGTTGACAGGCTACAAGCTGGTACCTGGCTCAAACTGCTTACCATTGGCAGGCTCTGAGGCCAAGTTTTTAAGAAGAGCCGCTTTCTTAAAGCATAATCTTTGGGTAACAGCATATTCACGTGATGAGATGTTTCCTGGAGGAGAATTTCCTAATCAAAATCCACGTGTTGGTGAAGGACTAGCTACATGGGTTAAGCAGAACCGATCTTTGGAAGAAACTAACATAGTTCTTTGGTAAACCCTTCCACCCCCCCTCTCTCTTGCACACCTACCTGAATTACATGAAAGTATTCTTCAGGATTTGTATTTCATGTTTTACAAATTTGTAATGCTATGTAATCTCTACTTGTATAAGTAAAAATAGCATATAAAGTATGTAGCTGCACCAAGCAATAGCCTATTCAGTTTTTTTATATATTTTGTTATAAACAGTGGAGAAATAAGTTTCTTCAATCTTCATTTTCCAATTCGCTTTAATGTTTCACTCTCAACATGTTTTCACATTTTGTCTTCTATAGACTAACTGTGTTATCTTCAGGTATGTATTTGGAATCACACATGTTCCTCGTTTGGAAGACTGGCCTGTTATGCCAGTAGAGCGCATTGGTTTTATGCTCATGGTAATTACTTCAGTTTCTTTTTCTGAGGACTATCATTTTAGATTACTTGTATGATGGTTTGTTGCTCATGCTTTTTTTTTTTCATTTACTTTATAATGTTATTATAAAATGCTCGAATGCTAGGAGCTTTGAGCAGCACTAGAAGACCCATAGTTGTTGGTTTGACATTGTTATTCTCGTCAATGTTCATTGTACCACATCTTTTTCATCAAATGAATACTGATCTTAAGATAATAAAATGCGTTTTCTTATTGTCAGCCTTTGTTGTCTCTGAATTTTTTTTGGATGATCAGGTTTTATTATTTTGTTCATGTAACTTATTAGATTGCTTCTAGAGTTTTTCCCTTTGTCTGACCTATGAAACTCCCTTCGTTCGTGCAGCCTCATGGATTCTTCAATAGTTCCCCTGCAATAGATGTTCCGCCTAATCCATGTGAAGTGGATTCCAAAGATAATGACATCAAGGATAATGGTTCTTCGAAGCCAATTCCGAGTGGGTTAGCCGCAAAGCTTTAGGAACTTGACCCACCAACTGTACCGTGCTGCTGATAGGGAGAAACACAAGTACTATTTTGGCGTCAGCTGAAATATGAAGTCGAGCGTTTTATAATTTTCAATCTAGAAATATTAAGAAGCTAAGAACTTAAATCCGGATTTTCTAGCTTATGTTGGAAAGCTTGATGGGTAATATTTATTTGATTTGTCTTTGTACCTGGCGAATTCTGGTTTGAAGTTTGACTCTAAATGCTGGTAAATAAACCTGCAGACAATAAATGGCTCGTTACTGACTTGTTGTATGTATGTATATATATATATATACATCTGGTGGTGTTATTGTGATTTTTGATGCCTTTTCATTACATAGCTCAGGTTTATGATTTTTATTTATTTTATTTTTTTTGAATTGTTATGCTCTGCTCAAGTCTCCCAGAAGACATTTTTTTTCATTTTTTTAGAACAAAAATAAATTTTTTAAAATAGGTGAAAAATAAAAAAACTTTTTAGATTAAGTGATACAAGTAAAAATAAATAAATGTAAAGAACGTCTTCTTCAATTTCATTTAACTATTTTCTATTATTTCAAATTTCTTATATTGAAAAATGGATTAAATGTATTCTCATTTATGAAAATCTGAACTTTTTAATTAACTTATTTTTCAAATTTCTTTGTTTGTAGAAATTAAATACATTCTACAAATTTAGCCAAGTGTAAGGATTAAATGATAAAACGATTTAAAGAGAAACTACTTTAAAAAATATTATGATTTTATAAACTAAATTTCAAATCTTAAAATAATTATAATGTTAGTATTTTATATTCAATACTAACATAAATATATCAAATGACAAGTTATGTTAAATTATTTTATATAAAAAAATAAATATATCACGAGTGATAATATTAGTATTAAGTGTTGATTTTTTTTAAATCGTCCTTTTTCAAAAGAAAAAAAGGATCCTGTATGCTAAAATTTCAAGCTTAATTACTTGTTATTCTCGATAGTAATACTTCACCATCTAACAATATTTTAAATCATTTTCATTTTTATTTCAGTAATTTATCGTATGAAATTTCTTATACAATTGAAATATAATATAAGAACTAATTTTATCATAGTTAGTATTAAATTAAATCGAATATCAATTGTACTTTTCATTCATCTAACGATCAAAAGACTTGACGGTCGATGAATTCACTTAACATGTTTGTAAAATTGAAATCGGTAGGTAACGCGAAAATAGATCGACAGGTATATATAAACTGTAATCCCTCTAATAGCCCAAATTAAAATAATGGGACAGAGAAGTTGACTAGTAGATATTCTAATAACAGAAGAGTTGACAACGAAATCAATTGAAAATTTGCTAACTACTTTAAGCAGATAAGCTAAAATAGCAAATCGGTTAGGAATTTGCACATAGTTACAGACGGGAACACATAGCAACATAACCTAGACATGGTTGTGTTTTAATTTATTTTTGGAGGTTTTTCACCGATCTCCTTCATTTCTATTCATTCCCTTAATTAATTGATTGAATAAATTGATTATGTTGACGACAAATGTGCCAAAATTTTGAGTAACAAGAAGAGAGGAGAAGGTGAAAACAAAAGTTGAAAGAAAATTCAGTTGATACTACAAGGGTTCAAGACACAAGTTACGTATCAAGAAAAGCGATGGCAGGGAATGATCAATCCTTCGGACACTACCAAAATTATGTGGATAATCCCAATCCCATTTGGAAAAGTGAAAACGTCCTAAGATTCTACCTTCCCCAATTTACGGTCCTAATGTTTTTCGTTGTCTCTGTCACCCGTTTGGTACACTACATCCTCAGACCTTTAAATCAACCTCCTTTTGTTGCTGAATTTCTTGTAAGTGCACACATTTCTCTCTTTTCATTTTAGACATTGTTATATACTTCAAAATTGTTCTCAACTATAAATTAAAGCTCTGTTTGCATTACCGTATGTAACTTCCGTTTACAGGATAATTATATATTTTTTCTTTAAAGAAACCACATTCCATATGCTTTGAAATTCATGAAACTCCGTTACCATTGTTGTACAAACAAGCACTAAAACACTAGCCACACATGATTTCTATCAAGCCTACACTACACCTTTCCTATATTTTTCAATATTTTCTATGACATGTCACACACGAAATTTTACGTTTCAAAATAACAGTTCTCTTACATGTTTGTTTCCATATATATATATATATATATATATATATATATTCACATTCAAATTATGTATCATTGAGGGCTTGTTAATTATGTAGTAACAAGAATTGCATAAAATTGTATAAAGGTAATGTACTATTATTTATTTTTCTTCTTCTTTCTCATGCATTGAGCTATTTTATTTTATTTTATTGTCTCTGGGTATAATCTAAATGTGTTATTCTTGGTAATGCAGGCGGGTTTATTCCTATGTCCACAATTATTTGCGGGAAGCAGGTTCTCTGAACTCATGCTTCCTGTAAAAGCAGTCCTTGGTATTGAAACAATGGCACATGTGAGTCTCATCTACAATATCTTTCTGACTGGGATGGAGATGAACTTAGACACTGTTCTACTAGCACGAAAAAAAGCCACAACTATTGCTATTGCCGGCACAATCATCCCAATGGTGTTGGGGGTGCTCATATATTCTTTATATCAAAGTCACACGGTCCCATCTAAAGATGATGGGTTATTACCTTACAACACACCTACCGCATATTTACTCTGTGCTTTAGCTCTCAGTGTCACAAATTTCCCCGTTCTTGCTCACATTCTTGCTGATCTGAAAATCCTCTACACAGGGCTTGGTAGAGTGGCTTTATCAGCAGCCACAATCAATGATTTCTACAATTGGGCAATGTTTGTGGTGCTAATTCCATTTGCCACTCATAGTGAAAGACCCTTTCTCTCACTCGTTCTAACAACCGTTTTTGTCATTTTTTGCCACATGGTGTTACGCCCTTCCCTTGAACGGTTATTAGTTAACAATACGGAAAAGAATGAGTGGGACAATTACCAATTATCGTATGCAATCATTGGGGTTTTCGCCTGTGCACATGTTACTGAAATGTTGGGTACAAATTCCATTGTTGGGGCATTGGTGTATGGGTTAATTTTTCCAAGAGGAAAATTTGCGGACCTGTTGATGGAAAGATCAGATGACATTGTGTCTGTTTATTTGGAACCTTTGTTCTTTGTTAGCTGTGGCGTGAGATTCGACCTTACTATTTTTAGATCGGAAAATATCCTTAGGACGCTCCAGGTTGTGATCTTCTCATGCATCGCTAAGGTTATAAGCACCGTAATAGCCACAGGGTTCTATAGTATGTCTTTTCGAGATGGTGCGGCACTTGGAGCGCTTATGAACACCAAAGGAATCTTGCCAATGATAATGCTAAATATTGCAAGTGACAAACAGGTATTGCTTAACATAATTCAACACTTCCGTAATAAAGAGATTCATTTAAAATGATAGTTTAAAAGTATCAGGTATGGAAGTTAGTAAATAATGTTTTAAATGTAATTTAATTTTCAGATTTTGAGCTCGCAATCGTATTCAACTATAGTGCTTGGTATGGTTGTGATGACGGTAGCAGTTTCTCCCATCATCAACTACGTATACAAGCCAAGAAAGCGGTTTGAGAAAGAGAAGCTAAGAACGATACAAAACTTGAAGGGTGATGCTGATATCAGAGTAATGGCTTGTGTCCACAACGCTCGTCAAGTTCAAGGAATGATAAACATTCTTGAAGCTTCAAGTGCTATTAACGTTTCCCCTTTACGTGTCTTTGGTGTTCAACTGGTTGAACTCAAAGGACGTGGCACTGCATTTCTCACCGCTCACATTGACCACAGCAATTCTCTCTCACGTGGTTCCCAATTAGACACAGAAACCGTGTCCAACCTTTTCGCCGAATTTGCGCCGGAAAATGATCGATCTACGGTGGAGTCTCTCGCCGCCGTGTCCTCTTTTGAGACAATTCACAAGGATATATACAACATAGCAGAAGAGAAACTTGTGTCTTTGATTCTTCTTCCCTTTCACAAACAATCAAACGCTGAGGGGTGTCTGGAGGTAACCAATAGCGGATTCAAAGATATAAACCAGAATGTGATGCAAGAGGCACCATGTTCGGTTGGAATTTTGGTTGACCGTGGACACGTGTCAGTTTCGAAGAGCAATTTGCGGATTGGTATGGTGTTCATTGGTGGGCCTGATGACCGTGAAGCGCTGGCTATTGCTTGGAGAATGGCAAAGCATGGAGGGGTTCATCTCTCAATGGTGCGTATTCTTTTGTTTGGAAAAGCTGCGGAAGTGGACACGTCGATGCACAATGAAGCACATGAGTTGTTATCGAAGGTTCTAGATAGTAGAAAGGAGAAAGAGATGGATGAAGAATCTGTGAGTTCGTTTAGGTTGATGGCTGTGAATAATGAAGATTCTATTACTTATACTGAGAGGGAAGTGCATAGCGGTGATGATATTCCTTGTGTGCTAAATGAGTTGGATAAAAGGGGTTATGATGTGTATATATTGGGACAGGGACAAGGAAGGAACTCTATGGTGTTGTCAAGTATGTTGGAATGGACTGATTGTCCTGAACTTGGTGTTATAGGGGACATGTTGGCATCAAATAGTTTTGGCTCTAACTCTTCGCTTCTTGTTGTGCACCAATATGGGTTTGGGGGAACAGATTTTAGGACTAATCATTCAGACAATTTGAATAATGGAGACTCTGACTCGCCTTTTGGGAAGGCTTCCGTGTGACATATTATGGGTATCACTTTTCTCAACCAAAGGACATCAAAGTTCAGACTTCAAACCTCAAGGAAGAAGAAGGGGAGTTTTGTCCTATCATGCCCCAATATTCAGACTCAAATTTTCAACCCAATCAACACAACAATTAACTTGTCAATAACTCTGTGGATCGGTTCTATCTGTTGTTTTAAACACAACATTTCTCACTCACAACTCATTTCATGTAATATAAATGGAAAATAAATTGGATTCTTTGATTTATCTTTAACTTTTAGTTTTTAAAATAAAAAATAAAAATGATTTATAGTTGTTTCTGTTTTTAATTTTTAAAATTTGAAAAATAAATATTATTTTTAAAAGTTCATCCATCAAATAAATTTTTAATTTTTTAAGAAATAAAAAACTATTTTTCTTATGATACACGACTTTGTAATTATTTAAGATTTAATTTCTATATAATTTTAAACTATTAATTATTCTTAATTTTTTCTATTTATGTTAATATTCAATCTCAAATCTTAATCACTTATATTTAGAAATTAGTTCTTTTTTAATTTTTTAAAATTTATTATTTTCTCCTTAAATTTAAGTGACTTATATTATTTATTTATTTAACTAAAAATATATCTTTACAATATACGACATATTTGTCAATATACCTAGTTAAGTATGACAAATGGGTCTTTGATCCCACATTCACTACCACGAAAAATATTATAATATACTGCACATATAAATGCAAAATAACATAATTTTAAGGTTTTTTTAGAGATGTTTAAATTATATTTTTATTTTAAATATTAATTTTTCTTCATTAAAAAAGAATTATAAATTATATTTTTATATTTTTATATAAATAAATTACTTAATAACAATGAATAAATATTTTAATGATATCTTATTTTTTTATAATTATTAGTATCATTAGTATTAATTTTAATATTTTAGAATCAACTTTAAAATATCGTCTAAAATATTTATTTTATTGTTTAAAGTTATAAAATTAATAATATATATTTACAATTAATTATTAATCAAGTTGATAATTATTATGATATTTTTAAAAATATTTATTCATGTTAAAAATATTTAAATATAATATATATCCAGTTTCTTAAACTATATATATATATATATATTAAAATAAAGAGAAATAAAATGAAATATGAATATCTTTCTACAAAATAGAATGCAATTTACTCAATTAAATAATATTTTTTCTCAAAATTAGCATTTCTTGCATTAATAATTCTACCCTCATGATTTACAAGGTCCTACAAGTAACTAAGCCCTTACAAATTTGAATTGATTTATAGTTAGCTAAGCACTATCCTGACATCAGAATCTATTGGACTCTATATTCGGCCCCTTTGCTTTGGTAGCCTTGGGCCTTTTCACGTTGGGTCTTTAAACATTCAGAACGTTAACAGAAAATAAAAAGGCCGAATAACTGAAAGACAATATTATAGGATCTCTCGACAAAAAAAAAAACCTTTTTTTAGGATCACAGAACTTTCAACTTTTACCAAAAATAAAAAATAAAATAAAGAATAAGTACTCGTTCAATTGAATTATTTTGTTTGATATGTTTTTCCTCCCTCCATGGAGGTATTGTTCAAGACATTGAGCACTTCTCAACTAAGCTTCATTGACATTGCGTTAAAATCTCTATGATTTTTCCATGCTACCTGAAAGCATGAATGCTTATTTCGTTGAGTAACCACATGCAGCCACAGCGCATAAGTTTGATTTATAAATCAATTCAAATATTAATATGTTTATTTTGAATTGTGACATTACTGTCACAACTATTGTTTTTCCCTCTTAATTCGAGAAAAAAAAAACATTTATTGATGATTTGTAGTTAGGTCTGTCCTCGTTGGTATGAACTTTTAACAAAAAATAGAATTTTTAATATAAACATTATAGATTTCTATATGTTAACAATATAGTGTCTTATAGCACTAAATAATTATACAAAGTATAAAATTAATATATAGTATCACTGCATCATATATTATTAATATAATACAATTTATTAGTATATATACACAATGGTTATATTGATGGAGGTTAAACAAATGATAAACTATTAGTAAATAATTTTTTAGTGATATTTTTTAAGATTTAATTTTTATCCTTTCTTTTATATTTTGTTTGATAGGAAAGAAGAAAATAGTAAAAAAAAATATAGATGAAAAGAAAAAGGAAAAAAGAGAGTGGGTTTTTATATTTTATGGTGCGAGATAAAAAAAATAAAAAGGAGAAATGTTAATTTTTTTTATTAATTTAGTGGAATAGAAAAGATAAAATTAATATTTTAAGTCTTTTAAATTTAAGATTAATTTGTGTTTTTAAAATTTTTTATGTTAGTTTTATATTTTTTTTATTAAGTTAGTTCTTTTACTACAAGAACGTTAAATACTACTAAATTTTTATCAAAAATTGAAAAAAAATGAACTAGAGAATCTTGAATTTTTTAATTCTCAATAAATAAGCCATAAAATATTACAAAAATTTTGGATAAATATTACATGTTAATATCCTCAACAAATCTTTAAAAACTTTAATTTTTAAATATGACGATTTCATATTTTAAAAAAGCAACAAATAAAAAAGATTCAATTTGATTTCTTATTAATAATAGGTGTTCAAAATTAAATTTTAATGAAAACTGTTATTAATTTTCATATTTTAATTAATAAAATTTTAATATTTTGATCAAAATTCAATGCATGGAAGAACCCCTAAATCAATTTCAACGATCATTAACATAAAATTGTAATTTTTAAAATGATTTAATACTATTATAAGGAAAGAACTAACTTGATAAAAGATTAATTTGAATAAAAAAACAAAAAAATAAAATCAAAAGTTACTCTATATTTAAAAAATAAAAATACCAGTTTTACAATAAAAATAAAAAATAAAATTATTTCAAAAAAACAAAAGTGTCCCTAACTAAAAAAATACAAACCCATACCAAAGTGGAGTCCTACACAAACTCAATTTTTTCTCCCTCATTTCTCCAATTAGCAAAGAATAAACAGGTCATACGCCTCAAACTACTATCTCTATTTTCTTTCCCATACAAAATAATAGAGATTTTATTTTATCCCTCCTTTTCTCCTGTTTTAAAACTATTCCCCTTCAAATGATCGATAATAAACAATGCGTAATTGAATGGTTTATTTAGCACCACATTTTTAATAACAAGAATATTGTTATTCTTACAGTAACTTTTTTATAAGAATTTTAATATAGTTTATTTTTTATCATATTACATTATCTTATTTTATACTTCTTCTTTTTCTCTTCTCGTCTCTTTTTTAAAATATTATTTTTTCTTTGAATCCTGACGCACCTGTTTCAAAACAACCAGGTATATCGACATATCATAAAGTATTAAATATGATATACTCATATACATAATCATAAAATTAAGTTGTCAAGGTTGTTATATATATATAGTAAGTGATAAACAAAAATAAATGTAACATAGAAAAATATAAAAAGTAAAGCTACTTTATCAAAGGATGACTGGGCAAGGAGGTATAAGATGCTAAAATTTAGAAGTGGCTTTATCGATCTCCCACATTTTGGGCTTGCAGAAACTGGTACTTGCATACTTAGCAAGACATTTGGGGATTCAGATTTTGAGAGTAAGAAAGAAGAAATTCAACATCCACTCACTTTGTAAAACCAAATAAAAGTCTTGTTTGTTTTACAATAGAAGTTTCTGACACAGTGCATGTATTTTAATATAAAATTAATTTAAACACATTTAATAATTTAACATTAATTATATCAAAATTAATTCTTATATCTTTAAACATGTTGATAAAAACTTAAATTTTGATTTCGTGTATGAAAAGATTTTGTTAAAAGAGATAATTTTGTTCTCACAATTTCTACATTTTAAAAGTACTTAATATATACAATAAATAATTAGAAAATTGGTAAAAAGAAAAAGAAGAGTAGATAGGTATTCCTGTGTACTCATGAACTCATTGAATACGTTATTAGAAGTTTCGTGACTTGAACGAGGAAAGAGCAATCAGTAAAAAACACATTTGCAGAGATGTGAACAGGTAGCTTATCTTTGATGAGAAGCTATTATTGAGACGTTCAAATTAAGGAATGCTTTATGTACTTTCAAGTTTGTTCGCTTTATCGTTTTAGCCCCCCGTAATAATAAAAACAAGAAAAGAAATAGAAAAAAAGGTAGTTTGTTTCCTTTGTGGTGTTTAATGTCATAATCACTTTTAAGCCAAAAAGCCGTTTTCATTTGGTAAAAGTAGTCTTGTTAGTAATATTTACCATAACAAGTCGCTAAATGTCAAACACAATCGTTAAAGATATTTTGTAATGATGCTAGGGAATATGTTGTTTTAATCACACATTGTTACAATCTATGATCGATTCCTTCTGACTTGTGTTTGCAATTATATTCCCTTAGGTCCTTGGCCTAACGTTCCATCATTCCCAATGACAGTGAGAATCTGTTTTTGACATTCTCTTTCATTCCCATCATCTTCATTGCAGGGTCCATATCTAGAAGCCAAACCTCAGAGGTTAAGTTCAACGCATTACTTTACCATTCTATTCAAGTCCAATCACCACGCATCATTGGTGTCTACCTAACTACATGTTCTTTCAATTCATCCACTTCTTTCATTTTGTGTCAATTCTAAAAGAAATCAAGTTGGCTATCATTTCCACCATGAACGTTTAATTCAATTTGGAAGAAGTGTAAAACAAGATTATACTTACTCCCTACATCTGTTAATATTCAATTCCTTTCTAAGTATATGGTAATGGACGCCAGCTTGTACGATCAGCCGGTTACAATAGATTGAAAAATATATATTAATATGTGGTTAAGATTCTAACGTATCATAAAAATATTTTGGTCTAGTTTGGGTAAATGTATCAATAAGTACTTACAAAAAAAAGGTTTAAAATTAATTAATTTTTTATCAATTAAAAATAATTTATGTATATCAGTTTTTTTAAAAGTCGGATGATTTAAAAAAAGAAAGTGATGTCCATAAATTGAATCCTTTTTTTTTTCAATTTATGGGGAAGATTGTTTTATTTTATCCTTTTATAAATACTTACTGAAAATTTTATCTAAATTGTATCCCTTTTGTTGCTGTAATAATTTTAGAGGAAAGGGATGGTGTCCCTCCAAGATATGATAGCATTGAACTAAAAAAAAATACTTATAATGATTTACATAACCTTGCTCTAAGGCTTTTGTTGGATAAAGGTAATAAAGGGGAAAAAAAGAAATAAAATAGAAAGAATAAAAAAATGTATCATTTAGATAGATAGAAATAAAAAATTATATTTATTTAAATAAATAAAAAAGTAAAAAAAATAACTGTAACAAAAAAATTATTTATAATAATTATAAAATTTAATTTAATAAAAAGTAAATTTTTATTATCATATTTTTTCTTAATAAAATTTTTAATTTTATATTCTTTAAAATATTATTATAAAAAAAACTTTTCCCCTTCTTTCCTCTCCTTGTCTTACCATCATAGGAGAATTTTTGTAAGTAGGTCTTATTCAAAGTTTTCTATCCGTTTATTTTTTACTAATTCAAGCAAAAGTAAAATTTTTAATTTTTTCTAAAAATTTTTTTCAAAAATCCATCCATGCAAACAAGATAAAGAGAAAAGCTAGTAGGAGATTTAAACCTATACCTTATCCAATATTAGATAGTGCCTTAATTACTTGATGACTAGAGGAATTTGTTGGGGGTTAAATTTGGTTTTTTCTTTTGTTGACAAAAGGAGAATGAATAGTATAAATATAGGTTTTATTCTCCGCGTAGGAGTGTAGGTAGGAGGAAGTCTCTTACCTTTCCCTGGGCAGTGACAAAGTTGAACTTTGAGGTGTTAATAAAGATGAAATTGAGAAGAATTACTTTTTACCCTGAAAAGAGTTGAGTTGACCAGCAAAGCTAGACATAAGAAAAAGGGGCTTTTACACCAAAAACATATTTCTTCGTTGATTTCCATTGAAGTATGAGACAGTATCCTGCAATGTCCCATTGCTATCATATATGGTTAGAACTTGTTGGGTTTAAAGGCTATTATTCAGCAAAAGCATCCCAATATTCATTGTCGGCCGCACCTTTAGTTGACCAAGGAGAGCGCTGTATTTATTCTAAGTATTTCACCTTAACATTGCTGATTAACGCTTTCACTTTTTCCCTTCAACTTCTAAAATCGTGCTCAAACATCTAAGCCTTTTTTTCGTTTCTATTTTTATTTTTATTTTAAAATTGTAAAAATTTTATCATTTTTTAATTTTTAAAATTTTATATAAAATATATTTAATATTTTTAAAATAAAAAATAATGGTATATTTTATAATTAAAATTAAAATTACAAAATAAAAACGAATTTTAAGAAAATAATTTTTATTTAAAAATGTTAGTTTAATTTTATTTTATTTATTTTTATTTTAAAAATTATATAAAAATTAAAAAATTATCTAATTTTTTAAAACTTAAATGAAATAAAATAACACTTTTATAAATAAAAATTAAAAGCTGAAATATTTTTCTAAACTAAAGTGAAAACGACCTTAAAGTCTCGTTCATAATAATTACAAATTTTTAATATAATTTTTAAAGAGTTAAATATATTTTTAATTTTTTAAAATAATTAAATTTTAATTTGTTTTTTTATTTTTAAAGTATTTTAATTATGATGGTTGATATATACATAAAATATATTAAATTAAAATAAATTAATCATTATTAAAATATCATAATCAAGATATTTAAAAAAATAATTTTTTTAATAATGATCAATCTAACTTAATTTAATTTAAATTAAATTAATATAAAAATTATAATTAATATATTTAAAAAAATAAAAAAATAAAAAATAAAATTTAATTTAAAAAGTTACAAAATATTTAACTTTTTTAAAAAATAATTTTAACTTAATTATTAAAATAAAAAAATTATTATTTAAATTTTAATTTAAACTTTAAATTCATCTTAATTAATACTCACCATCAAATTATTATTTCCATAATTATCATTAACCATCAATATATTACCAATTATAAAACCATCATCTTATCATGGTTATCACAATTATCATTCACCATCAATATATTACCAAATTATCATCATAATAATTATAATAAAAAATTATTTCATAATTTTTATTTTATTTTGAAAAAATATTTTTAAAAGTTTTTTAATTAATAAGTTATATTTATTTAATTTTATAAATTTATAATAAAAAATAAGATAAAATAAATTAAATTATTTTTATAATAATTTTTAAAATTAAATTTTAAAATCTAAAACCAAATCCAAATTTAGTTTTTAAAATTTAAAAATTTAAATTAAAAACCATCCATACGCTACTTGAGATAGCGAGAAAGGTGCGTGGGTATGTACAAATACTTGTTACCGGGATGCAGTCTTTTTATACTATACGTTAACGCTTTGATTCCACCAATACTCTCCCCCCACCCCTCACCGCAGGAAAAGAAGAAAAAAAAAAAAGGTTTCACACACTCAATTAAGGTTTAGATTAGTGGTTTAATCATGATATATATGTTGAACCTGCTTTTAACATAATGTTATTGACTTTAATGTTGTTAAGAAATTCCAATTAATGATTTTGACCACTGACTGCTCCGCAATGGTTACTCTTGTAATTTACTTCTCATGCCTTGGCGGCAGAACCTTTCGCAATTTGTCTTCAACGTGTGAAGTGTGAACGTGCAATAAAATAACTCTGCCTTAAGCATCTTTCTTTTCAGTATCTCCCATCCCTCAAAATTATTTTAAAATCAATTTCTAGCCGATTTGATATACGTTCCTCCCTTTAGGTACACATAATATTTCATATTTTTATGCTGTTGAAAAAATATGAATTATCATTAGCTGTGATATTTTATTTTATGAAAAAGGAATATATCATATCGTTTTCATAATTCGTTTGTGAACAAATATGGACCTTGATGGCGTAATAATAGTCTGCAGCAGTGTGCGTCTTTAGTAACAGTCATTCTTAGATTATTATTTTTTTTTTGTTCTTTTTCATTTTAGTACTTACTTCTAAAGACAGTGGCAATACTATTATTAGCGATAAAATAACATAACAAACAGGTTATTATTATTATAAAAGATAATTCTTATAAAAAAAATATAAATATAAAAGTAATTCTAATGTAAATTCATCATATTTTTTTATAAAAAAGATGAAATTTGAACTTGTATACTACCTCAATCCAATGACTTAAATTTATCATCATTTAATAAGCACCGCTAATTTCACTTTTTTTATAAAAAAAAATAACATTACTATATTAGTAAAAGATACAACACATAATAAATCATAACACAAATTTATCATTTATTAACACTTTAATCTTAATTGGATTACATCTCATTAATATGGACATTATAAATTATACTAATAATAAAATATATTTTTAATAAATTATTTTATTAGTACAAATATTACTTATATATTATCAATATATATTAAATATTAATATAATACATTATCTGTTACTAGATAGGATTTTAAAATCCATGCTATTATTTTAATTTTTGTTCTATATTAACAAAGATTGACCTGATATTTAATAATTTTGTTAATTAATAATTTTATTTTTAGTAAATTATTTTACTTTGTGGCTTAAAGGCTCATTGGTGATAGGTCGCCTAAAATGAACTGTAATTTTATGTTTTTTTTTTGTGAGAATAATTATATTCCTTGATTTTAAAAATTAATTTCCATTTCTCCACATTAATATTTATGAGAATATATAATTGGTCTTAAATAGAAAAAAAACATGGTGACTCGACGGCAGGGCATTTAATAATTTGCTTATAGCGCGTGGACAACACATGCTAGCTGTGACTTAAGGAAATTTCTTGTGAAAAATTGGCAGAATTTGAAGCTTTTGATCAATTTTCGCCGACTAGTCATTCAACGCCAGCAGCTACTACATACACCAAAGCACTTCAAGTACGATGTAGTTATGCACTATTGATTTTTTTCTTGACGTGAGCTGTCACTTGTGACGTTTTGTTTTTGGTGTCCAATTTAGGGGTAGGGTAAGGGTACTCTTATTTATGTATGCCCAACTATAAATTTTTATGTAATTTCTTTGAAGAAATCATATGATAACTTATGATATCATTTTTTGGTAATCAAAATAATCATATTTTATGTCAAGTATTCAAACTCCCAAAAGATGGCTTGCATTCCCCTTTCTTTGTAGTTAAGTCAATGTGTGTAGGATTTGAAGGTCTTCCACTCTTCTATCAATATGGTTGGTAGGTTTACGAATCATAACGTTTGAAAAAATTAAGATTGTGTTAGTTTCAAAAAAAAAATTAAAAATATTTTCTGTTTTTACTATTTTCAGTATAAAATTTTAAAAATAAAAAAATATAATAACATTTTTATAAATAAATATAAAAAATATTTTCTGAAATCAATTACCATCTAAGCTTCCTGTAACTTTTAGAACCTAACACGATCTTGAGATTTTATAATTGTAACGTTGACTCTTAATGGTAAAGCCTATTGAAATTTACACCTGTTCTCACTCTATTCAGTATCTATGAGAGTTGAAAATATTTTCAATCACAAACCCACACTTACACCGTGACTACAACTTGTAAACTTATTTGTAAATTGAGCAAATTTCAATTTCATTTCTAACGTTTGTGTCACTTATTAAATTAGTCTTTAAACTAATAAAAAATGTAGTAAGACTCAATGTATATAAAATTTATCAAATTAGTTCCTATTAAGAATTAATTTAATTGATTGAAAATTTAAAAATATAAAAATTAACGTAACTGATTTTTGTATATTTTGATTATTATCATAGAATTTTATTAAATTCAAAAACTAATTTGATAAATATCATAATCTTAAGGTCGGGAATAATGATTTATTCTTTTTAAATTACATACATTCTCTCCAATTATTTTATTCTTTTGGTAACTTCTCTTATATACAATTTTATGAAATAAGGACGCGTTTCTCATTAACCGTGAAATTAAGAGTTTTGTTATATTTTTTTATATATCATTTTATATTAAATTTTTATTATTTTATAAATTAAATATTAAAAATACTTATATTTATTATTTTAAAAATATAAAAAATATTTAATATTTTGTTTATCTAATAATTAAGAAGATTTATTGAGCTAAAAAGTAAGAGAATTTAAAATTATTTGTGGACCTAGTCTCTGGGTTGTGCATCAACTTGGTCCTGGCACAAGTGTTAATGAATAATTAAGTGTTTTGTATAATTGGGACTACACTTATGCAATATTGATGTTACATTGTCCCGCAGCTATAAACTTAAATTTGAAGGTATTATATCGGAGTATTAATAAGAAACTTATGATTGAAGTACTGCCTTAATGTTTAGCTTTTCCAATTGAATAGTATTGACCAGTGGCTTTCTCTCCGTACTTAATTTGGTTTATAGCAAATAGGACCATTTGAGTGATACGGGCCAGAGTACTTCACCCATTTGTATGATATGAAAGACACTATTATTGGCTCGAAAAACACATGCACTCAGTCTATGTAGACTTAACATCGTTTAAATATGATTTCTCACCTGATCATCACCATCACCACAGTTTCCAAATCTCCGGGACCATTTAAATTTTTTAGACACTTTTTGTGCCAATTGGGAGCACCTATGATTCTGATTTATGACTGCACTGCACTGGTTTATGCATGTAGAAACAGGTGACATTGATTAGTACTATGAAAAGTAGCTAGGAAACGTAGATGGTGTCATTGACTCATTGTGTGGATTCTCTCATCCTCCCATTTTTCATAAAATTGTTTATCTTTTGCAGAATTAAAAATACATGGCCAGCAAAATGAACTTATTGAGCAAATTATTAATTTCCAAAAGCGCTAGAGCTAAGATATTGATACTTATATGTATATATGCAGAGCAGACATATAAAATATTAATTAATTAATTTCCATGCAAGTTATATATCCATATATAAGCATGAAGTTATGGCGGTGAGGATTGGTATAATATGTGTTGGGGCAGGGTGTGGTGACAGATAATTAAAGATGATATTCAAACAGGCACAAATTTGGACATCTGTTTTGAACCGTATATATAATAAGAGAAGACCCTACACCATGACCTTAATTAGCAATGGTATCTCTCTCCAATAATGCACATCTTCTTGGGCAGCCAATTTTAACCTTTTGGAGGGATTCACAACATGGTGGTGCCTGGAGCCCGCAACTGGATCATATCATATATGCCAGCAAAACAGCATCGTTCATAATACCATAAGCTAGGATATATAATCATCTTATTCCAAGCTCAAATATATCACAGTATCTCCACCAAAGCTCTCACCCTTCATATTTTATACATGTGTGTGTGTATGCATCAACGTGTGTATATTCACAAACGCACGAGGGTGTGGGATAATATTAACAAAAGGATCATGGATTTCATTTTATTTTTTAAAAAAGGCATATTTTATCTAATGTTTGGGTTTTTCTTTATCAGTTTCTAATATCTGAAGACTTTGTTACCGCATTAATTCCACTCAAGTAACAATCATATCCCTGTCTTTGTAGTACTTCCAACGAGTTTTGAATGCCTGCATCGTAGCTAATAACAATGTGACAAGCACTCTTTATCATATTCGATTATTTCATGGGTCTTTGACCAACTTCTTTGGAAGACAACAAAAGGTAAGCCCGACAGGGACCATAATTTAAGAAAAAAAGAAAGTAAGGGAGGGAAAAGAGAGAAAATAATTATATCTATACACACAGATATATGCATACAAAGATATTTTTGAAATAAAAGATGAAAGTAATAATATATAATATGATATATAAAGTATGAATTTTGAAATGATTAAATAACAGAAGTGAATATTTAAACACATGGATAGGCAGAATAACTGTAGGTAATAATTAATTAGATGGACATACGGAAAGATTAAGACCACAAAAAATTAGGTTCACTCATTAATCAGAAATAATTGTCATTCAAACTTGTGCTGATGAAAACAGATACATCAATAGGAAAAACAAAGATATGCGGAGGGGGAGTGGGGGCTCATCTCAATTCTCAAATCTTTAGCTAGAAATTTCCTGTGATGTCAACATCTTTCTATCTTTTTCTACCTTGTGTCAACTTTGAACGAGAGAAAGAGTTCAAAAAAATCAATGACAAAAAATGGAAAAAAATAAAAAATAAAAAAGAATTTACAGTTCATATCTGCTGGAACACATCAAAATTTGCTCCCGTTAGATCCTCTGACAATGACATTAACGAGTAGTTAGCGAAATCTATTGAGTTGTGACTCATTAGTTGCCCTTCTTGCCATGAACTTGTCTTCAACTCTTCAGATTTTACCGCATTGACTTGAAACTGTAACAAAGGATCCAACTTGTTGTCACCATTATTATCCCATGAGAACCCTGCATTCTCCATCATTTGACACCCTGCATACACACTCATGCTTGAACTATTGCTGGAACTGATTTTTGAAGCTGAGTTGTTATCTGAAAACTCTGCCACCGACATGCTATTCCCATGTTCAGAACTATTTAGGCATGGCATTGAGGAGAATCCATAGGTTGAATTGGTTAGGCTTGGGTGGCAGTGACTCACACTTGAATTATAACCACAACCACTCATTTGAAATTCAAAGTAGGAGGACAAGGGATCCAATGCAGGCTTGGTCATGAAAACTTCTCTAGAAGCTTCTGTTACTGTTAATCCACCATCATAGTAACTTGAATTGTTCACCACAAGTGGTGGTGACCCCTGGGAGGATGCTATAATCCCTTGAGAAACTGGTAATAGCAAAGTTGATGGTGTCTCGGTGCTTTCCTTCTCTTCCTTTATTTGATGATCTTCAGTACTGAGAAGAGGCTTGTGTGTAGCAGGGTCAATCCCTTGCTTCATTAGCTTCTTCTTCAAACATGAATTCCAAAAGTTCTTAATTTCATTATCGGTTCTCCCTGGTAACTGTGCTGCAATTTGAGCCCACCTGAGTTTGGAAAATAACCATCTCAAAAAATCTTCAAAGCATCAACTTCTCAATATATACTAATTGAATGTGTTAATTTAATTTACCTATTTCCTAGAAGTTGATGAAGACTAATAATAAGATCCTCCTCCTGTTGAGAAAACATTCCTCTCTTCAAATCAGGCCTCAAATAGTTAATCCATCTCAGTCTACAACTCTTTCCACACCTTTGGAGTCCTGAAATTGATAGATGAATATGAATTGGGAAAAGAACGATAAGAGAAGAGAGAGAGAGAGAGAGAAAGAGGTGTTAATGTTACCAGCTTGTTTGGGAACTGAACTCCAACAGCCAACACCGAATCTGGTTATGTAATTGAATAGCTTCTCATCTTCTTCAGGGGACCATAAACCTTTCCTTAGTTTTTGCTTTAAACAACAGGAATGGCGACCCATGTGTGAGAAGGAGGGGAAAAAGGACAGAAAAGGACGAGAGTGTTTTTGTTATATGATGGAGGAAAGGGGCTCTCTAAACTATGAACTGGTGACTGGCTCTATATAGTGAGACATTACCCGTGTGCTTGTGTCAGTGAAACGTTTCAGGAGGTGGAAATGCAAATATGTCTGTGAGAGGGTAAAACTCCACAACTAAGTCTCTTCATTTAAAGACATCAAGAGAGGGTGTAAATTATACTTAGGATTCAAGTTATGAGATAGAGAGAGAAAGAAAGAACTCTGAGGTGAGGAGGAAGGTGAAGCAATCAAGTGGGATTTACGCAAATCCTCTGCTGCTTTAGCATTGGACTGGATTGATTTTTAAGATATCGCTATTTTAACAAAAAATTATAAATTTAAGTATTGTAAATAAAGTGTAACAATTAACACCTCTGTAACCCTGTATTATACACTTCTCTTGTATCATTTTCAAGTTTAACAGTCTTTTCGTTTTAATCAATTTTAGTTTTTTGTATCATATTACATATTATATTTCTTATTTCTATTTTTTTTATGTTTTCAATCTATTTTAAGATGTATAACACCTTTTCATATGTTATCAAGATCTTTTGTAAAAAAAATCAAGTTTCTATTTGAGACGGTCTAATTATTTATATATTTATAATTTTTCTTTTATCTATTTAAATGAGGGAGAATTCCGTTAAATGATCATATACTTTAAAGGTAAAATATTTTTTATCCTTTTAAATAAAAAAGTATTCAATTTTAGTATTTTTAATTGTTTAGTTTTAATTTCTCTTTTTAAAATAATCTAAATTTAATTCTTGTCGTTAATCTCATTTATCAACGATAGTCTCATGTTAATAATGTATATATGGTTTTAGTTTACAAAATGATTCTTATACATGTTAAAATTATATTACACTTATTTTCATTCTATTTAAGATTTTATATTTTAAAAGAATTAAAAAAATTCATTAAATTTAATATATATATATATATAAATCATTATTTATATATAGACATATAGTACTTTTTTTTTCCTTCTCTTCATATCTCGTTTATTTTTGTCATTCTATATATCTATCAAATCTCATAAACTTATTTATATCTAATTTTAATATTTTTAAAATAATTATTTTAAACTCTATTTTTTAAGAACAATCCAATATTTATTCCGTATCATTATATACACGTTTTTATTCTAGCCTCTTAGCATATCGAATACTAACTATCAACTTCCAAATTCTTCATCACTGAATCACATAGTTGAAGCAAAATCTTATCACATTACAAACCACTACCTTAGAAACCCTTGCTATGTAGAGCCTTTAATATTGGGTTCAACTAGAATAGTTTTCCCTCATTCACAAAATAACAATTACCACATAATTAACCTTCACATTTACATGTTACAAATCATTCTCAAACACATGAGAAGACAAATTTATTATAAAAATAACTGTCACTTCGCTGGAGAGGAAGAACAAAACAAATAATAATGGTAACTGATATATATATATATATATATATATATATATATATATATATATATGTATAATTTCAGTGTTATGCATTTTTTCTGCATTTGTTGTAAATAAAACTAGTTTTTTAAAAATGAAAAATTAAAATCAGATAAGGAAATTGATAAGTAAAACCTAACATATCCATCGTTAATATGGATCTCCTGATACATAATAGATGAAATTAACAACAAAAATTAAATATTTTATTTTAGTAAAAAACCCAAAATCATATGTTTAAAAAAGAGAGATTAAAATCAAATATTTCTTATTTTTTAGAAATTAAAAATATTATAAAATGAATTAGTGATTTTCTAAATTTTCGTTCTGTAAATTATTTTCGTAATAAAACATTTTTGCTTTAGCGACTATTAATCGCATACTAAATGTTAATTGTTACTTATTTTTTAATTTCAAACGGAAAGTTGAAAGAAAAATAAAGGATGTATATTCAAATAAGATATATTTATCTCAAAAATTAATATAATAATAAAAATGTAAAAGATATAATAAATAATATAATAAGAAAAAAGATAAAAATAGAAAAAAATTATGGGTAATTATCATTACTTAAGATGAGAACCTCCTTTAGTGAATCATGAATTTCTTCCACATGTTAATATTGGATCCTTTTTGCGATAGTTACCAGCTTAATAACAATATTAATCCTGAATCATGACATAACATAATTGATCTTTTGGGTTAGCGTCTGAGAAGTGATCTCATCTCATAATGTCATTTTTTTAGTCATCTCATAATGTCAGTTTAAATCATACAACTGCATGAGTGAATTTTGTTTTAAACCTTTAATTTGAAGGTAATATGTTTAACGAGTATATATAGTACTTAGAAATTTGGAATAAGTTTCATTAATTTTTTTTATAATTTTTATAATGAAATTAAAAAATTCTAATTATAATAAAAATAAATATATTTTATTAAATTAAATAAATTCTTAAATTTAAATCACTAGAACGGATAATAATAAAAGATTAAAAATTAAAATAATTTAATATAAAAACTTGAAATTCGATAATCATCGTCACATTATAAAAAAATCCTTAAATTTATTTTAGGTGTTGAGCATAGAGAGGATATGATTGTAAGTGGGCCAACATTAAACTAACAAAAAAACGTAACTTATATTAAATAGAAAGAGAGAGAAATTAATCCCTGCGAACTGTGGTGAGCGCCTATTCCTATAACGGCATATATTTTATGCATGACCTCAATCAGCTAATAAAATTAGCAATTTATTGAAAAAAAGTTGTCACTTCTTTTACTATTTGAATAAAATTTCCAGAAGGTTAAATGATCATTAGTTGTTCATAAAATAATTTGTTCTATCAAACTTAAGTTGCCTAAATTACATTAATGTAATATAATTCACTACATGAAAAATAGCCACGTGTCTAATCAAATTGAAAAATAAATATTAATAAAAATCTATAAGATAATAAATTTTAACATTGTAAATATGATCCTTATAAAAACTGATTGGTTGTGCCATGTATTCATACATGTGTTTTTACTTTTTATATGTAAAAGAATTAAAGAATATATTAATTAATATGCATTCAAAGATAAATAATAAAAATCAATAAATAATAATTTTTTATTAATATTTATAATATTATTAGTTTATTGAACTATCTAATTTATAATAAAAAATATTATATATAAATTTTATTATATATTACTAAACACATATTAAAAGTTGATAATATGAATTAAGGATCTTATGAAAAATAAAAATTTTAAAATCATAAAATATTTAATAATTTTAATTAATATATTTTTATTATAAATTTTAATATTAAAATATTATTTATTAATTTTTAATAATATTTTTAATACATATTAATAAGAGTGAAAATATTGATAGCATATGTTTAGGATTTGTTTCCTTTTTAATTATTCGCAATGGCTTTGCTGTTTAGAATTTTCTGTGGATATCATCGCCAAGAGAAACTATGAAAACAGCCAATATAAAAGCAGCCGACACAGGTACACAGAAGGACGTGTGGGTCCCTTTGATATTGACTTAATTAAAAAAAAAGATCATAGTAATTATTGGTGATTCCAATAAAAACCTAAAACGTATTATTAAAAATTAGGAACTTGTTTCGTGTCTTAAAAATATTAATTAAAATTTAAAATAAATATTTTATTAAAAATTAAAGTTAATATGCATTAATGATTTTTTAAAATTTTTAACCATTTTCTTAAAGATATTAATTAATATTTTTTACATAAAACAAATATAATAAGAAGTTAAAAATAGAATTTTTTATTAAATAAATATAAAAATAAAACTTAAAGGTAACACTATACAAGTTTTAAGTGTTATATTTTAGTTAAAATTAAAATTTTATCATTGTAAAATATGAATATTTATTTGTAGGTTTTAAATAAATTTTAATTTTGATTGCATAATATTAATAAAAGTATTTAAATATTGTATTTAAATTTTATTTAAAATGATGTTAACGGTGATTTTTAATTTATTTCAATAAAAAATTTAAATTTAAATTTTTAATTAATACCCTTAATGTGCTAATTAGTAAGATCTTAAAAGCAATTTTCACTATTTTAAAATAATTACTACTTTAAACTTATGTATAAAAATAAAAACATTATTTAATATTCTAAGTCGTTAAAATATATAATTTTATTCAGTTATATTATTTTCATTTGGCTAATAATTACTTTTTAATTCAATAAAAGAATTAAATAGAAAATAAAAATTATTATTATTTTAAATTTTTTAAAATTAAAAATAATTTAAACAAAATGAGTCTTTAAAAATAATAATTATTTTGTGGTAAAGGTGATGACTATTTTAAGTTAAAACTCATGTTTCTTTGTCTCGTTTAGCAATTTTTTCTTTAAAAAATGTTAGTAAAGTATTTTTTAATATATTATTTGTAGTTATTGATTGAAATTATGTTGTTAATGTTTCTCTTGTTTTCTATCTTGTTGCTGTACCGTTTCTCCGCAAATCATGAAATTGCTTTGCTCGAAGAGTTTGATCATTAATTAGTTGGCAACTATTGAAAGATAAGTTCTTCTCGAAGGAATAATTGATTGTGTAGGTTATGTATATCTGTAAAACAACAATAATTCCTCACACGAAGTATTTGTTAATTAGTTTGGCTTAGAATACACGGATTTTTTTGGCTTACAATACAAGTTGTTGATTTTTAGTGACTTTTTTATTTAAGGCCCAATATCTCATCTTAACAGTAAACCTCTTTTTGAGTTCTTTAAAAACTATTTGTGATGCTGTGTTAACATAAAGTTTAATTTAAATATATCTTATTTTAAGACACATCTAACGTCAAATTAATTCTTTAAATTGATCATTAGGATGGCATTAGATTAGTTATACTAAACAAGACCAATACTAATTAATAATCAAGATTAAAATTTAATTGATAAACGATACCATTTTAAATCATATAAGTGTCTATATATTAATTAACATGATAATCTATTATTATTGAAAAAATTGGATTTTTAACCAAAATATCAATGAGATAAGAATTTTAAAATTAATGTGAATATTTTAATTAATTAAAAACTAAAGTGTCTAATAATAATAATTTTTCAGGATTAATTTAAACTTAGATTAAATATACTTTTCTTTCTTTTAAAATTTTTAATTTTAATTCTTTATTTTTTAAATATTATATTTTTTATTTTTAAAATAATAAATATTTAATACGTGATATATATTAATATTTAATGTTTAATATGTCAAAACAATAAAAATTAAAAATAATATTGTATAAAATAAAGGATAAAAATTAATCTATTTTAAAAAATTAATATAAATATTTTAATAAATTAAAAACTAAAGTGTTTAATACTAATAATTTTAAGATTAATTTAAAATTAGATTGCATATATTTTTTAATTTTTAATTTTTAAAATAATTAATTTCAATATTATATTTTTATTTTTAAAATAAAAATATTTAACATGTAATATATATCAATATTTAATGTTTAAAATATCAACGATAAAAATTTTAAAAAAATTATTTTAAAATGTAAGAGTTAATATCAATCATATGTAAAATTATAAACATTTAGAAAACTAAAAATATATTTAAATTTTAAAATTTTTATTTTAAATTTTTTAATTATAAATATTTAAATTAAATTTAGTGCCATATCTTATTCTTTCAATTAATTGTTTGGACCATTCTGCGTTGGGAAAAGGATTCCATGGTAGCCTTGTGGGGAAAGAATAATAACAATTTTTTAAATATTACATTGTAATCCTTAATAATAAGAAATTGCTAAACGAGCTTCTCTCTAGTGGCCATGACAGAAATACCACATCCTCAATAGTCATTTCCAACGAAGACCTTATGTCTATTATTAAAAAATATATATTATATTGAAAAATGTATAAATCCTTTAATAATAAAATAAATAAACTAATTTAGTGCCTGTTTGTATGAGTTGGACAATCAATTTCTTTGAAAGAAGATAAAAATTATCGTCACATAACTCGTAATAGATCATATATATATATATATATATATATATATATATATATATATATATATATATTGACTGTTAATTTAATTTCTAAAATCAATTTTAGTTCATCTAAAGGTTAAGCAAACATGTCTTTAATAAAGTATATATACACTGGTTTAATAATTTTTTAAAAAAGTACACTAATTTAATAGTTTTAAAAAAGATTGCTCCAATTTGCTAAAAAAAAAAAACAGTTCGGAGGCAGAAGGATGGAGAAGGTGGGTAAGATATGCAAGATAAAAAATTGGCAGGAACTAAAATTTGACTTTTAAAAATATCTATACTTAAACAATCTGAATCGTTGATTGTTAATGATACCGTATCAACGAATATAATTTAATTCATTGGATCACTAATAAACCAAACACGCTCTGGTACACCGTTGACGGACCCTAATTTCTTTATTAAGACTTTTTTAATATATGTATTTATAAGTAATAAAAAAATTAATATAATAATTTTTTATTTTAAATTTTTAAACATTTTATCTCTTCTATTAAAATTATTATTTTTTTTTAAGAAATGAAAAAAATTTAAACTCAATTTTTCATCCTTTTTTTTTTTGTTACAATAAGGGGCGAAGCCCAAACTCAAATTAAAATTCTACGAGGTATGTCATGACCCTCTTGATCTTCCTGTAGCATTTGTATCAGACTTGGTGGGGGGTCATTCCAGATCCGAACTTGCTCCCCTTGCTTAAGACAAACAGCAGCCATTGCATCAGCACATCTATTGGCTTCTCTATACACATGGTGCACAGTAACCCTCCACTCTCTGTGGATCAGTTCTTTTAACTCTCTTATCACTCCATGATGAAGTCTGGTTGGAGTTTTACAGTTCAAAATTTCAACCGCTAACGAGGCATCGCTTTCAACCATGATCTGTCTGAGGTCCAGCATCCAACAGATTTTAAGGCCTTCCGCTATTGCATAAAGTTCAGCAGCCAGTGAGTTAGTAGCAACTAGTTTACTTGTGAATCCTTGTATCCATTCTCCTGAGGAACCTCTAATGACGCCTCCACATCCTGCTCTTGCATACCTGGTAAAAATCCCATCAACGTTGAGTTTAACCCAACCTTGATCAGGGGGAATCCAGGAAATTAAGGAGATATGTTCTTTCATAAGGTCTTCATTCCACCTTAAAGTGTATTGTTGGTGATGCTTACGGACCTGAACAGCCGAGGATAGCGGTCTCAGAAAATCATCTTCATGGACCGCTAAGTTTCTCCAATACCAAGCTAGCCAACATCCTGTAGCAAAAATTTCAGGTCAGTTGATTTCAGGCGAGAAAAGCTTGGGGTTCATGAGGTTCTTTCTCAACCAATCTCTATTGGAATCCGCGAAGAAGGCTTTCCAATGGCATCTCGGCACGAGTTGTTTCCACATCGGCTTAATTACTGGACAATCTCTCAACGCATGTACTTGATCCTCTGAGGAGAGGTGACATACTAAACAGAAGTCTCCTTCTCCACCCCATTTGCTGGTGATTCTTCGCGTGGGTATGGTGAGCTGCCAACCAGATAAAAGCGCGGATGCGTTCAAGAACTTGAAGTTTCCAAATTACTCTCCACTTATTGTTTCTATTGCCTTGAGAGGAGTTCCTGAGCATACTATAAGCACTAGCCACAGTAAAGTTGTCATTTCCTTCAGGACACCAGCAGATTTCCTCTCCTTCTGCACCACTAGCCAGGCTGGTATTGGTGGCGAAAGTATCCTTCAATTTGACCATGGCTTTCCAGAGCCCTGAGTCTGTCTTTTTGGCCTCCAAACATCCTGTTTCTTCACTTTGTCTCCCATATTTTCCTTTTAGGACTTGAGCCCAAAGGCTTTCTGGTTCGGAGTTCATCTTCTACAGGAGTTTCAGTAAGAAGGCCTCATTCATAGAATGTAGATTCTTAATGCCGAGCCCTCCTTCTTCCTTGTTTTTGCACACTTGTTGCCAAGAGATCGCATGTCTTCGCTTCTTCCCCTCTTCGTCACCCCACAAGAACTTTCTTTGGTCCTTTTCCAGCTCGTCAAGGATTCCTTTCGGAATGCTCTCATGTTGCATTGGGTATAGCACCATGGAGCTCACAACGGATTTTACAAGGGTTGTGCGACCCGCAAGGGAAAGACAGGAAGCCTTCCACCCCTGCAGCTTCTTTTTGACCTTCTCTACTGCAGTCTTGAATTTATCTTTCCTATTTTTATGATGCACAATGTTAGCACCCCAAATATCTGCCTAATTCTTCCACCTCCTTGAAGCCACTTTTGAGGCTTATTGCTTTTTTATTGGCGGCTGACACATTAAGAGAGAAAAAGATAACCGTCTTCTCCTGGCTGACCCGATGCCCTGACATCTCTCCAAACTTCTGTAAACAGCTTTGGATAGTCTCAAGTTGCGAAAGACTGGCTTCCGCAAAAAGGACCAGGTCATCAGCAAACATTGTGTGGGATACAGAGGGCCCATTTCTCCCCGCTTTCATCCCCTTCCACTTCTTTTGTCGGACACTATCTTGGATTAAGTGTATCAGTTTCTCCATCCCTAAGACGAACAGGTAGGGTGATAGGGGGTCTCCCTGCCTGAGTCCACGAGATGTAAAGAACTCTTCTAATTTGCACCCATTCCAGATAATGTTTGTGTTGGCTGTTCTAATACACGCCATGAGTCTAGTGATCATGTTACTTGGGCAGTGGAGCTCCTGAAGGACTTTTTCCATGTAATCCCAACTAATACGATCGTAAGCTTTTTCAAGGTCGATCTTAATTGCCATGAAACCTTTAGCTCCCTTCATTTTCTTCATAGAGTGTATCAACTCATTAACAATAATGATGTTGTCATGTATGTTGCGCCCCGGCACAAAACTGACTTGGAAGGGAGAAATAAGTTCACTGATCATACATTTAAGCCTCTTGACTATGATCTTAGAGAGCCCTTTATATATCACATTACAAAGAGAGATAGGCCGAAATTGGTTTACCTTTTCTGGAAACTCCACCTTAGGAACCAAGGTAATCAGAGTTTTGTTATGCTTCATAATGTTACCTGGGTTCTCCCACATCCCTTTCACAGCTTCTATAACTTCCGGTCCAACAATATCCCAATTCCTGTGAAAGAAAATGGCAGGAAACCCATCCTCCCCTGGAGCCTTGAGACTGCCAATGGAGAAAATCGCAGATTTGATTTCCTCTGCATCAATGTCCTTTTCTAACCCCTGCCAACGAACATCTTCAATAGCCGGCCAGGAGAACTTGGACTGATGCCACAGCCTATTACCAGAATCCTCAGAGAAGAGATTAATGAAAAAAGAGTTGACTAAGTCGCCGACTTGCTGATCTCCCTCGATCCACTCATTAGAATCATTTTTTAACATACTCACCCTATTTCTCCGTCTTCTTACAGCAGTTTTGGAGTGGTAGAACTTCGTATTTCTATCCCCATCATTCAGCCATTCAAATCTAGCATTTTGGAACCACAGTAATTCTTCTTGGTTTAAAACTTCCTCAAGCTCTGTCTTCAATTGCTGATCCAATTTCTCAAGGAACAGGTTGTTATTCTTTTGGTCCACCCGTTGGATGCCTTCAATTCTTCTAATTAGCTCATTTTTCCTTTTCCTGATATGCCCAAAGACATTGGTGTTCCAATCTTTAAGTTTTGGAACTAGACCTGATATTTGGCATTCAAAACCTGTATCCCTTGTCCAGTTCTCCTTCAAGAAGACTTTAAATTCCTTATGCTGTAACCAGACTGCCTCTAAGCGAAACGGTCTGTTCTCTGGGTTGACTCGTTCCTTTAATAAGTGGATAATAAGAGGGTGATGGTCTGATTGGAGACGAGGCCCCACTTTGACAAACCCATCACAAAATTCCCTTCTCCACTCAGAATTGCACAGACATCTATCAAGCCTTTTAAACAGCCTGTTTGCAAATTGTGTTATAGGCCCCCGCCAGGTATACTTTGGGCCTTCAGAGCCCAAATCAATGAGGTTACATTTGGATATGTTGTCAGAAAATCTCTTACACTTTCTTTCATCTATCACTCCACCCCCACGCTGTTCTTTAGGAGAAGCAATGTCATTAAAATCTCCCGCTAACATCCAAGGGAGAGCCGTATTAGAAGCTATAATTTCCAGAGATTCCCATAATTGTCTTCTTTCCAATTCTCTTGGGCTCCCATAGACGGCAGTGAACATCCATGGTCTTCTCCCAAGCCCATTGATATGGCAGTGAATGAATTGGAAATGCTTGGCTACACCTTGGATTTTAATGGATTCGTCATCCCATAGGATCCAAATTCCCCCAGACATACCTCTAGCCTCCTCAATGATATGGAGCTTAAACCCCATTCGCTTAATAGCTTTAAGCGCATTGACCCCGCTACAACGAGTCTCCACTAATACAACAATTTTGGCACGGAATCTATTTTTGATTTCTTTTAGAGCTGTACTGAAAGCCTTTCCAGCAGCTCCTCTTGTGTTCCATGTAACTATCATTAAAACTGATTGAAAAGCAAGGGGGTAACCAATAGAAGACACTTAATTATGCACCTGAGATGAGCCAAACCCGTTCGGCTCGGGTTGCTCATTGGAATTCGGCCTCTGAAGACTCCATGGATTCTTTACATCGAAGAGACCAGGGAAGAGGTTAGGGTCAGGTGGAATCTTCTCTTCAAGCTCCATGACATTTTCAGAGAAGCACTCTAAGAATTTGTCTGGATTAGGTTCAGCCATCATAGTTTCCGGTAGCCCATCCTTAAAAAGACTTGGTCACTACTCAAATAATAGATCAAGTACTTCTGCAAGCAATTAACATTTTTTAGGTATAATGGAAGTTCCCGATTTAGATGTGTGCTTACAGTAATTAATATAGGTAAAATATAAATATGAAAATATAAACTTATCCACATATCACACGTTTATTTACTGTTAAGCAAACTCATCGCAGTTTACAATTTTTTCCACAGAAAATTAGCATTGAAATCGATAAGGAAAAACATGTTGTGAATGTCAAGATGTGTATTAAATTATTGTAAGTGACTTACGCTCGTCGAGTTATAACATTTTTCTCAGACGATTAAAATAGCTTATTATAAAACTTATTTGAATTTAGAAAAGTGAATTATTATTTTTGAACTTTTTTAATTTACTTTTCATATGTTAATATATATTTCAATTTCAAAAATCAGTATGCAAATGAAAATTTTAATATTTGTATTTATATTAAAATTATGAGTAACAAGTATTTTAATGATACTAATTAAGGAATTAATAAATAAAAATTATTATTAGAAATTATATTGATAATGCATTGATAATTATAATACAAAATAATTAAAAACACGTTTTTATAAAATAATTTGTATCTTAAAATTTTAAACTAATTAATGCCTTTGTAGCGCTCCATATAATAATATATCTAAAATTAGTTTAACTTTTTTATCTGAAGTATTTAAATTTTTAATTAGAAAATAGTATTATTTATTTTTTATTTATGATAAATGTGTAAAATATTTGAAAATTAAATAAAGATAAAGATAAATATGATAATTAATATTTTTTTGAACTTTTATATAAAAAGATAAGAAATAAAAATGTTTTCTTCCAAAATAGATAAATATAAAAACAGAGATAATATTTTAATATACTTTACAATGAAATTATCATATAAGTTTTTATATAATTAAATTTAAATAAATAATTAACTAATAAAATCTCATAAAATATTAATTTATCCAAATGCATCCTTTATATGTAATATAGTATAATAAATGGATTATTAAAATGCTAACTTGGGTTGGGGATACGCTGATTGGCAAGCATTGGTAGTTAACTTGTTAAACTTTTTTATTTTGTTGAATTTTCATTGAATTTTACATCTTATTATATGTTCAGTTTAATATATTTTAAAAAATAAACAAAACTTTTATCATCTTAAAAAAATAATTATCTTCCAAGAAATAAACTTTCTTACACATGTATTAAAGATTACAAAGATTAAAATATTTAAGTTTTTAAGAGGTTATATATTTTTTATCATCGTTGTTATCAAATTATTCATTTGTCTTATTTCTATCACATAAGTTTAATATTTTATAAAAATTAAGTTTTTATTCAAAAATATAAATAATAAAATAAGATTTATTTACCTATTATAATCAAATCAGATTGAATTGGATTTAAAATTTTATTTAAATTTATTAAAATTATCTTGCTGTATTTCTATAATTAAATTGAATATTTTTTTATTTAAAAATTGATCCAAAATAACCTATGAATAAGTATTTTAAATTAAATTTTATGTTCCATTGTGTAAAATAAGGACGAGAATGAATTGGATTTGGATAAAGTATTATAATTAATAGTTATTCCTATAAACATATTTTAAAAAATTATCCATGCTTATTTCCATCCCACATAAATAACAACTTTGATAATCTTCTTCGTAACCTAAATTCTCATATTCGTCCAGTGAACTGAAAACAATCTGGCATCTCTCCTAACACCTTTTTTATGAATTAAAAAAATATAAATATTATTATAAAATAAAGTGAAATCATTAAAAATACAAATTTATATTTTCATTTAAAATATGAACTTAATTATAAATTTTTGTTTTAATAAATTTTTTTTAAAATTTTAGTGTCAATTTTAATTAAAATTTTATTATTTTAACTCTAACGTGTAGGATCAAGAGGATTATGGATTTGAATTGCTTTGACTTTATTGTGGGAAGAACAGCTATCATCTTTGCTAGAATTAATTTTTCTTATTAATAAAGTCATTCTATATTCATGAATTTGGTTGTATTCTTCAACTACTATAATAATGAGTAACTAAATCAGAAGCTACAATTTTAGGAAGATTAACATTGTAAATATATTTTTTTTATCTTAATTAGGTATTTTTTTTTTTTGAAATTTATGTTTATTCTACTTGCTGCTTGTTATCATATTTAAATTTAAAAACAATCTTATAGGATTGCAATAGAGTTAGTTAGGATTTAAATAGAGAGGGAAGTTATAGTTAATTTATGCTTTAGGTTAAAATTTGAATTTGAATATAAAAATTAGTTAGGATTGGAATAGTTAGTTAAGTGATTTTTACCAATTAAAAAATCTTATTTTTTAATTAAAAATAATAATTAATTAATAATCAAATCACTAATTGATTAGAGTTTATATCAAATATGAAAGATTAAATAGTAATTCTTAAATATTGCAATATGTTAGGTTTAAGTAAAGATTCAGAGTTTTCACTAAATAGAGAGGACTAAGTTAAAATTTTAGGCAAGGATTTGATCAATCTTATACAAAATATGATGATTGAATCAAGTTATGGGATAATAACCTAAAATTTACACCAAATAGGGAGGGTTAGATAATTAAAGTATATGTTATTTGCTCATTAGGACTTGAAACAGGAACAAAAAATATTTTGCAGAAACTTGAATCCTAATATCTTATCCATTCAAAGTAACAACCTTTTATTATTATTATTATTATTATTATTATTATTATTATTATTATTATTATTATTATGTATTTTTTCTTATTTCTACCTCTCTCTATCTTTGTTATCCTAAACATCTTAAGAACATTATATTTATAATTTGATAGTTTTAATTTTCATAGGATGATATTTTGAGGTTTGAAATTTTTTTATTAAATATTTTTTGGTTTTTCTAAAATTTTAATTTTAGATTTTAATTTTTAAAATTTTTAAATTTTAACCTTATTTTTAAAATAAATTAATTTTAAAATCATTATTGGGTATATTCCACATGTAAATATAAGTTACTTTCAAAATTAAAATAAATATTTTAAAAAATAGAGACCAAAATAAAAAAAAATTAAAAATGAAAGATTAAAATTAAAATTTTAAAAAATTAAAAATATATTTAATTTAATATTTTTTTATTACTAAAGCACAAGATACATTTGTCCTTTCTAAATATGCTAACCCTGATGTGCATAATAAAATAATGTGTTCTACATATTTTTTTCAGAGAAAAACTCACATGAATTTTAATATTCCTGTGTCCAATAACTAAATATCATTTAAATCCAACATATATAATCTACCGGATAAAACTCTTGAAGTAACACAGTGAAATTAAAATTAATAGTGAAATTTAAAAGTATGGACATAGTTATTTAAAACTAAAATTAATTTTTTTATTAAAAAAAATACATAAATAGCATCTATGAACAATAAAGTATGACTAAAAAGGTAAACGCAAAGTACTTTCCCGTGTGTGTAAATTAATTTAATGTTCCTAATTAGATTAAACCTAAGATTAAGTTCCTATGTATCTAATTAATCATTCTAAATCTATAAGAAACTAACACTTGACTTAACTAATAGTGTTAATCATGTTAATTGATTCAAATTTTATGAATTACATTTATGCTTTATTTCAATAGAAAAAAGAAAATAAAAGAATAAGAGAACACAAATGATTTATTTATTTTTTGTTTGGTTGAAAAATTAAAAATTAGCTTTTTAAAAATAAATTTAAATTTTCATTTCTTTCTATTTTTTAACACAAATTTTAAAATTTTTTTCTTCCTCGTATTTTTTTTCCTTCCAACGGAACATTGTCTAATTAAACATATACCCCCTAAATTGTTCATTTTTAGGAAATTCTACATTTAGGAAATTTATCACAAACTTCACAACCTATCCCATTACATATACATTGCAAACATTCTAGATCATTTGCCAACTACATATACCCAATTTGAGTCCATAAATCAAGCAAGTGCACAAACAAAATTTACTCGCACATAATCTATATCAACATCATACACCATCTAGTTAATATCTACTTATTTTTATTTATATAAATAATTTATTTAACATCAAAATTATTTAATAAATATCATAAAAACTACCAAAAATTAAAAATAATAATTATTATTAAAAAATTAAATTTAAATTTAACTCAACAAATATATCTTCTTCATACTAAAAATTAAACATATAAAATATGAAATTTGTAAAAATAGATATTTATAAGTAGCTTATCAATTGTACAATATTAAAAATTTAATTTAATTTTAAAAATTAATTTATAAAATAAAAATTATTATCACCTTATATATATATATATATATTTAATTGATTATATCTATAGATAATATAAAACATTAACTATATTTATCTCGCACTAGATATAAAGTGTGCAAATCATGCTATCACCAAAAATAAGTAAAAAAAATAATTTTTTTACACCAAAAAATCATCAAATAACGAGTTAAGATTCTCTTTTTTAAAATTTATTTGTGTATTTTTTTAAAATATTATGAAACATCTAAAATAATATATGATATTTTTACATTAATTGTTGATGGATATTTGATACAAAATTTTATATAATAAAAATATAATAAAAAATTTAATGATAATAAAGGTGGGAAGGGTGGGATGCATTGAATTTGTCGGGTTTTTTTAAATAATTTATTTAAAAAATATAACAATTGTTTCATTAATTTAAATAGATTATTATGAATTGATATTTAATTGTAAGACTTTAATTTTTTAAAAATATTTTTTATTTTTTTAAATTATGAAACAGGTTAATCCGTCGATCCATCCCAAAATAGGGTAGGCTAACCTGACCTTTTTTAGCAAATTCATGACAAAGCAAGTTATCCCGTTTTAGCAATCCTAACGACCAGTTAAATGTTCAATCAATTAATTTTTCATTCAACTTGTTTTCCTTGTTATCTCGTCTGATTCAGTTACTTCATCATTCAATTATTCTAACTTGAAAATAAAGGGAAGGTTAGAGTTATGTGGGATCTTTCATCCCGATCATAGCTCCCACGCCATCGATCTCCTCGCTCAAAACATCTTCGACTTCATTGCCACTGCATAATTATGTAATTAATTTTTATTTTTAAAGTAAATATGTTAAATAACATATAAATATAAATTGATTAAAGAACAAAATATTATCTCCACATTCATTCTCGTATATTTATATTAAGAAATACAATACATATATTCAAATCTAAATCAGTTAAGCAAATAATTTTTTATTGATTACGAATATTTTTATAAATACCAATTAGATTAAGATCTAATATGCGTTTCTAACCGCAGGTGACCCCTACTTTTGCTGAGTCTACCAATTAGGACGATGCAGTGATGCACATTGGGAAAGACTCGTAGACTTTAATTCTGCATTTCCATTTCTCCACGTCGCCTTGTCCTTTTATTTGTCTTTCAATATAAACGCAAGCAGATACAGAGGACCAGGAAGCTAACTTCTCTTTAATTTCCATATACCCAAAGTCCTTTCAAATGTACAAAAGGGCTACGGATCATTTGCATCCTTCTATATTTATTATTTAGAGTACATTGTTTAATAATTGACAAATTTTATACTACATTTATTTTTAATTTTTAATTATAAAATAAAAATATTTAATTACCACGGAATTGTTATCTGTACAGATGAAATTAATAATAATTTCATATATATATATATATATATTATTTTTAAAATTTCTTTTTCCTTCTCTTTGAATTTATAAAATTCAACATGCATAAGAATCTTATCATAATTTCTAGGTTACTGTCTCTCTGTGCAATTGATTTAGTGATATTAATATAATAATGCCTAAACGCTTTTATACATATATATTACATCATTTTATACTTTTATGATTGTTATTATTATATTACAGTGAATTTCACTTCATATTATTTATATTATATATATTATTCTGTCATTTTTTTAAACATGAGAAGATAATTTCATAAGTGATGTACAACAAAACATTATTCTTGTCAATATATCCATCAACCATTAACCCATTACAGCGTTTTACAATCAGATCCAAAAACATGCATATGATTCTAGACCAAAAAAACACATGCATATGATTTAGCACAATCTTGTTTGTCCTAGTAAACGATGTGACAATATGTAGGTCATAAGCATTAATGTATGTTGGTTAGTTTTAGCAATAATTTAATATTAAATCATTAAAAATGTAACCATCTTAATTATTATTTAGAAAAATATCCTCATTCATTTAAAATTAAATTTGAGGCCAATTAATTTAAATTATTTTTTGAATTTTTTATTACTTATTTGAAAGGGAATTTCTTCCTTCTTTTATTTTATTTTTTAAAAATTGGGTTGGTATAAAGATTGCAGTACAGCCTGAAATAAAAATGTGAGGAATGAATTAGAGGCTACTGGTATTTTCTATAAGGCAGTGTCGTTTTCGTATGGTCCCAATAGGAGACAACTATAAAGCTTCCTTTTCAAGTGATGATGATCGAGAAATGATAGCGAAAGTAAAGCATTGGAAAACCATTTTCTTTACCTTCATCCTTCACCCAAATGATTAGGTCCTTTGCCTGACTTTTAGACTTTTGCTTCTCTCCATTAATATTATTCAACCAATTAACAAAGAAAAAAAGATAGACAAGAATAGAATATTTCTTGTCGCCCACAGAACTCCTAGAATGACCATCAAGGACACATGGTTTGTGTTTCAAATAATTTAAACTTATAAATCATTTGATTTAAATTAAATCAAGCTAAATTAATTTAACAATCAATCCTTTGATGATTGAAATTTATTGTAAAAGATTAATTTTTAAGGTAATTATGGAGTACTATTAAAAAATCAGAAAATATATTATTTTTTAAGTTGTATCATCTTTCTAGTTTCTATTACGATGTCCGGTAAATAGGCTTATCAACAAGTAGCCAAATTAAAAATTTGAGACCCCAAAAGTAGATATGATAGTTATCCGGTCATATCTTATTTTTAATATTTATCGAATCAATAAAATATGATAAGTTAATATGTTGATTTATCCCATTTTTTGTATATTACAATTTTCATTTTAAGTACAGTGTTGGATTAGGAACATCAAGATAAGATAATATATATATATATATATATATATATATATTCTTATTTTAGTACCTATTTAATATTTTACAAAAACATTTTAATTATATTATAAACTATGTTTTTTATTATTATAATTTTTAATTATAATGCTATAAAAATTTTAATTTTAATTGTTAAAAATTAAAAATTTATGATAATTTTAATATTGAATTTTCAGTTTATTTGTAAACAAAAATTAATTTTATATATTTACATATTTCTATATAAAATAAAATTAATTTAAATATATATTTAATTTTGATAAAAATATAATTTTATCATTTCAATATAATTTATATTTTATTCAATCATTATTTGTTCATCTTAAATGTTAACAAAATATTATCTACTTTATATATCCTAATATACATTAAACATAAAATAAATACTATTATTCTATTATATTTTTAACCACTTTACATATTTTATCGTTCTTTATTTTGTCCATCAAACAAACACTATAACTCTTAATTAATTTCTAATATACTATAATATATCATAGTTTTTTAATATTTAAAAGATGTTATAAAAATATAAAAAATATTATATATTAATTTTAGTAACATTTTAAAAAATATTATAAAATAATATTAGTAATATTTAAAAAATATAAAAAATGTTACTTATTAATTTTAGTAATATTTTTAAAAAGTGTTATAAGTGATATATATTAAAAAATATAATATATTATAATAATATTTATTTTTAAAAAATAAGATCAAATCAAATATTACAGCATAGGATTTGTCAACAAATTTAATTATTTATGATATTAAACATTAAAATATAAATTAATATCCAAAATATATTCATAACTAAAAGCTTAAAAAAATAAATAATGTAAATCTTCTTTTATAAATTGGGAATGAAGACGTTAGGAAATAGGTGATTTTTCATTGTAGAACATCCTGTGAACTTCAAAAGAAGTTAAAATACTTTTGAAACATAAGAGAAGTGGTAAAAAAAAAAGAAAAAGAAAAAAATTAGTTAAAAATTATAATTTTTTTAATGATCTTTGTATATTTATATAAAGAAATTGAGTCTAACCATTTAATATTGTTGACTCAACAAGCATGATTATGTGATTTTGAACCTAGTTGAAGTTGAAGCAGCACAATCAAACTATAATTAGCACGAACATACATACGTGTGTCACAATTGTATTAAAATAACTATGATCGTATAAAAACTTCGAGCATGTCTAATCATATTTGCTACGTGAGCTGCTCATCCAAACTAGCATGCAAGCTTTTCAATTATTTCAATATTTTCTTCTGGTCTCAAACTAAACTTTTCCACAAATATTTCTTCTAATTTAGGTTCCTTTATGCCTTAAATATCATTAAGTTTATTTTTTCATTTATGTGAAAAAATAGATTTCTTTTATAAAAATATAAATTATTTACCGATGATTATGGATAATTTTACCTAATTTCATATATAATTTGACAAAATAAATATTTATTACTTTATTTTTAAAAATTTCATAATTAAGATCATTTAGCCATTGATTTCTATATAAAAAAACTACATCATAAAATTCAAGTCACTAATATAATATCAAAAAGTCTATTACTAATCCATCGTTACTTTATATTTAGCAAAAAAATTGATTTCTAATGTATTATTAATTCGCAATTGAGGTTATTGTAAAATTTATTCTTACAAATTCATTTTGATTATATATGCCCCTCAAGGTTTAAATTTTGTAATCGATAGAATCACGTAAAAAAAAAAATTGGTAGTTAACTTTTTATGATTATATAAATTGATTTTATATATTAAATCAGCTAATGATATATTAAATTTTAATAGTTATATTGTTTAAATTATTAATAAAATATTTTTTATAGATAATTTTTAACAAATATAAATTTATAAAAAAATATAATAATGACTAAAACTTCACTGTTTACTTTTCAAAACTATTACTAAATTTTTTCTTTACAATGAATATATGAAATTTTATGAATTTGATACATTTTATTCTTCTTTGATGTTATCCATTTCCGCACAACCTTGTTGATTGCTACTCATCAATCATGCCTATTCATTCATAGTTACAGGTACAGAAACATAATGTTTTTGTCTTGTATTTTGTGCGTATGACCCTATTGTCTTCTTATGGTTATAATGTTGGAGGGCAATGAATTTACTAGATTTTCATAGATAGTGTCTTGTATTTTGTGCAAGTATGAACCTATTGTCCTCTTATGGTTATAATGTTTGAGGGGCAATGACTTTACTAGATTCCATAGATAGCGTTCATGTTCATTCTTTTATATAGCTTCATCTTTTTCTTTCTTGTTTAAAGATAATATAAGCCATTAGTCTCTTCTCGAATGATTAGTTACTAGAAAAAAAAACTTCAGCATTTAAGTTGAAAGGTAATCATTAAATTAATCCTTATCATTTTTAGGATATTTTAAATTTTAAAAAAATAATAAGATCTTCAAGTTTTTTATTCGTCATACTAATTGTTAATATAATAAAAAGTTTAAAAATTAATTTAACATCCTTAAAAAAAGTAACTTAAAGATTCATTTCTTAAGTTAATTCGTTTTTCAGGAATTGGGGGTAAAATGGGAGAGTAATGAATACCCAAAGATGTTATACCTATCTTTATATGGATTATTCCACTTCTTACCCCCCTCTCTCTCAAGCATACACATATATCATTGTAAACATTTGAAGATCCATCGATTGATGCATTGCCAAATGAAGAGGATCAAAGCTCTGCATACTCAACTAGAAGATAATTAATTATAATTATGAGAAAAATTAATGAAATGTTTTTAATATATTTTTTATTAATTAGTTAAAATTTATGAAATTGTATAGATTTGCTTATAATTTAATAATTTTTCTCATAATTTTATATATTTTTAATAAATTTCATATAATAATAAAATATATTATAAAAATATCTTAAAATGTACATTAATGCTATAAACATTTTGTATTTTATAAAATTGTTTGGTGAAAACTATAACTTTTTATATCTAATAATACTAATATATATTTCATATCCCTCTTCTATTTATCTTTAATTCTTTTTTATTATATTATATCATTCATCACATATATTATTTCTATCTTGTTACATTCATGCCATGGTTATAGCTTCAAGTTCAGGTTATCAACTTTCAATGCTTGATTCCGATGGGAGGTTTGCAGATTCTTTGGTCCCTTTCAATCCACTAATAAACAAGTCAAAAGTTGCAATTAGAGTGCCTTGAGAACAAAATACCTTCCACATGTCTAATCATACATCAAAATGCTTAGGAGATTAGACCTGACCCCATAATTAAAGTTCCGTGTGTTCCTAATTCAACAAAATTTTGAGGTACAGTTGGTACTCTCACAGGGTGATACAGGTTATAAATAAGGTAGAAAAAGCTATAATATTTATAAGTGAGATATTTTTAGTTTGTTGTAATTTTAATTTGTATATTTTAACTTATAGGTAATATTTTGAGTCATCTTTATTTTAATTATTTTCACTTAGTTTTTTATAATTTTTAATTATTAAAATCAAGTTTCTTATTTCAAATTTTTTAATAATTAAGAATAATATAATAAAATATAATATAAAATTATTTACATAGATTAATAATAAAATATTTAAATAAATTTTAAATAATATAAATTTTACTATATTTTATTTTATTTAAATATTTTGTATTTTTATTTCTTAATTTATATAAATTCATGTCAGATTACAACTTTGTTGCATTCCTATAATTATTAGATGAAATTTATGGCAAGAGATATAATTTTAACACTTAAGAAAATATAAGAATTAAATATAAATAATTAAAATTATAGAAAATAAAATCACATATAAATTAAGTTTGAAAAAAAAAATTAAATTAATTTTTATTATTTATGGACATAATTTGAATTTTTTAAATATATTTTATTAAATACTTTAAACTATTATAAAAAGTAAACACTGAATTACATATTTTTCTAAACCATAGATATATTTTACATGAGTCAATTCTGCCAGATCGGACTCTCTATTTTACCGAAATATTTTTATACAAAATTTAAACTCTAAAGTTTTATCTAAAAATTAAATATATATCATTTAAAATAATTATCTATTAGTTAACTTTTAATGCTTTAAAAATAATAAATAATTTTTTTGAAAAAACCTAATACCTTATACTTCTTATCATGTCTCTATAGATAGAGATTAAAAAAATTAGAATATATAATTTTTATTATTTATTCTATTATTTTAGGGATAGAATTTACAATTTTCGGAAAGGTGTACGGAAAGTGAGTTGCATTACGAAGCACCCTCGTTAACTTATTTATGATTCAAATCTGGTCCACAGGTTCTACTTTATTATTGATCATAACCTTTATTATCTTTGAATCTTTCATTTGTAAGGATTTAACATATCATCTCATAGAGTTTTAGCCGGCAAGAACACATGCCACTCATATCATGTCACTGCTCATATGGGAGTTGAAAACCTCAATGTCTAGAGACTCCTCTAATCTAAAGCACCTTGCACAACGCTATTCATTTCTAATATATTCCATAAATTTAATTTTAAATTATATTGTAAAATTAATTTTTCCTTTTTTATTAAAAATGTTGGACAAGAATTTAATGTGTATAAGAATTAAGATTTATATACTGACACTATCTTTTTTGTGAAAACTTTTTCAATAATAATTGATTCCATGTAATGCTCAATTTTCAATTAGTAATAAGAAACTAAAAATTCTACTTTATGTGAACACATGACGCATATATTTTAGGGAAAGTTATTTTTAAGGACAAAAGAGAAATGCTAATCATTCAGAAAAGTTAAACTGGTTAACATTTATTCTAAAATAATTTGGATTATTGGAACAAAATAAGTGCTCTTTTTTCATTCTAATAACCAAATGTTTTTTTTCTTAGATTCTCCGTATCGAATACATAAGATCTTAATTAATTTAAGTTACTCTATTTTAAAATAATTAATATAAAGTTCTTTGAGGGTTTACTTTTTTTTATAAAGCTTAAATTTCTTTTGTTTTTGTTTCTTACTGCTTGGATTAACAAGCATTGGCTGTAATAACAAAATGCTAAATCGATTGTCATTGAACAAAATAATTTTAATGGATATGCTCTTAAAACACGTGCTACAAGTCTTGCTTATTTAAATTCAAATTTATGTTAAATGTATAGATATTAATTAATTTTGTTAAATACACTAGACTAAAATCTTTTCTTATAAAAAAGGAAAGAAAAATACAGAGTAGACTAATATAAAAGATACATTCTTAAGACCATTGTTTTACGTAAATATTCTTAAGATCGTTCCCTAAAGGTAAGGGTATTTGATATTTTTTCAAAACTAGTTTACCATGGTACGCCATAAGTTAATTACGTTATATTTTCTCTAGAAACGAAAACTAAGGGAAATCTTAAGATTAGGGCGTATCACATTAATATTTATAAATGACTTACTTTTAAGAATTGAACAAAAATCATTCTTTTGTCAATTTTGTTTTATTCTTTTATTTTATCCAACTCCCGTCGATTTCCTTTTTTGGATAATTTGAAGTAGTTATTATAAAAGCCTCTAAAAAAACAAAATAATTCAAAATCATGTTCAATTTTGTTAGGAATTAACTCAATACCAATTTTAGCATTAAAAAAATAGTTTTTTTTTAACGAGTAAATTATTTAATAGCTTTTACACATAAGTCCTACCGTCTTATCTTTTAATTTATCTAAACAAGATAATGGAAAGGAATTAGAGAGTCTTATCGTATCATTTCGTAGATTTTCTGTCTAGCAAGCGTGCGTTTATGTAATTCTCATACTGAGGGCACTGTTCTGCATATTGGGCCCATGCTTTTGTTCTTTTATTATTTCTTAACCATAAAATAAATAAATAAATAAATAAAAAATAAGAAATTATTTGATTAAAAAAATTTATTTTTATTTTTTGAAACACTTTTAATTTTAAAATGGTAATTTTAATTTTTTAAAAATATATAAAAATTATTTTTACTATTTTTATATAAAATAAAAAATAAAAAATAATATAATGTTTTTAATTAAAAATGTTTTCCAAATCAAACGACTGAATATTACATGAGTTATAGGATTTCTTTATCGGTGGAGTTTCGTGGGAATGAGAACGTCTGATTTTTGGAGGTTACCGAACATTCTTGAATCTTAAGTAACAGAATATATATATATATATATATATATATATATATATATATATATATATATATATATATATATATATATATATATATATATATAATAAGTAGATTTGATATCGCTATCCGTACAACTTTTTTTAATAAAAAAATAAAAAAATACAAGGTTCCTACTTCCTCCTGCTAAGCACCTATAGTTTGTTGTGGTTCATCGCATATGCTCATTATGTTCTTCACTAAGACAAGGAATATAATTCTTAAAGAGTAATTATGATCTAGACACTAAATCATCTTATATTTATTTATATTTTAAATTTAAATTGTTAATTATTTTTTTTATATTTTTTATAAATATAAAAAATGATTATAAAGAAGATAAAAATAAATATAAGATGTTTTTAATATATATAATAATAATTTCATATTTTTTAATGTAAAAGTTTTTAGATGAAATAAATTTTAAAAATTAATAAAAATTAAGATATATTTTAAAATTTAAAAATATTTATAAATATTTTCATATTAAAAATAAACTTAAACTTATAATTTTATAAAATATAAATTTAATTCTTAGGAACTGACCACCGACCTTTATTTACAAGACATGAAATCTAATGAAATAGCTTTAATTAGCCTGAAACGATCTGTTTTGCTTTTCTTTGTTCCCTTTACAATCTTTTTTTTTTTGCATGTTGTATAATACTATTATATATCAATATATGAGCAATGAAGTCAAAGATCGACATACACTGCATTCATTAGTAGCAGCATCATGATCACCACCAATATATTATCATTGTCATGATGTGGTTGTTATCAGTGGGAGGAATATTAGTAATTTGAGATTTTTAATAATTTTTAAAAGTAAAATAATATCGTCGTAAACAAAAACAATTTCAACATTAAAACACTTTCTGTGCAAATTTTGCATTTCTGGTGGCAAAATAAAATTCTGATATTTATTAGATTTAAAATAAGTAAAAACGAAAACTAAAATACAATCAATTTTATCGAAAGAGAATGAACTCTTGATATGCAAACATGTTATTTAATATTTTATCGAAAACTAAGTAAACCAGCCTTAATATTAAAATTTTATATATCGTGTTCATACATGTTATTTAATATTTTATTTTTCTTTCATTATATTTTATTTTATCACTGGCCAAGCTCAAGCAAAGCGAGATTTTTTATGAAGATCATACAAACATTCAAGCTAGCTTTTTGACTTCAATTATATAAGTATTTTTGAGGAATTAACTCCAGTAGTTCCTCTTATTAATAAACCCCTTCTTAAATATATATATATATATATATATATATATATATATATATATAATTGAAAACGCACAATAAAAATTTATATATATAGTAAATATTTATTAAAAATTAAATATATAATATATTAATAATATTAAATATTATAATTTTTAATAAAAATATTATTTTTATTTTTATTATATATATATATATATATTTAAATTTATATTAAAAATTTAATTTATACCAAATTAATTATACTTTTAGTTTTTATAATTTAATTGATGTATAATTTTAGTTTTAAAAATTTGTTAATTAATCGTTATTTTTATTTTTAAAATTTAGCAAATTTGGTCCTCTATCAATTTTCTTTTACTTATTACTTTATAATTTTTATTTTATATTCAAAATTTCTATAAATTAAATTAGTGAAAATATCTTTTTCAAAGTTACTATCAAAAAATTAAATTTGATCTAAAATAAAAAATCATAATTTTTTTCCTCTTCAAACCTTAATTAATTTCACACATTACAATTTTTTTAATTTTATATAAAATTTCTTATTTCTAAAATTTTAATATTAGTTCATATTTTCAATATCATTCCAATCTCCTCCAAAACTTAAATTAAAAAATAATAATTTTAATTTTAATTTAAAAATTAATGAAAAACCAAACATGCTAAATTGAGAAGTAAAAGAATCCAAGTTATTAAAAAATTTAAAAATCAAAATTGGAATAAATTAAACTAAAAATATAATTATAAAAAAATGTGTGATTTAAATATTTCACTTGTATCATATGCAGATAGCAAAAAGATTATTATTATTTTTTTTTTTTAGAAAGTTACACTCACATCACATCCATCTCTAAAATTGGATATTGTTGTGGAATGCCTAAGGCCTTCACTATGAAACACACTCCATTGTATTGGTCCTCTCTCTAAGAGCAATTTCTCTTCGCAGAATAGTTGCTATATATGGTAGAGCCTCTTTCCCCGGAAAAGAGGACACTTGAATCAAAGAGCCTCCTCAAGCTCTCATGCATCATTGTTGTTGAAGCTGCCATCAGGTAATGCAAATAATAATTTTAGATGTAACTGGGAAATTTCCATAAATGCCCCTAAATGGGTTACTCATCAAATTTTCTTACATTGATTGATGTGCAGTGGAAATGCCTTTTTTCCAATTATCTTGTTTATTTCTTTCTGTAAATTTGTCTCTTTAACTTCCTTATTTCATCCCTTATTTTGGTTGCTTCCCTTTGATTGAAAATTTCCGTCAGCTAGAACTAGATAGAGTCGATCATCCACTGATTTCCTTGATTTGGCTAACCCAATCCTCACTTCTTTAGGTTAACAATATAAATTATAGAAAATGCTACTATATTTATATTTTTAAATAAAAAATATTTCATATTTTAAAAAATCTACCATTAAATACATAAAATTTAAATACTCTAATCAAGACACTTAGTAATTTTCTATTTTCAAAACTATCTCCTCACTCAAGTGTCTTATTTTTTTTAAACATAAATTACGTAATCAAACTTAATTTATGACATCTAAATCCCTTTCACTTGAATTAAAACATGTTGATAATAAACTTTAGACCAAAAAACACCATTACTTAACACAGTTTTCAATGTTTTAAAAATTCTTAATAATTTATCGTTTTCACTTAATTTTTCGTTCCCAAATTTAATTATTTGCATTATATATAAAAATATTTAAATTTTTTATATTAAATTTTATTTTTCTTCTCAAGTGTTAATACTTATACTTTAAATGAATTCCATTAATCTATTTTTTATATTAAAATTTATTGCTTCTTCAAAACTTACGTATTATACTTTTATATATTAAAATAAAGTATATTAGTTTGCCAGTAACTTGATCTTTAACTTTTCTTTCTTTAAAATAAAACTTTTCATAATTATTTTTAAAAGAAACTAAATTTTATTTTAAATTAGTTATATATATATATTTATTAATCTTATGAATAAGTATTAAATATAATATTTATTTAATGATATTTGAGATATACAAAAAATATTTTTATAAAAAAATTGAATTTAATTCATATATAATTGATAAACTTTTAATACTTAAAACAATTTTTAGTAGAATAGTATTTTTTATAAGTTTTATGATTAATTTTTTAAATTGTTAGAGTGTTATTTATTATTTTAATTGATATTTTCTCAAAAAAAATAGAAAAAAATGGTTAGAGTATTCTTTCACTTTTATTGTTGTTTAACATAATATTTTGCGTTTCCTCATGCAAAATCCTGTAAAATGGGAAACATTCTATTACTTATGTTACCTAATACTTAATTTTGCGTTAGTTAATGTAATTTGTTGGACAACATTATAAAAGTTCATTTTCTCTTATTCATTATTGATAGTTTTGGTGGTTGAAAATGAAAGTTCTCTCCCAAATTCTCTTTGGTTCGACTCTTGAAGTGAAGAATTTGTAGATTTGCAGGATCAAAGTGTAATATTCATCAAGCTCTATGGAGTTTTACATAATCTTTTCTTCTTCTTTTTCTTCTCTTGTTTTCTTCATTTCTAATGTGTATAACTAGATTTTTAGTTAGGGAAAGAGGAATCCTAACCTAACTTTCTTGAAATCTGAATTTGTTGCGATTAATTCAAATTTATCTTTCTTAAATTGATTATTTCTTTTTGTTCTTAATGCCTCTATGAATTGATCACTTATAATTGATTTTAGATTTCTATTCATAATTGAAAAATTGGAGTAGAAGTTGGAATTGAGATTAACAACATAATTGAGAATACTTTAGGAATAGAGATCAACAATTATGAGCTCTTAAGAGTTCTAGAACCTAATACTTGCTCTAATTAGAAGTTTTTAAGGAATTAGAGTTTCTAATTTGGAGGAAAGGTTGTTGAGTCAAGAAATTGAACTTCTACTGTTTTAATGAATTCGATCTTCAATTATACTTTTAAAACTTGAATTAGAGTGGCAATTTAGGTTGCTCAGATAAAAGTTAGGTGAACTCTAACACTAACAGTTTGACATATTGATTCTTTTTCTCTTATTGTATTGATTGATTTTAATTGTTGTGACTTTAACATAGTATTGTTAGAAAATAGTTAATAAATATCTATTACATGAATTTTCTTTTTTGTACTTTAATTCATTGTTGATTTTTACTTCTTAGATATAGAATTTATAGTTCATAGTTCATTTATATTCATATCAACGCCAATTCTTCCATATATTCTATCCAAATAGTAGAAATATTGGAAAATTGATAATTGAACCAAATCTCTACAAGAATGATACTCACTCATCATTTACTCTTGAAACCATATGATATATTTGCAATCATTTTTACTAACACTTATTATTTCTATAATATACGAAAATGCTCGCTCTCCCCCTATACACACACACACTAGTAGACTGCCCCGCGCGTTGCACGATTATTTTTGTGTTAGATAAAAATTGAGATTATATGAAACTAATTTTAAAAAATGGTAACATACAATTGTATTGGAATGTTGACATTAATGTTTAAAATGTAATTGACATTGACATACATATGTGTTATAGATATTAATAAAAATTATGAATGATGTACCAGAAAATATATTCATGCATCATAGACAATGAAAACATATAAATTGAGCCATATAATATGCAGTAGATTGACACGCTCGTCGTAAACGCGCAAAAATAATTTCTAGATTTCCCCGAAACTATTGGTATAGTATAAGGTGCAACCTAGGTCATCTCCCAAAGACCATTTCAGATTCTTAAGCAAATAAGGAGAAAATTAGAACAAGGAGGTTTTTGTAAAGATGTGATATCAAATGCTAAATACAAAATACAGAATGAAATTAATTTCACTTAACAATTATCAACTCAAGGAATTCAGAGGCTATTTTCATAACTAATCATTGATCACTAAAATCATGCATTGTGTTTATCAACCTAGGATCATCTGGAACCCCTACAATGATCCTTGAATTCTCTACTGAGAAACCTCTCAGAATTTAATTGATTATGATCAACAAGATTTAGTAACCACTTAATCTTTTATCTAAACCAATTTTACAATCAGAATTCAGTTGAAGTAAGTAATAAAATGAAAACCTTCAATTCAATTACTTAATTTCTACTCTTCAAACTTTTGGAAAATGATTTACCAATCAAAAACCAATTATAAATCAATTATACATTAACCAAAATACGTCAACCGATCAAACTTTGATTAAAGAATAAAATTGAAGAATATAGTGAAGCAGAGTAGAAACCACTTAATATGCACGTAAATAAAGATCAAGACCTCAAAGTTAAAATGAAAATAGCTTGAATCCTTGAATTGAAACTACAAACCTAGCCTTCCATGAAGGAGGCAAACTAACAACAAAGAAAGAGGCAAACTAACAACAAATAAATCCTAAGCCTTCCATGTAGGAGGCAACTAACAACAAATAAATCTTAAGCCTTCCATGTAGGAGGCAACTAACAATAAAGAAAAGCTAAGCCTTCCATGTAGGAGGCAAACTAACAAGAAAGAAAAACTAAGCCTTCCATGAAGGAGGCAAAACTAATAAGAAAGAAAGAAAGGAAGAAAGAAAGAAAGAAAGAAAGAAAGAAAGAAAGTGGTATTGGAGTTAATCTCCAAAAAATGGTGTGTGTCTCCTCTTGCAAACCCTTCTATTTATAGAGGATTTTTGAGGCATCATCTTCAGAAAGTCACCAACTAGGATATTACTTTTCTACCCTTTTCTTGCTTTCACATGGGCTTTGTTGAAATTGCAAAACACTTTTGAATTTTTGCCACCAATGAGCACAACAATTTTGACTTTCTTGCACCGCAATTTCGGATGTTCACATGTCCGAATTAGAGCTTGCCTTCTGAACAAAAGTTGTAGTCCTGGATCTTAGCTGTCCAACAAAGTTGATTTCATCTCAATATGACTTCTATATCTCAAGATATGGCCGGATCTTTGCACACTGTTCAAATTCCACGTCAGCAACACTATCTCATCTTTTGAGATAATTTCGGAGTCCTAAACATCCCATTTAGAATCTTCTCTTGCTTTGTAAATATGGACACTTCTTTAAGCTTTCATTCAAGATAGATTTCATGATTTTTGGATGTCTACAACTCCTATTATGCTCAAAATACTGTAATAGTGTCATTTTAATCGGGTAAGCAAAGAAATTCAATTAAACTTCATATGAACCCAAACTCATAAAATATGACAAAGATCACTTAATTGAACATATAAGAAGTCTTAATGAGATAAAAGTGAGAGATAATTATTTATGAAATCTATGCTTATCAAATTCCCCCACACTTATCTTTTGCACGTCTCGGGCAAACTTAAGTTAAGGATTGGTGACTTTTTTTTTTTTTTTTTTTTTTTTTTGAAAGAACATCAAAGTTTTGAGTTGATTTCTCAAGAATTCACAAAATTTCATGAAGCATTCTTTCATCACATTTTTGAAATTACTTAGAAAGGCAACTTTAATTTGAAAAACATAGATTGAGAAAGATAAAACCTCACATGATATACTCTGAATCTCTCAAGTGTTTGATTTGGTAAGTGTTTCTCTCAAATTCAATCCATGAAAGATGAACTATCATAGGCTTGCATATCTTCTACTTCTCTACTACTATGTACACATGCAATGCACAAATCAAGAGGTCTTTATTTTGGTTCTAACGGGATTAGAAAGATGAAATGATATATTGAAGAGATACAATGTTAGACCAATGAAAATGGTGAGGATTGAGAATTGATTGTAAGTGCAAGTGTGAGAAACAGATATCACTTCTTCAATTTTTTTTTTATTTTTTTTTTTCAATATAATAGTTTATTTATTAATTTATTGCTTCAGTTTTTTTTTTTTTTTTTTTTTTTTTTTTCAACCATGATATTGATGAACACAACAATAATCTCCCCCACACTTATTGAAACACTTATGGTATGATAAATCCAGTATTCCTCACCTTCTATGGTCAGACAAAGTTGTTTTTTTTTTTTTTTTTTTTTTTTTATTTGTGGTGAGCTAAAAAGAAGAAAAGGCTAATCGGCTCAAAGGGCTGATCAAAGGATAAAATTATATGGTTTAGTTATTTGGCCAAGTGGTTTGTTCAAGAAAAACAGTGCCTCAATCATTTTTGTACAAATCATGTGAAAATGTAGCTTCAAAAAGAATCAATGCAAGTTCTGAAGTAACATATTCCATGGATGAAAATCACACAAGAAAGAAAATAATAATAAGGCTCAAAATCTCACAGGTAATATATTTATCAAATCTAATCTATCCAGTTCAAATATGTGTTGCCAAACTAATTAATCTCGAAATGTAAATCATTTTGCTTCAATTATTTTATGAAATCTAAAGAAAAACATACTTCCACATTCAATTTTTTTTTTTTTTTAAATCATAAGATGCGTATCAAGAGTCAAGTGTAACTCCTTACTCAGCCATCTTACTCAAAGCAAGTTTATGAATCTAACCTAATTTTTTTTTTTTTTTTTTTTTTTTTTTGTTTTTTTTTTTTGGGTTTTGTTTTGTTTTTTTTTTTTTTTTAATTTTAGATATCGGACCATCTTCCCCCCAACCTATCCAAGACATTGTCCCCAATGTCTTAGATGAAATTTCATATAACAGGAAAAGAAATGTAAGAAAACCATCAAAGTAAGGAAAAGTTATAACCGAAGAGTGGTATCTGGTTCTCTTTTATCTCTGCCATCCTGATTTGGTTGGTTCACCAGCTGCATTGCTTGACTGAGCTCGGATGTAGGATTTTGCAAAATCTCAAGTAGCTGTTCAACAGTTGAAGCAGATACTATGATGTTGCGCATGGATTGTGGCATGAACTCCTGCTCTACTGCATGATCTAAAAAGGATATCAAACCATTATAAAAGCCATTAATATTCAATAAGCCCAAAGGTTTTTTATGAAAATTCCGATAGGCCCAAAATATAATGGTAAAAATTTCTTCCATTGTTCCAAGACCACCAGGTAATGCAATAAATGCATTAGAATTAACCAACATGTGTCTCATACGGTCATGCATGGTTGCAACCTTCAATTCAGTACCCAGGGTGAAGTAGGAGGTGCTCCCATTTTTTAAGCCAACACCTAAGACGTTACACCCCTTTGTGAGTGCAGATCCTGCAACACATCCTTTTAAACCCTGAATCCCTCCCCCATAAACAAGATTGATTTTTCTTGCAGCTAATGCCTTACCAAGGGTAGAAGCTGCATGTTGAAATTCTCCATCCTTTCCAAGGTTAGACCCACCAAAAACACAGATAGTATTGATCTTATCCATATACGGTGTTTGTCTTTTTTTTTTTTTTTTTTTTTTTTTTGAAAAAATATGTCATAGAGGTGGATAATTTATAGGGACTCAATATCAGACAAGGAGATCGCTTGAATAGTGCGGGATCAGGATTTGGTAGCAAAAGTTTGAATTTTTGCTGCAAAAGTTTGAATTTTTGTTGCAAAAGTTTGAATTTTGGTTGCAAAAGTTTGAATTTTGGGTTCAAGGAAAAGGTGAATGTCAGAGGGGAAAGACTTTAAGCAGGGGTGAAAATTTCAAAAAAAAACGGTGGCCCAATAAATTGAAAAGACAATGTAAATGACAAACATACACGCATGAGAATGAACAGTAGTTGTGATTGTGGCTCACATCTTCCTCTGGTTTTACGTCCAGTAACGGCTGAAACGCCTTCTAAGAGTCGAGGATGTGCTTCCCATTCAGTTTTCTTGTAAACTGACAACAGGGTCTTTTAAAGTCAGATTCCCAAGACTATAACGTGCTTTTTCCTTACGGAACAGTTCAAACAAATCAAGAAGGACTCCTTGTACATGCCCACTAGGATGCGTCTCAAGAGTCTGAATGATATCATCCAATGACTCCTTACTCAGTCCATCCTTTATGAATTGAATTTTGTCCTCTCGATTTCTTGAAACCATTCCAGGGTTCTTGCATCTTGTGTTACAGGTCCATCTTGCACACCTGTAGCAAACTCCAATTCTTTTTGCCCTTCTCTTCTTTGCATAGGAACTTCTTCCCATACCTGGCATATTTTTAACAAATGATTCTTGAAATTCACCTGCTAAACGTACCTTAGCTTCAATGATCCAACGGACATCTTCTGGAAGGCCTAAGAGTGTTAATGCTCTCAATCGTTCAAGTCTGCAATTGTAAATGTCTTTAAGAAAATTTCTGGGGAGAGTAGGGAACAAAATTTTGATCCTGGTGAGAGCTTTCTCCATTTTTTTTTTTTAAAACACTCAAGTTATTATTCCTGCAAGCTCAATGTGGTGTAATAGTTAGGATGATTTAAGAGGTGAAGAAGGAAGTTGAGAGAGTAGTTGAAACTTATAAGCGAGGAATGGGAGAGAGGGAGAGGGAGAAAGAGAGAGAGAGAGAGAGAAAGAGAGAAAGAGAGAGAGAGAGAGAGAGAGAAAGAGAGAAAGAGAGAGAGAGCGAGAGAGAGAGAGAGACTTCTCTTGAATTTATTGCAGGTATGTGGCATTGTGCAAATGCACTTCTTCTACCGTGTGCTTTTGAAAACCTTCGAAAAATGGTTTAAGACGATGTCCATTCACCTTGAAGATTTTTTCAGTTACCTCATTTTTTATTTCCACTGCACCATAAGGAAAAACATTAGTAACTACAAATGGTCCTAACCATCTAGAGCGTAGCTTACCAGGCATAAGCTTTAGCCGAGAATTGAAAAGGAGAACTTTTTGTCCAACGAAAAACTCCTTTCTTGCCAACTTTTTGTCATGAAAAGCTTTGACCTTTTCTTTGTAAATTTTGGAGTTTTCGTATGCTTCCAATCGAATTTCTTCAAGTTCCTGCAATTGAAGCTTCCTATGGATTCCTGCTTGGTCTAGATCCATGTTGCATTTCTTTACTGCCCAAAATGCTCTATGCTCTAATTCAACTGGAAGATGACATGCTTTACCAAAGACAATCCTGTAGGGAGACATGCCAATGGGTGACTTGTAAGCTGTCCTATATGCCCATAATGCATCAACAAGGCGCAAGCTCCAATCCTTCCTGTTAGGCTGAACTGTTTTCTCTAAGATTTTCTTGATCTCTCGATTAGAAACTTCAGCTTGACCATTTGTTTGAGGATGATATGGGGTGGAGACTTTATGCATGACTCCATATTTGCGGAGTAGGGCTTCCATTGTGCGGTTGCAAAAATGAGTACCTTGGTCACTAATTAGAGCTCTAGGAATGCCAAACCTGCTAAAAATGTTAGACCTGATAAAATCTGCAACAACTCGAGCATCATCAGTACGGGTGGCTTTTGCCTCCACCCATTTTGAAACATAATCAACAGCTAGCAGAATGTAAACAAAGCCAAAAGAGACAGGGAATGGACCCATAAAGTCTATACCCCAAACATCAAATACCTCACAAAAGAGAAGTGGTTGTTGAGGCATCTCATTTCTGCGCGAAATACTCCCTATTCTTTGGCACTGCTCACAAGTTATGCATAATCTATGTGCATCACGAAATATTGTAGGCCAATAAAAGCCTGAGTCTAGTACTTTTCTAGCTGTCCGTTGTGGCCCAAAGTGTCCACCACAAGCTAGGGAATGGCAAAAGGTAAGTATAGACTGAACTTCATGATCTGGAACACATCTTCTAATGATTTGATCACTACATGTCTTCCAAAGGTATGGTTCATCCCATATGTAGTGTTTGGCATCACTTTTCAACTTGGCAAGTTGCGATTTGGTGAAGTGTTTGGGTATTTCTTTAGCAACCAGATAGTTTACCAAATCTGCATACCAAGGATCCTTCCCGTGCAAATGATAGAGATGCTCTTCTGGGAATGAATCTGCAATTGAAGTTTCTTCACAAGGTTGCTGGATCCGACTTAAATGATCTGCTACAAGGTTCTCTGCACCACTCTTGTCTTTAATCTCTAAATCAAATTCTTGCAACAGAAGCATCCAACGAATCAGTCTTGGCTTAGCATCTGTCTTCTTCAGCAAGTATTTCAAAGCTGCATGGTCAGAGAAGACAATAACTTTAGATCCAAGCAAATAGGAGCGAAATTTATCTAATGCAAACACAATTGCCAAAAGCTCCTTCTCAGTAGTTGTGTAATTTGATTGGGTTGCATCAAGTGTGCGAGAGGCATATGCAATGACATGAGATCTCTTGCTAACTCTTTGAGACAGTACAGCACCAAGGGCATAATTGGATGCATCACACATTAATTCAAATGGAAGCGTCCAATTAGGTGGTTGAATGATGGGAGTGGTTGTCAACCGCTTCTTTAGTTCATCAAATGAATCCTTGCATGCTTGATCAAACACAAATTTGGTATCTTTTTGTAGTAGTTTAGAAAGAGGTTGTGCAATCTTGCTAAAATCCTTGATGAATCTTCTGTAAAAACCTGCATGACCAAGTAAAGAACGTACTTCTCGCACAGAAGTGGGGTAAGGTAGAGAAGTAATAATGTCTATCTTGGCCTTATCAACCTCTAAACCTTTGCTAGATACCAAGTGTCCTAAGACTATACCTTCTGTTGCCATGAAATGACATTTTTCAAAATTCAAAACCAGGTTAGTCTCAATGCATCTGTCCAAAACTTTAGAAAGGCTTTCTAAGCATGCATCAAAAGAAGAACCATATACAGTGAAGTCATCCATAAAAACTTCCATGCAACTTTCTAAGAGATCAGAGAAAATGCTTACCATGCATCTTTGAAAGGTTCCAGGGGCATTGCATAGACCAAAGGGCATCCTTCGATAGGCAAAAGTACCAAAAGGACAAGTGAAGGTGGTCTTATGCTGGTCTTCTGGGGCTATATGTATTTGAAAATAACCTGAAAAACCATCTAGAAAGCAATAGTGAGATTTTCCTGCTAATCTTTCCAAAATTTGGTCTATGAAGGGCAAAGGGAAGTGATCCTTGCGAGTAGCTTGGTTAAGCTTCCTATAATCTATGCACACTCTCCAACTGTTTTGTATTCTGGTAGGGATTAGTTCATCATTGTGATTTTTGACTACAGTCATGCCAGTTTTCTTAGGAACTACTTGCACCGGGCTTACCCAATCACTGTCTGAGATGGGATAGATGATACCAGCTGCCAAAAGCTTACCTACTTCCTTCTTTACCACATCTAGGATGGTTGGATTCAAACGCCTTTGTGGTTGTCTAACAGGTCTGGTGTTTTCCTCTAGCAGTATCCTATGCATACAAGTAGATGGGCTAATACCTGGAATATCAGCCAAAGTCCATCCAATTGCTTGTTTATGGCTTTTTAAGGTTTGCAGTAACCTTTCTTCCTGTTGTGGTAGAAGGTTCTTTGCTACAATGACAGGAAGCTTCTCATTTTCCCCCAAATAAGCATACTTTAGATGTTCAGGCAAAGGCTTCAACTCTAAAGGAGGTGGTTGTATTATGGAAGGAAGAGATCTATCTGAGATTGAAATGTCTGCAACACTTGCATCTAACATGTCATCTTTCAACGAAGGTTGGTCTGCAGCATTAATCCTGGAACACACAATACATGAATCAAATTCATCACATGTGCAAGTAAAATTATCTAAGTAATCTAAATCAAAATCAAAAAATTTAAAAAGTAGATTGTCAATAGAATAATCATCCGCAAGAAGGTCTATGGCATCAAGTTGAAAGAGTGAATGATTCTCTATGGGATGCTTCATGGCTTCAAATATGTTGAATTGGATGATATCATCTCCAAATTCCATAGAGAGAGTCCCCGTATGCACATCTATCTTTATTTTTGCAGTTTTGAGGAAAGGTCTCCCTAGGATCAAGGTTGCTCTATTGATGGATGACTCATCTTCCATATCCAAAATGTAGAAGTCAGCTGGAAAGATCAGCTTATTCACTTGAACTAGCACATCTTCAAGTACTCCGGCTGGATGTGCTGTACTTCTGTTGGCTAATTGAATCACCACACCAGTTGGCTTCAGTTCTCCCAGATTCAAAGATTTATAAACTGATGAGGGCATAACATTAATGGAAGCACCTAGATCCAGCAATGCATCACCAAATGTAGAGTTTCCTATTGTGCAAGGAATGGTGAAAGTTCCTGGATCTTTACATTTCTGAGGGAGGCTGGGTTGAATTAAGGCTGAAACATTGCGTCCCACACTAATCTTCTCATCCCCTTTGAGTCTTCTCTTATGCGTGCACAAATCCTTTAGAAATTTGGCATATTTGGGAATTTGCTTGATAGCATCTAGAAGTGGTATGTTGACTTCCACTTTCCTGAAAGTATCTAGAAGCTCCTTATCCAATTCTGCATGAACATTGGGCTTGGATTGAACCATTCTATTTGGAAAAGGTAAAGATACCTTCTGATCAGCACAATTTGGGGTTTTCTTCTCATCAGATGCTTCAAGTGCAGATCGTTTATGGCAAGCTTCTTTTTGTTGATCATTCGATGTCTTATCGAAGGCTGGTGTACTTTTTTCATCAGACTTTCCTTCTGATTCAGATGGCTCATCAGAGATATCTCCAGGTGTGGAGATAAATGCTTCTTTTTGGTGTGGATTAGTCTGATTGAAGCTTTGTTGCTTTAAAATTGTAGGGTCTGTCTGCACTTTCTTCCCACTTCTCAAGGTCATGGCGTTCACACTTTTGGGATTTATGACAGGTTGAGAAGGTAGTTGACCAGAACCTTGAGATTTCAATTGGTTGACAGTGGTAGCCAACTGCCCAATTTGAGTTTGTAAATCCTGAATGGTAGAACTTACATTTTGTTGAAATTGAAGATTGTTGGTTGCTAATTGCTTCATCAAATCATCAAGAGAGGGTTCAGAAGCATTAGAGGGTACAGATTGCTGCATATGCTGTTGTTGTTGTCTGAATGGCGGTGGTTGGTATTTATTTTGGGAGTCAGATGTTTGAATCCTTTGTTGTTGTGGAGGGCCATATCTCAAGTTAGGATGGTTTCTCCAACTAGGATTGTATGTTCCAGAAGGTGGTTCAAACTTCTGTTGCTGATAATGTTGAGGAGGCCTGTATTGTTGTCCTGTGCCAAAAATACCATTTACTGCAGCCTCAGGTGTCTCACTTTCTTGCAATGTTGGGCATGCATCAGTAGGATGATCTGCAGAAGTGCAGATGCCACATGTTTTGGTTTTGTCAACAACATTAAGTTGCTGTTGTTGTCCGATGGCCAACTGTCTTACGATGGAGGTTAGTTCTTCAATTCTGTTCTCCAATCGTGTATGGTCTGTCTTGGTGGTCATTTCATGGACTCCTTTAGACAAGGAATTAGTTCGAGAATTGAATTGCTGAGAATTTTCTGCCATGTTGGCAATCAAATCTCGAGCTGCTGTAGGAGTTTTGTCCATAAGTGCTCCACCACTAGCTGCATCAACCATGCTTCTGTCCATTGGCATGAGTCCTTCATAGAAATACTGAATCAGTAATTAATCACTGATTTGATGGTGTGGACAAGTGGCGCATAGTTTCTTGAATCTCTCCCAATACTCATAGAGAGTTTCTTGGGAGTTCTGTCTGATGCCGCAAATCTCTTTTCTGATAGCTGCTGTTCTGGATGCAGGGAAGAATTTCTCCAAGAATAATCTTTTCATATCATTCCAGCTTGTAACAGATGTTGGATGTAGATAGTACAACCAGTCCTTAGCTCCATCATTTAAGGAGAAAGGAAATGCCTTCAACTTGATATGATCTTCTGGAATTCCTTGTGGCCGCATTGTGGAACACACAATGTGAAATTCCTTCAAATGTTTATGAGGGTCCTCACCTGCAAGGCCATGAAACTTAGGTAGCAAATGTATTAGTCCAGACTTCAGTTCAAATGGTGCATCAACATCAGGGTATTGAATGCACAATGGTTGATAAGCAACATCAGGTGCAGCTAATTCTTTTAAGGTTCTATCAGCCATGTTCTTAGCAAAATATTTAAAACTATCAAAATTTAAAGATGAAAAATCACTACTGTTACTTTCTTGGTTATTACTGGATGAATGCCTTCTATGTGCTCTTTTCAAATGGTGGAATGTTCTATCAATCTCAGGATCATATGCATATAAATTTTCAGGATTGGATCGGGTCATACACAAAAAGGTGAATTCATACAGAAAATCCAAGAATGATATACCTAAAGTAAAAACAATTGTTAGAAAGATTAAAATTTTTATACAAACTCCTAAATGAGCCTAGGAAATTAAAATGGTCCCCGGCAACGGCGCCAAATTTTGACACGCTCGTCGTAAACGCGCAAAAATAATTTCTAGATTTCCCCGAAACTATTGGTATAGTATAAGGTGCAACCTAGGTCATCTCCCAAAGACCATTTCAGATTCTTAAGCAAATAAGGAGAAAATTAGAACAAGGGGGTTTTTGTAAAGATGTGATATCAAATGCTAAATACAAAATACAGAATGAAATTAATTTCACTTAACAATTATCAACTCAAGGAATTCAGAGGCTATTTTCATAACTAATCATTGATCACTAAAATCATGCATTGTGTTTATCAACCTAGGATCATCTGGAACCCCTACAATGATCCTTGAATTCTCTACTGAGAAACCTCTCAGAATTTAATTGATTATGATCAACAAGATTTAGTAACCACTTAATCTTTTATCTAAACCAATTTTACAATCAGAATTCAGTTGAAGTAAGTAATAAAATGAAAACCTTCAATTCAATTACTTAATTTCTACTCTTCAAACTTTTGGAAAATGATTTACCAATCAAAAACCAATTATAAATCAATTATACATTAACCAAAATACGTCAACCGATCAAACTTTGATTAAAGAATAAAATTGAAGAATATAGTGAAGCAGAGTAGAAACCACTTAATATGCACGTAAATAAAGATCAAGACCTCAAAGTTAAAATGAAAATAGCTTGAATCCTTGAATTGAAACTACAAACCTAGCCTTCCATGAAGGAGGCAAACTAACAACAAAGAAAGAGGCAAACTAACAACAAATAAATCCTAAGCCTTCCATGTAGGAGGCAACTAACAACAAATAAATCTTAAGCCTTCCATGTAGGAGGCAACTAACAATAAAGAAAAGCTAAGCCTTCCATGTAGGAGGCAAACTAACAAGAAATAAAAACTAAGCCTTCCATGAAGGAGGCAAAACTAATAAGAAAGAAAGAAAGGAAGAAAGAAAGAAAGAAAGAAAGAAAGAAAGAAAGTGGTATTGGAGTTAATCTCCAAAAAATGGTGTGTGTCTCCTCTTGCAAACCCTTCTATTTATAGAGGATTTTTGAGGCATCATCTTCAGAAAGTCACCAACTAGGATATTACTTTTCTACCCTTTTCTTGCTTTCACATGGGCTTTGTTGAAATTGCAAAACACTTTTGAATTTTTGCCACCAATGAGCACAACAATTTTGACTTTCTTGCACCGCAATTTCGGATGTTCACATGTCCGAATTAGAGCTTGCCTTCTGAACAAAAGTTGTAGCCCTGGATCTTAGCTGTCCAACAAAGTTGATTTCATCTCAATATGACTTCTATATCTCAAGATATGGCCGGATCTTTGCACACTGTTCAAATTCCACGTCAGCAACACTATCTCATCTTTTGAGATAATTTCGGAGTCCTAAACATCCCATTTAGAATCTTCTCTTGCTTTGTAAATATGGACACTTCTTTAAGCTTTCATTCAAGATAGATTTCATGATTTTTGGATGTCTACAACTCCTATTATGCTCAAAATACTGTAATAGTGTCATTTTAATCGGGTAAGCAAAGAAATTCAATTAAACTTCATATGAACCCAAACTCATAAAATATGACAAAGATCACTTAATTGAACATATAAGAAGTCTTAATGAGATAAAAGTGAGAGATAATTATTTATGAAATCTATGCTTATCATAGATATATAAAATGTAAATGTATTTAATTAATGAAAGTATGAAATTAAAATATAAGAATGTAATAATTGTTTGGTGTGGAATCATGTAGAATAAACCACTAAAAAAAGAGATAAAAATTGTTCAATTATCATTGAAGACAATGATAATATCGGATTTTTTTACAAAAAAAGGAAAATGTGAGGATGTCGCCTTCATGAAAGTTACAGAAATTATAATATTCTGGCCACATATACACCAGTAGTCAATGATCATTTGTTTTTTATTTCTGCGTCCAGATCATTTGAACGATCATCGTGACAACATTATCACATTGTAAGGTCATATCTAGGCATGTGTGGTAGTGCAACCCTTGTGAAACCAACTAGAAATGCATGTTAAATGAATAATAATGGTTTACCAGTTTATTTTTCATTTAGTATTTTGTAAGTGTCCTGTGACATTGGAAGTCAAACAGTGTTGGTGTTGGAGAGTATGGTCCATACATAGATTTATAGCGAAATTCATTCAACATTTGTTTCATTTTCATGATAGTAGATGGGAAAGATCTTGTTTCTTTGGGATACTTGATTTCTTTTAGTTTGAGGTTAAAAACATGAAGGAGAAAGTTGCCACTGCCTATGTATTTTAGTTGAAGTCATCCTCCATGCTTCAACTTAAGATAAATATCTTTCATGGACTCCCATCCTCCATTAATAATAATGCTTCAAAGGCTCTTTATAATGTCAAACATGATTTCAGTATTGACTGGGTCTGTAAATGTGATGACACTTGGGATATCATTCTTGTATAAAAATGGTGATTTCAGTATTGGCTAGCTCATTTTCTATAAAATCTTCACAAGTGTTTATAAGCCCTAATTGGCTTTGAATGGATCATTTTTAAAGTATTACTTAAAATAAAATTTATATAAAATTTCTAAAAATTAATATAAGTAATTTTGTCAAAAGAAGCTACTTTCAATTTCCTTTCCTTCTATTTATAAAAATTCCACCTTTCTTTCGTACTAAACGTTTGCAAAATTACCAAATATACGGGCTTTTGGGGATCTTCTTTTCTAAGCTTAAAATTTATATAAAGTCTTATGAAAAATACTAAGAAAATTGGTATAAAATGACTTATTAATTTCTAAAATTTCCAGCTTGTCTCTATAAAAATATCAAATAACTCTAACTATAAAGATTAAGCTAAAAGTCTATAAGGATCAAAATTTAAGGATGTTACACGTGCAACATTTTATTGGGAACTAAGGACATTGTTTGGTGGATATAAATGGGTCATGTGTTGGATGGTTAAATTATTTCCTGCATTAAATGTATTTTAGATTTACTTATTTATGAATCTCAGGTTTAATATTACTAAACAGAAAATAACAAATTTAACTTACTATAAATGTTGTCAATTAATGTAGAGTTGTTACACATTCGGGTGTTTAACAAACATACAAGTGTTAGAACGTTACATGATTCATTATTTACATCCATATTTGTTTCCAGTGCCATTTGAAAGAATATGTAGTACTTGTTTGTCATGGTATGATCAAATATTTATCCAAATATTGACAACTTTTGTTGCTTTCCATTTAATCCTAATTCATAGTAAATAAGATTGTCCCCGAAAATTACCTTTGTGAGCTTGAGACCAAGAAACATTTATTTGGTGATGAATGGCTGGTTGTGGTGATCCATGAGATGAATCAGAATTATCTAACAAATTGGGGAACAATTCCGATAAAGGCTAAGTTCCTGTAAATTGCCTATGCCTTTTGTTTGATAAATCCTTTACTGTATTAAATTAAAGAAGTCTTAATGAGGTTGAGGGTTTATGCAAAATATTGACTAATATAGAATGTGTTCATAAACTTACTATAAACATTTTTTTGATAAAGGAGAGTTGTCATACATTTTTTTCTTTGACGTAATATCAGGTGTGACGACATTGAAGGATTGAGTATTGAAATCTAAAAGTAAATTTGTTTACATGTAATGTATGATGTTAATAGTAATCTTTGTTAGAATTAATAAACACATTTCCATGATAAATGACAATTAAGATAACATATACTTACCTGCATGATTTGTAGTAAGATTTAGGTTCCTTTTAATATTAATATTGGTATTTATTGTGGAAGGAGATGAATGCTGTCAGAAATATTGACACGTAAATTGAAGATATATTTATCCGGTGTTAGACTTATATTTCTTTTTAATGATAAATGATGAACTGCATTGAATGTTTTTCATTTTAATTATTTTGAAACATAATTTAATTAGTAATAAGGAACTAAAATAGTTATACAAAAGGATGAAGATTATATTTAACATACCATTACTGATATCTAACAATACTGAAACAATAGACATGGTCTTCAATGCAGAAGTGGATGACATGTTGTTCATTGGTTGAGATTGTGGGCTTAATATTGTGGGAAGATGCTTGTTGATTCTCTTACCTGATTTCATTCTATTCTTACACCATAAAAATAGTTTATAAATTAAGTGGTAAATGAAGCTTTACATTGAATAAGTAAGTAAAATAAAAATATTTTTCATGTCATTGCAAGTAATGTACTGTGAAATGTGAATGGTTTCCTTACCGAGGACATGGATATGGACATGAATGAAATGTCAACCCCTATGCAGTTAAAAGTTAAAGTTATTTCTTAGTGGTTATAGAGTGAATCATCTTTTAAGATTGCAATAATAAATGAATACACGAATTTTAAAGTTAAGTATATGATGACATGATGAATGACACACATTACAAAGTTTATCTCCATTTACGAATGAGCAACTCACAAATTTGCTGCAAAAATAATATATTTAATGTTGTACAAGTGTGCAAGAAATCAACATTGACAGCTATTAGCTGAAAAGTTTTTGTTTAACTTCCTTTATTCTTATCAGATGTGTAAATTATTTTCATTATTATTGGTTCAAAACTTCAAATAGTAAACATATTGACCTTTAGATGTGTAAATCTAATCAAAACAAAATACATATGAAGATAAGGCATAGGTAGAAAAATAAAGAAATCTTTTCCATTGAATAATGTGTATAGGTTACATATATAATACATTGAAGTAAATAATGTATTGTTACATCTTTATTACATGGAGAAAATACATAATGCAAAAGAAATTTTGGTGTTGCTCTAGGCTGGCTTGGAAATATAGTTTGTTTATGACATATCTGGTGTGGTGTCCTTTATTGCTTCATATTGACTACTTTAGTTAGTGTAGTAGAGTACGTGCTTCTACAGGCCTAGTGGAGGAAGTGTGTTGTTACTGCTCTGCCGCATTTAAAAACTTCTACATGTGGCTTCTTATCTTTGAAAAGGTTAACATAGTTAACACTTGATTGTAGGACATGCACAGTTAACCAATAACACTTTGTAGGATTAATTTTGCTGAAGAAAATATTGATTAGACCACTAAATTCCTACAAACACTTTGTAGGATTAATTCTGTTGAAGAAAATATTGATTAGACCACTAAATTCCTGTAAATCACAATTTTAGGATGCATATGCATTAAGCTTCAAAAACAATGCTAAAAAACATATTAAGCAGCTAACTGATGCAGAATACATAGCCATATTGTTTGGGAGTCATCATTGTCAAATGGTCAGACCACATGATATCTTTTGAACAAAAAAACAAAAAAATTAAAACTAAAGTTTTTCCTTCTTCATAACCACCATCCTCTGAGTTTTGGTGCAGGATATGTCTGCTATTTCTTCAAGCATCGGTCCCTCGACATCATATGGAGGAGAAAATCCACTTGCCCAAACTTTACTTGAAGGTGTTGCACAGTCACTCTCATTATCTTGTCCTTAGGCATTAAAATTTTTAATTGTTATTGGGCTATAAACATGAATTAAGTTTTATATATACACAGTTAAGAAGTGAAGCAAGGTACCTTAGATCCATCAAACATCTATTGTGCATATAAAACATCCTGCATAGAGTTTTCATCCTAGACTGATTGTTGTAATATATCCAAAAAAGAACAACAGTTGGATATTGTAAGCAGAACTAGTGTTAGATTATCAATTATTAAAATAACTTGGGAATCAAACATCATTTTGGTGGCAGCTTCATCTTCTTCTTCAACCTCCTGATAATTTATAGAAATATTTTATGTTAGGATAGAAATAACTTATGCCAATCGATTTAAAAATGAAGGGTTTTTTCTGGATACCTGGAATCTATGTTTGTTCTTAAATGAATCAATGAGTTCAACACAGATAGTATTGATCTTATCCATATACGGTGTTTGTCTTTTTTTTTTTTTTTTTTTTTTTTTGAAAAAATATGTCATAGAGGTGGATAATTTATAGGGACTCAATATCAGACAAGGAGATCGCTTGAATAGTGCGGGATCAGGATTTGGTAGCAAAAGTTTGAATTTTTGTTGCAAAAGTTTGAATTTTGGTTGCAAAAGTTTGAATTTTGGGTTCAAGGAAAAGGTGAATGTCAGAGGGGAAAGACTTTAAGCAGGGGTGAAAATTTCAAAAAAAAACGGTGGCCCAATAAATTGAAAAGACAATGTAAATGACAAACATACACGCATGAGAATGAACAGTAGTTGTGATTGTGGCTCACATCTTCCTCTGGTTTTACGTCCAGTAACGGCTGAAACGCCTTCTAAGAGTCGAGGATGTGCTTCCCATTCAGTTTTCTTGTAAACTGACAACAGGGTCTTTTAAAGTCAGATTCCCAAGACTATAACGTGCTTTTTCCTTACGGAACAGTTCAAACAAATCAAGAAGGACTCCTTGTACATGCCCACTAGGATGCGTCTCAAGAGTCTGAATGATATCATCCAATGACTCCTTACTCAGTCCATCCTTTATGAATTGAATTTTGTCCTCTCGATTTCTTGAAACCATTCCAGGGTTCTTGCATCTTGTGTTACAGGTCCATCTTGCACACCTGTAGCAAACTCCAATTCTTTTTGCCCTTCTCTTCTTTGCATAGGAACTTCTTCCCATACCTGGCATATTTTTAACAAATGATTCTTGAAATTCACCTGCTAAACGTACCTTAGCTTCAATGATCCAACGGACATCTTCTGGAAGGCCTAAGAGTGTTAATGCTCTCAATCGTTCAAGTCTGCAATTGTAAATGTCTTTAAGAAAATTTCTGGGGAGAGTAGGGAACAAAATTTTGATCCTGGTGAGAGCTTTCTCCATTTTTTTTTTTTAAAACACTCAAGTTATTATTCCTGCAAGCTCAATGAAAATTTATATAAAGTCTTATGAAAAATACTAAGAAAATTGGTATAAAATGACTTATTAATTTCTAAAATTTCCAGCTTGTCTCTATAAAAATATCAAATAACTCTAACTATAAAGATTAAGCTAAAAGTCTATAAGGATCAAAATTTAAGGATGTTACACGTGCAACATTTTATTGGGAACTAAGGACATTGTTTGGTGGATATAAATGGGTCATGTGTTGGATGGTTAAATTATTTCCTGCATTAAATGTATTTTAGATTTACTTATTTATGAATCTCAGGTTTAATATTACTAAACAGAAAATAACAAATTTAACTTACTATAAATGTTGTCAATTAATGTAGAGTTGTTACACATTCGGGTGTTTAACAAACATACAAGTGTTAGAACGTTACATGATTCATTATTTACATCCATATTTGTTTCCAGTGCCATTTGAAAGAATATGTAGTACTTGTTTGTCATGGTATGATCAAATATTTATCCAAATATTGACAACTTTTGTTGCTTTCCATTTAATCCTAATTCATAGTAAATAAGATTGTCCCCGAAAATTACCTTTGTGAGCTTGAGACCAAGAAACATTTATTTGGTGATGAATGGCTGGTTGTGGTGATCCATGAGATGAATCAGAATTATCTAACAAATTGGGGAACAATTCCGATAAAGGCTAAGTTCCTGTAAATTGCCTATGCCTTTTGTTTGATAAATCCTTTACTGTATTAAATTAAAGAAGTCTTAATGAGGTTGAGGGTTTATGCAAAATATTGACTAATATAGAATGTGTTCATAAACTTACTATAAACATTTTTTTGATAAAGGAGAGTTGTCATACATTTTTTTCTTTGACGTAATATCAGGTGTGACGACATTGAAGGATTGAGTATTGAAATCTAAAAGTAAATTTGTTTACATGTAATGTATGATGTTAATAGTAATCTTTGTTAGAATTAATAAACACATTTCCATGATAAATGACAATTAAGATAACATATACTTACCTGCATGATTTGTAGTAAGATTTAGGTTCCTTTTAATATTAATATTGGTATTTATTGTGGAAGGAGATGAATGCTGTCAGAAATATTGACACGTAAATTGAAGATATATTTATCCGGTGTTAGACTTATATTTCTTTTTAATGATAAATGATGAACTGCATTGAATGTTTTTCATTTTAATTATTTTGAAACATAATTTAATTAGTAATAAGGAACTAAAATAGTTATACAAAAGGATGAAGATTATATTTAACATACCATTACTGATATCTAACAATACTGAAACAATAGACATGGTCTTCAATGCAGAAGTGGATGACATGTTGTTCATTGGTTGAGATTGTGGGCTTAATATTGTGGGAAGATGCTTGTTGATTCTCTTACCTGATTTCATTCTATTCTTACACCATAAAAATAGTTTATAAATTAAGTGGTAAATGAAGCTTTACATTGAATAAGTAAGTAAAATAAAAATATTTTTCATGTCATTGCAAGTAATGTACTGTGAAATGTGAATGGTTTCCTTACCGAGGACATGGATATGGACATGAATGAAATGTCAACCCCTATGCAGTTAAAAGTTAAAGTTATTTCTTAGTGGTTATAGAGTGAATCATCTTTTAAGATTGCAATAATAAATGAATACACGAATTTTAAAGTTAAGTATATGATGACATGATGAATGACACACATTACAAAGTTTATCTCCATTTACGAATGAGCAACTCACAAATTTGCTGCAAAAATAATATATTTAATGTTGTACAAGTGTGCAAGAAATCAACATTGACAGCTATTAGCTGAAAAGTTTTTGTTTAACTTCCTTTATTCTTATCAGATGTGTAAATTATTTTCATTATTATTGGTTCAAAACTTCAAATAGTAAACATATTGACCTTTAGATGTGTAAATCTAATCAAAACAAAATACATATGAAGATAAGGCATAGGTAGAAAAATAAAGAAATCTTTTCCATTGAATAATGTGTATAGGTTACATATATAATACATTGAAGTAAATAATGTATTGTTACATCTTTATTACATGGAGAAAATACATAATGCAAAAGAAATTTTGGTGTTGCTCTAGGCTGGCTTGGAAATATAGTTTGTTTATGACATATCTAGTGTGGTGTCCTTTATTGCTTCATATTGACTACTTTAGTTAGTGTAGTAGAGTACGTGCTTCTACAGGCCTAGTGGAGGAAGTGTGTTGTTACTGCTCTGCCGCATTTAAAAACTTCTACATGTGGCTTCTTATCTTTGAAAAGGTTAACATAGTTAACACTTGATTGTAGGACATGCACAGTTAACCAATAACACTTTGTAGGATTAATTTTGCTGAAGAAAATATTGATTAGACCACTAAATTCCTACAAACACTTTGTAGGATTAATTCTGTTGAAGAAAATATTGATTAGACCACTAAATTCCTGTAAATCACAATTTTAGGATGCATATGCATTAAGCTTCAAAAACAATGCTAAAAAACATATTAAGCAGCTAACTGATGCAGAATACATAGCCATATTGTTTGGGAGTCATCATTGTCAAATGGTCAGACCACATGATATCTTTTGAACAAAAAAACAAAAAAATTAAAACTAAAGTTTTTCCTTCTTCATAACCACCATCCTCTGAGTTTTGGTGCAGGATATGTCTGCTATTTCTTCAAGCATCGGTCCCTCGACATCATATGGAGGAGAAAATCCACTTGCCCAAACTTTACTTGAAGGTGTTGCACAGTCACTCTCATTATCTTGTCCTTAGGCATTAAAATTTTTAATTGTTATTGGGCTATAAACATGAATTAAGTTTTATATATACACAGTTAAGAAGTGAAGCAAGGTACCTTAGATCCATCAAACATCTATTGTGCATATAAAACATCCTGCATAGAGTTTTCATCCTAGACTGATTGTTGTAATATATCCAAAAAAGAACAACAGTTGGATATTGTAAGCAGAACTAGTGTTAGATTATCAATTATTAAAATAACTTGGGAATCAAACATCATTTTGGTGGCAGCTTCATCTTCTTCTTCAACCTCCTGATAATTTATAGAAATATTTTATGTTAGGATAGAAATAACTTATGCCAATCGATTTAAAAATGAAGGGTTTTTTCTGGATACCTGGAATCTATGTTTGTTCTTAAATGAATCAATGAGTTCAACATCATCCGAAAAACTTTTGACCGTGTAATTTTTCCATTTACTGTTCATGTTTCCTTGATTCACATAAGCTTTGAATAGAATCAAGTTTCCAATAAGTTTATCAAAATCTTTAGGGAAATCCAAACACTGATTACATAATAGTATTAATGAATGCATCAATATAAACAACATAAATATAACCACCATATAACAAAAGGGTAAGTAGCAAATATACCTCATCCTCTTCCATTTTTTTGAACATTTTAGTGGTAGACATATGAGAATATTCAGCAACAATGTGATCAAATTAAATAAATGATGTTGATCTAGTGTTATTAATGACACATAATTATAGCTTGTACCTAACAGGTTTTTCTCATAAAAAAATTAGAACATGATACGTGATATATTTGTTGTTTTGCAATATGAATGGTCATAATTGAAACAAGATTAGAAATAACAATTATATTACAACTTTTTCATTCCAAGTTGAATATTGGTACAATGTTCACAATAATGTTTATCTCCAACTAGTTGCACTTTTCTAAAACACTTTGTACAAAAAACATAAAACCATCCTCGACTAGTATCTACATCAAATACTTTGGCCAGCACAATAGGTACACCCTTCTACACAAATTGAATGCAATAAATAAATTATATTCCACATAATGAAATAAATTTAGAATTTGTGAGTAAGCATACAAATCAGATTTTCCATCGGTATATATAGAGGTTGATGATAATAACCTCTTAACAATCATATAAATCAAAGATGAAGCACATTTGACATTGAAGGAAGTTGTCATTTAAGGTAGAAGTTGTTTGAGTACTTACTTGAGTCATAGTTTGTGTTAATGTTATTAAACTATTCCAGTGACTATAACAACCAATGAATATATGATTTTACTTGATTAATATAGATAGACGTTATTTCAAGTTTTCAATCATATATGAACATAGATGAATGATTTGAGAAATGAGAAAGGATGGTGAAAAGATTTGTCTACCACAATTTATAGTCATCAATGTCCTTCATGGTTGATGATGATATGGGTACCATTCTAAGCATTCAAAACATCATATTTACCTTATATGTAAGGTAACATAAAAGGGAAGTGCATGAATATTTAATACCGTATAAAAAAATTAATGAAAAATATGGAAGGTTCAAAATAAACCATTCAAAGATTTCACTCTACAAAGTTGCAAAATGATAAGGACGGGATTATCAAGTATGAGCTTGTTAAAAAACTGGTCCATTTGTTCTGCATAAACATTCGAAAACGTGCATTTTAACCAATTCATCCTGTACATAATGGACAATGACATTAATTTTGATAATTAAAAAAAAATATTGAGATATTGATATGATTCAATGTAGTTTACTACAAATCTTCAAGGATAAAATCAACTAGCTTTGTCCTTTTTCGTTGACATCTGTCTTGTTCATATCATTTTCTTCCATAACATGTCCAATAATATCTTAAATTAAGAATACAATGATTTGAGTTATAAATTTAATGTTTAAAGGAATAAGAAATTAACAGAAAAGTAAAGGTATTGGTCATAGAAAGTGTTACCAATGAGAAAGGAAGCATCGACACCAGGGCAGATGTAAGTGAATGGCATGAATTGGAAAACATGTTTAGGGATGTTGTGACCATCATTTGGTAGCAATTTCATTGTCCTTATAAAGTTTAATAGATAATCTTGTTTATAGGTCCTAAATTTGGTGTTGTTTTAACCTACTAACAGGTTTTCAATAATGTAAGCTTTCCCTTCCTCAATTTATTGTTAAAATTGACTGACCAGATTTTGCCAAACTGTACATATACATCTACCAAGATGGAGTCAAACATTTAGTACGAATATTTAGACAAAGATATCAATCATTCATTAAAACACAAACATGTTAATACGTTATGCTTTGGTATATCTATCCTATCATCCATCAAAACCATGTCAATGCTCCATACTTGTTATAGATGTCCATAGAGAGGCATGTGGACGTTAATACGTTATGCTTTGGTATATCTATCCTATCATCCATCAAAACCATGTCAATGCTCCATACTTGTTATAGATGTCCATAGAGAGGCATGTTCCACATGTGTAATACCCGCATCCTTATTCTCTAATCTATTTTGGTGGCATCCATTTTATCGAGGGCTGTTATAGGTTTCAGCATCGTCCCTAAAATGGTATTTAGGCAATTAAACAAAAAACATGTGACATAAGTTGACAAATCACTTACACAGGTAAATAATTAGACTAATATTGATATTAAACAAAAAACATACAACAAATAAATGAGCTCATCATATATCATATCCTTTAAATTGTTTTGAACATACCACAGATTGATCCTTCACGAATAAAAGTATTTTTTTAGTTGGTGTAAATTTTGACGACCTTAGAAGAACATGGTATCACAACTTATACTATTTTGGTAATGAGATTTGTAAAAAGTTTGATGGATGGGCATTTAATGAAAGATTGTCACAGTAGGAGTTAGATAAAAATGCAGAATAAAATTGCAATGCCTCATTAAATCAACTTTTAAGGTGTCATATAGATAATGTATATCCAATCATTAATACATCTAACAAATGTAATCGACCACCACAATGATAGGTATGAACTATAAAGTAATCCTAATAAGCCAAAGACATAATTATAACATACACAAAAGAATGTCAACACCATATGCAGGATAAGATAATGAACCACTAGAATCCATGAACAAATTGGCCAACTGAACGATTTTCCTGTGATACTGATAATGTTCCTGACATAAGATTTTTGTCTGCGTTTCATTATATTAATGATGACCTGTATGCATCTAGATAAGTTTATTGAGTTATTAAGTTATTAATGTATCCTACAAAAGTTATGAACCACAATAATAAATGAATAAAAAAATATGTAAAAATATTTACCTCCAATGTTGATATTGTTAGTCACTCATGATTATATTAAGTCAAAGTAATATGTACAGAGTAATCAAAAGAAAGTTAAGGTAAAATTCGAATATAGATACAACAAAGAAGGGCATATATAGGAAAATGTAATGAAGTAGCATAATGCATGAAGCTGAAACCAAAAATGTAGACAAAAAATAACCTCAAATGTTGATATTGTTGCTGAGTCATGATCATATTAAGGAAAAATGTTATGTACAAAATAACCTAAATAAAGTTAAGGCAAAAGTTGAGTATAGAACGAAGAAGAATGTTAAGGTAAAAATTGATTATAGAAAACAAAAAAGGCTAGATGGGGCAAAAATGAATGAAGCAGCAGGATGGATGAACCTTGACAATGTGGAAAAAAACTTGCCTCACATACTGTGGCAATGTTTGAACTATTGTACCTATGCTACACAAAGGAGTAAATAAATCCATACAGATAACATATATTGAATGGTTAAAGAATTTAACAAAAGTTATAGATCACCATAATGATGGATCAAAAAGTTATGGAAAAATATTTACCTCAAACATGATGTTGTTGCACAACGAATAGTAAAATGTGCTTGAAAATTGAAATAAAGAAACATAAAAGAACCCTATGTGCAGAAAACGCAATGGACAATCATAATGAATGAGGTAAAAAATTTGCACAAACATTTGCTTCCGTCCAGATTCAGGTGGAGGGCGGAACCCTAAACGTAAACGCAAGTGAGTAATGGTGCAAGCAATGGACCCTAAACAGATGAAATCCACCGACATTGATATTAAATGAGAGAAAATTTTGTGGGAGAAAAGTATTGGTTATGATGAAGATCACAACATATATGGAAGTCGATGAATGCATTCTCAAAAACATCGGTTGAGGGGTACACCCATGTCACAACATTTGAGGAAAAAGATGACCGAAATCTAACCACTTATGGGTTGCTTGAAGGATAAGGACACATGTAGCCCAACAGTCTTGAGCTCCAAGTGATGACTGCTCGGTTGTGTACTTTATTTGACGAAAATACCTCCTTCATATGAAGTAAAAAGTTGCATGAACTAAAAAGACCCATAAAATTTGAGATGGACACGTGTGCTGCATTCATTGGTAGAAAAATTATGGTGCATTTAAACGAGAACATTGTAGATAGACACTTCTATTTTGTATAATAAAGAATTATTTACGTATACACTCTTATAATTTTAAATATTTTTGTTTTAATTTGTATTAAAAAATTTATCTAAATTTAAAATAATCATAAACTGCACATATATATATATATATTAATGATTAGAATTATTTAAAATAATTAATTTTTAATTATTTAAAATAATTAATTTTTAATTATTTAAAATAATTAATTTCTAATTATTTTATAAAATTTATATTTATAATGATTTTTACTTAATTGATAGTATAAAAAAAATTACATTAATGATGTATCAAAATTAAATTTTTTCTTATATATGAATATTATTTAATATATTTGAAAATATTTTAAGAATAAAATAATTATTTAAAATACTTTAAAATATAAACTTATTTTGTATGATTATGCTAAAAAATTAGAAAAAAATTTCATTTAAATTACCTCTCAATAAAAAATATTTATCCTTTATTTAGTTACATGGACACGAGAAAAAAAATTTAAATTTTTAGATTTAAATAAATTTTATTTATATATTTCTATATAGCTAGTTTTTCTCATATGAAATGATAGAAACAAATTTAGTGGGATACATAAAAAAAATTTCTCCCTTATATAGGAAGAAATGGAAAAAAGATATATATTTTTATTTTGTATTTATTTTAACTTATTAATACTAGTAAATAATTTTTTTAAAAAATAAAAAATGCTATATTAATAAATAATTTTAAAAAATCAACTTTATAAAATTAATTTTTTTATTTATATAAAATATTAATTTTTTATTTTTTTTACACATTCAAATAATTTTTTATTTTTTTATTTCTTTCTATTTAAACAATTTATTTTTTTTACTATTTTTATTTTATTATTTTATCTCATATTTTTTTTTCTTTCTCGATCTTTCTTTTTTATTTTACATATTTATCCAAACAAAACATGAAAAGATAAATTTAATATCTTTCTTAAATAATGTTTGGTCAAAATTTTTGAATATAAATACAGAAAAATAAAATTTTTAAATTTAAAAGTATAAATTTTCACACTACATCTAGCTTTATCTCATTAATTAGAACGTCACTTAATTAAGAATATTAAATTTTTATATTTTATTAGAAATATAATATTATCATCAAATTTTTTAAAATTCTTGATATTTATTATATATTTTAAATTAATTTGTATTAAATATATCTATTTTAAATATATATATATAAATAAAAATTATAAAAATATTATTATATCATTTAAATTTATATTTAAATCTAACTTAATTTAAAAATAAAGAAGATAAAATTCACCTTCTATCTATCTAGTTGTCATGTCTAAATATAAAAAATTATAAAAAAATGTTAAATATAAATTAATATTATTGAAATATAAATGAATTATTATTATTTTTATAAGAAAGATATTTTAAATTAATATATTTTATTAATTAATTCATATGTTATTTTTTTTCATAATAAAATTTATGTTTTGTTAGGTGTTATGAGTTTTACTTTTATTTTAATATTAAATAAAATTTATGTAAGTCTCATTGAATGATGACTTTTTTTCTATTTAATGAATCTTACATAACATTTTTACTTAATAATTATTAATAATAATAAATTATGCTTTTATGGGTAAAAGCACTTAAATTATAACATAATTTCATTTTTAAATTATACTTATTTTTTAAATAGATTATAACTATATTTTGATGTAAATGAAATTTTTAGGAATAAATTTTGTATTTTTATAGTTACACCGTTGGTTTTTTTTTTTTTGTGGAATACGCCTTTAACTCTGAGGCTTTTAATTTGACAATTTTATGTTATTTTTATCTTAAAAAATGTTTAGAATAAGAAAAACAACCTTGCACATTAAGTATTATGCTTCTGATGGAAGTATTATATATTCCTTGAGTTCTTTTTCTTTCCCTTTTTTGGATTTTCAGGGTTAGCCTCTTTTTTTGTTTCTGTTTTTTACAATTCATAGAATCATACATTAGTTTTGAACACTTGTTATTGATTTTAAAATTTTAAAAGAATAAAATAAATTGAGTTTCAAAGTTGATAATTCAAATGTTTAAAAATGTATTTTATGAGTTTAGTTTGATACAATATTAATATGAAAAGTTTTATATTGTCTACTAATTAAAAGTTATAGTATATATATATATATATATATATATATATATATATATTTAAATATTTATTATAAAAATTAATAATTTTAACAACATAATAATTTATAATTAAATATTTTGCATTATCAATACATTTCAATTAAATTCTTATGTTGTTGTTCAAAATCCTAAAATTAATAAAAGATTCAAGATTAGTTCTTATTGACGATATTAAAAGTTGGGAAAGGATAAAAAGAAATCCTGAAAACTTCATTCATAATTGGTTACTGATATTAAAAAAAAATTTACATTTAAAATAAATTAATATTAATATATAATACGTTTCATTCTCCTGAAAAATATTACTTTTATACTTAAATAAGAGAATATAAATGTGGGCTTAACTATTGTTAGCCCATCTAGCACGTCAATCTGTAGATTGCGGCGCAGTCCTTATTTATATCTGTCCTTTTCATGACTCATATAAGATACACTGAGACCAGCCCAATAAGAAGGTTTGACAGAATGATAATACTGATATTATGCCTATCATCCCCTGACCAAAAATGGAAAAACTAAGCCTATCTTGTTGCTCTTCTTTCTTTGCTCTACAAATGATAGGCCCAAATGATATATCTGAATTCGATGACACTGCTAATTAATGTTTTAAAAATTGATTTATATTATAAAATAATATTAACAGAAGAAAGACACAATAATAATAACAAAAATAGATAAGGAATCCCCCTTATTCTTAATCATGAAAGTTATTTATAAATATGTAAAATATGCATGATTTATAACATTTTTTTATGACAATAAACTAGTTATCTAATTCAGTAGGATAAAGATTTAGCAAAGAAGAAAAAGTAAAATATTTATAAGTAAACTTACTTTATTTTATGAAAAATATCCTTTAATTAATTCATCTCAATATTTATAAAAGTAATTGTATTTATATGAACAAATATTAATTAAATCTAAATAAATTATAGTTAAATAATTTGAATAAATTTTTAAAAAATAAAAAATCAATTAAAATTTTAACTAAAATTAATAAAAATATAAATAAAATAAATATTAGATCTTTTTAAATTTTTATTTTTATTTTTAGCTAAATCTCTTGAATTTGTAAAAATAAAATTATAATACGATTCTCTTGTTTTTTCTTAAACTATAGATTCCAATTCTTCCTTACATGTTTATTAGCATTCTTTTTATCGAGGTATTTTTATTTAAAGTTAAATTTTTTTATACTTAGATTTGATTATGCTGGATATACTCATGTTCATATCATATAGTTATTAAACTATTCTCTTTGTTTACTTTTTCAATCATTATTATTTCCATAACACTTATCCTTATTTTTCATTCCTCTTTTCATTTCTTTATTCTTTTGAATAATTTTTCATTTTTTTTATTCTTTTGAATAATTATTTAGGCATGTATTTGGGACGATATTCCTTACTTAGATCTATTCAGGTTATTTTCCATTTTCACATACTTGACATCCTTATTCAAAAGTTTGTCATAGTTGTTGGTTTAAGTTTGGCTAAGGATAAAATAAAAAGAATGCACTTTCATACAACTTCCATCATGGTATATAATTGAATTATTAGGTCTATATTGGGAACCAACATCGTTTTCCTTTAGAAGAGAATGAAAGATTCTTCAATATCTTATCTTTCCTTTATAAGATCTTATAAGATCTAGGCAAAGGAATGTGATGTCATTAGAACTCCATAAAAGTTAGGAAATGATGTGTAAATTGGGAAGCTAATGAATCCTAATTTTCTATTGAATATTTTGGTAAGGATGTAAACTATCTAAGGGATAATCCCCTTAAGGTCTTGGAAAGCACCTTGCACACAACCATATTAAGGGATCCTATTAAAAAACATGTTCATGGTAAACACAATGAGTTGTTCTTGAGGATTTGTATCACCTTAGTAAATGGACATATTTCACATAAGCAGTTTGAAATTTTGGAGGATCTCAAAATTATCTATCTTATCAATGATTAGGTGCCTAATAGTCAAGGCTACCTAAGATGACTGAATTTAAGAATCAACTAAACAAGACACATCAATTGACAGTTCCCTTAAATGATTAAATGGACATCTTCTTTCTTTGCTTCTCTTTTAGGCCCTTGGTTTTGAGCTTTAAGCATATTGATCACATTTCAATTTCCAAACAAATGAATATATTACTCTAATACCCTTATCCTACTCTCTAAATAACATACGAATTGGTGTCTCAAGTCTAGATTGGAGTAATTATTCTTTGCTGAAACTTTATCAATTACTTGAGTATCATGTAGCCAGAAAACGAAATGGTGAAGAACATGTTCTTCTTAATACGATGGTGGTGGTATGACTTTCCCAAATGGGCCAAGATTGAACGTTGGTATTGCCTTAGACTAGGAGCATCATTCTTTAATATGATTCTTTAGAGTAGGTTCACATGAAATTATGGTTGGATAACAGTGAGTGTTTACCATAATGAATTGAATTTGTGAGCAATGTAGGTGGTAATGTATCGTTCATTTCTTATAGAAAACATCAAAATAATCTAGGAGGAATTACAGTGCCCTTGTATTTAGATAAAATTACATATGATACTCCTACATTTTTTAACCTACACAAACTTCTCTTAATTTATATAAAGACATAACACAATATACCATTATCAATTATATAATTCTATACAAATATCTTCTAATTTTATGATTTTATATACATAAGAGAGGTTAAAGTAGTGTTAAAAACTGAAGAAATATCATGTGTAATTTCATCCAAATACAAGAGTAATCTCAGTAATTCTTCCAATAATTTAGTATAGTCCTTAGAAGACCAATGAACCAAGTACAATACTTTAATAACAATGGAGAACATTGCTACATTACCAAAATATTTTAAGTACAATGTAGAAATACCTATAATGATACACAAACATTAAAATTAGTAGCAATTTCAATAGAATGACAATGTATATAATATTATGTACTTAGTCTTGCATGAGTTCCCTTTATATGAAGGAAAAAATTCAAATGAATCACATCTTGGGGTAAGGAGGGTACCTACATAGTGTGTCTCACATTCCTATGGGGTTCGTAATCACTAAATATTCTAAATTCCCTCTTAAAGATGATGCGAGTTAAGAGTTGTATCTCATACATTTGAGCTTAAAATATCATTGTCTAATACTTAAGTATTGATTTTTAGGCCTTGAATAAAGTTGGTCTAGTGATCAATATTAACATTACAAACTATCACATACATTCACATACATAGAGATGTGTAGAAATTAAATTTAAACCTATAATTCTAGATCCATAATGATATTATTTTATAAAATATTAACATAATTACATTTTTTAAAGTCAAAATAGTTATCATAAAACACGTTTAATTTAAATAATTTAAAAGAAGTAATTATTTAATTTTATATTTGATATTTTTAAAAAAATAAAATTAATTTTCTTAAAAATGTGTTACTAAATAAAAACTTAATATCATATTCTAGAGTCTTCAAAATCAAACCAAACTATTTTTAAATTACTAAATTTGATATGAGAAAATTTAAAACAAATTAAACTCAAAATTAAAAAATTACATTTTTTTTTATTATATGATATGTTTCAATTTTTATTTATATTATTAAATTTAAATTGAACCAAATTATCCCTATTATATAGTTATATTTTTTTATATTATATTCTTATATATAAACCAATTAATTTTATTCTATTATTTTCACTTTTACTTTTTTCTTTACCTAACAAATCAAAATTTTCTTTCAAAGAGTTTCACCTTTGTAATTAACATGTTTTTTTTATTCTCTAGATAAAATTAATTTATTTTCCACCTCATCAAGTTATCCTTCTTTAAATTCAATTCAATTTAAAATTAAAAATATATAAATATAAATCTAATAGACTGATTCAAACTAAACTGTAAAAAATGTTTAATTTAATTAAATTTTGATATTATATATAAATTAAACCAAAGAAAATTACAAATACCCACATAATATCCTATATAATAAATTTTAAAAAATACAATATTTTATAATTTTTAATTTATCAAAATTTAATTTTAAGTCCATAACTTTAAAGATTTAAATTTTAGTTTCCAATATTTATTCCTATTAAAAATTAGGACTTGGTTGCCGTCCTCCTTTCCAGAGCGATGAACTTTAACTTCTATCTATAGTAATTAATGAATATTTTTAATATCTTTAAGTTTAATATTTTATTAATTTTAAAATTATAAATTTAAGATTAGAATATAGTCACTTAATATGTGCAGGTAAATTTAAAAAATATATAAAACAACTAATAAATTCTATTTAAAAAGTTTGAAGAAATATTATTTTAATCTTAAATATCAATAAAAATTAATTTAAATCTCATCATGACGAAGGTTAATAAAGTCAAATGCTTAAAAATTTAAATTTTAAATACATAAATAATTGGTAATTTGTTAAAAGTTGAGTTGGACTAATAATTTATTATTATTTTTATTTAAACATAATACAATTTAATTTAACACAGGCTCATTAAAAAAAATAAATTATTCTTCATATTTTTAGATTATATCAAATTAATTTCTATTCTTTTATTATATTATTCCTAAAAAATTAATAAGATCATAAATAAATTAAATTTAAAATTTGATATGATTGATAAAAATAATTTTTTAATTTTTATTTTGAAAATTAATTTAGCATACCTTAAAAATAATAAATATTAATGTGGAGGTTATCCCATATTTAATCCAATAAATAAAATCATGCGACCAAAATTATCCACAAATTTTATCTTAATTGTTAGTGTTACTACATTTTTTAAGAATTAAATAGACAATTGAAACTAAAAAGTACTCTGTATTTATTCTCATATCAAAGAGGTTATAAATAAGCATTACATCCTTGAGTTATTTACTATAAAACTGAAACCGCTGAACCTTTTGGGATAACATAATGTTACAATTATTTCATAATTGCTAACAATTATTTGTAAATCATAACTACTAACATCCTCCCTTAAACAAATATTTGTAGAAATCGGTTTAGAAAAAAAAATTCAAAAACTTCAATTAAGTCAAAAATTTGATAACATCTTTTGAAGAACAAACTCCAAGCATTTTTTGAAACTTCACAAATGTTGCTTACTTGAACGGCTTGGTCAAAATATTAGCGACTTATTCTTCAGTTTTGCAATAATTTACCATAATTGTCCCATAGATCTCATAGGAAATTAAATTTCACGTCAATCTGCTTGCTTCTTCCATGTAACACAGGATTTTTTGGACAAATTAATCGTTAAATTATTGTCATAAAAATTTTTAGTAGCATTCAGTTGCTTTAATTTCATTTCTTCTAAAATTCTTCTTAGTCATATGGCTCGACAACTGTCATAATCGGGATCACAACGAACGACGAATAGAAAGTGTTTTGGAAAGAAAAAATTATTTTCCAAAAAAGTGAAGTCACCAGCAAAATCTTAATTTATTTTAAAAAGAAAAAAATTGGGAAAATCCTTTGAAAAAATATTCTAAGTCCGGAAGTTGATTACGAATAAGGAAGGTATCAGCACCTTACTTGTCCATCCAAAAGAACGGTATCCTTCACTAAACTGTGCAACTAATTAATCCTAAATTTAAACAAATGACAAGGTCCAAACTGACAAGTAAATGATGCAGAAAAAAACTAGACAATTAGATAATAGTGAATAAGTAGTACAAAAAAAATACTTATTTACATATGAGAAAAAACAAATTAAATATGTATATAGAATAACCTGACAAAAATTGAAATTCTACTTCTACGTATTTCTGGATACAATAAGAAATTCAAGACAACGTAATTCTATATTTAATAGTTCAGAAATAAGTTGCGGAGACTTTTAAGAAACATTCAAATTGAAAATTATATTTTGGAAAGAATAAGTTTTATAAAAGGAAAAAGATAGTAGAAAATATTCCTGTTTAATTTTTTCGAATCCACACATGCACAGAATTTAAGACAAACGTATGTTGCACTGAAATTCATACGATTCTTTAAATACCATAAGATAGGATAATCTATACATAAGCATCTAAAGTTCGTTGCGTGAGATTTAAAATTAAAATATTTAAATTAAATATACAAAAATAATAAACTTAAATTCAATTTTGTTAAAATAAAATCTTTAGTAATACTCTGAACCCACGTATACACAAAGTTTAGAACAAACGTATGTTGTAGTTAAACTCAAACAACTCTCCAAATACGATAAGATATAGCAATCTATACATATGCATCTAAAGTTCATCGCCTAAGATTTAGAATTAAAACATTTAAATTAAATGAAAATAATAAATTTAAATTCAGTTTATTTAAAATAAAATTTTTAATAATATTCTGAACTCACATATGAATAAAGTTTGAGACAAACGTAGGTTGTACTTAAACCTATATCATTCTTTAACTGCGATAAGATAGAGTAATCTATACGTACGCATTTAAAGTTCGTTGTGTAAAATTTAAAATTAAAATATTTAAACTAAAAGAAATTTATTTAAATATTAAATAAATAAATTTAAAGAATATATTTAAAAGAAATTTTTTTTAATAATATTTTAAACTCACATATGCATATGGATTTAAGACAAACGTTAGTTGTACTTAAACTTATACCGTTCTTTAATTGCGATAAAATAAAGTAATCTATACGTACGTATTTAAAGTTTGTTGCGTAAAACTTAAAATTGAAATATTTAAACTAAAAAATTTTATTTAAATATAAAATCAATAAATTTAAAGAATTTATTTAAAAGAATTCTTTTAATAATATTTTGAACTCACATATGCATAAAGTTTAAGACAAACGTAAGTTGTGTTTAAATTTATACCATTTTTTAAACACGATAAAATAGAATAATTTATACATACGCGTTTAAAATTTGTTGTGTGAAATTTAGAATTAAAATATTATATATATACACACACTAACGCAGATCTAAATTTAACAAGAAATGGAGCTAGTAAACTAATTTTTATTCAAAACAAACCCACTAAAGATACCAATAATATATAAGATGCATTAAATGACTATAAAAAAAGAGCTTTAATTTAAAATATTTATATTATCACAAAAATATTTATTAAGTATCATGTGAATATAATTTTATTTATTTATTTATGTTTATCAAAAACAAAACTTATATGAGTTAAATTAAAATAAATTTATTAAAATAAAAATAGGTCCAATCATAAAATTTTATTTAACCTAAATAATATAAATAAATTAAGATATAAAATTTAAATAAATCTATTTGTCTAGTACCAATCCACATGTCCAAAAGCTAAATTAAAACGCTTAATTAAAATTAGTTAAACCAAATTAAAAACTAAATAAATCTATTTTCTAATACCTCTTCCTATATCCATATATTTTTTTTATTAAGTCAGAGTTCTAAAAGAATGAATCTAAACAACCCATATCCCTCAACGACAAATAGAAGTCTGTTAAGACTAAATAACTAGTAGTTAAAATGTAGAATCATGAGTACCTTTTTTCTTTTTTGCGAGAGGAAGCCAAAATTTAGGCACCGAGTTAGTCAACCACTTGAATATCGTATTGCATGGTCCAAGGGCTGTTTGTTGTTTATGAGCCAAAGTGTATGTTAAACAATGAACTTTGTTACGTGGGCATAGGTGAGCTTGGTGTAAATGAAATTTGAAGTGTGGGTGAATGTTGGGTCTGTGTTTTGTGAGTGAAAGCTAGGTGTTATTAAGGGAGTTTATGGTTGTTAGGTCTTCTTTCTTCAACCCCAAATCCTGGAGGGAAGAGTGGATTTTTGGTATATGAAGAGAGAAAAAACCCCTTGAGCCAAGGAGAATGTGGCCTCTTTCACGGGTCTCTCTCTTTTTTTTTTTGTCTTTTTGAGGTTGTGCCTTCTTTTTGTTTTTTATAGAAATCAAAGTGGGTATTGTATTCTATGTCTTTCTTGTGAGAGAATAGGAGAAAAGCTTTTTGAATTTCTATTGGAGAGGGTCAACTATATTTGTTGGGTGAGAGAGGGGAGGAAAGATTCATGCGCTACCACCAACATGGGTATATGAAATTATCAAGCTTGGGAGCTAGGCATAATTGCTTATCCAAAATGAGAATGTATGGTGTAACTTTTGTATTTTGTGTAAGGAAAGTTGGTGAAGATAAACAAGGCATGTACATGGGTACAGTAGGAGAGTGAATTTTGTGCATGGTTAGAAATGGATCCTACCACCATTGCCTCTTTGCTGGGTTGCTCAACGTGAGTGGGTCTCTAGCTTAATATTGATATTGTGAAAGATACAAAATGAGGGTTGTTCACAATAAGCACAAGCAGTTGCTGCAACAAATTCAGCTTCCGTACTTGATAGAGTAACAATAGGTTGTTTTTTAGAGAACTAAGAAATTGGACCTGTACCAAGCATAAAAACACACCCCGATGTACTCTTTCTATCATATTGATCTCCTGCAAAATCACTATCAGTAAAGCCCAATAGATTGGTCTTTTCACCTTTCTTGTAAAACAAACCAAAATCCCTACTTTCTTACAAATAACGAAGAATCCTTTTGGCAGCTAGCAAATGCAATTCTGTAGGATTCTCCATGTACCTGCTAATTAAACTTACATGATATATTATATCAGGCCTAGTTGCAGTTAGATACATCAAACAACCCACAATTTGCTTCTAAAGTGTGCTATTTATCTTCTTTCCTTCAAGATATTTGTGTAATTTCAAACCATACTTAGTGGAAGTATTTACAGGATTACAATCCTTCATTTGGAATCTTTCTAGAATTTCTCCAATATATTTATTTTGACAAAGAAAGATCCCATCATTTGATTGCATTACCTATATGCCAAGAAAATAATGTATCATACCAAGATCAGACATTTCAAATTCATCCATCATACATTTCTTAAATTCATCAAACATAGTAGCACAATTTCCACTGTATATAAGATCATCAACATACAGGCAAACTATGAGTAGTTCCCCCCTTTCTCCAAATTTAACAAATTACGTATATTCATAAGGGTACTTTGAAAGACCAAGTTTTAAAAAATAAGACTCAATACGACTATATCAAGTCCGGGGAGCTTGTTTTAACCCACAAAGTGCCTTTTTCAATTTGTAGACTTTGTGTTCATTCCCTTTTTCACATAGCCAGGGGGTTGATCAATAAATACCTGTTCCTCCAGATATCCATGTAAAAAAGCTGATCTAACATCTAACTGAAAAATAGGTCAAGAATTTTGTGCTGCAAATGCAATTGCTAACCTAATCATGTCATGTCTTGCAACTGGTGAAAATACTTCTGTATACTCAACCCCATACTCCTGCTTGTAACCTTTAGCCACCAAGCATGCCTTGTACTTATCAACTTGACCATTTACTTTGAGTTTTATTTTGAAGACCCACTTTACACCAATGATTTTGCTTCCTTCTAGAAGATTACATAACTTCCAAGTGTTATTCCTTTCAATTGCATCAATTTCATCATCCATTGCTTTTCTCCATTTTTCTTCTTTGATGGCATTTTCAAATGTTGCAGGATCACATTCTAAAAATAGAGCAAAGTGAGTAATAGGATCTTCAATTCCAATTACCTCATTATCAACCATCTAAGAAGGTCTTTTTCTAGTTCGTTGGGATCTCTCTTCTTCAGGTGTAGCAGATGGAATAGGATGATGTTCATGATCCTTTGACTGTCGCATTTTATCTTCATTTTCTTCATCAAAACTTGTGGAAATTTGTCCTATGCCACCATTATTATTTTCCCAAAACCTGTCTTCATCAAAAACAACATCGTGACTAATAATAATTTTCTTAGTATTAGGATTATAAAGTTTGAAGGCTTTTAATTGATCACTAACACCAAGAAAGATACATTTTTCTCCCTTATAATCTAACTTTGATCTCTTTTCATCAGGAATACGATCATAGGAAACACATCCAAAAATTTTGAAATGGTCCACAGTTGGTTTTCTTCCACTCCATGCCTCTTCTGCTGTTATATTTTGTACAACAAATGTGGGAATTCTATTTAGCATGTGCACACTCCAATTAACAGCTTCGAGCCAAAAGCTTTTAGAGATATTGCTTCTAGTCAGAAGGCTTCAGACCATGTTGAGAATGGTTCTATTTTTTCTTTGTGATGTATATGCTATTGTCAACTCCTTATGGATTCCATGTTCTCCACAAAAAGTAGAGAACACATATAAACAATACTCTCCACCACAGTCTATTCAAAGAGACTTAATAACCATTCCTAATTCCTTTTCTGCTTGAACTTTAAAGCTCTTAAACACAGATAAAGCTTATGATTTTTCCTGCAAAAAATATACCCATGTTTTTCTAGAAAAATCATCAATGAAAGTAATTAGATATTTTTTACCTCCATTGGAAAATGGTTTTATTGGTCCGCAAATATCTGAATGCACCAATTCTAAAAGGATTTTAGCTCTCCATGACTTGCCTTTAGGAAATTTAGAATGATGTTGTTTGCTAACAACACATTCTTTACAAACTTAAGAAGGAGCAGTGATTTATGGAAGACCTATTACCATGTCTTTCTGATGTAAGGTTCTTAATCCGCTAAAACTTAGATGTCCGTATCGATAATGCCACAACCAAGAAGAATATGTAACCGTAGTCATCAAACTAGATTGAATGCTTTCAATCTTCAATGGAAATAACCTGTTTGAACTCATTTTTACAATTGCAATGTCACCTCTAATAAGATCAAGTATTTCACAAGAACCCTTATTAATGGTGATCATATATCCTTTTTCTTGTAATTGACCAGCACTTAACAAGTTACTTTTTAGATTAGGAACATAAAGTACATTAGAAATAGTTTCCACAAATCTATTTTTTGTTTTAATTTTTATATCACCTTTTCCCATCACTTTCATGGTAGAAGAATCACCAAAACTTACAGTAGAATGGAAATCTTTATCTAGGAATAAGAAAGATAACTTACTTCCACTCATGTGATTGCTACAACCTGAATCAACATACCCGATTTCTGGTTCATTGACTTTTGCACCATGAACAGTCATCAACAAGGTTTCCACTTTTTTCTCCTCAGCAAAATTTGAGCTCTCCTTCTTTTTATAATTAGGCAGTTTGGTCTAGCAATCAGAGGCATAATGACCAAACTTATGACATCTGAAGCACTCTACCTTGGACTTGGCAAGGTTCTCACCTTTGCCTTTTCCTCATGACTATTAATTGCTACCTTCAAAATTTCTACTAGAATTCGTGCTACCATGACCACGACCTCCACATCCTCTGCCTCTACCTCTTCCTCTAAAATTATTGGAATAAGTATAGGTAGAAGCCTTCAAAGTTTGCTCTTCCATTGTTGAAGTTCTGTTCATCTTTTGTTCATGGATCAATAAGGAACTTTGAAGCTCATCTAAGGATAATTTATCAATGTCTTTGGATTCTTCAATTGCACAAACAACATAATCAAATTTTGGTGTCAAGGACCGCAATATCTTTTCCACGATCATGACATCTTGCATATTCTCTCCATGAAATCGCATCTTGTGCTGATTTCCATTGTTCTAGCATAATAGCTAGTGACACATTCCCCATCTTTCATAGTTAGTGTCTCAAAATCCCTTTTTAGTGCTTGAAGTTATGCCCACTTAACCTTTAACGAACCTTGATATTTATTTTTCATAGAATCCTAAATATCCTTAGAAGTTTCTTTGCAAAGAATAGTTTCCAAGATTAGGTGGCTAATAGCTTGAAAAAGATAATTTTTGCCTTCAAGTCTTTCAACCTTTTTGTTTTAAATGCTGCTTTCTGAGCATTTGTCAAAGTCGTGCCTGCTGGTGGCTCTTCAATACCAGATTCAATAACTGACTGTGAGTACCAATTCTTGTCCGGACAAAAAAGTCTTCCTTAATTATTTAATTTACTAAACACCTTTAGAGACCAAAAGCTCAAAATCGTTAAAAGAAAATAAAAGAGACACAACAAATAAATAAACCAATAAATAGATAATAAAATTACAAAAAATAATGAAACCGAAAAATGAGATTTCAGTTAGGGTAGTTAAGGGTTAGTTAATGGTAGTTAGGGTGGTTAGGTTTGTTTGAGTTAGGGTTGAAAGTTAAGCCTGGGTTAAGGTTAATGCAACTATGGTCGAGTAGGGATATAAGAGGAGCACTGGAGGGAGGGAATATTTTTTCAGAATTTTTGAAGGGAGGACCTAGGAGACTCTCTACCTCTGCCTTCAAACCAGTTCTTCATCACCTTCCAATCAAGGTTAGGTCCTACTTTTATTCTGCTCAAGTTTCTTGCTTCTTCTCGGATTTCCGAGCTTATTTTCGTCTCTGGTTTTCGTTTTCATTTTTGATTGGTCAAATGATCTCCGATTTCGATTATTTTTGTTTCTTTTTCTTTGTCCTTCTTTCTAGTTTCTGGAATGATATTATTTGTCCAATTAGGATCTGAAATGAAATTTTAATCGCCTGATTACCGAAGCATGTTCATCTTGGTGCACAAATTAACGTAGCCTGTTTGATTTGTGCATAACTTGCTCATTTCTGATTGGATTTGTGTCAAACTTGTTTTGCTTGATTCCTATAATCCATATATTTCAATTGATTGGTTTTTATTTTTCACATCGACCAAAAAATATTTTTTAAAAATTCTGATATTTGAATTCAAATTTTGGTGCCAAAATCTTGTGTGTTCTTGGGGTTGATCTTCATCTCTGTTTTTCATTTTCGTTTTTAATTGGTCAAATGATCTCTGATTTTGGTGATTTTTATTCTGTTCTATTTATATTTCTCTCTAGTTTCTGTAATGATATTATTTATCTAATTTGGATTTGAAATGAAATTTCTATCGCTTGATTACTAAAGCATGTTTGCAATTCTTTTCCTTAATTTCAAATCAAGTCAAGTTTATTTCAAATTAAGCCCAATTCAAGCCCAAAATTCAAATCAAGTTTATTTTATTTTAAATCAAGTCCAATTTTATTTCATTAAATTCAAATCAAGTTCATTTTGTTTTAAATCAAGTCCCATTTTGCATTCCTTAATCTCACGCAATGGGCCCTAAAAACGAACTGATAGTTTTTTCTGCCGTTCGTTGTTTAGAGGTTCGTATGGGTCCAAGTGCAGCCATAGTTGTCTTGGGCCCTGTGCATATGTGGATTGGGGATTGTGTTTCCTTTTTTTTCAATCAAATAAAAAGCATTTCGCATTCCTTAATCTCACGCAACAAGCCCTAAAAACGAACTGGTAGCTTTTTCTGTTGTTCGTTGTTTAGAGGTCCGTATGGGTCCAAGTGCAGCCGTAGTTGTCTTGGGCCCTGTGCATATGTGGATTGAAGATTGCCTTTCCTTTTTTTTTTATCAAATAAATGTCGTTTTGCATTCCTTAATCTCACGCGACGAACTCTAAAAACGAACTGGTAGCTTTTTCTGCTGTTCGTTGTTTAGAGGTCTGTATGGGTCCAAGTGCACCGTAGTTGTCTTGGGCCCTGTGCATAGGTGGATTGGGATCGCACCCTTAAAATGTTTTCAAAAAAGGCAAAAATGCATTTTCTTTTAAATTCAAACTCCGAAGGTCAAGCCTTCAACTTACACCAGAACTACGTAAGCCTTGAGTTTCCCATTGCACCGGGGAATACGTAGGAGCAGGATCAAGTCCTGTCAGGCTAACCTCCATCAAGCTATTTATTTTCACGTTAACTAAGGGATCAAACAATTTTCAGAAATCACACACTCGGTTTAAGGGTACCGTTCTTCGGAACGGGCGAGTGGGGTGCCTAACACCTTCCCCACTCGTAACTGACTCCCGAACTTAGAATCTCATCTTCAAGTTAGGGTTTTTCCAAATCTTTTTCCCTTAAATAAAAATTTGGTGGTGACTCCACACACATCATCAAAATTCCATTTTTTAAATTTTAGCGAGTCCGTCGTCTCGTCGAAATTACGGTTGCGACAGATGGCGACTCCACTGGGGACTTTAGAGAGTCAAGCCCAGTTATTGAGTGTGCCATATTGATCCCTTTTCCCGTTTGTTTGCATGATCCCTTTCTTGTTACTTTTATGATTTATTTATCTGTTATCTGTCTGAATGTTTTATAACCTTAGGATAGATGAACGATAAATTGTTATATATGTCTGTGCAATTTCCCCAATTGCAGGTATCCCAAAAGGTCCGTATACCCTTCACACACTGCACATGCATGAATAATCATGAGTGGGGCCCTGTACCCGGGTTTGAGCGAAACTCAGGAATAGAGGGGTCTAGTGGTGCCACCAGGGATGCACGTCCCGATAGGCTATCATGAAAACCCCAGCTAGAGTGCGTCCTTTTCCAGTGTCCTGTAACCAGTTGCGTTCTCTACGGTTGCAGTCAACACTATGGAATTGGAACTTGGCTCTAGTAACCTTTATACCCCAGGATTATGACCTACCTTTGGCGAGATATATAAAATAGACATCCTAGATCCATAGGACATGTAACCTCAGACCAGGACACGCAAAAGGGTATACACTTCTATTATAATGACATGTACTGATCCGTGCATATATTGCTTGTGTACAGTTATTCCAAATAGGGGAGCGTAAAAAAAAAGAGATAAAAAAATAATAATAAAAATATAAAAAATATATATATGAAAAAAGCAATAATTTAAAATTAAAAAAGAAGGAGGAAAGAAAAGAGAAGAAGAAGAAGAAAGAAAAAGGATAAAAGGGAGATGAAAAAGGAAAAAAGAGAAGAGGGTGATGACTAGAAAAGATGCCCAGAGGTTGTTGTAGCTTCTACCCTGAAAATCATGCTCTTAGTGCATATCATCCATACCACATTTTAAAGATGTATCATACCACGCATTGCCTTAGTCCATAATATATCATACTCAAATTGCTGTCATTCTTGCATCATGTTTTAATTTACATGATTTCATACCTTATACTAGATTATTCTGTCAAATAACTAACTCATTTATTTTCTTGGTTTTCTTTTCTTTCTTTTTATTTTTATTTTTCTTTTTTAAGGGGATCAGATTCTTATTTATGTCTAAAGGAGGTGAAATGGAAATTAATGTCGGATCAGAATTAAGAAAGAAACGGAGAATCGGGGCAAAAATGATGGATCTAGCGAGTTTAGAATCTTTCGCCAAAAGGCTACAAACAATACAAAAGATGGCCTTTGCCAAAAGATATGGTAATGTACTGAAATTGTTGGAAATCAAAGTGCAAGAAGAAGCCATCACTGCCTTTGTCCAGTATTACGACCCCCCACTGAGATGCTTTACGTTCACAGACTTTCAGTTAGCACCCACTCTAGAAGAGTACGAACAAATCATAGGCCTGCCAATGGAGGGAAGTAGGCCACACAATCATCTTGAGCATAGTCCTTCATTTCGAGCCGCGGTTCAATCTATAGGGTTGCAACACAGTGATCTCCTTACGGATTTCCAAGAAAAATATCAATGCAAAGGCTTTACAAGGGATCTCCTAGAAAGGCATTTGCAACATTTGGCCGACAATAACAAATGGGAGACCTACATGGACGCGCTCGCTCTTGTCCTCTACGGTTTGGTATTGTTCCCTCAGGTTGATGATTTCATAGACACAGTGGTCATCGGTGCGTTCTTATCTCGCAAAAACAGGTCCGAGAATCCTTCCACTGCAATACTTGCTGACACATATTGTGCTCTAAATCTCTGTTATGAAAGGAAAAAGAAAAAACTGATATGTTGTCTACCAGTATTTTATATCTGGATCACGGCACATGTGTTCAAAAGAGAGGTAAAAGTCCAATGCCCTATCTCGGACTTGTTGTGCTACCAAATCAGAAACATGACTGGAAAAGAGTGGGCAGAATATCTGGCTAGTTTGACGGAGGAGAAGATTAGATGGCAGCCGGCTTGGCAGCAAAAGACAACGATCATTTATCATTGCAAAGGTTTTCCCAATGTCCCTCTAATGGGAACAAGGGGTTGTATCAGCTATAATCCCATACTGGGGCAACGTCAGCTAGCTTATCCCATTCGGAGTCCTCCGCCTCAAGAATTGTTGACTCCTGTTATCATATATTATGAAGGGGACTTCACGAAACCTTTACGGAAAGTACGAGAAGCTTGGGAGGTGGTCACCCGAAAAGGAAAAGAGTTAAGAGTCAGAAGTTGTGCAGCAAAGGAAGAATACCGACAATGGGTAAGGGAACAGGTGCAACAAATCAAGTTACCCTTCAAACCGCAAGCTGCAGCTTCAGGAAGTCAATCGTTGCCCGAAACGTTTGAAGACGAGGCCGTCAAAAAGTTAAAAGAAAAATTGGAGAGCATGACATTAAAAAACAACAGGTTGGAAGAAGAGCTACTAAGAGCACAGCAGGAAGTAGCCACACTCAAGAAGGATGGCCAAGAAAAAGATACCGCCTTGGAGGGGATTCGTCAACAGCAAAAGTCCGAGCGAGAACATGCAGCTAGGGTCCACATGAGCCTTCAAGCTGCTAATAAGGAGCTAGGGTTGAGGGCACAAGAAAGAGATGAGGCCCTCCAAGAAAATCAGAGAATGAGGGATGCTATTGAACAAATGAGGAGCCGAATTCGCCAGATTAGACGAGAGAAAGTTCAAGCCCTGGGAGAAAGGGACAGGGAGTTGGCAGAGAAAAATCGACTGATTGACGAAAGGAATGAGTTACGCCAATGGGTAGAGGAGCTAAAGCAACAAATAGAGAACTTGTTAGTGGCATGCGAAAATGAAGTGAACGAGGAAAAATGGAATGTCATTGAAGTCATTAGGATGCAACAAAGGGGGATAAGTGATCTGCAAGATGAAATGAGGTGGTATCAAGACACAACAGATCATTGGACTAGATGTTTTGGGAGGTTAGCTAGCTTGGCTAACACTGCTATCGCTGAAGTACCTCAGTTGCTCAAAAGAGCGGAAGCTTCGCTACATCCACTCCATACGCCGGCCGAAGTTGAAGAATTTATCCACTTTTGTAAAGAGTTAATCATGAGAATGAATCGATATGTTGCTCTAGTTGAAAAAGAAGAAAAGGATGTACCGTGAATATTATGAATAAAGAATCTACTTCTTTCTACAATTCTTGATGTTGCATTAATTTCCATTTCATACTCCGTCTTACAAGCACGCTCATCCAATAACAAATTTATCGAGATATCTGATCCCCGATATTTAATTTATGTTTTAAAATTTTGAGATTGTTTTCTTTAATACTAATTAATAAATATTGAATTTACAGAAAACAAAATAGCGGATTCACGCATTCCTCAGCATCCCTATAGCACACGTTCAAAAACCAAGATGATGAATGAGCTAGAAGCACAAAATGAAGAGCTGCGAAATGAGGTTTATGATCTGAGGGATCAGCTGGCAAAAGTCATGAAATTGTTAGAGAAGAATGCGGAGGGACCCTCTGGGGCAGAGACAGCAGCTGTGACCGACACATCAGGTCCTGTGCAAGTGGTAATCGATCGCGAATGGCCTCCCTATGGGATACCACCTGGGTTTGCACCTTCAGCACAGGGCTTTCCCACAAACCATGCTGAGAATCCTCTCACTCACACCCAATACCCAAATCATCCTACTACCTACCCACCACATATAAATCCACCAGCCACTTACAATACAAATCCTACTACCTACCCACCACATATAAATCCACCAACCACCTATAACACAAATCCTACCGCTTATCCTCCACACACGGGTCCTTCAACTTCTTACCCACAAAACACTAATCCCAACTATACATACATGAACACTACTACCTCCGAGAATCCTACCAATTCCATCCCCATGACTACCTACCCACTAAACCAACAACAGCCACCTTTACCTCTACCGAACACCTATGGTCAGACCATCCGACCCGGTGGGCATCATACAACTGGGCCAGCAGTGAATGAACAGTGGTCAAATACCTCTGGTCAAGAGGCACCTCTCAGCGGTAGATGGCAACACCTGGAAGAAAGAGTCAGGGCCATTGAAGGTAGCGGTTATGGACTAATAGACGCTTCTGACTTGTGTCTAGTCCCTGACGTGATAATCCCGCCCAAATTTAAGATGCCTGAGTTTGAAAAATATAAAGGAGCGGGATGCCCCCGAAGTCATCTGACGATGTTCTGCAGAAAAATGGCTTCGCATGCGCACAATGATAAGCTTTTGATCCATTGCTTCCAGGATAGCCTTACAGGAGCTGCAGCCAGCTGGTATACTCAGTTGGAGCGAACTCATATCCGATCTTGGAAGGATCTAGCGGACGCCTTTCTTAGGCAATACAAATATAATATAGAGATGGCACCAGATCGGTCTCAGTTGCAAAATATGATCAAGAAGGAAGATGAGACCTTTAAAGAATATGCTCAACGATGGAGGGAACTGGCAGCTCAAGTTCAACCTCCTCTATTCGAAAGAGAGATGATCGGGATGTTTATGGACACTCTCCCTGCACCATTTTATGATAAGATGGTGGGTAGTGTTTCAGCCAATTTCTCCGATATGGTATTAATCGGAGAACGAATTGAAAGCGGCCTGCGTCGCGGAAGAATTGTACATAATACGGTTGGCAATGTAAATGTGAAGAAGCCAACCAATAATTCCTGGAAAAAGAGGGAAGGGGAAACCCACCATGTCACGTTTGATCCAAATCGCTCCACACCTACACCACCTAGCTATCAAGTACCTTACCACCCTCAGTACACACCATACCCTCAGATGGTGGCCACCATCCAACCTAACTACCAACCACCTTACACACCCCTTACAGCCTTCCAACAAACAATCCCATTCATGACACAACCACAACCAACCACACCCCAACCTCCCCAAAAAACCTGGAACCAAAACCCTGGCCCAAATACTAACCAAACTCAAAGAAAGCCAAATAGTGAAAGAAAAGTTATACATTTTGACCCGATTCCTATGACCTATACTGAGCTTTTACCCCGCCTAATACAGAACTCTTTAATTGCACCATGTCCTATGAAGCCATTGGAGCCACCATTTCCCAAATGGTACGACCCAACTGCTAAATGTGATTATCATGCTGGGGCCGTGGGACATTCAACTGAAAATTGTCAAGGGTTAAAGCACAAGGTTCAGAATTTGATAAATGCTAAATGGCTGAACTTTGAGAAGGACACCCCTAATGTAGGGAATAATCCTTTGCCAAATCATGGAGGGTCAACAGTGAATTGCTTAGAAATAGAGTTTGAGGTGAATATGCTTAATGAGGCCTTCCCCGGTTGTCCAAGGCCTTTAGTTATCAGATACTCTGAGGAACCGATTGTTCCAACACCAAATGGCTTGAGGCCGATTACTATAAAGGTGCCAGGGCCATTCCCATATAAAAGCAACAAGAAGGTACCTTGGAAGTATGATGCTGAGGTATCTGGAGGCAAGGCAGAAGAAAAGGGAATCGAAGTCACCACTAGTGCAATTACTGATGTGGTGAATATAGCTGGAGTCGGGGGTATGACCCGGAGTGGTCGTATCTATTCCCCTATAGAAGAAAGGAGGGAACGGCCCTGTGGCGAGGCTATATTAGCTGGTCCCGAACCGGAAGTTAGTAAGGAAAGAAGGGAAATGAAAAAGCCTGTTTCTGAAAAAGATGCCTGTGAATTTCTAAGGATGATCAGGCAAAGTGAATATGCTGTAATTGAACAATTGAACCGTATACCAGCTAAAATTTCCCTATTGGCGCTGATGATGAATTCTGAACCTCATCGGAAGGTGTTATTGAAAATACTTAATGAGGCACATGTGGTACACAACCTATCGGTGGAGAAGTTTGAAGGGATTGCAAGTAACATAACCGCCAATAACTTCCTCACCTTTACTGATAGTGAGATCCCGGAAGAGGGGGCCGGGCATAATAAGGCGTTGCACATATCTGTGAAGTGTAGGGACCATATCCTGGCCCGGGTCTTGATAGACAATGGTTCCTCATTAAATGTGATACCTAAGATTACCCTGTCAAAGTTACCCTATGAAGCATCCCACCTAAGGCCAAGTTCAATAGTGGTTAGGGCCTTCGATGGTTCACGAAGGGAAGTTATTGGAGAGATTGATCTGCCAGTACAGATTGGCCCGGTTGTTTTTGAGGTGACATTCCAGGTGATGGACATCCTGCCCGCATACAGCTGTCTCCTAGGAAGACCATGGATCCATTCTGCTAGAGTGGTGCCATCCACTCTTCATCAAAGATTGAAATTTATTGTAGACGATAGACTGATAATTGTCTCTGCTGAAGAGGATTTTCTGGTCAGTAAACCCACCAATACCCCCTACATCGAGGCTACTGAGGAAGCCTTGGAAACTCACTTCCAGGCTTTAGAAATTGCTAATGTTACCACTGTTAAGGAGGGAGAGGTGGTAGACCAGCATCGGCTCCCGAGAGCCCTATTAATGATGGCCAGGATAATGTTGAAGAATGGATTCCAGCCCGGAGACAAACTGGGGCAAAACAATGGTGGATTAACCCAGCCTTTGCAGCTGATTAAGAACAAACATAGGTTTGGGTTAGGGTATAAACCCACTGAGGAGGAAAGGAGAAGGATTAAGGAAGAAATGGAAGAAAAGAAACGGGCTAGACTGGAAAAACGAAAGCCCCAGATAAAGAGGGTCCCTCTGCTCCACATTTCAGAAAGTTTTTGGAGTGCTGGGTTCGAGACTCCAGATATGATAGCGGCAGTTGATAAAGAAGAGCCGCTCAATATGGATGACTTGGTGATAGCTTGTCCACCAGGACATGAACTAAACAATTGGGAAACCATCGAGCTTCCTGTGATTTTAAATTCAGTCTACATGTAATTTGTAATTGCTGTGAAATTTTATAAATAGACAATATTTTGTACATATGTTTGATCAATAAATACCATTGAATTCTTTCAGAAATATTCTCTTCCCCTTTCCAATACATCCATACCTTATCCTTTTTACATATTTGCAGATCCGAAAACAACTTGCCTAATGATGATCGTGCTAGTATTGTATTGAATAATTTTGACTGTCTTGTTAATCAAGCGGATGAGGAAACAGAATTTGAATATGAGCCGTCTGGGGAATTATTAAGGCTGGTTGAGCAGGAATCTAGATTGATACAACCTCACCAAGAGACTGTCGAATTGATAAATCTGGGGACTGAGGAGGATAAAAAAGAGGTGAAGATAGGCGCGTTCAAAAATCGCTCTCGATTAGTGTCACTGTTACATGAATATAGAGATATTTTTGCTTGGTCGTACCAAGACATGCCAGGATTGGACACATCGATTGTAGAACATAAATTGTCTTTAAAGCCTGAATGCCCACCGGTGAAACAGAAGTTGAGAAGAATGAAGCCTGAGATGTCCCTAAAAATCCGAGAAGAAGTAAAAAAGCAGTTCGATGCAGGTTTCCTGGCCGTAGCAAAATACCCGGAGTGGGTTGCCAATATAGTACCAGTCCCCAAGAAAGATGGAAAGGTACGAATGTGTGTAGATTTCAGGGATCTAAATAGGGCCAGTCCAAAGGACGACTTTCCTTTGCCTCATATCGATGTATTAGTTGATAATACTGCCCAGTTCTCTTACTTTTCATTCATGGATGGTTTCTCTGGATATAATCAAATCAAGATGGCTGAAGAGGATATGGAAAAAACCACCTTTATTACGGCTTGGGGAACTTTTTGTTACAAAGTCATGCCTTTTGGGTTGAAGAACGCTGGGGCAACATATCAGAGAGCTATGGTGACATTATTTCATGACATGATCCACAAGGAGATCGAAGTATATGTGGATGACATGATCGTTAAGTCAAGAACCGAGGAGGATCACCTCGATAACCTGCAAAAGCTATTCGAACGCCTTCGAAGGTTCAAGTTGAGAATGAACCCAGCTAAATGCACTTTCGGTGTGAAGTCAGGGAAGCTGCTAGGTTTCATCGTTAGTGAAAGGGGAATTGAGGTTGATCCTGATAAGGTCCGTGCAATCTTGGAAATGCCAGCCCCAAAAACAGAGAAGGAAGTGCGAGGGTTTCTGGGGAGGTTAAACTACATCGCTAGGTTCATTTTTCAGTTGACAGCCACATGTGAACCAATTTTCAAACTCTTGCGCAAAAATCAACTCATCAGTTGGAATGAGGATTGTCAAGAAGCCTTTGAAAAGATTAAGCTCTATTTACAAGACCCTCCAGTTTTACTCCCTCCAGTACCAGGGAGACCATTAATTCTATACTTGACAGTGACGGGTAACGCCATGGGATGCATGCTCGGTCAACAGGATGCATCTGGAAAGAAAGAACATGCCATTTACTATTTGAGCAAAAAATTTACCGACTATGAGGCAAAATATTCCTTGTTAGAACAAACCTGTTGCGCATTGGCATGGGCCGCTCATCGTTTGAGACAGTACATGTTGAGCCATACTACTTGGTTGATCTCTAGGATGGATCCAATTAAGTACATCTTCGAAAAGCCCGCTTTGTCTGGACGGATTGCCAGATGGCAAGTTTTTCTATCAGAATATGATATCATGTATGTTACACAAAAGGCAATTAAAGGTAGTGCGCTGGCAGATTACTTGGCTTAACAGCCTCTAAGTGATTATCAGCCGATGAGACAAGAGTTTCCGGATGAGGATCTAATGGCAGTATTTAGTGAGCCGGTACAGGAAGTAAAAGAAAAGTGGACGATGTTGTTTGATGGGGCGTCCAACATGATGGGTCATGGCATAAGAGCCATATTAATCTCCCCAGAAGGACAATATGTACCTATCACAGCCAGGTTAGGTTTTGATTGTACTAATAATGTGGCTGAATACGAAGCTTGCATCATGGGAATACAAGCAGCAATTGATGTTAATGTCAAGAACTTGGAGGTCTATGGTGATTCAGCTCTAGTTATCCATCAAGTTAAAGGTGAATGGGAAACTCGAGATGCAAAGTTGATCCCATACCAAGCTTATATTAAAGATTTGTTGGAACACTTTGAGGGTGTCACTTTTGCACATATACCTCGAAAGGATAATCAATTGGCTGACGCCCTAGCCACCCTCTCGTCCATGTTTAAAATAGGTAAAGAGGAGGATATGCCCCTTATCCAGATTCAACGCCGAGATCGACAAGCCTTTTGCCAGTCAGTTGAAGAGGAACAGGATGGGCAACCCTGGTATCATGATATCCGGCGCTTTCTGAAAGACAAGGAGTATCCCAATCATGCCTCGGAAAATGACAAAAGAACTTTAAGGAGATTAGCTGCCAGTTTCTTTCTCGATGGGGAAGTCTTATATAAAAGAAATCATGATATGGTCCTGCTCAGGTGTGTAGATGCAGCAGAGGCTAGTAAAATTGTGAAAGAAGTCCATGAGGGATCCTTTGGTGCCCATGCTAACGGACACGCGATGGCAAGAAAAATCCTCAGAGCAGGATACTACTGGTTGACTATGGAGGCCGATTGCTATAAATATGTTAAAGCTTGCCATAAATGTCAGGTATACGCCGACAATATCCACGTACCACCTACGTCTTTGAATGTGCTATCTTCACCATGGCCATTTGTTATGTGGGGAATGGATGTTATTGGACCGATTGAGCCTAAAGCATCCAATGGGCATCGTTTTATATTGGTTGCTATCGACTATTTCACCAAGTGGGTCGAGGCTGCCTCCTACGTCAGCATAACCCGGAGCGTGGTCGTAAAGTTCGTAAAAAGGGATCTGATTTGCCGGTATGGGTTGCCCAACAAAATCATCACAGATAATGGTACCAACCTTAATAACAAAATGATGAAAGAATTGTGTGACCAGTTCAAGATCCAGCATCATAATTCCTCCCCGTACAGGCCAAAAATGAATGGAGCGGTGGAGGCGGCCAATAAAAACATCAAGAAAATTGTCCAAAAGATGGTGCTCACATATAAAGATTGGCATGAGATGCTCCCTTATGCCCTCCACGCGTATCATACTTCAGTTCGTACCTCTACTGGAGCAACTCCATTCTCGCTTGTTTATGGAATGGAGGCCGTCCTTCCTATTGAAGTAGAGATCCCTTCATTAAGGGTGTTAATGGACGCAAAGTTGGAAGAGGCAGAGTGGGTACAAGCCCGGGTTGATCAGTTAAATTTGGTTGATGAAAAAAGATTGGTGGCGTTGTGCCACGGACAGCTATATCAGAAAAGAATGAAGAAGGTATTCGAAAAGAAAGTACGTCCCCGAGCATTTCAAGAAGGAGATTTGGTTCTCAAAAAGTTGTTACCTATACAAAAAACGCTACAAGGGAAGTGGGCCCCAAATTATCACGGGCCATACTTAGTCAAGAAGGCTTTCTCGGGAGGGGCGTTGATTTTAACTGATATGGATGGGAATGACCTGGCAAATCCAACCAACGCTGATGCTGTAAAAAAGTATTATGCTTAAAGAAGCCCGCTAGGTCGAAGACTCGCAAGGGCGACCTAGGCAAAAGTTAGGGCATCCAAAAGCCCGCTAGGTTGAAGACCCGCAAGGGCGACCTAGGCAAAAGTTAGGGCATCCAAAAGCCCGCTAGGTCGAAAAGCCGCAAGGGCGACCTAGGAAAAGTTAGGGCATCCAAAAGCCCGCTAGGTCGAAAACCCGCAAGGGCGACCTAGGCAAAAGTTAGGGCATCCAAAAGCCCGCTAGGTCGAAAACCCGTAAGGGCGATCTAGGCAAAAGTTAGGGCATCCAAAAAGCCCGCTAGGTCGAAAACCTGTAAGGGCGACCTAGGCAAAAGTTAGGGCGTCAAAAACGCGCTAGGTTGAAAACCCGCAAGGGCGACCTAGACAAACATAAGGAGAATTCTTATCGTCACAAGATGACCCTCAAGAATAGGTGGGAGCGAAAATGTAATACTGGGGCAAAAGATAAAAAAGCATATTGATTCAAAAGCAGTCAAGTCAGTATTGGGCAGATACTAGGGCAAATTGATGAAGGATCAGGGAATAAATAAAGATGAAATAAGTCAACATTGATATCGGTTCGGAGCTTATTAGAACAAAGCTGGGCTGATACTGGGGCAAAATTTTGACTGGGCCGATACTGGGGCAAAATTTTGTTTCCTGATAAGCATGGGTGATAAGGCAGGAAAGGTTATGAAAATACAATACTAGCATTGGTCGTCTCGAAGGCACAAGACCATCCAAAATTCCATCCCCAAATACATACTATTCTAATTCCTCGTTCTGTTTACTTTTGAAATTCAGTCAATTCATTGATTTAATTGTATTCGTTGATCAAGCATATGTACAGAATTAAGTATACCACAGCAATTATTAAATACTAAGACTGTTTAAATCATGGTTAGAACGAAAATCTCACAATTGATAGTCATTTAATAACATTGAATGATTCTTCTCTCCACAGAATAAGCAGTGTGATGCATAAAGTCAACCAACGAATTCAAAAAGGGAAGGCCAATCTCAAGCTCTAGCTCATTCTAAAGGTCATATGAATCGTGCTATAGGGAAGCCATGAATTCGAAGTCCGTTAAATAAATAAAGATCAAAATCTTTCCAAATCAAGTCTTCTTACTCCTTATTTCTGCTCAGCCTATCACATTAGACATTGTATTTTAATTTTCTGCATTCTGGCCTATCACATCAGGCCCTTCATGTTTAAATTTCTGTTCAAAGCCTATCACATCAGGCACTGCATTTTAATTTTCTGCATTTTGGCCTATCACATCAGGCCCTTCATGTTTAAATTTCTGTTCAAAGCCTATCACATCAGGCACTGCATTTTAATTTTCTGCATTTTAGCCTATCACATCGGGCCCCTCATGTTTAAATTTCTGTTCAAAGCCTATCACATCAGGCCCCTCATGTTTAAATTTCTGTTCAAGCCTATCACATCAGGCGCTGCATTTTAATTTTCTGCATTTTAGCCTATCACATCAGGCCCCTCCTGTTTAAATTTCTGCTCAAAGCCTAGCACATCAGGCGCTGCATTTTAATTTCCTGCATTCTGGCCTATCACATCAGGCCCCTCATGTTTAAATTTCTGTTCAAAGCCTATCACATCAGACACTGCATTTTAGTTTCCTGCATTTTGACCTATCACATCAGGCCCCTCATGTTTAAATTTCTGTTCAAAGCCTATCACATCAGGCGCTGCATTTTAATTTCCTGCATTCTGGCCTATCACATCAGGCCCTTCATGTTTAAATTTCTGTTCAAAGCCTATCACATCAGGCACTGCATTTTAATTTCCTGCATTTTGGCCTATCACATCAGGCCCTTCATGTTTAAATTTCTGTTCAAAGCCTATCACATCAGGCACTGCATTTTAATTTTCTGCATTTTAGCCTATCACATCAGGCCCCTCATGTTTAAATTTCTGTTCAAAGTCTATCACATCAGGCCCTTCATGTTTAAATTTTTGTTCAAGCCTATCACATCAGGCGCTGCATTTTAATTTCCTGCATTTCAGCCTATCACATCAGGCCCCTCATGTTTAAATTTCTGTTCAAGTCTATCACATCAGGCGCTGCATTTTAATTTTCTGCATTTTAGTCTATCACATCAGGCCCCTCCTGTTTAAATTTCTGCTCAAAGCCTAGCACATCAGGCGCTGCATTTTAATTTCCTGCATTCTGGCCTATCACATCAGGCCCCTCATGTTTAAATTTATGTTCAAAGCGTATCACATCAGGCTCCTCATGTTTAAATTTCCGTTCAAAGCCTATCACATCAGGCACTGCATTTTAATTTCCTATATTTTGGCCTATCACATCAGGCCCCTCATGTTTAAATTTCTGTTCAAGCCTATCACATCAGGCGCTGCATTTTAGTTTTCTGCATTTTGGCCTATCACATCAGGCCCTTCATGTTTAAATTTCTGCTCAAAGCCTATCACATCAGGCATTGCATTCTAATTTTCTGCATTTTGGCCTATCCCATCAGGCCATTCATGTTCAACTTTCCGCATTCTAGCCTATCAGATCAGGCCCCTCATGTTTAGAGTTCTGTTCATCATATTACATCAGGCGCTGCAGTTTACCGTCTGAATTTTAACTTACCATACTTGAGAATTAACAAGTCCAAGTTTCTTTCTATTTATTAAGGCCGGACAGAATTGACTCACTTCTTTACTCATTTCTTACTTTGATAATACAAGAAGTATTCTCGCATTATCTAATAAAAAACTGAGTAAAGAGGGGCAAACTGTGAGTACCAATTCTTGTCCGGACAAAAAAGTCTTCCTTAATTAATTAATTTACTAAACACCTTTAGAGACCAAAAGCTCAAAATCGTCAAAAGCAAATAAAAGAGACACAACAAATAAATAAACCAATAAATAGATAATAAAATTACAAAAAATAATGAAACTGAAAAATGAGATTTCAGTTAGGGTAGTTAAGGGTTAGTTAATGGTAGTTAGGGTGGTTAGGTTTGTTTGAGTTAGGGTTGAAAGTTAAGCCTGGGTTAAGGTTAATGCAACTATGGTCGAGTAGGGATATAAGAGGAGCACTGGAGGGAGGGAATATTTTTTTAGAATTTTTGAAGGGAGGACATAGGAGACTCTCTACCTCTGCCTTCAAACCAGTTCTTCATCACCTTCCAATCAAGGTTAGATCCTACTTTTATTCTGCTCAAGTTTCTTGCTTCTTCTCGGATTTCCGAGCTTATTTTCGTCTCTGGTTTTTGTTTTCATTTTTGATTGGTCAAATGATCTCCGATTTCGATTATTTTTGTTTCTTTTTCTTCTTCTTTCTTTTTAGTTTCTGGAATGATATTATTTGTCCAATTAGGATCTGAAATGAAATTCTAATCGCCTGATTACCGAAGCATGTTCATCTTGGTGCACAAATTAATGTAGCCTGTTTGATTTGTGCATAACTTGCTCATTTCTGATTGGATTTGTGTCAAACATGTTTTGCTTGATTCCTATAATCCATATATTTCAATTGATTGGTTTTTATTTTTCAGATCTACCAAAAAATATTTTTTAAAAATTCTGAGATTTGAATTCAAATTTTGGTGCCAAAATCTTGTGTGTTCTTGGGGTTGATCTTCATCTCTGTTTTTCATTTTCGTTTTTAATTGGTCAAATGATCTCTGATTTTGGTGATTTTTATTCTGTTCTATTTATATTTCTCTCTAGTTTCTATAATGATATTATTTATCTAATTTGGATTTGAAATGAAATTTCTATCGCTTGATTACTAAAGCATGTTTGCAATTCTTTTCCTTAATTTCAAATCAAGTCAAGTTTATTTCAAATTAAGCCCAATTCAAGCCCAAAATTCAAATCAAGTTTATTTTATTTTAAATCAAGTCCAATTTTATTTCATTAAATTCAAATCAAGTTCATTTTGTTTTAAATCAAGTCCCATTTTGCATTCCTTAATCTCACGCAATGGGCCCTAAAAACGAACTGGTAGTTTTTTCTGCTGTTCGTTGTTTAGAGGTTTGTATGGGTCCAAGTGCAGCCGTAGTTGTCTTGGGCCCTGTGCATATGTAGATTGGGGATTGCGTTTCCTTTTTTTTCAATCAAATAAAAATCATTTCGCATTCCTTAATCTCACGCAACAAGCCCTAAAAACGAACTGGTAACTTTTTCTGTTGTTCGTTGTTTAGAGGTCCGTATGGGTCCAAGTGCAGCCGTAGTTGTCTTGGGCCCTGTGCATATGTGGATTGAAGATTGTCTTTCCTTTTTTTTTTATCAAATAAATGTCGTTTTGCATTCCTTAATCTCACGCGACGAACTCTAAAAATGAACTGGTAGCTTTTTCTGCTGTTCGTTGTTTAAAGGTCCGTATGGGTCCAAGTGCACCGTAGTTGTCTTGGGCCCTGTGCATAGGTGGATTGGGATCGCACCCTTAAAATGTTTTCAAAAAAGGCAAAAATGCATTTTCTTTTAAATTCAAACTCCGAAGGTCAAGCCTTCAACTCACACCAGAACTACATAAGCCTTAAGTTTCCCATTGCACCGGGGAATACGTAGTAGCAGGATCAAGTCCTGTCAGGCTAACCTCCATCAAGCTATTTATTTTCACGTTAACTAAGGGATCAAACAATTTTCAGAAATCACACACTCGGTTTAAGGGTACCGTTCTTCGGAACGGGCGAGTGGGGTGCCTAACACCTTCCCCACTCGTAACCGATTCCTGAACTTAGAATCTCATCTTCAAGTTAGGGTTTTTCCAAATCTTTTTCCCTTAAATAAAAGTTTGGTGGTGACTCCACACACATCATCAAAATTCCATTTTTTAAATTTTAGCGAGTTCGTCGTCTCGTCGAAATTACGGTTGCGACACTGACCAATATTCCTTTGATCATAAAAAATTCTCCATTAACAGGCTCCAATAGTCATAGTGACCATCAAAGTATGGAATAGCTGCTTGCATAAAGCTAGAATCAATGGCCATTTTTTTGTGTCACACTTCACGTGTTTTTACTTTCAAGGAGTCTAAAATGCCTTTGATACCACTGTTAGTGTTACTACATTTTTTAGGAATTAAATAGACAATTGAAGCTGAAAGATTTATTCTCATATCAAAGAGTTTATAAATAGGCATTATATCCATGAATTATTTACTCATAACACTAATGATCATTAAAATGATTAATTTTATAAAACTAAAACTGCTCAACCTTTGAGATAACATAACATTACAATTATTTCACAATTACTAACAATTATTTGTGAATCATAACTACTAACATTAATCATATAAATAATGCATTAAAATAAATTTCAAAAGATTTGACACATTTCCTTATCTTTATAATTTAATTTGATTTCTTTTTATTTATCTTTATAATTTAACTTAATTTCTTTAAATATTTGCATTTTATCTTTTATAAATTATTTCTATTTATATTTTAGTTTCTCTCATCCATCCTTTTAATGATAATGTTAATTGCTATCCAACTTCATTATAGACTATAATAACATAAATAATTAAAAATTACGAAATGAAAAGATGGAGTATACAAATATAATTCATACATTATGTTATACTAATAACTTTACTTGTTTTTTTATTGACTATTCGTAATTTATTTAAAAATTAAAAATTAACTAAGATAAAAAATATTTCATAAAATTAAATTTTATATTATTTGTTAAATATAAAATCATAAATAAAAATAGGATTATTAAATTAGAGTTTTAATATTTATTTTTTATTAATTATTAATTTTAATATTTTATAATTTAAATTAAATTATAATATTAAAAATATAATATTTTAATTTATATTTATATATTTATATTTAAAAATATATAAATAAATTTACAGTTATTTTGACTATATATTATAAAAAAAAGTTTGATAATTTTATTTATTTATTTAATTTATCATTTATGATAAATTTTTAATAAAAATATTTCTAAATAAATAATTTATTATTTGAAATTAAAAATATTTATTTTAAAATTTTAGAAATAAATTTTAAATAATATTTATATAAATAGAATATTTATTTTATCTTTAAAATTAAAATTAAATATATTTTTAATTTCTTTAAAATTTTGATTAAAGTCATTCAATTTTAAAATAATTATTTTTAATGTTTTATTTTTTAAATAGACCACTTTAGCTCTTAAAATAATTATTATTTGGTATGTGACATATAACATTATTTAACATGTTAATGATGAAAAATGAAAGACATTCATTTTAAAAAAATGAATAAGAACTAATTATTTTAAAAATTAGAAATTAAAATTAAAATTTTGGAGAAACTCAAATATATTTAACCATTAAAATTTTCATAAAAAATGAATTTTTATTATAAATAGTTTAAATAAAATATAATAAATAAACTAAATACTGTATTATTAAATAATAATAATAAATAAGAGAATATCAAAATATATTAAGGATAAAAATTAAACAATTACTTTGAACTAGCAAGAAGAATGTTAAAAAAAATATTAGTAGCTATCCAAGCAGAAAATTTACAATAATTATTTTTAAAAAATTATTTATTTATTTTATCTTTCTTTTAAATAAAATATATTATCATACATATTTTAAGTTAGATTAATAATTTTATTTATTGACTATTCATAACTCCATTTTTAATTTAATTTATTTATTATTATATAAAATAATGTAAACAATTTATAAACTTAATTTATTATTAAAAATCCTTTATCATTAAATTACCCCATATAAATAATTTATTGTAAAATAAATAGAATAAGTCACTAAAATTAATTTAATGGTAAATGGTTCAGAATTATAAAAATTTACATGAGATAATTTAATAGTCAAGAGTTTAGAATTATAATAGTTTACATGAAATTTTAGTTTAAATCTCTTCACTTTTTTTTTACACAAAATAGGAATAAAAATATTATCGCAAATTAAAAATTATATTAAATTTGTATTATAACATATATTTTATAATAAAAATTTTATAAAAATTTCAAAAAATAATGAAAAAATATTTATCAATTATAAATGATAGTTATCTAATTTTATTATTGAAAAAATTAAAAAAATTAATAAAAAGAAACTTAAAAAGGAAAAATGAATAATTTAATAAATTAATACAAAATTTTAAAATATAAATAAAATATTTTAATATAACTATAAACCAAACTTTAACTTTCAAAAACTATAAAAATTATAAGTGACCATAAGAATCATCTAATATTTAAAAAATATTACAATTTTAAACAAAGAATTATACCATTAATTTCGAAGATGATTATTATAAGTTCACATGTTTACTATTCTTTAGTTCACATAAAAAAATACCATTACCTTTGAAATATAAAAATTATTAATATTGGAATAGTTTAATAATAATTATATTTTTAATTATAATTTTTATTTAAAATATAAATAACTAAAAATGAAAATAAGTAAGACAATTCTATAACTTAATCTACTTAAAATTTAATCTTGATTTGTTTGTTTATTGAAAATAATCTTTTTAAAATAAATAAATCAAACTGAAACTTATAAAATAATCTATCTATATATAGATTTATTATAATTTATTTTAATAAATTAATATATTAAATTTATATAATATATTATTAATCTATTGCATAATATATATTTAAAATTAAAATATATTAGGCAGAATTTTATATTTATAAGCCTTTTAAACTGTTTAAATATATTAACCTTATATTTATCTACTAATTTTATTATATTGCAGATTTTTAAAAAAACTCGTATAATTAGTAGATCATAAAATAAGACATGTTGGTAACAAAAAATAACTAGACTAAAATTAAGCTTAAAAATTTTAAAATAAATATATAAAGCTAATATGATCTCAGCCATTCTCACGTGAAATGTTTAAAAATTGTACCATTCCGATCGAAATAAAACAACTGAATTAAATAAAACTGAACCAAATTGAAAAAGTTAAAAAGTTGTAATTTTACATTTTTTTATTCGATTTGGTTTATATTATTTAAAAAATCATATCTAAACTTAATCCTTGTTTTACTTCGTTGAATCTATGAATAAAATTATGAATAAATTTTAATTTTTACCATATTCTCACTAGAGATTTGGCCAAATTCATCAATTTTTTGTTATAAATTTTTGTCATATATTTTTGTCGTAAGTAAACAGTAATAAGCATAGTTTATTGATGTTTAAAAAAAAAGTTAAACATGATTATTTTTTTTATAACAAGGTTCATGAAAAATTAATGTGTATTTTTTCATATATTTTGCTATATAGTGGTCATAATTTTTTTTTCATATCGTAAAATTTAACATGTTAAACTATAAAATATATAGCCTTAGAAAATTATTACTATATTTTTTATTAATTTATCTTTAATTCATTGTTTTTTTGTTTTAAAAATAAAATAAAATAAATAAAAAATTAAACCAAACCAAATTGTAAGTAGTTGATTTGGTTTAATTTAATTTTAATAACACCTTTTCAATTGAGACCATTCAAATCATAAATATTTTTTTAATAAACAATTTAGATAAATTTCATCTCTAAAATTGAATTAAAATGCACCAAATTCCCATTCTCACTCCATAGATAGCTAGCCTAATTTATATATAAATTAAAAAACAGATAAAAATAATTAAAAAATTATTTTTAAAGTTTGATGAAAAATTATTTCAAATCTAGCTATCAATATTTTTAAGTAACTCCTAGTATAAGTTAATTTAAATCTTACAATGAAAGTTAATAAATTCAATTTTTAAATATTTTATAATTCTATTATTTAATCGCACAAATAACTTGTATAAAATTGATTTAGACAAATAGTTTCTCAATCGTTTTATCAGCTATATATAATATAGTTTAATTTTACTCATATTTGGCCAAATAAATAAATTCGAGAAACTAAAGTTAATTAAGAAATTTTATCTTGATCACATAATTAATTTATTAAAATAATTTTAAAATTATAAATATCAACTAATTTAATTCTTAAAATTATAAAATACATTTATCTTGATATTATTAAATAATTATTATCAGCATTATAAAAGGATTATTAGTTTAATTTTGAAATTATAATAATGAAAACAAATAATAAATACTTTTAATTTAATGAATTAAAATAATAATAATTTTATAAATTTAATTAAATGTAAATTGATTGAAAAATTTGGTATATCTTGAACAATGGTAATTTATGTCATTTATTGGGTACCATATAAATGAGTGGTATGAGTGATGGATGAGTAACTATGTTGTAGAGTACAGAGGAAGAGAGAAGCAGAGAAAGATAGAGAGAGGGAGAAGGGTTTAGTCGTTTGGATCGGAATTGAGAGAGAGAGAGAGAGAGAGAGAGAGAGAGAGAGAGAGAGAGAGAGAGAGAGAGAGAGAGAGAGAGAGAGAGGAATGGGTAGCGGGGAGAGAACAGAGATACAGAGTGGCGTTTCGCTTCCGTCAGTGGGTACGGACGCAAATAAGCGAAGAGTGACGTATTTCTACGAACCCAACATCGGCGACTTCTACTACGGTCAAGGGCACCCAATGAAGCCCCACCGCATTCGCATGGCCCATAACCTCATTGTTCACTACGGGCTCCACCGCCACATGCTGGTCAACCGCCCCTTCCCGGCCGCTCCCACCGACATCCGCCGCTTCCACTCCGGCGACTACGTCGACTTCCTCTCCTCCGTCACGCCACAAATCATATCCGACAATACTCACTCCCTCTACCGTCAGCGCAGGCGCTTCAACGTTGGCGAGGACTGCCCCGTCTTCGACGGCCTCTTCGACTTTTGCAGCGCCTCCGCCGGCGGCTCTATTGGCGCCGCCGTCCGCCTCAACCGCAACGATGCTGACATTGCCATCAATTGGGCCGGTGGCCTGCATCATGCCAAGAAGTCTGAAGCCTCTGGCTTCTGCTACGTCAACGACATCGTTCTCGGCATTCTCGAACTGCTCAAAGTGCACAGGGTATTTTCCTTTTCCTTTTCCTTTTCTCTTTCTAATGGTTTATTTCGTTAATAATAAAATATTTTTGATAATTTTATTTCAATTAGATTAAAATTATTATATTTTATATCATTTAAGAAATAATCAGTATTTTATCATTTTATGTTATTTTAATGTATGATAATTATTTAGAATAAAATAAATAATTATTATTCAATTACATATCTATTAATATAAAATAAAATTTAGTTTATAAAAAAAATATTAAGTGTGTTAGTTTACAAAAATTTAACATTTAATGTTATATATATAATTTATAAGTAAAATCATTTAAAAGTTTTTATCAACTAAAGGATATTTATAAATTTTATGTAAAATAAAAATTAAATATTTTATTGTATATATTTATTTTAACATATAATATGCTGTTAAAATATAAAAAATATTAACTGATAAATAACATATTTGTAAATATTTAAATTAATTAAAATTTAATATACATAATTATAAAAATATTATTACATATAATTAAATTATAACTATATATCACCTTAATTATTTGTCAAGTATGATAAAAAAACAACTATGAAATTATAATTAAAGGATTTCTATTTTCATATATTTTAAAAGTGTATATTATATTAATTTTAATATATATGAATGGGACATTGAATATAGTTTGGATTAATTTAAATTTTTGTAAAAATAATCTATATGATAAAAAAAATTAATCTAACGGTTTTATGATAAAATTTAAAATAAAAAATTATTAAACGGTATAATATTTTATATAAGTTACATTGAGATTGGTTGATTTCTCCATATATATATATATATATATATATATAGAGAGAGAGAGAGAGAGAGGGGTAAAGATAAATTTATTTTAAAGTAAGTTACTGTGCTTAATAATTTTTTTATAATACAAATTTAAAAAAATTAACTGTTGAATAATATGATATTAATATAATCATTATTCATAACAAAATTTAAAAGATTAAAAATTTATATGCATCTAATATAATGATTGACATTTATTTATTATTTAAAAAATATATTGTTATATTGAAGTTATTTGATAACATATCAAATAGTTCTCAAATTTTATGAATTTAATCTGCATAATAAAAGTTTTCAATTTAACTATTAGATTTGTTAAATTTGCTTTCTACAAATTATTGAATAAAATAAGTATGATATGAATTACTTGCGAAATAAATAATATATATATATATATATATATATATATATGTATATTAGAACTTTTTAACTTATCCTAATATGATTCACACCACTATTTCTTCGTTAATATAACATCATACAGAATGTGATTTTTGTTTATTGAATCATTAAATTAGAACTATTTACCTTGATTACCTGTGTTAAATTTTGTAAAAATTGAACGATGATAATAATATAATTAAAAAGTTGTTAAATATTAATTTAACATTGATGTACATAAATGATGTGATATTAAATAATTTTGAATTAATATAAAATTTTGCAGATATGATTTATATGATAAGAATTTTTAATCCAACAATTAATTTTAACATAAATTATCTAATAAAAAAGTTGTTAAATAGTACAGTACTAAATGATTATCATACTAACATAAGTTGATTCCTTCTCGTAAATGCATGCGTATATGTATATTAATGATGGATTTTTTTTTTCCAATATGTACAAATGAAATGGAATTGGATGAACTGGTTGAAATGAGTGTGACCGTTCCTTTCCCGCATTGGTTGATTCCACAAAAGATCACTTCTGCAATCCAAATATGCTAAATGAATGAATCTGATGACCTAATTTATTAGATGCTGTACTTCTGTGCCTGTTTAGCGTGTCGTTGGAGTTATGATTTTGATTATTCCACTGTCCTGGCGATTTTTGCCCCATTGTTCTTTTACTTGTATTATAGGTGCTTGTTTTGTTGTTTTTATTACATGTCTTTTTATTCCATTCTTGAATATGTTGTTCACATTATGTGCTCTATGGTAATGGCCAGCGTGTGCTGTATGTTGATATTGATGTTCACCATGGTGATGGCGTTGAGGAGGCATTTTACACTACTGATAGAGTGATGACAGTGTCTTTTCATAAGTTTGGGGATTTTTTCCCTGGGACTGGGCACATTAAAGATGCTGGGATGGGCACTGGAAAGAATTATGCTCTGAATATCCCACTCAATGATGGAATGGATGATGAGAATTTCCAAGGTCTGTTTCGCCCCATCATTCAAAAAGTGATGGATGTTTATCAACCGGATGCAGTTGTCCTTCAATGTGGAGCCGACTCATTGTCTGGTGACAGGTTGGGTTGCTTCAACTTATCTGTGAAAGGTCATGCAGATTGCCTTCGTTTTCTTAGATCATTCAACGTACCTCTAATGGTCTTGGGTGGGGGAGGATATACAGTGCGAAACGTTGCTCGTTGTTGGTGTTATGAGGTCCCTTTCTTTACCTACTTGGGCAGGATTATAAATGCATTTTGGTGAGGGTCTAACATTACTTACTGATTACTATTTTTCACTTTCTCTGTTTTAGACTGCAGTGGCAGTAGGAGTGGAGCCTAATGATAAGTTGCCTTACAATGAATACTATGAATATTTTGGCCCACACTATACTCTTCATGTTCAGCCACACCACATGGTAAACTTAAACACTCCTGCGGATCTGGAAAAAATTAGGTGAGTTTATATTGCTTGTTATTGTTGAATCACAATTGATGATAAAATGATTTCGATTCATTTTCATCATGATCCAAGGGAAAAGTGCTGGCTATGGATAATTAATTAATAATTATTAATCTAATTACTTAGATGCACTATATTTTTCTGTAGCTAAGTCACATCCTTTCTGCAATTATGATATTTTGACTTTTTAGAATCTTATAAGTAATTTCATACACCTGAACAAGCTAAGTCTCATATTGTATTGTTCTAGAGTTCAAATATCTAAAGCCACCATGGCAAGTTGTGTCTCCTATGAGGCAGAGGCCAGGGACTGAACATTAGCAGGATTAAAACTTCCATTTTTCTTGTGTATATAGTGCCCATATAAGTCTGTGCGAGTTTGTGTTGGGAGATATGCTTATCCTGGGAGTGGTTACAACTTACAACTTCATATCTACACCCAAATGCCTTTTCATGTCAACCAACAAAGCTGAGCTTTCCAACTTTAGATTACAATCTATACACAAATTATGTTATAAAGGTAGTTCCCTACCACATGAGCAACAGCCAAGGTGGTAACCTGATTCCTCATCAGAGGTGGGGGAGTAAATGCTTTAAGTTTTAGCTTGGTATTTGTGGTAACAGTTAAATGGGCATGAGAGATTTTCTATTCTTTCTCATGTAGTCATGTGTACTTGAGCATCTATTGATAATTGCTAGGATTTTTCTTAGAACTAACTTAGACTAAAATGGATTGTTTTACTTGATTTTGCAGGAATACATTACTACAGCAACTTTCTAGACTTCCACATGCACCCAGTGCACCTTTTCAAACAACACCATCAACCATACCAGTTCCAGAAGAGGTTGTTATTTAAACTAGTTTGCACATATTGTTGCTCTGCCATTTTCTTCTTTTTGCTTGATTTTATTCAGTAAATGGATTCAGGAAGAGGAGAACATGGATATAAGACCAAAACCTCGCATATGGAATGGTGAAGATTGTGATTCTGATCACGATGATGACATGACTAGTTAAAAGAACTCAAACTTAACTGCTCAAATGAGGTAATGGTTGTATATTGTTTTAAAGCTGAGTTGTAAATACATTTTCGTTTATCACTCTTTATAGTGCAAGGTATGGGTTTGTAAGACTTGAACCTTAATGCTCTGTGTAGCCTGGAATCACGAGCTTCATTTTTTATTGAAATTTTGTCTAGATAGTGCTGTGCTCCTTAAGCTTTGTATGCTTAGGGTGACAAAGTGCATTTATCCCTTAATTTTAATTTGATTCTTTATTTGAGATTTAGAGAATATGTTGTTCACTAGGATATGTGATCATTAGCAAATGGATATGATTACAGGTGGTTCCTTTTGTCTAAATACCGCAGGTATGTTGTAGATGAAATGGAAGAAGATAGACCAGGAGTGCATCCCTCATCTTAATACTGATATATTAAATAGGAAGCATTCTTGCCAAATGGCGGCGTGGGGGATGGTGTCCTTGTGGTGGCGGTTTTCTAGAACACCACTCCAAAAATATCACTGCCGTGCATGTTTCCTCTGCCGGAAAGGATGAGAATTCCCAATGTATATTAAGTCTTGAAAAACCTCAAAGCTTTTGGTTTCTAAATATCATTGTTGATATAACCTTCAAATTAGTTCTCTATCTTTGTTTTTTTGTCTTTTTCAGTAGTGATATTATTAATAAAAAATAGAAACTAATTTAATGTGTCCTACAAATAATGAAAATTAATTTGGATATTATCTTTACTATTGAAATTGCCTGTCTCAGTTTACATAGTACATCAAGTTCAGGGGAAGTAGTTTACATAGTCGAAGAATTTGCTTGTCTCAAGTTAGTACAATCTTTTTTTTTTCATTATTAATGAAAACCTTTGCTTTTGTTTTTTTAGTAAACTCTTCATTTGAAATAATTTTTCCCTTTACTTGTCACTGCGACGGACTTGGATGAATCTTCCTTTCTTTTCTATTTTCTCTACCAAACCATCCTTGATGAGTTGACTTATTAATGTTCACCGTGATCTTTTCTTTCAATTCTAATCATCATATATTTTAAACATGTTTCTATTTTAATCAATTTTATTTTTTCGTATATTTTTTTATCGTATTATATAATATATCATATATATTTTATTTTTTTATCACTCTTCATTTCATTCTATTTATTTATTTTTAGACATTGGCTTATTTTTTATCTATTTATTTATCTCTCTTTTTTATACCTGATTCCAAATCCTTAGACATTGGTTTAAATTAATTTGAAAGCTTGAGTGTGTCCAAGATTTAGCCTCCAATTTTAAGCACTATTTGACATTTTTTTTTTTATTTCACAACTATTAGCCCATCTCTATGCAAATTTCTCGATTGGCACTTATTAGACCCAAATATACTCATCTTCATCCACAATTGCTACTAGAAATCTCATCTAATGTCAATTTCACCTGATGGGAATTCTCGTTCATGCTTAGGCTTGTGCTAAGCAGTTTTCTCCTTCCAACATTCTCAGATGTATAACTATTCAATTCCTTGAAAGCATGCTTCCATGCTTCACACATCATATGCAACCCATCATACTCCATGTGATATCAATGATCTTTCATTCATATCTTCCTAACACCGAAAAGAGTGTCAAGTCAATTTCAACATATACTTTGGCAAACCTGCTCCTTATGATGTTTAACGTATTCATGTGAACCTCTACAAGAATTCCTCTTGTGAAAGGTAATGTAAGAACTAAAATTCTCATTATAATAATACATCAAAACCTTGGCAAGGAAATCTAACCCACACCATCATTCTATTAATCTTTTCCAATGCAACATATTTTGGGGACTACATCCTAACTTACACGTAATGGTAAAAAGTCATCCACCATTAATCACTTTATCCCTTTATTCATTACTATTAAGCTTTGCACTAAAAAAATCACGTCCAACATCCAATTGAGTAAAAAAAAAAAAAACTTCCACAAACTCTTCAATCTATCTAGTGTTAGTATAAACCCAATATTTTTTTCTCCAATAATCTCAAAATCAACATATCTTTTGAGTTGACAAAATTCTTCAAATCATCCATGAAAATTTTCTGAAGCAGCTACCTCCTTAAAGCTCCATTTAAACTAGATTTAGACCAATAAATCAACCATAAGCCTTCTAAGAGACCTTGTCTTTAAACTTGGCTATATACCTTGTCCTTCATCTCCATCATTTTGTGGTTGAGGGGGTGCAATCTCCTCTCCATACAGAAAAAACAAAACTTTCCATTCACCTAGTCCATAAATTGAAAAACAATATTAATAAAAGAATTAAAACGACAATAAATAAAATAAGTTAGAAAATAATGTAAACTTATGTTTAGTTGAGCTTATTTAGAAGAATTGTCTTATTTTTACCAATTTTATAAGAAAATTTATAAAATTTTCAAACATGCACTAAAGGGAAATGGATATTATGGAGTCTAAATTATCTTTATTATTTAGTTTAACAAACTACAACCATCAAATAAAGATCTGGTAATGTAAAGTCATTTGGCCCCTTTATTATTAAAAATATTAACTTAAAATTTAGATTGTTTAATATCAATTCAACAATTATAATTAACTTAACTTAACTGGATATTGTGGAAATTTCAACTGCAGAAAATCCAAATCCCTAAATAAAGATATCTCTATATGTAGGTATTATAATGGATCCTTTACTAGTTGGATACTTGTAAAAAATATTTATAATAGGTAAAGTGAATATCCGTTTCATAGGTTAGGATTTGGATAAATATATGTAAATTATATGGTACGGGGAGTATAGTATTATTGAACTGATATCCATATATATATATATATATAACTAAAAAATTATATTTTCTCCTCACGAAAGAAAAATTTAAATTAAATTATTTTTTAAATTTAATAGTGAAAATCTATACCATTTTTAATGAGTATTTTTTTATTTTATAGTAATAGTTATATTTTATTAGTCTATAAAATAAAATATTAGGAAAAAATAAATTATATTTGGTTAATTAAATTATGGATAATGAATATATATATATATGTATAAAAAGAATTTAAATACCTAACATATATAGGGATAGAAATCAAAATTGTTACTTATATAATATGAGAACGAATATGTGTAATTTTTTAAAATATAATTATAAAAATAAATATTAAAATATTTTATCCATTATCATCCTTAAGTATATGTAGATACATAGCGTAATTCATGGTATGTTGAAGCAACATAACTTTATTTTCTAATAAAAATTATCCAAACATGTACTAAACTTACAGATTATTCAAATTAAGATCCTCTGAAGTTATTTTTGAAAACTGCGGCAGATTTAATCCCTACAAATATTTGGATTTTATATTTAAATATCAATAAAATTTGGTTGAAATATTATTGACCTTATTATGACAAACCGCAGACGATGCATAACTCCATAGGATTTGCTTCTCAGCTCTTCACTTCGAGTAAATTTTTGGTCCTACTAATATCTGCACCCTTATACTTATTTTTCTTTATTTGATCATTTTTAATTTTTAATTTTAAAAATTAAACTAGAAAATAATAACTACACAAAGATGATTATTCTTGTCTTTAAGAAAAGGAAATATATTCCTTTCATACTGAAAATTTTCCCTTCACTTCATCCTTTGTCAGTGGCTGTTTAAGGATCCTTTCCAATTAAAGTAAGAAAGAAAGAAATAAAAGATGTATGTAGGACATGGTATGTATATAAGAGAAAGAAAATAGAAAATAGAAAAAAAAAATCTCGGTAATTCAATGACTCTTTCCCCATTCTTCACTCCATTCTCCAGCCGTGCAGCAGCCTTTATCATTAGTCTTTGATACACTTCTGCATGGCCTTTATCGCCAATAAAATGTTTTTTTTTTATGTGCCTCAAAATTGATATTATTCTCACACACTGCGCGTCCCAATTTCGGTTCTAGTATCGTCGTGTTTGGTGCTCGTTTGCAACTCCAAAAAAATTGCACCCGTTAAGGAATTGTCCCCTTTCCCTCTCGCATTCAATTCGGTCATAGGCAAGGGATAAGCGAATAATAATATACCACTCTTATCTATATTTTAGAATTAGTAAGTATCAGGTTGGGTATCTATATATATTTAAAAATTTAAAATATTAAAAATATATACATTATTATTTTATAATATAAATTAACGTTATATAATATTATTGTATATTAATCTATTAAAATATTATTATAAAATAATATAAAATAAATTTATATTATTATAAATGGTATAAATTATAATATTTTAAAATATTTATAAGTATACCAATGTCTACATAATAGATAATATATAATATAATATTCACTGATACTTATATTTTTGTCAATCATCCATAATCCTAATGTTTGTATATATATTTTTATTCTATTTTTTGTCCGTTCCTAACTTATTTAACCTCTTCAACCCAATTTGTAAAAAACTGGTCAACTCATTTTGTTCATGAAGTGATGAAGATCATTGGTTACACACGAGTGTCGTCGTCCTTATTGCCAGTATCACAGAACCCACACGCGAAGTTTACATTGCCATCTTAATGTTGACTCGATTTCAATGGCTTCATTCCGAACTAAGCAACATTTGCAGGTCCCTGTTGAGGGTGAAGCAGTTACATGCATTGCTTTTGAAGACCCCTCTCTCACAAGACCCCTTTTATGCAACTAAAATTGTAAGGCTCTATGCTGCTACCAACGACATTAACTCTGCCTACCATGTGTTCGACAAAACTTCCACCCGAAGTGTCTTCCTTTGGAATTCCATGATTCGAGCTTTCGCGCAATCCCAAAGGTTCTGCAATGCAATTTCGCTGTTTAGAACCATGCTTGGGGCTGACACCAGTCCTGACAATTACACTTATGCTTGTGTTATACGTGCCTGTTCTGACAATTTTGATTTTGTTATACTAAGACTTGTTCATGGAGGTGCCGTGGTTGCAGGGTTAGGACTGGACCCTATTTGTTGCAGTGCACTTGTGAATGCTTATTCAAAACTTGGCCTTGTTCGTGAAGCGCATAGAGTATTCGATGGAATTGCCGAACCGGATATAGTTTTGTGGAATTCAATGATTTCTGGTTATGTTGGCTCAGGTCTGTGGGATTCAGGGATGCAGATGTTTAGTTCAATGCGACTTGTTGGGAACAAGCCTGATGGATATACACTGGCTGGGTTGCTTGTCGGTGTTGCAGAATCTGGTGTGCTGAGCATTGGCCAAGGATTACATGGTTTGAGTCAAAAGAGTGGGCTTGATTCTGATTCTCACGTTGGTAGTTTGCTGGTGAGTATGTATTCAAGGTGTAAGTGCATCGATTCAGCATATAGAGTCTTTTCCAGTATTTTCAATCCTGATTTGGTCACATGGTCTGCTCTTATAGTTGGATATTCGCATTCTGGGGAGTATGAGAAGGTGCTGCAGTTTTTCAGGAAATTAAACATGGGAAGCAAGAAGCCAGATTCTGTTTTGATTGCCAGTGTGTTGGCTTCTATAGCTCAGACTGCAAATGTAGGACTGGGATGTGAGGTACATGGTTATGCTCTTCGGAACGGTTTGGAATCAAATGTCAAGGTTGCCTCTGCTCTGGTAGACATGTATTCGAAGTGTGGTTTCTTGCACTTGGGAATTTGTGTTTTCAGGATAATGCCAGAACGGAATGTAATTTCGTATAATTCAGTCATTTTGGGTCTTGGCTTGCATGGATGTGCTTCCGAGGCTTTCAGGATGTTTGATAAGATGCTGGAGAAAGGGTTGGTGCCAGATGAAGCCACATTCTCTTCACTCCTTTGTGCTTGTTGTCATGCTGGCCTTGTCAAAGATGGCCGGGAGATATTCCAGAGAATGAAAGATGAATTTAATGTCAATGCTAGGTCTGAGCACTATGTTTATATGGTGAAGCTTCTTGGCAGTGCGGGGGAGCTAGAAGAGGCTTACAATCTCATCCGTTCCTTACCAGAACCAGTAGACAAGGCCATCCTGGGAGCCTTATTATCATGCTGTAATTCTTGTGAAAAATCTGAGCTGGCAGAAACTGTAGCTCAGCAGCTTTTTGAAAGTAATCCTGCTGATAATGCATACCGGGTTATGCTTTCAAATATATATGCTGGTGATGGGAGGTGGAATGATGTCAAGAGGTTGAGGGATAAAATGACAGATGGTCTGAGAAAAATGCCTGGACTAAGCTGGATTGAAGGCAATTCTTGCTAATTCTGAAAACTTGAATAAATACTGCAAACTTAAGAGAATGTAATACTGTAAGATATAGAGAGGCTTCTCATAAGGTATTATAATGGGGAACATGATTCTGTATATTTTGCTTCTTAGATGTTTGCCTTCAGGGATGCACAAAAATTGATCTGAGGATTTGTCTTGCAACAGAGTGAACTCTAGTCTATAAAATCTCAGAATCGAGGAGAATGTCACTTCAAGTCTATGTCTTATAGTAAACACATTTTAAATAACTTGCATTTTTGTTTATTAGATTGAATTGATCGGAATGTCTGTAATAAAGAGTTCATAACTGAGTCAAATATAACCTACCATTAACTGATCAATGTATATACAGGCTAGTGCAAACCCATGCCTAAGTTGCATTTGTTAAATAATGATTAATTACTGGTCGCACTTCCTTTCTTACATTCATCTCAGTATTTGTTCTAATGTATTTTAAGTCTGGTGAATATGATTCTGCATTTACTCGTATTTATTTTCTTTTTGAAATTGTGCCTCTTGGTGACTTGGCATGAAACTATGTGAACTGAAATTCTGCTACACATCTGCTTTCAGTAGCTAAACACAGGTGGTGCCTTGGCATTTTCTCTTGCTATTTACAATACTCTCTTTTTCACAGGACTTGAACTCTGACTCCTTTGGGAACATCTTTAAAGTGACTTTTACTTAACAAAGCAATTGGAATCAGACAAATGGATTGGGAAACAGAAAGCATGACAGTGGAACCGCTGTGGGTTTTGTTCCTGTACCAGGTTCTTGCAGATGGCTTCATTCAAAATTTTAAAATATAGAAAATGTATGTTTCATAAGATAACCTGGAACTGTGTCTTCTATTATAATTGACACTCCAAAATCCAAATGTTTCCCTGGACTTGCATGAAATTTGTAGTTACTAGAGTCACTTTTTATTTTTTGTTATAAAAAGTAGTTTAGGGGATTTTTGTTCTATTCCAAAAGTTTGGGCTCACTGCAAAAAAGGGGGGGGGGGTGAGGGAGGTATGTTTGAACTTGCATAATATTGTACATCCTTGACATTTTGTGCTTCTGCACCTGCTATTTCTTTCTATTACTTGATAGATACTGGTTCAGAATATAGAGATTAAAAGAAAAAAAAGAAATTTCATTGAGCATCCCCCTCCAACTCTGGATCAATGGTTATCCAGGGTCCAGAAAAGCAAAAATGATGTACAATGGCGTCTTCCCTAATCTCCAGGAGTTTGGGTGCCTAGTCTCACACACCTAAAACTAACTGAGCTCACGTTCTCTTCTTCTGTTTATATTTTACCTCTGCCGCTGCACTTAAAGAGCTAACTATGCAAGTACGTACCTTTCAACAATTTTTATATTCTAACAACTGTAACTAACAAGGCCTAACTTATACAGGCTGGCCCACTTGGTTCTTTGGGCCATTCTTTTTTCTTCTAGCATATACTTCCCTATGGGCTTGTTGCTAACATAACTATTCTCGGTATGTTGTTTTCTTCCTCAAAGTGAAGGCAAAGAAAGGGTTTGTTGTCAATACATAATCACACCTAAAAGCTTTAGTTGTTTTATTTCGTTATCTCATTGACTTATTTGAACTATTGATCATGTGCCGGAAATTGATAGCTGTTTACTTCTGATAATCGTACTATTCTTGTGCATACTTTTGCATTTTTCTCTATTGAAAGATAGTGTTTATGGTCCAATCATCTGTTGTTGGTATTGTCCCTCAATTCAGAAGATCTTCAATGTTTTCCCTAAAGACCTGTTTTAACCAACATATTTGAGAACGTATGTGAATGGTATGCTGGCTGTTATGAACAACCTTTTTCTTGCACACCATTTTGCTTGTGAAGTTGAGAATCAGTTGAAATATTTAAAGTACAGCCATTTTTTTTATATGTATACATAAATTTGTGCTTATGAGGAGGAACACTTAATCTCCAGTCTGCATTTCTCCCGGCCTCATGTCACTTGTTGCTGAATGCCCTGGAAGAGAAGGCAGCATTGTATCTGTAAGCTATAGAAATTCTTTGGACAGGGTAAGCTTCTAAACCTTAATCAATTAATGATTTTCTTTGCCTTTAGTTTTTGTATTTCATAGTTATTTCTTTCATTATTACTATTGCAGTAATTAAGAGGGTGAGCCTTGGCACAGTGGTAAGGTTGCTGCCTTGTTGACCTGAGGTTGTCTCCTTGAATATAATGGATTGATATCCTAAGCTTACATAAATTGTTGAAATTCATGACACTAATGCAATATACTTTTGACCTTATAGGAGACTAAATTACTACTATTGGTTAGATTTGCATGTTTAGGACTTCATGCCAAGCATTATGACTTACCAGTAAGATGCTTCAAATTTGTGTTTCCTGCATCATATTGTTTTTTGTTACTGCATCAAAACAGTGGTTGATGTGGAAATTTCATCATGAACTTATAGAACCTCCTGTGAAGCCATTTTTACTGCTGAACACAAATTCATTTTTGCTGTTTGAAATGTGAAAAAGAGATAATTGATCCATGGGGTACATTATTGGCACAGTGCTGCTGAAGAATCTAACTATTTAGATTCCCATGGGAGTTTTACTTTGGAGCAGCTTCCTTTGCACTGTGAAAGCACACATCGCCCATGATGTCAAAAGACAACAGGGCTTGGGAAACATGTCTTGCCTTCCACCCTCGTACAAATTCCTTAATCTTCTGATTGTCCAACTGAAATTGAGCAACCCGGCAAGGTATACCATTAATAAGAAATACAGTAGGCTTTACATTTCCATTTATATATCCAGTGAATAAATGCTGCCGAGGTACCAAAAGTACCCGAGGAAATAGATTTCAAGAATTGATTGTTGGCACTTTCTGAACCTTGTATATTTTTGGGACAACCATATGTTTGTTCCTGATTTCATTGGAGTGTTGGTGCCATATTTGCTTTGGAATTGATTTGACCTTCATAGAAGTAAAATAAATAGTGTGGTAGGAGATCAAATATCACCTTTCGGTGCCAATTTTGACCAATTCTGTATTTTCTAGCTAAAATACAAGCGAAAATTTTCTCTCCTTATAAGTGTCTAGTCTGAAACACACGGTTTCGGAACATTGATACTTTTGGTTTGTTTTTTATTAGTGAAATAGTTTGTCGCAGATACAGTCTGAGCTAAGTGTTGTTATACGATCTTAAAAGCCGTAATCTACGTCTTTAACCCTGATTCAAAGCTATATTTTGTAATATATATTTTACGCCTTAAATTAATTCTCACAGCTAAAATCACCTATAGTTATTAACTTTTTAAAAAATTAAATCTGATTCCATTCCGCATTAATTCCGCTAAAGGGTTTTGGAAATCATATTATTTATCAAATTATGAATTAGGCATAATCATTTCATTTTTAGTTTTTAACCCTTGCCGAATCTATTCATATTCGGTGGAAATATCCTGACATTAGTTCTTACCTTGATAACAATATAATATTAGTATGATAAAAAGGCACCATTGGAAAAACCCACAACAGAGTAAACAATTCAGATGCTGAAATCTTTAATCCTTGAAAGAAAATCTTATACAGATGACTCGACCCACTTAATCGAACAAATGCATTCTACTTCTATTTTTTTTGTTATTTTGATTCCAAAGTGCACTTTTCCATGCTGAGGGAAGTAAAATTGGGAGACCTGGCTTTCCACTGAGTGATTCTACAACAAAACCAAGGATTCTGTTTTCTACTTTGCTTTCATGCCCTTCTCTCCATATGAGAATCTAATGCAAACGCCACAAGTCACAACCAGCTGGTCACGTAAATACTAACTCCTTTCAGTGATATTTGTTCTAATGCTGCTATTATTTCCTGCACAACGTTAAAGTTGGTATGGTTCTAGTCGTGGAAACAGCTTTTCCTTCTGCATGATGTGTTTGCTTACATTTGATTTTTTCCATTCACTTCAATAATGAAAGTCCTGCACAGTTGGCGCAATTTAGATTCCTTTGTTACAGTCTTGCATTTGGACGTTCTACTATTGCTCTTAATTTTGTTAGCCTGCGTCTGCACGTCGTTATCCCTTTGTATCACGGACTTGAGATTTTTGCTTGGCCCAGTGGCCCACCCACTATGTTTTTTTTAAAAAATATCTGTTCCCCCACAATTTGAAGGTAATATTTGGACCAAGGATATATGTATATATGTGTGTGGATTATTACCATGACTCAAATCTTATATATGAAGAATTGTTCTACCAAAAATTTAACCTTTTTAAGTTTACTTTTAACTAACCAAACCTTCTGATAAATGTAATACATTTCCGTGCCATCATTATCTTTCTTAAAATGGCAACCATTCAAAAGTTTCCACCATTGACTGTGAAAAGCATATTGTTTACAAAGATTCATCAAATCTCGTTTGTTTACAAGAAAATATTGTCATTTTTTTTTTTGGGAGTCCGTAAAAAAGATCAATCTCGTTAAAACTATCTACGGTGACAAGGGCCCTTTGTTTTTGACAATGTTATGATTCAATTCACTCAGTTCAAATTGTATTGGATGGGGTGGTTGGTATTGTTGGCACGGTGGTAAATGTGACGCAAATGATTCTGTTCTAAAAGAATCAGAATCTTGTTAAATTGTCACTCCTCCTCTACCTAGGTGTGAGATTGGGTGCCTATAGGAGTAGCACTTATTATTCTGATGAATTATCTTTCGGAAAGCAAGATTGCATAGTCCAAGTTTATATGTCCTCTAATCATTAGGGCCAGTTTTAATTAATCATACATAAAGACACAGGCACTCATTTTAGCTATATCACATTGGATCGCACACCGATTTGGAACTTGCGTCCTCGTCCAAACATCCGATTTGGTAAACAAGGATGTGGCTCCAGTAGTCCACTCCCACTAAGGAAAAACTTTGATTCTTTTTCCTTTTCTTTCAATGGCAACCAAAAGAAAATTGCTTGAATTAATGATGAGGGACCAGAGGAAAGAATATAAGGAAAAAGAGTGTCTTTTTCTTGTGTGTAAACTTGTATAGCCTTTCTGTTCTAAAATTCTCATGGGATTAAAGGGAGCAAGGGACCATAATTCCGAATTGGCTATATATATATATATATATATATGTTAAAAACAACCTTTCTTATTCCTAAACACTGTGCCTAAATATGGAACAAAAAATACTGAATCCATCGATCAACAGAGATTGATTTAGTGTAACCAATAATCTTAAATTTAAATTCTAAATACACAGATACATTAAATATTTAAAAGTTTGTTATTCATAACGATTTTACCTGATTTGAACAGAATAGTTAATTCTCATAAATATTACATGTAGTATAAGACGAATAAAATAAATTGTTTACGCTACAAAATTATATAACAATTTATATAATATTTGAATATATATATATATATATATATTATTATTATTATTATTCATCATATCCTACACTTCTTTTTAATTTTTTTATGTGCGAATTATTGTACATATTTGTAATACACCTGACATTTCACCAAAAAGAATACTAAAAGGCATGGGAAACAGAATTAGCCAAAGACACATTAATTAAAGCCAACCCTATTATTCATTCCTGGGATGGTTCTGTACTCCGTATACAAGTTTCTCACTTTCACATGTTTGTATAGTAAGGAGTTCACAGTGTGTTGGCGAAAAAGGAGGAATATTAATCACAACTGTTCCAAACACAATAAGATTATGTGTTCCCACATGTACACATATATACACTGTTTCCTTTGGATAGAAAATGTTTCACTAGCATCATAATCTTTCCCAGGAATGTATGGAAAGGAAAGATCAGTAACGACATTGAAAATGTTCATCTAGAGTCATAATCTTTCCCAGGAATAATATGGAAAGGAAAGTGCTCTCTAACGACACGTCGTGTCGTGCAATCTCATCATGCCACACAAATTCATGATCAAATTAAATTGCCCCAAAACGACAATTGTAGTTCATTAATATTCTTTGATAAAATAATTATACATATTTTATAACATAGTCTTTAAATATTTAAATTTATTTGGTGACCATGCAACTTTTGTGCTGGTAGGAGGAAAAAGGGAATGAAATGTGGCACGTTCCCAAATGTAAGATGATAATGCAGGGATAAGAGAAACAAACATGTGTAGAGTATAGTTGAGAGGGAGATAAAAAGGGTGGGGAATGATGTTACATTACTATAATTATAGTAGTATTTATTTTGGAAAAGAAAATAATGTAAGTAAAGTTACGGCAACAAGCACATCACAAGTCTGAGTAGCAGGGCAATGTGTCAAAATCAAGCCCTATTGACTACTGGGGTAGAAGAAAAAAAATGAGTGTCATCTCATGGGTTATCATCTGCAGGTGCAACACATGGGGTCCGAACATTAGGGAGTGACTTTGAAATTGTGGTTGGGGAGAATGGGGACTGAAAATGATGATGACTAAGTGTTGGAAAATGATAAGGACTAAGTGAAGCTGCAACAATAGTGGACCACTTCTCTTGCACTCAATTTCTTTCTCTTTCAAGTGTGATTGTCTATCCCAATTTATAATAATTCATTTCTGATATTTGCTTTTGTCTCTCAACTCTCAAGGAACGTCCTTCATGCACTGTGACTTTTTTTTAAAGATTTTAATATATATATATATATATATATAATTATTTTATATATTGTACTAATTAACAATGTATGTGCGGAAATGGGATATTGAAGAAAGAATGAAGTAGAAAAAATAAACTTCAGGCACTAGAATTTCAATTAGCACAAGAATATCCAACGGACAGAATTAAAAGGAAATTTATAGGAAAAATAATAGGGTAAAATGAAAAGACAATGCTATTGTCGCCCATCGTAAGAACAAATCAAATTGTTTATTGTGCTAGCTGTTTTCTTTTTATTCAGTGTTTATAATTTATTTTAACTTAGGTCTTAACTCAATTGCTGAAGGGTGTATACAATGAAGTCATACCTAATTTTAGTCTGCTTATTGGCAATACTGTCAATTGAAATCTAATCGAACACAATATGGAAATCGATTGTTGCTTGCTTAGACTTCTGATTAAGGTAATGTAGTCTTATATATGTCATCATTTTAATTTTTTAGGTAACATTTTTTTTATTTAATGTCTACACATACAAAAATTTTAGAATAATTCTTAACGTTTAATTCCGTCATATATAATGCTATTATTGTCTATGTGACCAACATATGCTTATATGTTAGTCACACATTATTGGTTAAACATGTATTAATAAGTTAGTCCCACATTCTTGGTCACACATTCATCATTAATTCATAATTATGCAAAAGTTTTCAAGACATTCTTTGATGTTTGGAAGGGTACGTTGGTAATGATAAGTTCCGTAAGTCTTCTTATTTTATTATTATGCAACTATCTAAAAATTTTAAAAAACTCAAAATAACTTTTTGTTAGAAAATAATTGTCTAAATTATGTAAGTGGAATTAGATAGAGGAAATAGTTAGAGATTAAATAAACATGTTATTATACTTTAATTAAATTTGAGAATTTTTATATGTGTTATTAAGATAATAAGAAGGATTTTCTAAAGCGTAAAATGAAGACCTTACCCTTATGACATAAAAAAGGACTTGAAGTCAGATCAAAAGGTTAAAAAAAGAGAGCTTAAACAAAAAATAAATAAAAATAATAAATCCTAGTATGTTAGGGAACCAGCACACCTCTAATAGATGAAAGCGGTGTCAAACGTAATATACCTCATGACTAAAATGGATGTTATATTATTATTAACATTAAAAATAGATTAAAATTAAATTAATTACAAAAAAACTAACCCTAAATTAAGAATTATGAAAGTCTAGGAATAATAAAATTATTTTCACTTATGATAAAAATTTATTTAGGGTAAAATTACTTATTTTTGTTTATATATATATATATATATATATATATATATATATATATATATATAAACAAAAATAAGTAATTTTACCCTATATATATATATAGAGAGAGTATTTGGATTGTCTTATGTCTCGTAGTAGATTTTATTTGGACATTTTGAACTTTTTTATGATGTGTTTGAACATAATATTAATTTTTGTCGTAATGAATTATTATTCTAGTCTTATAATTGTAAGTGTTCTATATTTTATATGTAATTTTATTTTTTAAAAACTATATCTTTATGCAAAAGATACTCTGAATTATATTATGTTTAATTTTTTATTTTTTAAATTTCTATTAGGTTTACATTTACATTAGTAGATACCTATAAATATTTATAAAATCATGAAAAATTGATTTAGTAGATCTTGTGGGTATAAAATTGATTTAATATAGGTCATAGGTACTTATTATTTATATCTATCATGTCCCATATCCATTCATTGATATTTTTGTAAAAGTTCTTATAATTTTTTTTGGGTCATATATTTATTTGATACAAGATCTTAGCATTTTTTTAAATTATATTTGTAGCTCATAGCGAGAATTTACCTCAAAACCAATTACAAATTTAACTTCATAGTCAAGAGTTAGTAACTAAATATATAAGGATTTTTCATATGATTAAATAGCAAGCATTTGGAGTTGTTATATTATTTTATCTGCCAAATAAATTTATTAATGAAATACAAAGGGTACTCAACTTGTTTACATAAGGAAAAACTTAGTTTAATACAAGTAGGGAACCAACACACCAATCAAATAAGGAAAAAGGTGTTTCCTTTGCAACATACAGATTTTTGAGGTTGTTATATAGTAGAAGTCTAATCCTTTATTTAGGGATGAAATAAAGAGAAAAAATATAAAAAGTGAAAAATAAAGTAAACATAATATGGGAAAAGATATTTTTATTAAATGAGATAAAAATAAAAAGAAATAAGCGAATTTTATAAATATATATATATAATAATCTTAAAATTTTAATTTAATTAAAATAATTTAATTTTTTATTATAATGTTTTTAATAAAATATTTTTAAAAATTTCTATATTTACAATAAAAAATTTTGTTAGTCTCTTCCTTAAAATCACACATCATACAATGTATTAAAAAAATTTCACAACAATATTTTTTTACCATAAAAAATAAAGCTTTTAAACAAGTAAAATTTATTTATTTTTCATTTAATTTTCTTACTCTCCATTTGCTCCCAAATAAAGAGTAGGTTGGGGGCAGAAGGTAAAGAAAATCATCCTCGAGCGATTATAATTTTGTGCTAGTATGTATTTATTTCCGTGACGAGAGTTGGTTAGGTCTTAATACTATGAATTATGATCCTAGCATCCCCATCGTTCATCAACGTGACTTTTTATTTTATTGGTTCAATTAATCAAAGCTTTGGAGGCCTTATGGAATCTTAAATTCCTCTTGGAAGGGCATATGATACTAAACCAACTCCCACTCTCACCATAATATATTCATTATTGTATAACAAAGTCTCCATCCTTGCAGCTTGATAAGGACTGCGTTCGGAAAGCAATAATATTTCCAATTTTAGCAAACAAATAAATATAAAAATAAAATTAAACCTTTACTTTTAGTTGTCTATGGAAGATTATCTTTAACTAATCATTGCATCACGAAGTATGCAATCAAGCAATTTTCCTTAACCCTTAGATTTCATTTGTGATTATAAATATAATGATTAATGAAGCAATGACTGCCGGAAAGCTAATTAGTATACATATACGGCAGTCAGGTGATGGGTGATGTATGTAGGTAGGTAGGGGAACTCTGCCATTGTTTTCAGCTAATGAAAATATATACGTCGCTATCATGTTGTCACTTCTAAGTATCAAATGGTCCTTCTGTTCAATGATATTATAATTCGTAGCTATATTGTCTAGCCCCGCAAATTAATGCTTAATTTCCTAATCCTAAGTGAAACATTCTTCAAACTAGATTGTATTTTTTTTGGTTACATGGAACTTGAGTGTATACTGTATAATATAATGTAGGCATAGATGCCAAACTTTGTTTCTCTTTTTTCATTTTTTTTTGTAAGAGTTTAGTTTTAATGTTTTTTAAATAAATATTTTTATATTATTAATTATTTGAATTTAGAATAGATATCCTTTTCAAATTAAATATTATAATAAAATAAAATAAAAAATTTATATTATCAATATATTCTAATTATTTTTTATAAATCATGTTTAATATATGTAATATATAAAAAGTGTTTTATTAAATAAATAATTTAACATATTGATAATATTAAAGATAATAGTTTTAAAAAAAATACTATTTATTAGTTATTTTAACTAATTTAGTTGGATGTTGAGATTGTCTTTTATGGACTGGTATAAACAAAATTTCTAATATGTTTAAGATCTTGTTTAAAATATTTTATTACTATTATTATTATTATTATTATTATTATTATTATTATTATTATTATTATTTATAAGAAAAATCTATTAATTTATTATGACACGTTAAAAAAGCTGTTTATAAATGTAGGAGTATTATTTTTTGCCCAACAAAATATGTCATATATATCCTAAACCCTATATTAGTTTCTCAAAAACGAGAAGAAATATTTATTAAAGGATTATTGTTAATCAGTATTCTTAAAAGAATGATTAAGGAATTAAAAATAAATTTTAATAAAAATATTAAAAATTATGAAAGAGGTATAGTAATAATTTAAATCTTTAATTTTTTAATAAATATTTTTAAAATACTAGTTAGCATTATTTTAAAAAGCATATTAATCTCAGTCCTTATGATTAATTTCAAGCATCTAAAAATAATAATTTTTTTATTAAATCAAATATTTATTATATTAAAATTATGAAAGTATAATAAATAATTTTATCAATAAAAATTTAGTATTTTAAACACTTAACTCTAAAATAATAAAACCGATTTTAAAAAATGTGGCAACAATACACATGCTTATATCATACACAAAAACAATAGCTTAAAGCGTTACATATGGTGGTAGAGACATTAAATTGAAAGCAGTTGCCGCAACAATAAAGTTTGACCTTTAGACGTACAAGTCTCGCCGCAGAAAAAGCTAAATATGATGAGCAGTTTTCTTAAGAACACAGAATAAGTAAAGATTGGTATGAGAAAAATTAATTGTTATTATAAGATTGGTGTGACATAGCATTACTCCTTCATCTGCCCCTAAAGTTACCGACGAAATGAATCATCGCTCTAAAATGTAGAGAATTTGTGACTTCCCTAGAGTGCCTGCAGATTATAGTGCCTTGAATGGACAAGAGGACCTATTTCTTGGGTCTCATGTTCTCCTTTCTCTCCACTATCGACATAATTAAAATATGTTCCACAATCACTTCAATATAACGTACATGGTTTCTTGTTAGTGGGTTCATGAATTGACCCCATTTTCCTTTTCTATTCACCTTATTAATGATATATAGAAATAGTAGTTCATGGTTTCACAGGGTAAACGGACTTCTTTTTAATTTATTTCTCCCTTCCTTTCGATATTTTTATGAATTAATTAATTTGTAAAATTAAAAAATTTATATAATTTTTTAAAAGTATCTTTAACATTAATAAAAAATTTCTCCACCTAATTAATTATTATATCTTCACATAAAAAATTTTATCCACTTAAATTAGAAATATTTTTATATAAAAATAATTGATACAAATAATTTTGATTAGGTCTTTTGAAAATAGACCAAGATAAACTTCAATTTTTATTTTTATAAAAAAGATAAGAAGTACATTGATTTACTGGATACTATAAATTTAACCGTTTAGAAACAAACTATATATGTTTCTTTCTTTTGGGGGAGGGGGGAGGGTACATTTTGTATATATGCTTACTTTAAAACGATTAGACAAAATGTCAATACATTAATTGGCCAATGTAAGGTTTCCAAAACAAATCCATCCCTACTTAAATGTTTACCTTTTGGTGGCAATGTTTTATTACTATTCGACAACATCACGCTTATAATTAAAGGTTATAAAAATAAAATAGGAAATAAACAAATCTGTGTAGTATATACATAATATCCTCAGTCATCCTAAGCTGGTGTAGAAAGTTAAAAATAGCCATATCTTTGTTAATAAGTAATGGCACAATGAGGGGCAATTGAATACTTCATCACTACCAATATCATGCTGATCACTATAATACAATAAGTATTGCATCATCATTCTTTAAAGTCTAAGATGGATAATGATTAAGTGATGTAGAAAAGTCCTACTATCCATGCCTCAAATGCAAAAGATGACCGTACACACACACAGGTATAATTTTAGGCTATTTCAGAAGAAGTCAGTAAAGCAAACCCCCTGAGCCTTTCCTTGGGTACTTAATGTATATAAATTATTCAAGAGTTAACAACTAAATTTTTGAAATAATTTATTTTGCATGAAAGTCTTTATAACAAAGTAATCTGATTATTGATACCATTTTGTTTTATTAAAGTTCATATTTTCTTTAAAAAATATATTAGCAAAAGATAGCTATGAATGAATTTATATCGAATATCAAAATTTGTAGGTCATGGTATTAATATTTTGTCACCAATTAAAAATTTGACAAAATTCCAACTTTTTCAATGTTTTAATCGATATTCATTTTTAATATGTTAATAGAAAATACTAACCAGTCTTTACACTTGTTGAGGATATAGAAAATAAAAATTTTAAATAAAATATATATTATTAAATATTTAAAATTATTTTTTAAAAATAAGCATCGAACTACAATGGTATTTGTTTTTATATAACAATATTTTACAATAAAAAAACATTTGATTTTTCATTCTATCATATATTTATGAGCATGTAATAGAAATTTTTTTAATTAAATACATTTTATTTTGAGAATTCGTAACAAGTATCTCAAAACACTAGTTAGCATCCTAATACTTTATAAACGAATTATTAAATAAATATATTCAAAACATAAATATTCAATATTTTTTACTTAACAGGTATGAAGATTAATAAAAAAATATTATAGTAGGAGAATTGATAAAAATTAAGTATCTAAGCACTTGATAGGGAGACCAAGTTTAAATTTGTAGTTTCATGAGTTTCACAAAAAATTATTTTAAGTGCAAGAGTTAATGAGAGTGGGAGTGGGAATGAGAATGGGAGACATCCCCACATTGGTGATATTATTATTAGATGCAAGGTCATAGTCATTCTTTTGTAGTGTACCTTCATTTATTACCTTTGTCTTTTGCATCCATTCCTTCTCCATCCACTCAATGCTGTTTGCCTTCTCCCTCATAACCTTTTGCCATTTAATTATCAGTTTCCACCTCTTATCTCTCTGTCTCTCTCCCTTTGCATCTCTCTTGCAGTTAGGGTTTCCTCTTTAAGAGTGCTCTTCCTGTAACAAATCTGCTACTTATATCTCTCATTGGCTAAGCCTCTTTTGTCTTGTGAGGGTAAAACAGCAGCTTCTAAAGGGCCTCTCACAAGGGCAAAAAAAAAGGTACTTCCCTTTTAGTTCTTCTGATCAAAGAAGCATACATCATAAACAGGTAAAATCATGTTCATTATGCAGCTTCCCTCTTTGCTACCTCCTTTTCTTTATGCATGTATAGTTCTTTTCTCTGTTTATGTTCTTTTAAGTAAAGTACCTGTTGCTAGACAAAATGGATCCTTTTGAGAAGTCACTATTTAGGGCTTTTCCCATTTTATATGTGCTTTTCTGATGTAGCCGTTAATATAATCATGACTCCTTGCTGCACCAGATCCCTGGTTCAGCTGATTTAATTATAAGTTTTTACTTGATCATGCAGCTGATTCCAGCAAGAAGAAATATACATATGTATATGGGTGTTCCTTAAATGAGGAAGAAGATAAAACAAACCCAGAAACTGAACTAAAGGGGTTAAGAAAAGGGAAAAAATACTATATATGAAGGGAGTTTCGAGTTTAAAGAAAGGAATTCTTCACTGTTTTTCTTTTCTTCACCATGAATTGAAAATAGAAGAGAGAAAGGAAAGAAGAAAAAACATATATCTTAAAAAAGAAATAAGAAAGTTTGTGAAAGAAAAAGAAAGGATAAAGATAGTCATATATATAATATAATATATGAAAGTGACAACTAATCCTCAAATTAATTTAAATCAACCAGCAAAGTCTCGTGTACGTATATATGTGTGTTGGGGAAGGATCTGCGTAAAAGATTTTAGGAAGGAAGGATCATATAAAGGATTAAAGGGGAAAAAGGATTAAAGGGTCTAATTTAAAATCTTTCAAAAACATTTTTGGTAAGTATTCTTCTTCTTCTTCTTATAATCAATAACATGGTTCCCTATAGCCCCATTTCTTTGTTACTATTGTTATGATTTTGATCAAAGAAAGAAAATAAACCAGCGAACGAGACAAGACCAAGAAAAGAAAGAAATAAGAAAAGAGTAAGAGTAGAATAGAGAGGTGTAATGTAACTGAAATGGCCCCAGATTCAATTTTCTGTATAGTGACCATTCATTTTCTTAATAATTTTGGAACTGAAAATCCTTGCTAGAGAACAACTCCATAGACTGTTTGGTCAGTCTTATGCTTCAGTAAAGTTAGGATTTGGGTTCAATAACATATTAACTTATTAATAAGCAATATATAGTTTGACCATATATTTTCGTTGAGGTTGAAAGTGATAGTCTTCTCTACTTTAGTCTTTTCCTAATTCAAACTTTTCGTATTAAAAATAATATTATTAACATTAGATTGATTTTCAGCAACGAAAAAATAATTTTTTTATAAAAAAATGAATTATTTATTACATTTTCATAAGAATGATTTCTAACAATTAAAATGAAAGTTTATTGCATCTTCAAATTTTTAATATATAAATTTTTGTTCTCCAAAAAAATATTTAAAATTAGTCTTAAGATTTAAGTTAAGAAACCAAAAGAAAAAAAGAAAGGGAAAGTGTTGTAAACTGATTTTATGTTATAATAAAACTTGGTGGCGCAGGGAAAAGAAAAATGGCATCATCCAGCTCTTACAATTCTCCATGTGCTGCTTGCAAGTTTTTGAGGAGGAAGTGCTTGCCAGGGTGCATCTTTGCACCTTACTTTCCGCCCGAAGAGCCTCAAAAATTCGCGAACGTGCACAAGATCTTTGGAGCCAGCAACGTGACCAAGCTTCTCAATGAGTTGCTCCCTCATCAAAGGGAAGATGCAGTGAACTCACTGGCATATGAAGCAGAGGCACGTGTGAGAGACCCTGTTTATGGATGTGTAGGTGCCATCTCTTTCCTTCAAAGACAAGTTCAAAGGCTTCAAAAGGAACTTGATTCTGCCAATGCTGATCTTCTTCGCTATGCTTGCAATGACATTCCTCCACCCTCTCTTTCTGTGCCACCACCAATGACATCTTCAATTAATCCTCAAATGCCTCAAAGGTCTTTCAGTGCAAGATTTGGTAATGAACCAAGTGGTGGTGCCTTTTATAGGCCTTCCCCTAATACTAATTACTCTTTTCCTTATTCTTCTCTTCCTTGGAATGATACCTCTTCTGAGGATATCAATGAAGGAGGAGGAGGAGGAGGAGGAGAAGGAGGAGGAGAAGGAGGAGGAGGAGGAGGTAATTTGTGAATTTGAGATTGAAGAATATGAACACAATATCTAGGGTTTATGCCTCTTGATGAGGCATGGCCCTGCAATATATATATCTAGCTATGCTCTCTCTGGCTATGTATGTAGCCTTATTTGGACTCTTGTGGTAAGGTCTACTGTTTAATTTCTCTTAATTTAATTTGAAGGGGTTTAATTAGTTTTGTTTAATTTCTAGGTGATGATGAACATGTGTTTTGTTGTTTAAGAAGACCTACGCTACCAAGAAGTTTGGTAGTGTCTTTTCAAAATCTTCAAAGTGTTAAATAAGTTGGTGGTAGAGAGCATGCAGAGTAATGTTATGACTACTACTACCATAGACCTACTCTTATTGTGTATTCAGTGCAACTCTATAGGCATGTGCAGTGTGCATGCGGAGTTGACATTCTCTGTCATTGTTTATGATTAAGAATAAATGAACGATAACGTTACTTGATTCTAAAGCCTAACTCTACGGGCTTAGACGATTATAGTCCTACTTACCCTATATATTCCCTGCCTTTGTTTTTCCACTTTAATTTCCTCTTCTTCTTGGACCACCCTTTTACTTTCTTCTCTCTTTGTTATTTTAACCTTGTTATTAATTAATTACCCCATTCTATATGGATGCTTCAAAATCAAAATTAACCAAAACCAATGATTTGAATATTGTTTTCCTTTATTAATTACCTGAGTTAATTTACCTCAGTGACCGTTAAGAAGTTGCTTTAATTAGCTGAATTAATTGAGATAATAAATTTCCCAAAAATAAAGGCACAGAAGTAGTGTCAGTGATTGTGAGGGAGTTGAGTTGATATATTGGCAAAATGTCACAATCAAAGACACAGAAACAAGGTATTACGCTTGAGTTCAAAGCATATGCACATAGGAATTAACTCTCTCAAGTCTCGATCTCATATGTTTCAAAAACTTTTCATGTAAAAGTGGGTCTTTTTCTCCTGATAATGCAAACTACTTGTTAGTGCTATATAGCTATAGTCTCTATAGGTTCTTTGGAAAGCACAGTGGGTACTATTGGGGTTGGTGTTGTTTGTTTGATGAACTCAACAACTAACAGGAAAACCAGCAGTGTTTTTTCTGAACTCAGTGTCTCTCTCTGCTGCAATCAAAACTAGTTAATTTTGAATTGTAGTTTTCATCATGTACCGAGAAAAAGGTAGGATATTGATGAATCTCTCTTGTTTGGTCTCTATAGTCTTTCCCGTGAGGCTCAGCTTCACCCTCTCATTTTTATTTGAATAAAAAATGTGTGAAATAGTGAGCCACAGTCACTGTCCTCATTGGATCCAATACAGAAAGAAAAGTAGTAGATATATAGTAGTTCATGCTTAGGGTTTTCAGCTTTTATTTCTTTCTTTCTTTCTTCTTTTTCTTTTGTCTCTCTTCCAACAAGTACCCTGAGTACCCTAAGCTTAGCTATAACCCTTCCAAACTGTTACCATCAACCACCAACAACACTACACTCTCCCCCAGACAATGCAGTGAAACAGTCACACCTCTCTCTCTTTCTCATATAAACTGCAGCTACATTCACATCAACTTGCATTGCATGCATAACAATTAATATCTTTTTTTTTGTTGGCTATATAAGTATAAATTTTACTAAAACTAAAATCTTCTGCTCGTTCATTAATTGAACCAATAGAATATCTGAATTAGTCTTAATTTATATACTTTTCTTCATGAAAACATAATTGGTTATTCCTAGGCAAATGCTAGTTTGCAATTTGACAGGTGAAATTCTGAACCGATCCTGTGAGATCAGAATCCTAGACGTCGCAGCAATAAACCTTTCGAAATCCGAGAAAATAATAGGGTTAGGGTTTTCATTTTTCCCATGATCATATAAATGTAAAAAAAAATAGAAAAGAAAACAAAAAGAGAAAAGAAATCCGTTTTCAAACTTGCACATGTTCCGCCGCGCGCTCTTGCTCTCCATGTTCCCTGAATTGAAGAAAAGTAACAGTGAAACCTTTCATCTTTTAAAAGAAAAGCAAGCCGTCATTTTATTCCATACATATATATATATATATATATATAAGTTTATATACATGTAAATATATTGTATGAATCTATAAGTAAATTAAACTGTTAAACCCCAATTTTATTTTATTTTTTATTTTTTTTAAAGAGAAGGAAATTATATATATGGTTATTTTGTTGAATTTGATTAATTTATGAAGATTGATTCATTGGTTGATGTAATGTGTGTGATGGTGTTTGCAATATAATGGTAATGAGTGAGTAGAGAGAGGTAAATGGGGAGAAGGTCTTTGTGTTTCTGTGTTCAGTTTTGTCAGTCACTTTTATCCGTCTGGCAGAACACAGAAGACAGCACACAGCACACAGCACGGACACTGTTACACTCATAAGAATCCACACAAATCACAACATCCTCCCTTTCCTCTCAATGTGAATGAATGAATGAATGAATGAGTATGAGAGGGACTGAAGGAGAGTCTGACACACACCCTCTTCCTCTTCTCACTTGCTTAGCTCTATATATCTACAACTCACACTCACCTCCATATACTATACTCCTCCAATTCATCACTCTCTCTCTCTCTCTCTCTCTCTGCTTTCTCCTCGAGATCACCAAAAGCCTCCACTTTTTCTTTCTTGGAATTTTTGCTGAACCAAATCTAATCTCTCATATCCATCAACTTTCCCTCACAATATCTTCCTTATATCCTTTTAATTTTATTATATATATTATTAAATTAAAATGGTATTATTGAAAAATGTTGGAAAATGGAAATGAATTAATGATGAAAGGAAAGGGAGGGAGTGATATAAGCAGTGTTAGGGGTCAGAGAAAAGTGAGTATGGCTTTCTGAACTTGTTGTTCCTCTGAATGAATGCTATAGTTATAATTTCAGAATCCATCAATCTTCCTCACTCTGCAACAAAGACGTGGAAAAGAAGCAAAGAGCAGGTGAAAAATGGCAGAGTGAGGTTATGAGAAAGGACAAACATGTGGTGGAGGGGTCCTATCCCTATTTAAGCCCCCACAACCAAATTCTTTATGTCCTCGTGGACCTAAGAACACTTGTATCTTTCGCTCGCGTTATATCATTTCTATCTTCAACTCTTTCTCTTTCTCTCTCTCTCTCTCTATTCATACACTCACTGCACACCCCCAAACATGTACTAATGTACTTACGTTATTCGTCTTGGTGTGGTCAAGAGAGACAAACGACTCTATATTGTCATCCTAATAGCATTTATGGACACTCATTGACACAAGTATACGTGCACATGTGATGTGTCAACCTCAATCGAGTGTACCAAAAATATTCCAATTTTCAAAATCAATACCCAAACCAAACTTCATACTAATCAAATTACCCAATCATCTCTAATACCTCTTCACAATTATATTACTTCTCAGTGTCATGCCCACCTACCTCTTTGGTTTATTTATTTCCTGTCCGCACCAGTTTATACTCTATTACTGTTACACATTAATGATTAATTAAATATATATAAAATGAACTAACTTTTAATGTTGAATTAAGTTAAACTCAATTCCTATGTATTCAACTGATGTATTCATATGCATCAATTACACTTTTTTATTACACGAATCCGTATTTCGATTCTTTATTCACACCAATAATATTAGGCAGAGGGTATGATACTCTAATATTCTAAGATAGAAAGTTTTGGAAGTAAACAAAAAAGTTAGTAGGCAGGAGACCCAAATATATTCATCTCGCTCCAAAACAAATGAAATATATATATATATATATATATATATATATATATATATATATATATATATATATATTTTGGAACCAAAAAGACAATTGTATTGAATATCGCTAAGAAGTTGCAAACAAACCCTCTCAAGTAGGTATAATGAAAATCATAACACCAATACAAGAATACCAAATACCAAAACCCATCAGAATAAAAGACACACAATCTTACTATATTCATATAAAGATCACAACAACCAAGGTGCACTAACCCCTTGAAATATAATTAACCTCACATGATCCCATTAACAAATTACAAAACCCAACAAAAATAGAAGACAATCATCAAATGAACTTCAACACACAAGTACCTAAAGCAATACGGCAAAGTGAATAGTACATCTACAACCCTTCGAAGAACTCCAGCGCACGGCTGAAAGACCAAGATCCAACGACAAATTCTAATTTCCATTACCATTAGGGACCAAAGTGTTGTTTCTTCAAAAGTTTGACGGTTACCTGAAAAGCTAATTAAAAGATAAAAATTAAAAACTAAAAAGTTAGATAAAAACAGAAAATTGATAAGCTAATTAAATTAAAAGTTTTAATGAAAATAATTGTTATACTAACTTATAAATAAAAATATAATTAAATAATGAATTAAAATATATTAAATATAATATAATTTTTAATAAAAACATATTAAAATTTTATTTTTTTAATATCTATTTTTAAATTTTAGATAAATAAATTCGAATAAAAACTTTTTAAATTATTTATTTTATTTTTTATCAAATGGTTCAATATTTTTAATAAAATAAAATAAATAATATAATAATTAAAATAATAGTTTGAAATATAATATTTTATGATAATATAAAAATAAATCTAAAATTAGTAATTATAAAAAATTAAATAATATTAAATTTATAAAAATAAATAGATAATTAAAAATATATTTAAAATAATAATAAATAAAATATTTTAGCTAAAAAATAAAAAATATAAAAATAATTTAAAATAATTTTTCAAAAACGCTAATAATTGCTTAAAAATTATTAATAATTATTAAAACAAATTATTTTATCAAATATAATTAAAAAATTTCAATAAATTTTTCAACTAATAATTTAAACTTTTAATATTTTACCAAATTTCCTCTAATCTTAGAATCTATTGAATGTTAAATCCTTTTGCTCCATACTTAATTTAACTTTATAATCTATAGGTCATGCTAACCAGTATTTGTATTTTTAGATTTCTAGTTAAAGAATTAAAAAATTATTAAAAATTATATTAAAATATATTAAAAATTATATATTATTACTACATATCATATCTTTTTTAATATTTAAAAAAATATTATAAAAATTTAAAAAATATTATTTATTAATTTTAATAACATTTTAATATGTGTTATATTTAATTTATGTTGCAAAACATTATTAATAATATTTAAAATATGTTAAATAATATAAAATAATTTACCTATTAATTTTAATAATATTTTAAAAAAATATTATATCTGATGTATATTAAAAAAGTATAATATATAATAATGTATATGTAACACTTCTAATAAAAAGAATTACTCTTTATTTCATAATTAATTCCTTTGAAGTATTTGTTAATTTTTTCTTAATTTTTTTTACATGTATCCTCCATTAAAAACAATCTTATTTAAATTAGATAGGATTATACTGTAGAGATAAAAAAAATTCCTTCAATTTTTTAGTACAGTTGTATATTTATGATTTAAAATTAAAATCTTTAACAAAAGTAGCTCAACCCCTATCCATTGATTCATGTGTCCGATGATAAAATTTTCTTATATATATAGGTGGGGCATTTTTTTGTACTATTCTCCCCCTTCAAAGTAAAAAACTATTTGACCGGGAAAGCCTTCTTTGACTTTCACTGGCTAGCCCGCTTCGTTAATATGCAACGCCAAGTCTCCAACCAATTGGTATTCAAATTTCTTCTAAAAGTATAATTCAACGTGGAACTGCGCCTATCTGCACATAGTTAACTGCTTCAAGAAAGTAGAACTAAGAGTAACTTCAGGACGGAAGCTTATAACTAAGTAACTCTATCTTAGTCAATTACATCACTGTTTTTATATCAAATTGTAGGGCTATTAATATGAAGTATAGTTGCACTTCATTGAATATCACTAAAAGTATGCTCTAAAGCGTTATTATACACCCTTTTTTTTTTATATAAAAAAGTTTATTATTGTTCTCATTTATATTAGAATTACCATATAACTGTTTATTATGTTCTTTATCTCTTTTATTGATTAAATTTTTTACAATAAAGTCCTATGTAAAATAAGGACATAATAAACAAAATAATAAATATTAGAATTAAATATATTTTTAATTCTTCTAAATTTTAAAATTTTAATTTTAATCTTTTAGTTTTTGAATGATTAATTTTAATCCTTCATTTTTTAAAATATGATACTTTTAATTTTTAAAATAATTTATATTTAATATATGATATATATTAATGTTTATAACGTGACATATATTTATATTGATACATTGATAATAATGAATAAAAAGTAATTTATTTTAAAAAATTAGGAGACCAAAATTAATTATTTAAAAAATAATGACTAAAGTCAAAATTTGGAAATACTAAAGATATATTTAATCTTAAATATCGTCTTAAACTTCAAAAATATAATTAAAAAAATTATTTTAAATAAATGACATAAAAAAAACAGAGGAAAATAACCTAACATATAGTGGTTGCTAGCTAACATTCTCTCTCTCTTTATATATATATATATATTAAAGAAAAAATTTTGTCAGTAAAATTAAAACTAAAATAGGATATATATATATATATATATTTTGATATGATATATTAAAATTAAAATTTTAAATTAAATTAAGATTGATATAATACTGAAATTTGGTTTATTGAAAAGAATAATATCTTTCTATAAAAAAAATGGATATTAGTTAAGTGGAATCAATGTCTGAAATCATATAATTTAATAAGAAAGAAAATAACTCTTAAAATATTTTCTCTCTACAACGGGAATTTTAGATTTACAATATAGTTATAGATTAATTAGGATTTCGGATTTACCAACCAAAAAAAGCTATAAAAGCTAGTAAGGAACAAAAATGTTTTAGTTAATAGATTTCGCCACTGATAAGAGATCTATGTTTTTAGTCAAAGACTTGTGAGAGATCTTAATCTGACTATGAAGAGTAAATTTAAAATTGAATGTGTGTAGGAAAAAAAATTTGATGACGTTCTGCAGAAAATAAGAAGCGAATATGCAGAGACTCAAAAATTGAATATTTCTCTTATCTTCGTTACCTCGGTTACCAACTAACCATAGATATTAAGAAGCAGTTTATACATTAATTGCTTCTTTGACTATTTATTGAGAAGCAGTTTAAACATTAATAACAATCAAAACTTAATAGATTAGGAAAAGATGGATCATTTTCTACCAAAAATGGAATAGATTAATGATAAAATGATACTCCATCCTCCTTTTTATCTGTTCAAAAAAGAATAAATATAAATATTAAAAATATAATTAATATTGTTATTTTTAAAAATATTTATTTTTAAATTTATCTTTTGTATATAATTTTTTTTTCAGTTTCTTTCATTTATTGCAGTTGATACATTATGGAATCTTGAAAACTAAAATAGAGAAATAAATAGAAACAAATTTTATTATTTCTTAATAGACAGATAAAAAATAAAAAATTATTAAATATCAAATTTAGTAGAATAATATTTTTGTATTCTACCATCTTATTTGATTTTAATCTTTAATAAATTATTTATAATATAAATAAATATTTTTTAAATCACCTATTTTCATATATTTAAATAAAGTAAAATTTTAAATAAATATAACATTAAACATTTTTATTGATGATTTTCAATAAAAAATTATTGAAATTATTATTTTATTAAATTTAACATATAATATCATTTGATATATTAGTATACAGGCGTGTCAAATTTTTTGTAAGTATTTAGAAGATATCATAGTAATAAAGAGTTTGTTCATTATATGGTCTGTAGCTCTGAAGAAAATTTCAAAAAATATAATTAACGTTAAATTAGAAAATTATTTTATAAAATAAAAATAAAAAGTAATGGTTTTGGTACTATATATATATATATATATCCTAAAATATTTGATTAATATATTAAAATAAATATAATAAATTTTCATTTAAATTATGTATATAAAAAGTTATAAAGTACATTTAAATATTATTAAAAATAAATAAAACATTGAATTATATAATTATTAAATTTTTTAAGTGTTCCTATATTATATATAATTGAATTATATAGTTTGACTATAACATTTTTTAAATAAAATAAATTTAACTGAAAATATACGAAAATTTTTCATTAATTAAAAATATACAATCATAAATATTTAATTTAAACAACCCTTTTAGTGTATAATTGAAGATAATTATAATTATTGGGTACAGAAAGATAATTATTTAACTATAAAAGATCTTCAGTAGAAAGCAGATCTAGAAAGAAAATACAGATCAAGTGTTGTCTTAACTTTAGACTGATAAAAGTATCTCTGATAGTTAATAAAGTGTTTTTATAAGCAACATGTAGATTAACAAGAGTAGACGGTGTATTTTAATCAATGTACATCAATAACTCAATCTCCAGCATACCTAACAGAAACACTTCATGTAAAACCTTGACAGCCTATATTGAATTTGGCTTCTCACATATTCATGTAGGATTATGTTAAAGAAAATTAAAATGTATTGAAAATATAAAAATTATTTAATTATAGATATTATACTACTATGAAAAAGTGAAAAAAATAAACCACCTCCATCATGGTATGGAAATTAAATCGGATAAAATTTAAGAAAAACATAAATTTAAACCTAAATTTAATTTGCAAAAATAAAATAAATTTATGAACATAAATACCTGATTGATTCTTGTTCTTTCTTAATAATTATAATAATAATTAAATAATAATATTAAATTTTATAAATTTTAAAAATTTTAAAAATATAATTTTATTATTAAATTTATTAAAATTTAATATTTATTTTATATATTATTTAAATTAAAAAATATTTAATATATAATTATGTTATTTAAAAAATATAAATAAATATTAATTATAATTTTAAAAAATAAAATATAAATTTTCCACAAATTTATTCAAATTCAGTAAATTTAAGATTAACTTATAATTTTTCAACTTCACCTCTTCTAAACTTACTTGAACCCGTTTGAATTTTTCGCAAAGCAGGACACCAAGGATATATATAATTTTGAAAAGAAGAAACATGCATTCGCATAGACATACATTCTCTATTATATCTCACTTTTAAACTGTTGGATTTTTTTCTTCTTTAAAAAAACAAACAAAATTGAATCAATGAATGAAAAATATATCTAGATATACATTATAGTTGAGATGTATATATGGATATCGTATCACTCATATAATCTGCTTCCACCTTCTTGTTCTCATGCCTACCAGTATCATAACATTTACGAACCCATAAGACCGATAAAGTTTGCATATAAAAATAGAAAGAAAAAGCCCTTAATTATTTCTCTTTTCTGCGCGTCTTGGGAGGGATGAAATTATATGTCGTCAATTGATAAAAGAATAATTGCTCGTTACGCGTTGAAAAAAACAGTCAGATGCATTTGGTATCATTTGGCATTTCCCTCTCATTCGGAAACAGAAGCACCAAATCAGTTATGAATGAGTCATTTACCTCTTTCTATAATTTTGTTCCAGACGGAATTAATAATGAGATTACGTATTTTCTTAGCAATTATAAACCTTATAATAATGTAAATGTAAAATAATAGAAATAAAAATAAATAAATGTGTATTTAATTTGTCTCTATCATGTGCCCATATGAAAAGATAAACCAAACAAATTCTTAGTAGAGTTATAATTAATTGTGCATTTATTTAATGAATATTTTGATCATTCTAAAATTAGTGGGGCGAGAAAATACACAAGTGCGCTGCCTCTGAGAATCAAGCAACCATGCGTATGTCAGTGCATCGAATCTTACATAAAACGAGATTAGGAGTTTGGTTAAGAATCATATGCACCAAGCAATAATTTTGACGCCGCGAAGTCATCATTACCCATATCTAGTGATTTTTTTCTCCTTTTAAGTATAATATGAACTATAGTACATAAAATAATTGTACAAGATTTCGCAGAAAGATCAAGCATATACATAACATACATTTTTTGTGGTATTTGATGGGCATATTTAAATTATATTCCACACACCTAGCTAATTAATAGGATTCAGAATTATGCTTGATTGCCACATGCACGAGTTCTAGAAAAGGTTAAGTGTGTCCGAAGACCACTTCTTGCTTTTATCTACTTATTCTTTATGACCCTTAAGACAATTATATTTTATGCTAAAAGTTGTTCGTCTATAAGATTTCCAATGATGATGGCCATGATGGTTGCCACTACTTCTGTTCTAAACAAACCTATGATTATGGGTCAAAGAGATGCTCTAATTTCATTCTTTCCTTTCCCTTTTATCTAAATGAATCATGCTGATGCTTTTCATTTCTCTCTCTTGATTTTCCTTTTCAAACGTTGCCTTTCAAGCTTCAACAGGACTCGTTTAAAGGGCATGCAATTTCTTATATAATATAAATAGATATTGTAAAAGAAGAATCATGAAAAGAATATAATTCTAAGATATGCTTGAGTTGTTCCAACTTCCAACAGGAATAAAATATTCTATCTCAGAATCTTTAGGCCCTCCCAAATATTGCATAACTTTGAAGAAGCCCGTGGAAGGGTTTTGGGATTTAAAATATTATTCTATACCAGAAGCTAACAGTGATCGAATTTGGAAAAGATGGGTTCTTTTCTTCTTCTTCTTCTTTTTTTAGTAAACTGTTCGTGGGCCAAAGTTTCTGACTTGCGCAGAAAGACCACCAAGGTCCTCACAGTTTAATTGGGTGGTAAAAAATATGGACTTCAAAGGCCTTAAATACTCTATAATTGGATGTGGACGGTGTAACTGGCTGAAAGAGGATCTAAATCACTCAAAAAATTTATTTTGTAAGTTATTTTAATTATGTTTAAAATAATGATATATTAATAATCATTTATTGAAAATTTACACAAATATTTTTCTAAATTAAATTTATGTAACAATCTTTGAATCCCTAGTAATTTCTTTGACAATTAATTCAGCATTTCTAATGGTAAAGTTGTTTTAGAAGCTCTGCAAGTAGGGCAATACAATGAACTGTTAGGCCTAAAGTGAATTTTAAAACGATTTTCAAATTAATAAAAATTAATTTAAAAATTGTTTTAATTTAATTTAAAGTTAAGTTTTTGATTTTTTGGAAATATAAAAGCATTTGTTAATGTTGGAATCTGTTATATTATTCGTCTAAATTTAATATTTATGGAAAGAATTATTGTTACAATAAAATAAGAGATACTATATTTATTATTTTTAATATTAATTTTTAAATGAATTTATTAAAAAAATATTATAATAAGTACAATTTTTTCAGTGACTTAAAGTGAGAGTTTTTTTTTTTTTTTTTTGGCTCAATGCAAGGATGATTAAGGATACAATAGATCCATTATCTATTTGGTATCTGCAAAAAAAATATCTATAATAGGTTGGGTAAATAATCATTTGATAGATTTAGGCCTAAGCATGGATAAATATTAGCAAAACTTTATAGGCAAATATCCACACTATATTGTCGTACTGTCTAGATTTAATTTTTACCCTCGTATAAATCAACATTCTTACTAATTATATATATATATATATATATATAAATTAAAACTAAAGGTTTATAGTTTTTTAATTTAAAATTAAAATTAAATTAATATTTTAAATTTAATAGTGAAAATATGTCTATATTTTAATAAAAGATTTATTTTATAATGGTATTTATAATTTATTAGTGCATAAAAAAGTATTAGGAATATGAGAGATTTCTTAGTTAACTAAACAGAAAATAATATAAATAATTAGGAAAATTTAGATATCAAACAGATATAAAAATGAAAATGAAAATTATTATCTATACGGATACAAGAACAAATATTGTTAGTTTTAGAAAATGCAAAAACAAAAAATAAATATTATATTACTCTATTTAAATTCTACTTATGGACTTATGGTCATTTCTAGGGATAACCCTGCCTGCCAACCTATATTTGGTAAACGTCTTTGTGGCCGAAAGGGATATGCGAAGATCTGGACAGAAAATATTGTAAGTTTTTAGAGTAAAATATGCTTCTATTTGTTTATAAATATAATTAAATTTAATTAATTTTCTAAGATTTATTTTCTTAATTTTTTATCTTTATAAATTTTAAAAATTTAAAATAATTTCTACTATCAATTATGAATGATATAACATGCATGTAAATATTAATGTTAAGCCATTTGTTGTCTTGAATTGGTCGCTCTTGAGCATGAGTTCATAAGCCACTAACCAAGCGCTTTTGGATAAAAACGGGGTGGAATCTCATTCACTAAAAAGAAGTTTTATAGATCCAAGCTGTTAAGGGTAATTAGTATGAGTGCGGCAATGGTCATATTCCTAAGGCCCAGAGGCATGATAACCAAATTTTTTGGAAGGAATTGTAGCAGATAATTATGATGGGTCTAATTTAATTCGGAGGTTAGGTGATGTACAAAGTGAGATATTTGGATCCCAGCTGTCATAATGCTTAAGGATTGGGCTCTTCATCCAATCCAACAGAATTTATCCATTATTAAGTCTACTTATGAGATCATTATGTGGAACCAACATCCTTATTAATCATGAGCATCCAATGAGGAGACAAATGACCTTAGATAGTATGTGTATACCCTCCATGTGTGCTAACCAATTATTGATCTCTTTGCTTGAATTCTGAGTAGTTGGCTTCAATAAAATCTGTCCTTGGGTTTAGGAATGACTATTACTCATCTCCTTTAGCAAATACATATTAAGGTGGTTTTGAGAATAAGTATGAAGGAATGCTTCATTTTCTTGCAATGTGTGTGGTGGTAGAGTGTTCCAAGACCCAACTAGAACCATCTTGGTCATTTTTCATGCACTAAAAATCACCTGGTCCAATAGTCATAATTGAGTTAGATTCTAAATCTGCTATCCACTTTATGGAGTTTTGTTGTCCGATGATAACACTTTTCCTTGGTTTGTGACAGAGATATGCTCCAGAATGCTAAGTTTGGTTCTGCCATATATATATGGAGAGAGGAAAATTATTTAGCTAATTCTATGGCTAACTTGGATCATAGTCTAAGATGTTAGTCCATGAGTATTATATTATAATGTCCTTGCCTCTCTTCCTCTATGGCTTCTCACTTCTGCACTTTATAGCTTTAGAACATTTTTCTACAGATAATTTGTTTTGGGCCTCTTGTCCCCTTATTCCGCATATACCAGAAAAAAAAAATAACATTGTGATTTTAATGTGTTTCAGGTTTGCAGATTAATTGTGTTTGGAAGAATGTTTATAAATTTAAATTTAAATAAATTTGATTTTATAGAGTTAGTTTTGTTTAAAAATGAATTTAATAAAATGACGAGATTTGTGTTTAAAATATTTTTTTTTAAAATTAAATCTATAGTAAAATTTAATATATTTTTTAAACCAACATAAAAGGTATAATTTATATTGTTGATTCAATATAAGTTTAAAAATAAAATTAATTTTGATCAAGAGCAATCAAACATAAATTCAACATTTTTCATCTTTTTTTAAAATTTTTACTTCAATATATCAGGCAACAAAAAATATATAACATCATCTATATTTTAATTTTTTTTCTATACTTTCTTTCCTTTCATTAAAACAAAGTCTAAAGAAACTTGAAAAATGAGATCAATCTAGTTATTTTATTATAGAAAGACTAAAGTAACTGCATAATGTGACTACTCAGTTTAAAAATTGACTAGATTAACCCTTAAGTGTTTTAATAATTGGATTCCATCCAAGGATGATCTCGAAGGCCCAAGCCCACATATATTATCCACGCATGAGCAAAATTGCGTTGTTGCGTTTCAGTCTCCAGCATATACAAAACTAACACTTTTAATTATACATATATATATTATATCAGCAACAAGCTCCCACTATCTCGACTGTATGGCAGAGAGTCTATCTAGAAACTGGTTAAAATTTTCATCAGTATCCAACATACTAATTCTTACATATTTTGGGCTAACACCAAAGTGCGTTCCACTTCTCGTTAAGATGTTGTGGGCTCGAAGGAAGCTTTCGCAGTCTGCCACATTTCCCTCACACTTTAACCACACAAAAGCTGCAAAAATATGCAAAAATAGAGAAAAAGAATAAGGAAATAGCTTATCTAAATTTACTAAGAAAGCTTGTGGTCTTTTTACAAATTCTTTTTAATTATATTATTAAGTTTCACCATCTCAACAAGATTCACAGTCAAGTTTATGAATACATTGTTATTTAATAATAAATATTTAATTATATTGTTTACTTAAATGCCTTAAGAATAAAGAAATGAATGCATACACATTTTGAGAAGAAAAAAAATCTACTTGTGGACATGCATGAAATCGAATTTGTCAATTCAGTTACTACCTGGTTGAGGCTCCAACACCTGCTTGAAAAAGGTGCAGAATTCGGGAGAAAATTTGGGTAAACTGAACAATCCACTACGCTCCACCACTAGTCTCAGTTGCTTCCACCTGTGTGCCATGAGTTTGTGGCTGAACTTGAAGAATGACTCGTCCTCTTGGGAGTTTCCTTGCTCCCAGCTGTCAGAGACTGCCCTTAAAACCTTAGCAGCCCTGAGTTGTGAATCCTTAGACACTCCTATTGTATTGAGCTCTATGAATTTAGTCATTTTCTTTGCTATCTCTTGGTCTTTGACAAGAGCCCACCTATACAAAATGCAAAAAGTGGAAGCTTTTAGCAATTTGACTGATCTACCTTCTCATTTCTTTACATTGTTTTTGGATGGATCAAACAGTTGTTACAAAATCAACGGGATTCGGCTCCAATTAGCCACCAATTTGGATTCAATGCAGTAATACATCATGCAAAAGGGGCCAAAATTTAATTCCCAGAGAAGACAATGTTTAGTCTCCAATAATGTCTATATGATACTCTCATGAAAGACTAAAAAGGAGTTGTTTGGAAATTCTTTCCTTTGGTACATAGTGACATCTGCCCTGTTAACAAGGATACAATTAGTTTTCTTCTGATTAAGTCTTATGTCAGACAATACATGGGGTATCATTCTTGCAAAGGCTCATGGTATGTCTACACCTCTCTGCTTCTAAGTCTAATGTTTGATTCCAATGTCAAGCAATGCTAACTATGGTAAAAATATGCAAGCATCACTATGCTAAGGCTCACGGTGGGCATGCTTAACCATGAAAATCTTACCTCTGTTCCTTTCTAAACTTTTTTCTGTTAAAAAAAATACAATCCATCTATTATGTATATTAAGTTTGGCCTATTATTTAAAAGTGAATGCTAATTAGTATCCTTAATTGAAAGTAACAAGATTTTTTTATAGAAAAATATAATATTTAATAAATCTTTGACAAATTTTATTTTTTAAAAGATTCCTTAATTAATATCATTAGGACACTCAATATTTAAATACAAAACAGAACCCTTATTTAAATATATGAAACAAATAGTTGAGGGGGACAGTGGAAAACATAAGGTAGTGTTTGTTTGATGGGTCAACTTACCCTATGCGCATTCCTGCATGCCCAGTGCTTTTTGAGACAGTAAAAAGTGTTAGATCATGGTCAGCAGGCGATGATATTGGAGTATACTGCGGCCAATAATAGGCAAGGTCATGCACCAAAAATCCCTGGCTTCGGTTGACCTTTGACCTTCTTGCATGTCCATCAGGATTATTGGGAGAGGTAACCAGCTCAATGTAGGGACCTTCTTTGTCAAAGCTTTCTGCATCACCACCCCATTTGTAAAGTCCTGATTTCAGGTGATCTGTCATTGATGGGTACGACTGCAAATAGTTTACTTGTCAATTCTATGCTAAAACCATTAATTATTCAAACTCAAATCAGGTAAGGTAACAATTTTCTTTGCAATACTCGGGGCATAATTAAGGTCCTGTCTGGCGTCATAAGAAAGTCACAGCCATGTGATTAAAAATATGTGTAACCACTCATCTAAACCTGCGTAAAATTCTCATGAGTGTGCCATTACCTACTTGTTCATAAATCTCCAGTGGGATTAAGCGTCAATTATACAATTATTAGTAATCAAGCAATATGACACCTGTTTCCCCCCTTTTGTTTATGAAATGAATGAATGACCTACCCGTTAGGATCCTTAAGGTGATATTTTACTGACAGTTCAGCACATGCGACTGTACAAAAAGTATCAACTATCATGTGATCAGGTGCAGGTGGGCAAAAGTGTGAGTGCAAGATGTCAATGTAGATAAACATCTAGAAGGATTAAAAATTCAAAATATCTTTAGATCAGGACGCAGGATATACACAAATAAATAGGAAATGGCAGGAACACATTCAATGCTACAATTAATAAGTGTCTCTTTCAGAAGAATCTCACATAGTCTAAGTACACAGGGGAATCAAGCCAAACAAACTATCTCAGTAGTTAAAGATTATACTAATCGGTTTTTTTTAATATATATTTAAGAGTATATAATAATAAATTTTATTAAAAATTATAAAATTTAATATATTAATAATATTAAGTGTTTAATTATTATTTATTATATATTATTAGATACATATAACGTATATTAACTATAATAAATGTGTATAATTCGTCATGCATAACCAAGAAATAAGGTTTAGTTGACGACAGAATTCCTTCAATATAAAATTCGAAGTGATCAAAATATCATATATAATACAATTAGTGCCAAAATTGAAAACACATCAGAATTTTTAAAGGCATATTAAATAGATGAAAATGTTCTTTGATTATTGTGTTAACATGTTTAGTTGGTTTGAAGTAAAATTGGTTATTTCTTAATTCGTGTTTTGAGTAGAATGATAAATGATAACTTTTATATATGTTGGCTTGGAATATTTATATTAATCTTTTTATAAAATTACTTTTGAGATAAAAGATTTTCAAGTACAAATTACATCACCATAAATTTATTTTAAAATAAAATAAATTTTATAAAATTAAATTCATTTCAATTCAAATTTATAAATCCTCACTCAAATACACACTTATACGCGCTATGGGAATTAGTCCAAGATCAATGCTACACGTTAGGACAACTATTTTAGAAACAGATACAAACATGTATCTAGCCATCCACTTCTTAAACTATTTGTATACATTTTCGCCAAAACTCAACCGTAACAAAGAGCATTTTATGAATTTGACTGCGAAGGAAAAATTGCACGCAAATACACAAGTGATAAAAAATTAAGCGGGTTTAAAAATGTACAAAATTCAGTTTCAGTATTATAATATTTTTAATATAGTTATCTATTTCAAAATTAAAATTTAATTTTAACAAGATACTTTAATTTTTATTGTATTAATTACCAAAATAAAACTTTAATTTTAATTAAACATGAACATAAAAATATTTAAATTTAAATTTTAAAATAACTACTTAAAATACAATTAAAAAATTTAAATAAACTTTTAATTATTATAAATATGATCAAAGATACTTTAAACCATTTTAAAATTTTAATTCTCATAAAATATATATTCAAATATATAATTTTAAAATTATTAGTAACAATATGAGTAAATATATACTAAATGGCGAATATAAATTATTTTTAAAAATAAAAATGAATAAAAAAATAAAAATAAAATTGATGATATTAGATGACGTGAAAATAAATTTAAAGTTAATTTAATAAATTGTAAATGAAAAAGGTTACTGACCGAGTAATAGGGTGAGGCACAGACGACACTGAGTGGTTGAGGAGCGTCGGGAGGGGACAAAGCATAAAGAGCAGCAAGAAAGAGCTGAGAAGAACCAGTCCCAACAACAATGTGACGCCCTTCTGTGACTGCATTGCCCACCACTCTGTGCAACCTCACCACTTCTCTCCCTAATTCTGCCTCCAGAAACCAGCAAATGTTTGTCACATCAGAAAAATAACTCATCGACTGCCATCCCGGGATTATGATCGTGCTTTTGTCACCCGTTTGTCGCCAAAACCTCTCGTACGCTGTCGGGTCTCCACTGCAATTTTCCATTTTCAATTTTTAAATCTTTTCAAACTTGTTCCCCAATCAACACACTTTTTTCTTTTTTTTTTCAATTTTGTAATTCATCCCATGCCTTCTATGATTCCACTATAAATTATAAAATATACTACTATCTTTTTTTATTTAACCTCCACTCTCCTTCCCATGTTGGCCATCATCTGAATCTCCAAACAAGTGGTCCTATACTCTTTGTTATTATCTCCAACAATCTTTTATGTTTTCCAATTTTATCTCAAGCAACAAGTCAAGAACTGTCAAAGCACCGAGGGGCACAGTGCCAACCTAACTTTTGGTACATAAATAAACTTTCTGTATGTAAATTTACTATGAAACATAATTTCTTAAAGATAATATATTTATAAAAATATTATAAAGTTTAACTTTCGTACCTTTTCAATAAATTAAATTTTTGATAAATATAATTTTAAAAATAATTATTACACAAATTAATATTTTTTAATTAAATAATAATATACATATATTATAATTAAATTTAATATTTGTATGTGTAAAAGGTACTGAAAAAATATGGATAAATTCAAAAATAGAAAAAACCTACATAGCTTGAAAGACTAGTAAAACTTTTTTGACATAGACAGATGCATTAACCCTTCTCACAACTAACAAGTAGCGCCAAAATTTATCCTTCTCTTGATAATTTTGTTTACACATTTTTAAGATTAGGATTAGGTAAAGAAGGGGCAATGAACATGTTGAAGAAAGAGCCTTGCATTAACCAAGGGCTGCATCTGCATGTGTCAAGTTTATGGGAAAAGTAAAAATACAATGATTAGATGGATAGAATTAGATGGGTAGATGTAGGCATTTACAATTACATCAGAGCAATGGGAGCCATGCACAGCTGAAGAGTGAAGGGGACAAAAGATGTTGGAGATGAATTTCTATTTACGTAGGACCCACAATGCTGCAGTTGATATATGTAGATCCAGATTCCACAGGACCTATTCGGAAACCGAAAAAACGAAAATTGAAAAACCAGGAAAACAAAGGACATCCAAAAGGCTTTTTACAATTGAGTGACTCACGATTGGGATGGGAGGGGAGGGGGGCGGCAAAAAGGAGTGATATTTATGCATCACATTTTGTGATGTATTGGAATATAAATAAAGAAAGATAAAAAAAAAGAAAAGCTTTAAAATAAATATAACACATTGATATATAATATAATAAAAAATATATATTTATTACTTTTCGGCCACAAGTTATAAAAATCTCACCTCATTCAGAGAACCAAAGGAGGACTTTCATAATATTTTTTTATAATTTATTTGGATAAAATAAAAAAATTAGAAAAAATTTAAAATTAAAATAAAAAATAAATTATTTAAAAAAAACTAAAAAAATATTAGTAGTATAATTTTTTATTTATATAAAATTTTTGAAAATTAATTTTAATTTAAAAAATTTAATTTTATTACTATATTTTTTATTAATATAATATTTATTTTTAATTTTTAAAAATTACTTAATAAATAAAAAATAAAAAATAAATCCCTTCTTATTTTTTAATTTTTTTTTATATATAAGATAAATAAAAATAAAAATAAAAAATAAAATTTATATAAATCCTAAAAATAACTTTTTTTCTTGCCAAAGCATTATGATCACAGCCGAAAGAGTGTCCCCATGCAGGCTCACATCAGGCATGCGACCCCACCATCTTTTCTGCTATTCTTCCAACTACCAACAACCACTATTATATTATGGGATTTTTTTTAAAAAAAATTAAGATTGTTGTTTTAAATTTCGAAGTACTGGTATTGCTAAGTTTTTAATGTTCAATTTATAATTAATTTTAAATTATATTAAAGATAAGCATACTGTGTATTTTAAAACTTGGATTATTTTAAAATAAGAAAATTATTAAAAAAATATTATTTATTAATTTAATATGAACTAAAATTATAAAATATACTAATTAAAAATAATATATATATTTTTATCTTTTTCATGTGATAGAATCGTTTATTTAGAAGAGTTAAATTCAAATTTTTGTGGTACAGTTGTTTTACAGTTTTTTGTTTTGTTTGCAAAATTATGTTTATTCCTTGTGCTTTAGAAAGTTAAAAACACCCGCTATAAAATATGTAAGTTATTATAAACTTTTTAGTTCAATTAAATTGGTCTCCTTTAAAAGCGATGTTTAATTTACATACTATAAAACTTGCCTCCACCCCCCCCCCCCCCAAAAATCAATAATTAATAAGGGAATCTTAAGAAACGAATAACTCATATAAAAGAAAGTAATCACTTTTTTTAGAAAAAAAATCTTTTGAATAAAATAATCTGAACACAGAGCAAATTTAAGACGAGGTTAACGTGAGTAATGATTTGGGGATAGACAATGCCAATGAGAATCCCGTTGCTAAAGTTAGACACTCCTATTTGGCTACTACTATCAAGCACGCTCTACCACAAATACGGCTCTACTTTCCCTAACTAAATTTCGACCCTCCAACTGAAACAGGGAATACAAAAATAATCATGATTTTTTTTTGTTATATTGAATATGAAACACATTTATATTAGGTAAAAAGGAGGAGGGGAAAATGAACGAACAAAGATCCAATATTGAGATCAACATTATATACAGGCATTTTTTAGTATAAAATTGAACTTCAAATTAACTTGAGAAAGGTGTTTTGCTGTGCAGAATATTACAAAAGAAGTTATGTTTAAATATGTCTTAAACGGCACCCCATCATTAGAAAACGAAACATGGTTTAAGACAATATACACTAACCAAATAAGCAACGTTATTATGTAATATTATATAATAATATAACATAGAAATTATGGAATTATAAGTAGTCAAATACTTCTTTTTTGTTACAAAAAATTTAACAGTATTAGTTAAAAATTAATAAATATAAATATTTTTTTTATAAAAGGTTTTGATAAAATTCTGTGTTAGAAATATTTCTTAATTAGTATTATATGCTCTCTTGCACATTCTCCAAACTTAAAAATTGACGCATAGAGAATCAAACAAAAATTCATGCTGTATTTGCAGTTTTATCTCTGACGTTTTAGGGAAGAGAAAATCACGTTAGGGAGGGGGAGTTGTCCCTGTCTTCTCAGGAGAGAAGAGCAGGAAGCAAAGAACAGTACCAGAGACGCAAGGCCAAGTCATAGCAGAAACAGAGCCAGGATTGACTCATCTTATAATAATAAATTAAACAAAAGAAACAGCGGAGATAGAGCCATAATTGTCGTTAAACAGAATCCAAAATTTTCAATAATTTCGTTACCGCCAAATTAACTCCCTCTCCCACCAAAAATTCCCTTGTATACCCTCACCATGTGCATGGAAGTGGCAATCATACCAAAGCACAAGGAAGAAGTTCCCTATCATACGCATCTGAACTTTCAAAAGGTTTTGGAAACTTCTATATGATACATAGCAAGAATTTTTCAAAGCTTACTTCCTTACTGAAACACTAATAAGTAATAACGCTAATTCAGCAAGTTAAACCGTAGTGAAAACTTTATATCTGTTTCTTAAAGTTGAGTGACTGAGTAAAAAATTAACCCTAAACTGTTAAATATGATTAAGATACCTGTACAATTAAATTAATTTTATCTACGTATATTTAATAGAATGTGTATTTTTATTCAGAAATGTGAGAATTGGTTTTCAGTTCAACATAGGCGTTATAATTGAAATGAAGGGAATAAATTTAAAGTAATAAATGTAAGTTTGCACTTACTGGTCGAGGTTGATCACTCTATCCCTGGCTGGTGTTTGATCTGTGCAAGTAGAATTGGCGAAAGACGAACTGGAGGATATAAGCATAGGTGATTTGTGGATACTGTGGGCGTCTGTGTTAGAATTAGTTGTTGAAATCGTTCTTTGTGTTTCCAAATTACAGGAATGCTTGTGACCTTCTTCAGCTTCATAAACCATTCTGAGTATCAAGCTGACATTCAAGGCGAGGGACAAGACCAAGAAGTGCCTCAAAGAGAACAGAGTGGGAAGCTTCGCCATCTCCTAACAGAACAGAGCACAAGGAAAGGAGGGTCTCTGCCTGTGTGCAAAGCAAGTAGCTATTGAACTATTTCTTTTCTCGCATCTCCCACTTATATAAACCTGTTGTTTTTTTTTACAAGGAGATGGAAAAGTATAATGTAGAGAAAAAAATATATTAATATTTTATCAAAAGATTTTATATAAACAACAAAATTTGTATAAGTTGTCAAATCTTTATTTTATAGACATAATAATATTATTTAAAATTTTAAAAAAATATATTTTGACTCAAATTATTTTTTTACTTAGATAACTGCATATTTTTAATTTAGTTTTTAAAAATTTAAATCTTATTATTAGTAGAGCTTTTGTTAAAATGTTTATAGTTTGATCTTAGATTTTATAATAAATTAATTTGATTTTTCTTTTTTTATATTTTTTTTTAAAATAACTTAATCTTAAAATATTTAATTTTATCAAGAAAAAATTAATTATTTAAAATAAAAATAGCTATTTGATTATAAAAAAAAATGTGTTAGCTTTTTTTGTTTCATATATGAATAAATAAGTATACGTCTCACTCAAATAACTTGATTCACAAACTTCTTTGAATTTTTTAAGTTTTAGCACAACGAAATTGTTCATTTCATTAATGTCAGATAAAGATCTTATATCTTTGATAGGAATGTTATCAGCATCATCATCAAGAAATTGTGACAATTGCTTTCTTATTGGTTCCTCCCCAGAAGATTTAGAACATAACTTTTAACTTTTATTTTCGATCTATCTTTTATGTCTTTGCTTTAAAACATTTTCTACATAACATTGAGTAATTTTCAACCAATGTTAGGCACATATAAAACATTAGAGATATATTTCAAACTTGGTAGACTTTCAATAGCGATAGTCCCTTCTTTCCTTGATTGACATGAAATCACCATTTCCAATTTTTACTCATGGTTTTGTTAAGCTTTTTAAAAGGTTTTTGGTTGTTGGTCATATAGTTTGTACACTCGTCATCTATTAACCATGAGTCACCAAAAGCGTTGACCGTAGCAAAGCATGTTGCAACAAATAGTTGCTCATCTTCTTCATCTTTCACAGTCACATTTGCTTGCAAATTCACTCTACATGTCTTATGTCGCCACATTTTCTACACTTAACATCTGGCCTCCACCAACATCTTCCTCTTAGGATGATCTGTCTTTTTGCAATGTAGGCAGGAGGAAAAGTCTTACCCTTCTACTTATTCAAGTCTTCTATTTTTTTATGTCATTTATCTTTCTTTATGTTTTTGTCACCTCTTGAATTTTGTGCTTTCACATGAAAAGCATCCTGACTGATGTCGCCTCATCATTCTTCTTTACTCCGAAGCTTACAAAGTACTTATCAATTCTTCTAAGAAAATATTTGACAGGTCTTTTGACTTCTTTAATATTAATATCTTCGATTCTTACATCCAAAAAATCTTTATAAAAAAATGTTACGCTTAAGAGTCTGTCAATGTCGTATTTGACGACTTGTCTCCTTTTCGCCTGTACTTCAAATTCTCTAGTCAAGTTGAGAATTTACATATTTTTTATATTTTCACAACCATGATATTTTAATTTAAGATCCTTCCAAATAACTTTAAAAGATTTAGATTTATAATTTTTGTAAATATTACTTTTTATATAACAGAAACAAATAATTTTTAACTTTATCCTTTCTTATTTTTTTATTTTTTTTAAATCTTCATTTAAACTATGGTAAAATTGTTAAGTAACTTAAAAACATAGTAATAATCTTCTATTGTATTCTATAAAAAAAAATATTAATATTTTATTAAAAGATTTTATATAAAAAACAAAAATTATATTAATTATTAAATCCTTATTTTATAAATATAATATTATTATTTAAAATTTAAAAAAATCATAGTTTAACTCAATTATTTATTTTAGAATAAACAATTTTTACACGTTAAAAAATAAACGGTGACTTAATCTTGTAGGCACACGTTCAATAAAATTATATTTCAAGTGAGTCTTTTGACAGATCAAGTGTATAAAAAATATATTAAATGTATAACACGGTAAAGTTGCGTTCAACATTGTGCTAACGGCATAATTACATGTGCATTTAGGATGTGATTTTAATTTCTAACTGATATTTTGGTTGTATACTTGTATTGATAAAAGATATTCATAATATTTCGTTCATGATTACTTCACCGGGATCTTTATGAGTCCATTCAGGTAGTTTTAACTTTCTTAAGAAAAAAATTTAGATCAATTACCATTTTTTTTTTTTGACAAAATTTTCACTAACTTGCCGATGCATTTATCTATATAATTTTTAATGTGTTATTTTTTTTTTCAATTTTTTATACTGTAACTTTCAACTTCTCTATTAGGCATTCGTCTAAAACTCTTTAGATATTGTTAAAGATGGTTATAAGTTATTTATTTATTTATTTATTTTTAATTTAATTTTAAAAATAAAGTAAATTTTGTAAAAATGGCCTTAGAATCCAATTTTAAATTTTTTAGCTAATTTTAAAAATAAATTAAAAATTGATATATAGTTTTATTTTAATTATAAAACAATTCACATTATAAAAATCGAATATATTAATTAATCTAATTCATATAAATTTGGTTTACAATTTGACCAATATTAAATGGACCAAATTGAATTGGTCTACGGCTTACTGGATGGACTTATAAAAACTAAAAATATATATAAAAATACAAGAAAAATAGTATAAATAAATATAAATTATAAATTATATATTATATATTTAAAAATGCTCATATCTTGTTAAAATGTAAACCTAACCCGTTTAACATGTAATACAAACAGACTAAATTTAATATATATATATATATATATATATATATATTTAAACAAGTCAATATTTTTATTAGTTTTAATTCATACATTATATAGATTAATCCTTAAAATACTTTTCTTCATGATTTCTTGAACAAAGGTATTTATGAATCAATTTGGTTGATTTAAAAAAAATAATCTTTTTTATAAATTTTGATTAAACAGACTTCATTAGTGGAACACTTTACCGTTAAAAAGACTATCGGTAAATTGATTATTGACTTTTTAATAACTTCTTTTGTTATTAGTGAAAATTTGTTATGGATAGTTTCCCCGTCGATAATTTTAATTATATATATTGGGCATGCATTTATTAAATACTTTTAAATGTTATTATGTCTTTTCTTTAAATTTTTAACTTTCAACTTTTATATAGGTATTTGTCTAAAACCTTTGCTTTTATTCCCTTCTGTGTGTAATTTTAAAGGTTTTAGAAACTGATGTTTCCAATTGTCTATTGTTTATTAGATTATTATATTTTTAAATTTATATTTTATTTTATCATTATTCTATCCATCTAATTTCATAAAATATTTTACTATTACTCAGTTCAGAATCAAGGTCCGAGTATTATTATTCCATCTTCACATTCATATCCACTTTCAAAGTTGGAATTTATCCAAACCCAACTTCCATCCCAATCAATTTAATTTAATTTTATTTTTGCTAAAATCAAGGTGAATGGGGATGGATATTCACAAGTCCAAATTATATATATACTTGGTATAGTTTCATTGTTGTATTTGTTAATATTATTGTTTATCTTATTATGGTAATACATTTTTTAAAGAATAAAACTTAAAAACATAAATAAATATTTGATAGAGTTTATTCAAATAAATTAAGTAAAAATATAACTAATTTTGTTTTTAGAGCAAAAGATTAAAAATAAATTTTAACTTGCTTATAAAATTAATTTTAATAAAAAGATTTTATTTTAAAAAACAAAGATTTAATATGGAAATAAATTTTAATGCAACATAAAAAATTTAAATTTTTTGAAAAATGCAAAAACCAAATCTTTTATTTGGATGTTAATAGATATTTTAAGTGAAGCCTTTGGACTTATCATAGTTATGTGGTAGAATTTAATATGTTTCTTTGAGTGTATTTACATAAACCATTCTCTTTAAAATGATGATGTAGAAAGAAAGAACATTGACAATAAAGATTGATGCAAGGCACTGTGGCAGAGACGATGGTGGATTTATAATCAAATTCAAGTTGAAACAGATTGTCTCCGGTAGTTGCCGTGCAGGGTTATTCAGTTAATGCTTATTTAGAACCGGACCTTGGTCGTTATTTTGCAGGATAGTGGCTCTGTTTCGACTTTCGACTTTCGAGACGGTTGGAATCAAAGATGTCTTCATCAAGTACGATGCTTCTATATGCCATAGAGATTTTATTATCTTAGTCATGTTTGTATGCTTTATTTATATATCTATTTATGGAATGTGGTTAATATTTTTATCAATCTTTATTGATGTGAGAGATATGAAATTGTTTTTATTTAAAATAATATTTATTAATTTTTATGTTTATTATTATTTTAATTAATTTGGTTTACTTTTACTTAGCCAAATTTGATAAATTATTAAAAAATTAGTTTGAGTAAAATAAGATTTGTTCATGTTGATATTAATATTAAAATATATTTAAAATTTTGGAATTTATTTTTATTATTTATCCATCTTTTTTCGTTTTATTTTACTACTATGAAAAATTTACAAAAGCCAACAATATAAAGTTTGTCAATATTTTATAAAATTATTTAATTAGTAAATTTTTTTTACAGAATCTTAAAATTCATTTTTAGGGTGATATAAAATTATTTAATTAAAATTTTGTGTGATATAAAAAGTAGTAGATATTTTTTTTAGAAAAGATTTAGTTAATTATTATATGTAGTATAATTTGTTGGAGCACTTGAAATAATGTGAGTGATAATTTGTTATTTTTTTGGAAAGGATAAAATTTTTATGACATTCTTTTTTTTTATCTTTATATATTATTTAAATATGAGTTATTAAATTTTTTTCATGTATGGTTTAAATATAAATCATTGAATTTTATTTTTTTTTTGAAAAGATGAAAACATATGTCAACCTTTTGATCATTATATATTATCTAATTTCTTATCGTTATATCTTCATAAAGTGAATAATACTTGTAGTTATTTTTAACATTTGATCTATGTGTATTATTTAATTTTTTATCTTTAAATTTACTTTTTCTAAATTTTTATTTTGATAAAAAAATTGAAAAGATCTCATTTTATTTTAAAGTTTGTTCAGTGCTTAAACACTCCTTCCCAAATTTTTAATTATTTCATCTTCAAGATCTTTTTTTCTCTCTCATCGACTCAAAATCTTAAACCTTGAACTACACCTCCTCCTTTAAGAAGCATCATCTTGAAAAAGGTAGATAGCTCACACATAACAGAGGCTTTCGTCTTTTTTGGTCAAACTTAGAAGAGGTCAATATAGCCTTTTTTGGTGAAACTTAGAGGAGGTCAATCTAAAATTTTTATAGAGTATTTGAAGGAAATAAAGTCAAATCCTTCTCTTCTTTTTCTTAATATCGAGTTTATAAAAATACAGGAGAAAAACATATTTCATAGGAATAAACGGTTAAGTCTTGTAAAAGAAATTCTTTTATTAAAAATTACTTAGAAAAGTATTTTGTTTATTTTATGTTAATCTTTTTGTATGTGTGTATATGACCAATAAAATTTTATAGATTAATTCATTTTATATAATTTATGATATATTTTGTAAGATTCATGCTCATATTTGATCTATTAATAACTATTCTAATTTTAAACAATTTAAAAGTTCTGAAAAGTTAAGAAAAATATATTTAAAATTATACATATTCAAAGATGTATTATGAAAGGTTTTACATCATTTGGAATGAGAAATAAAAATGTTGAAAACAAATCTAAAAATATTGAAAAATTAAAACCTAGAAATTTTATTATTGGCATAGAAATTTTGTAACTTAATAAAGTTAAAAAAACTTAAACTCACCTTAGATTATATATTTAGATTTAACTAAGAAAATTAAATTGTAATCTGAACCTTAAATTTTGTTTTCATCAAATTAAACCTTTTGAGTGAGAATGAGAAATTGAACTTAGACTTGAAGTTATAATGAGATTTAAAAATTAAACTTTGTAAGATAAAAATTTTAGAATAAAAATAAGTGCTATTTTAGATTAGAAATTAATTTAGAAAAGATTTATTTTTTTAATAAAGGTGTGTCATAATCGCAAAACTATATGGATATATGCTTTTGTAGCTCATGTAAACCTTTTGGATGTATGTATTTGTATAAATTATGAATTATATGGACGAAGATTGGGTAACTTATACAAAATCTCATGGATGTGTGTTTATGTATAGTTTTTATGGGCTATGTGATTTTGTGCCTATGTTTGTTTAGATTTTGTGGTTTGTGCTTGTATGACTTATGAAAGTTTTATAAACTATAAATGAATATGTGTGTTAATTGATCAAGATTGACCCGCATTATAAATGAGATAGAAAATTTGTTAAGTTGCAGTCAATTCACTTTGTTTCATAGATTAGCAAGTTAATCTTTTTAACTTATTTGATCATTAATAAAAAATATATAAAAAAAATAAATTAAAATTTTAAAATTAAGCATGTTCAATGATCCATTAATCTATTACCTAACTCGTTTAATCTATGAATTAAATAAGTCAAACAAAAAAATTATATTTAAATGAACCTATAATTTTATTAGTTTCAACATGCGAATTATGTGGTCTTGTTCCATATAATTAATTATATCTATATTATAGATTGATGTTTCTGAAATTTGAATAGACTTTATCAATAGCTTGTTAAACTCAATAATAAAAAATATTTATAAAATTAAAATTTTTGATAAATAATAGATTATTCTTGAATAATTACCACCTATTTTTCTATATCATTAAATTTTATGTTTAATTTTGAAACATGCACTTTTCTCATTTTTTGTCCTCGTTTAAATTTTTTTTATGAATTTTTATATTTTTGTTATGTCATAAGTTTATTTTTTTTTAATTTCTTTAATCACAACTCTATACCAGTTAAGACATTTGTTATCTAAACTATTTTAAATCTACAAATTTTTGGAAATCCATTTCTATAATAAATTAAAAAAAGATTTATCAGAGAGCATTCAAGATCATTTAATTACTTGAGATTTCCTATAAAAATTTGTTTCCCTTTCTTAAATTTTTTTATGAAAATAATTAAAATTTTAAAAATATTTTTAAATATAAATAATTGTATATTAATTAGAAATTTGATCATTTAAATCTAAAAATTAAAAATAATTCTTATTTATCATCAACTTGTTAACTTACATTCTTCGTTAATTATTCTTATTCATGAATATTTTGTAAAGTTGTTTGTTAGATAATATAAAAATATTAGAAATATAATATAATATATATGAGTCATATTTGTTTATATTAGATATTAAATTTTAATATTTATATTAACTTAATAATTTTATATAGAATATAAAATTTATTAATCTAATCATTAAATTATGTTATAATATTAAATAGATTATATATATAAAATTTTACATTAAATAAAAATTAATTAATATTTTATTTTATAACTTTATTTTAATAACTCATATATTATTTAAATATATGCAAATATTAAATAACATATTTATAGATTTTTAAATTTTTTAAATTTGATATACATAATCTAATAAATATTATAATATAATTTAACAGTTATATTCACAAATTTTACATTTTATATAAAATTATTAAGTTAGTGTAAATATTAATGTTTAACTGAAATATATATATATATATATATATAATATAATATGATATTAGATAAATTAAAAATATTTTATAATTAAACTTATAAATTTTTTGAAATTAATTAATATTAACAATGGATAAATTTTTTTATTATATAAATGAATTTTTAATATGGTGTACATAAAATAATAAATGCAAACAGATAAGACCATCAACATTTTTATGAGAAAAATCATATTTATGTACTAAAATAAATAGTTTTAATGAATACGATGCATCTCCTTTGAAATAATGCATTGTTAATAAATAATTTTCTAGTTAATGTTATCAATATGCTTAACTTTTATATTAAATTGGATAAGAAAGTTACATAAATTATTAGTTAGAATTATTGACACGCTCGTCGTAAACGCGCAAAAATAATTTCTAAATTTCCCCCAAACTATTGGTATAGTATAAGGTGCAACCTAGGTCATCTCCCAAAGACCATTTCAAATTCTTAAGCAAATAAGGAGAAAATTAGAACAAAGGGATTTTGTAAAGATTTGATATTGAGTTCTAAACACAAAATATAGAATGAAATTAATTTACTTAACAATTATCAACTCAAGGAATTCAGAGGCTATTTTCTTAACTAATCATTGATCACTAAAATCATGCATTGTGTTTATCAACCTAGGATCATCTGGAACCCCTAGAATGATCCTTGAATTCTCTACTGAGAAACCTCTCAGAATTTAATTGATTATGATCAACAAGATTTAGTAACCACTCAATCTTTTATCTAAACCAATTTCACAATCAGAATTCAGTTGAAGTAAGTAATAAAATGAAAACCTTCAATTCAATTACTTAATTTCTACTCTTCAAACTTTTGGAAAATGATTTACCAATCAAAAACCAATTATAAATCAATTATACATTAATCAAAATACGTCAACCGATCAAACTTTGATTAAAAGAATAAAATTGAAGAATATAGTAAAGTAGAGTAGAAATCACTCAATAAGCATGTAAATAAAGATCAAGACCTCAAAGTTAAAATGAAAATAGCTTGAATCCTTGAATTGAAACTACGAACCTAGCCTTCCATGAAGGAGGCAAACTAACAACAAAGAAAGAGGAAAACTAACAACAAATAAATCCTAAGCCTTCCATGTAGGAGGCAACTAACAACAAATAAATCCTAAGCCTTCCATGTAGGAGGCAACTAACAATAAAGAAAAACTAAGCCTTCCATGAAGGAGGCAAAACTAACAAGAAAGAAAGAGAGAAAGAAAGAAAATGGTATTGGAGTTAATCTCCAAAATGGTGTGTGTCTCCTCTTGCAAACCCTTCTATTTATAGAGGATTTTTGAGGCATCATCTTCAGAAAGTCACCAACTAGGATATTACTTTTCTACCCTTTTCTTGCTTTCACATGGGCTTTGTTGAAATTGCAAAACACTTTTGAATTTTTGCCACCAATGAGCACAACAATTTTGACTTTCTTGAACCGCAATTTCGGATGTTCACATGTCCGAATTAGAGCTTGACTTCTGAACAAAAGTTGTAGCCCTGGATCTTAGCTGTCCAACAAAGTTGATTTAATCTCAATATGACTTCTATATCTCAAGATATGGCCGGATCTTTGCACACTGTTCAAATTCCACGTCAGCAACACTATCTCATCTTTTGAGATAATTTCGGAGTTCTAAACATCCCATTTAGAATCTGCTCTTGCTTTGTAACTATAGACACTTCTTTAAGCTTTCATTCAAGACAGATTTCATGATTTTTGGATGTCTACAACTCCTATTATGCTCAAAATACTATAATAGTGTCATTTTAATCGGGTAAGCAAAGAAATTCAATTAAACTTCATATGAACCCAAACTCATAAAATATGACAAAGATCACTTAATTGAACATATAAGAAGTCTTAATGAGATAAAAGTGAGAGATAATTATTTATGAAATCTATGCTTATCAATTATACTCTTTGCATTTAATCTAAATTATTTTAAATATAATTGTTAAGAAATAGGAATAGCTTGAGTCTCAGATATCCAACAACACACTTTAAGTTTCATAATTCTCCTAACGGATGCATTCAAGTTTCTCGTAGAAATGTTGATCCAGCATTCCGTAATTTTACTCGTACTTGAATGAGTGATTTTAATATTTTAAAAAATTTAAAATTATTAAATATTTAAATATTTTTATTTTTAAAATATTTTATTTGAATAAAAAAATTTAAATTTTTATATTTTAAATTTTTTGTTTGAATAAAAAATTTTATATTTTTCAAATTTAAAATTTGTTATTTGAATTAATTAATTTAATTTTTATTATATAAAATTTAACTTTTAAATAATTTTTATTAATATTAATGAATAAAAAATATTTAAAATAAATAATACAGACGTGAAATTTAAAATTTTACCTATTTTGATGAAATTTTAAATTCTTCTATTTTATCTTATTAAATTTTTAAAATTTTTTAAAAAAATTTAAAGAATTTATCAAAAATTATTTAAAAAAATTATTTTAAAAATAACATTTTTCTTTTAAAATCCTTCTTCTAAACACAGATTATAGAAATTAAAAAATAACTTATATAAAATGTAAGTTTATGATGAATTCATAATAACAAAAATAATTTAGAAAAAACTAATATTAACTGTATTTAATATCCTCAGATGTTAAATTAATTTAGAATAATAATTAATAATTTAATTGTTATATATATATATATATATATATATTCCAGTATATATTAATAAAATATAAAAGGTATAATTAAAACTATGTATCCATGTTATTATATTGAGATCACAATTTTTTATATTCTTTAAATGTTTATAGATCAGAATAAGAGGACAGAATTAATTATTCTCATTCATATGAATATAAGTAAGTGAGATTATATTTCTTCTAATATAGATAAATAAAGATGTATAAATTATTTAATAGGTAGTAATTTATTAAATCATAAAAAAATATAGAACTTTATATATATATATATATATATATATATATATATATATCAAGATAACCTAATTTATTACTACTATTCATACTAAAAATCTATTATTATGTCATAAATATTAATTTTATATTTAATATAAAATAATTTATATTAATAATTAATTAATATTAATTAAATAAAAATTAATTATAAAATATAACAAAATATAAATATATATATATATATATATATTATTTAAGATTTGATATCCACAACTTTACTTTACTAATATACCGGACAAAATATTTAGAATATATATATATATATATATATATATATATATATATATATATATATATTAAAACCTAAATTCAACCATACTTTGATGGCAAGTTCATGTTAGACAAGGTCATCGAAAACATAAAGGATATTTTTGTTACATTTGTAAATGTGAGGCTAGGCTTTTCTAACAATGTAATTCAATACGTTTATGACATGTACGTAACTAATACTGTAATAATATAAATTAATATGATGAATAAATTTATCTATTTTGATATATTTATTTTAAGGATTTTTTAAAATTATAATTTGTAAATTGACCTTCTAATAATTATTCATAAAGTTTAAATTATATTAATTTTCAAATTTTATTTTAATAATAAAATATTATTATTTTTAATTTAAATTAACAATATAATCTTTATTAGATGAATTTGAAATTTCAAATATTTATTATTTATTTCTTTAAATATTTTAATATTATAGTACAAACAATTTTATAATTTATTAAATTTTTAATATTATATTATGAATATTATAAATCTATATTACTTAACAGATATTATTTATATAAAAATATTATATATTTTTTGAGTTTTAATAATTTTAAATTATTTAATATCAAATTAAATATTAAAAATGAATATTAATAAAAATGTATTTAGCATTAAGCTAAATTTAAAAAATTAAACTATATCATAAATCTAAATTAATTAACATTAACTTAAAATATTAAATTTTTCTATCATTTTTAATATAAAATTTAGCTAGTAAATTAATAAAAATAAATTATTATAAAATTATATTAGGATTTTAAATTAATTATATTGCACACTTCAACTTTTTTTCTTAATAGAATAAAATAAATGTTAAATTTTTTTTAATTTTTAATATTATACGTCAAGTTAAATTATATCACCCGAATTTCAATTCGTTGGAAGTAATTTTTTAATATAAAAATATTTTCAAAATTTTAGTAATTTCAAATTGTTTATTATTAAGTTAAATATAAAATAAACTCAAGTGCATTAATAAAAAATATATTTGATATTAAATTAAATTTATAAAAAAATGTATTATAAATTTAAATTAGTTAAAATTAAATTAAATTATTAAATTTATTTATCAAAATAGAAATAAATTATTATAAAATTATATTAATATTTTAAAATAATTTTGTTTCTTAATTTAAATTTTTCATTTTGAACCTAGTAAAATAAATATTTCGATTTTTTCATTTTTTATATTATATATAAGATAAATCTTAATTAATTAGAAGTAATTTTTTATATATAAAAATATGAATTACTTTCTTAATTTTAATAATTTTTAATTACTTGATATTAAGTAAAATATTGAACATGTGATCCTGACTCCTGTGACTGTGTTTAGAATAGTTTAATATTATATGTAGTTTTTAACCGTACACAAAAAAAGTAAAATATTAAATTAATTTAAGTGTGTTAATTAAAATACATTTATCAGTAAGTTAATTTTATAAAAATTGTATTATAATTCTAAACACATTAACTTGAACTATTAAATTTTGTTATCAATTTTTAATATAAAATTTAACTATTAAAATAGTAATTATTATAAAAATATAACAGAATTTAAAATTTATTCTATTGTATAATTTAAATTTTTTAAAAACAAAATAAATATTTAAACTTTTTACTTTTTATATTATATTTAAAATTAATATATATTATAAATCTCAATTACTTGGTAGTAATTTTTTTATATACAAATATTATATATTTTCTAGATTCAAGTAATTTTAAACTATTTGATACTAAGTTAAATGTTATACAATTTTAAGCGTCTTAATAAAAATATATTTTATGTTAAATTATATATGTTATATCTCGAAATTAGTTCATATTAAGTTAAATTATTAAATTTTATTGTCAATTTTAATATAAATTTAACTATTAAAACAACAAAAATAAATTTCTATAAAATTATATAAATCTTTAAAATTAATTATATTCCATAATTTAACTTTTTTATTTTGAAAATTTTGAAATAAATATTAAAACTTTTCAATTTTTCAATATTATATATCAAATTAAATTATATATATATATATAAATTTAATACTTAATTTGAAATATAATATTTAAAATGTGAAATGGCCTAATTCAATTTGTTTACTTTAACTTAATATCGAATACATTTTTATTAATGTATTTAAATTTATATAACATTTTACTTAATATTTGGTAATTTGAAACTATAGAAATTTAGAAAACATATTATATTTTTATATAAAAAAATTACTACTAATTAATTGAGATTTATGATATATATATATATATTAATTTGATATATAATGTATAAAATTTAAAAGTTCAAATATTTATTTTATTTTGTCCAAAACGAAAAAAAAGTTAAATTATAAAAAAAATGAATGTAAAATATTGATATAATTTTGTAATAATTTATTTTTTAATAGTTCAATTTTATTTAAAAATTGATAGCAAAATGTAGTAATTTAAGTTAATGTAAACTAATTTAAATTTATGATAAAATTTAATTTTTAAAATTTAACTTAATGTCATATATATATATATATGTATATTTATTAATATAATTAAATTTGTCTAGCATTTTATTTAATATTAAGTAATTTAAAATTACTGAAATTATGAAAATACATCATATTTTAATATAAAAAAATTTCGGTTAACTAATTGAAATTTATGATATATATATATATATATATATATATATATATATATATATATATATATATCATTTGATATAATATAAAAATTGAGAAGTATAAATATCTTTTTATTATGTTTGAAACGAAAAAAATTAAATTATGCAATAGAATTCATTTAAAATATTGATATAATTTTTTTTATTTTAATAGTTGAATTTATATTATAATTTTATATTAAAATTAAATAATTTAAATTAATGTGAACTAATTTTGATTAATGATACAGTTGAATTTTTTTATGAATTTGACTTAATTTCAATTATACTTTTATTAGTGAGTATGATTTTATTTAATATTTAACTTAATATCAAGTAACTTAAATTTATTAAAATTCATAAAATATATAATATTTTTTATTAAAAATAGTCTTAATGTTTATTATATTATATTCAAAAAAATTTAAATTATACAATATAATTATTTTAAAATATTAATATAATATTTAATATTTTATTTTATTATTTTAATAGTTAAATTTTATTTTAAAATTAACCGAAAATTTAATATTTTAAGTTATTATCAACCAATTTGGATTTTCAATATAGTTTTTCTTTTATAAATTTAACTTAAATTTAATATTAAGTAATTTGAATTTACTAAAATTTAAAAAGCTTATAATATTTTTTATAAAATAATTACTGTCAACAAGTTGAAATTTTATGATATACATAATTTAATATTAAAAATTCAAAAATTAAAACTAATGATACTATAATATTAAAATATTCAAAATGTCAGTTTTATCTAATAAAGATTATGCTGTTAATTTTAAATTGAAAAGAAGAATAATTTTTTTTAGTAAAATGGTAAGAGTTTTTTCAAATTAATATAATTTGAAAATTTTAATTAATTATTTAATTATTCGAAGGGCGAGTTTGTAAATTATAATTTTAAAAAATCCTAAAAAATGAATATATCAAAATAAATAAAATTGTTAACTGTATTAATTACATTATGATAATATTAATTACGAGTATAACAATATATAAATATTCCGTAATCTCATATTTACAATTTTACAAAGTTATGGGTGAAAATAAATATATAATCTGCCAATGTTAACAACACAAGAATGAAGAGTAGCTACACTCTATAAAACACGAATTCGATGTTTCTCTGGCATGTTATAAAGTTATTAAAGGCAGATATTTTAATGTCACTGATGAATGTAGGGATGAGGACCAAATCCATGGTGAGTTTGGATAACGTCTTGCATTGTAGAGAAACTCTGAAACAAGGCAGTATAGTGGTCTATTCTATTGGCAATGCAATTACCCCGAGAAATCTTTAATTTGGTCATACCAAATCGATAATTAGTGAGAGCAGTTATTAAAAAACGGATATCAAACATGAAGAGAAGAATGGGCTAAATTGACATTTTCATACCTCTATGTGGGGAGAAAGAAGATAGCCCCAGTTTATACAATCATCACCAAAGTCCTTGAATGTTGTTATTTGTGAAGTATTCTTCATGTAATTTCTCCTTTTTCATATTCCTTCTGGAAGAACATTGTGTATGTGCAGTTCACATTTTTTCTATTGAAATACCACTAGCTCCTCTGTTTTCTTATAGTAATAAAATCTATTTTTCTTTGAGAAAAAAATGTCAAGACTGCAATTATAATTTATTAATATATTTAAAAAACAGTAATAACTATTATTATGGAAATTTTGATTATCTAATTTAAAATAAATCAGTATTAATGAGGCTTTGAAAGTTAAACAAAATTCAAACTTTTATTAAATATATCAATAAATGTGAAATTTTCAAGAGCATTAAATGTTTCTTCTGTGGCAGATTCCAATACTCTTCTTTTACTTTTGCATATTAAAATTAATTGCTTCTCCTTTTCAGTTATGTGGTAGCCTCTTCCATAAATCCTCCCCCAATCCCCTATCTCCCATTCCCTCAGCCACCCTTGAGTCTCCTTGTGTCCATTGCCCATTTATGGCACATGCATAAACATTGGTTCATGAAGCACTTTAAATTTTCTCAAAACTAATATTTATACCATTAGTCGCTAGGTAGTTTTTCAGATTCGATTTTCAATTAGGTAGTTTATGCATCTGCTTCTGCATGCATGTGCATATGAAGTTCAAAATGGCAAAAAGTTATGTTTGTGTTTATATTTGTGTTTGTGTTTAATTTCAGATTGCAGCAAAGAGAAAGTAACAAATCCTAATGGCTGGAGTGAGGGAACAGGACCAGTACATGCCGATTGCGAACGTGATAAGGATAATGCGAAGGATTCTTCCATCGCACGCGAAGATCTCAGACGATGCGAAAGAGACAATTCAGGAGTGCGTATCTGAGTTCATCAGCTTCGTCACCGCGGAAGCAAACGAGCGGTGCCAGCGGGAACAGAGGAAAACGGTTACTGCAGAGGATGTGCTGTGGGCCATGGCTAAGTTAGGGTTCGACGACTATGTTCACCCTCTCACACTTTACCTTCAGCGTTACCGCGAGAGTGAGGGAGAACCCGCTTCCGCCAGACGCACCTCTGTCTCTGCTCTTGGAATGCAACATCCACATGCATCTTATGGAAAATTTGGAATGTTTGACTTAGATCCATCTCAAGGTTTTCATAAGGATGATGCCTCTCCCTCTGCCTCAGCAACTTATGTCCCCTCCTTTGATCCTTTTGTTCATATAAAACGTGATTGAATCCATTTGTAACAACCATTGCATGCATTCGATGCAGGTGTTACTGTGTCATATATGTGTGGAATAGTACTATTAGTGTCAGTGCCAGGGTTAAGCTCTTTCCTTTTAATTTTTATGTTTGTGGACCTATCAAGCTATGCATTAATATTTTTTTTCTGTTATTGTTATTTGTTATGTTTTAGAGATTTCCTATTAAACTCATGAAGAATGGAAGGAGTTTTTATTGCTTTTTATGGTCAAGCTAGTGTGGTCATAACATAAAGTTGATCATATATATTTGTCTTTGCGATTAACCAACAGGATATATAGTGATTGATTTCACATAAAACTGTCCAGAGGATGGGGATCATGATGTTTAATTTTTTTAACTTCAGATGAGATGGAGAATGGATAGGACGAAATTTACCATAATTTTATATTATTTTATTTTTAAAAAATATTTATATAAATAAATAAAAATAACTAAAAATTTATGATTATAGATATTTATTTAAAATTATATCTTTTATTAAAAATATAAATAAAATTATATCAAATTAAATTAAATTGATAATTATTGAGATACATCTATAATTTATAACATTAGCTTTGGATGATTACATACTGTAATGTGCCTTTCTAAAGTTTTATTCAAAAATTAACAAAAGAAAAGAGTATAAATTATAAATAAATTTATTTTTTTCATGAAAAATATGTTTTAATTGGCCCATCCATTCCTATTGACATTTTTTAAAATCTTAGGTTGATAATATTTTTTATAAATAAATATAATTTTTTTATTTGAACAATAATTTTGTAAGTAACAATATTATCATCAATAATTTATATGATTTTAAAAAAATATTTAATCATAATTTTTAACCAAATATATTCATACAGTAAGTAACATAATTATGTAGAAAACTTTAAAAAGTTGTAATCTTTCACTTGTTAATAATCACTTATTTTTAAATTTTATAAAAAACAAATTAAGTTAGTTAATAAGAACTTTCAATCTAATTATTAGTTTGCTAAGATTAAGTAACCATAAAAATATTATTAAATGTAACATATTTCACAGTATTTAGGCTCCATTTGATTGGAAGAAAGAGAAATAAAAATTCAAATTTAAATTGAAAAAATAAAATAAAATTTTTAATTATCTTTAAAAAATTATTTTTCTTTTCTTTGTTTCATTTTTTTCAACCAAAAAAGTATTATCCATACTTTTTAATTTTTATATTTTTTAATCTATCCAAACACAAGTTTAAAATTAATCTGAAAGTTGGTAGATCCCATCCTAAAAATATATAAATCTATAATATATATATATATATATATATATATATATATATATATCAATTATTAATTTGGGTATTGTTAATAGCCGTTCCTTAAGAACTGCCTCTACTCTAAGTTGAATAGATGTCAATTCGGCCACAATTTTTTTTTAAGAAAAGTATGGAATCTAACACTTGGAGAGTTGAGACTATTCTGCTGATTTGACAATCACTAAAGCTAGACAATTGAGAACAGAACACGCACATATATCAACCTACCAATTTTAATTCTGTGCTTATGTCAATACTTGTAAGTAAGGGTGCTGGACAGTCGGTTTTGACGGTTAATAATATCAATAGTTTCCAACCGAAAAATATAATAACCATTTTTTATTGATGGTGGGTAGTTGGTTTTTTTGTCTTTTAATAAAGAGTTTGTGTTTTTCAATGAAGAACTTATGTTATTCGGTAAAAAAATTTATTTTTCAGTAGAGCTTTTCTTATCCGATGACAAAATTTGAAGATGAGAATGACAGAACACAAAACCAAATATTTAAACACGTAGCACTGAATCAGAAACAGTTAAGAAAACAAAAAACAATGACAGGGATTCAGGAAAAAAAAGATCACATAAACATAAATCAAAACACCGGATAATCAGTATTGTCATCCAGACACAAACAGAACATTAAATATTGGATAATATACGATAAAAAATTTCACAACCGTTTTCGATCAATCTAATCTATATTTAACCGTAAATTTTTATTCGAATAATCCAAAAATATTATATTTGTTCGTAGGTACCGAATATGGCTCGGTTACTTTCCATTCCGGACGATCCGGGTCTATGCCCACCCCTACTTGTAAGTGTATCTAAAACACAAGCATTGCTGAGACCCCAAGACTATTGCGACTATATCTCACAAGTCCATAACATCCCTCAATATCCCAATGCTCATCTAGCCTTAAACACAGAGCTTTTTTGTGAGGAATCCCATGCACCACCACTGGCAACACAATCCAGAGACTCTTCAAAGGGTTGAATGGGTAGAGTATGAGCAAATATGCACGAATAACCATGATGATGAAACCCTGCACAGAGAGAACTTTGATGTTGAAACTGATCGATGCTACCCCAAGGACCAGGGGCTGTCTTGAGTTGCTCAAGTGGAAGACCTTCTGGAACAAAGCTTGTTATCATTGAACTATTTTGCTAAGTGGGCTCAACAGTATGTGTTTAGAAATAGATTTTTACTCAATGTGATTTTGTAATTAATTAATTAATGTAGTCAAATTTCTTAACATATTTTTAATAATTTGATTTACAGAATTTTAAAATATTGTTATTTACATTAGTCTTTTAAAAATATATTTTTATATAAATTTAATAAAATAGATAATTTATATTTTTAAAATAAATAAATATAATATTATTTAAATAACCATTATATTATTAATTTTTTTAATTAAATTTTATTTTAATTATTATCTAAAATATTTAATAAAATTTTAAATTTAATTAATATGTTAATTAACTTATTACATTAATCTTCTATAATAATTAAATTAATTTTAAAGTTAACTTACCGTATTATGTTAACATATTAATTCTATGTATAATTTAAATTAAATTTTAAATAAAATTATAATCTTAAATAATGTATTGTCAAAATTATCTATAATATTTCAATTAAAATTTAAAATATATTATTAATTTAATTAAGAAATAATGAAATAAAATTTAAAATTAACTTATTACCTTAATTAATTTAAAATTTATAATTTATAATATGTAAATAATTTTTACATATTATGATTTACCTATAATATTTAAAATTGAGTTATTACTTAAATTGCATATAATATTTAAATTAAATTTAAAATTAACTTATTAGATTAATTAATTTATTAGGTAATTCTCCATAATAATTAATTTTTTTAAATTAACTTATTACCTTAATTATCTAATAAATATAATATGCAAATAAATTTTATCTTAATTATCTTATTACATTAATTTTTAAATTTATGTATTTTGATTTACATGTTATATTTAAATTTAATTATAAATTAATTTTAAAAAGAACTTATTTACCTATTACATTAAAATTAAGTTATTACCGTAACTAACTTAAAACATTAATTTGATATAATATTTAAATAAATATTTAAATAAATTTATTATCTTAAATTAAACTATTATCTTAATTCATTTAAAAAACTAAATTGATTACCTTAATTAACTTAAAATCTTATATCTATAATATGAAAATAAAATTTTACATATTCTGATTTATTCATAATATTTAAAGTTAATTTTCAAATTAAATTATTACAGTAATTTTATATAATAAATAAATTAACTTATTAATCATTCCACCATATTAAATAATATAAAAAATATATGAACTTACGTTTATTGTGATTTTTATTTTAATTATAAAATAATTTAAGTTTTATAACTATTTAATTTTTAATTCTAAACAAAAAATTATATAAATTATTTTTATAAATAAAGTTAAATATAATTTAAAATTAATTCTAGTTAAAACAATATTTATTAATTAATAAAAAATCATTTAACTAATAAAGTAAATTTATTAAATAAATTTAAATTTAAATTTATTTCTCATCAAAATTATTTAAATTTTATAAAATATTAATTTTCTTATCATTTCCTTTCAACAATCTTAAATACTTGTTCTTGCATCAATTTTAATATTTAAATAATATATATATATATATATATTATAATTTAATTATAACTTATTTTATCATAAAATAATTATAATTTTATATCATAAAATAATTTTATATAAATTTTTAAATTAGATTATAAAAATAAAAATATTAATATAAAAAGAATATTATTTTCATTAAAAATTTATAAAATTATAATATTATTTTTATTTGTATTTAAAATTAATAATTATTTTAATAATCAATCCAATACACTAATACATAATATAACAATTTCTATTATGGTAAAGTAAAGTAAATAATTATTTTTAGAAAGAATCTAATTTAATATTAAATAAGATAAAAAAAATTGTATAACTAGAATATTATCTTCTATTTATATTATTAATAAAAATTGAAATATGGATTTTGTATTATTAAATTTTCAATTACAATAATATTAATTTTATTATAATTCAGATTAATTATCTATTCAGATTGTGAATTAATTATATTAATTATAATAATTGTTTAATAAAAATAAATTATACATTAAATGTAATTTAATTAATAAAAATTTTAATTTTTTCTAATTTTTTTTATATTTTTAATAAATTATATTACAAATGAATATAAAATATTAACATTTTTTAAATAAAATATTTCAAATAAATTTATATCAATTATTTAGAAACAAAATAAATTAAAAATAAAAATTATAAATTATAAATTTTAAAGGGTAAATTGCAATTTTTCATAATAAAAAATTCTTAAATGAAAAAAATACAATCACACATTAATATTTGACTGCATTAAATATACAGATACATGATAATATTGAATTGATCCACGTGAGCCAAAATTTAATACTCTCAATCTTATGAAGATACAAAAGAAAAAATCTTTAAAGTAAAAGTTGAATTTAATTTTTTTTGCTCTTTTAAAAAACTAATAATCCAATATAATATGATATTGGATGGTTACTCGCACAAATATAATTCAACGGATCTTTGTATTTTGTTATTTGTTAAGTATTTTCAATGTAATTTGTCTTTTTTACATCCGTGTTGGAAGGATATTGTGTATGTACAATTTTTATTTGTTTCTTTTTGGAATAACATACCACATCTGTTTTTTAAAAAATAATTATAACTTTAACTAAATATATTTATTATTTTTTTTATGTTTTTCTATTATCTTTATCGTAAATAAATATTTTTTTAAAAGAATGTTTAGTTGTCCCTATAAATTATTGATATAATAATTTTTTTTAATAAATATGATTATAAAAAATTTGATCATCTAATTTAAAATAAATTAATATTAATAAAATTTCCTATTAGATATATAAAATAGGAAAGGAATTCTTATCACAAGTTAGTTTAATCTTCAGACAACATAAAGTTGATCATATATTTTTATATTTATCCTTAACAAATTGGATATAATATGATTGATTTAACATACATCTAAAGAAGGATTATGTTTAATTTACCGAAAACATGAAACAAGAAATTCATCCGATAATTTTATATTATTTTATTAATAAAAAAATATTTATTAAAATAAATAAAAATTTAAAATTACAAATATTTATTAAAAATCATTCCTTTAATTTAAAAATAAATAAAATAATATTAAATTAAAATTATGATAATTATTGATATAAACATGTAATTTATTATATTAATCATGAGATGATTGTATACTATGAATTTGTCTTTTTAAAACTTTATTCATAAAATTTTAACAAAAAAAAAGAGAATATAAATTATAAATAATTTTTTATTTTAGAAATATGTTATTATTGATGTATTTTAATATTATAAACATACTTTATTTATATTTAAGTTGAGAATATTTTAATAAATAAGTATAAATTTTTTTATCTGAATAATAAATATTTAAGTAATAATATGTAAAATTAATATTTCAACTAAATATATTTACTATTTTTTTATGCCCCACCTTCAATGTAGTAATGAAAATTTTATTTTTCTTATAAAAAAATTGTTTAGATTATAATTATAAATTATTATAATAAAAAATATTAGTAAATATTATTATAAAAAATATAATTATCTAATTACAAATAAATTGGTATTAATGACATTTTTCATTAGATTTATAAAATATGATAGGAGTTGTTATTCCATAATCAAGTTAGTTTTTGTCGTTAAAAAATATAAATTTGATTATATTTAATTCTTTAATTTATAACTTTAAAAATAAACATGAAATTTATCTTAAAAATTTTATATTATTTTATTTTTAAAAAATTATATATATATATAATATTTATATAAGTAAATAAAAATAAATAAAAATTTATAATTACAAATTTATTGAAAATCAAACCTCTCATTAAAAAATAAAGAAAATTATATTAAATTAAATAATGATAATTATTTATATAAATGTATAATTTATTATATTAGTTTTGGAATAATTAAAAATTATGAACTTACGTTTTTAAAGTTTTATTTAAAAAAATTTTAAAAAAAGAAAGAGTATAAATTTTAAATAAATTTTTTCTACATGAGAAATATGTTATTATTGATATATTTTAATATAATAAACATATTTTAAGTTAAGAATATTTTAATAGATAAATATAAATTTATTTTAATTTAAAAAATAATTCTGTAAGTAGCAATATTTTTAATTTATATTTTCATTATTTTTTTTATATGTCTCACCTCCTTACATATTAATGAAATATGTCTTTTTTTAAATAAAAATGTTTAGGTTATAGTTACAAATTATAATAATAAAAAAATAATTAATAAATATCATTATTGAAAATATGATTATCTAATTCAAAATAAATTAGTATTAATGATACTTCTTGTATTGATTTTATGAATATTTTTACATCCATTTTATTTTAACAGAGTAAATTGAACAAAATAAATAAAATAGTATAATAAAACTTCACCAATCACTACCTTAACATTTACTTGCAGTATTGACACACGTTTCACCTCTGTTTACACTCGAATTGATTTTTTTCTATAATGTTCTAATCAACTCTTGCCTTTTACTTTTGGATTCTCCTTGTAAGCCCTTAAACCAAAAACTTCATAAGTTGATTTTTTTACATATACTCCTTGTAAGCCCTTAAACCAAAAACTTCACAAGTTAATTTTTCACAGATAATGAAAGAGTCACAAACACACAAGATGAATATGATAAGGAATATTGATCAAAGAAATAAGAACTAAAATATTATATTAAATGAAGACTATAGTTTTTTTATAAATTGTCTTGAATTTTTTTTTAAAATTTTTGTCACAACTTTTTTTTTCTATGAAATATTTGGTAGACAACAACTTTAATGCTACAAGAGACAAATATATAATTTTTTTAAGAGAATTTAAAGGATATGTAATAGAAAGAAAATAAAAAAGAATAAAGTAAAAGATAAACGGAAGCAAGAAGGATAGGCGAAAAATATTGACACGAATAAAACAAAACAAAAGATAGATGACACTTGATTCCAATAGTCGAAGTTCTGATACCAAATGATACGATTAACCCTACGTGAATGAATCGAAATGCGGAAACGATAACAGAACGTCTTGAGAATTAAGATAAAATAAGATAAGATAAGATCAAGAAATCCAACACAAACACAAACAGCGACCTTCCGTAGAGCACTGAAGTTATCAAGAGGAACGCGACCCTTACCCCAACCTTCCGGAAGAACCAACGTTACCAATGAAATCAACTCACACATAGGTGAAAACTCTAAAAGGATGATTTTTTTGCTCAAGAACTCATTCCTATTAAAGAATCTTTTAGATGATCTCTTTCGCTTATCGTGGTGCTCATGTTCACATCATTTCCTCCTTTTCCAAGAGGATTCGTTCTTGAATCTTGAAGGTCACCTACATCAAATAAGGATAAATTAGAAACATTGAAAGTGACACTCACATTACCGTAACTACTTGGAAGGTCGATTTTATAGGCATTATCATTGATCCTTTCGACTATTTGAACTGGACCATCTCCTCTAGGACTTAATTTAGAACTTCATTGACTTGGAAACTGCTCATTTCACAAGTGAACTCACACCCAATCACTAGGTTCAAAGACCACCTTGTTTGTTTGCTGAGTATAATGTTCATTCTTTTTCTCAATATTAACATGGACCTTTGCATTAATTTCTACAAAAATTCAGCCTTTTGTTTTTCATCTAAATCAAGAGAATAATTAGTAGGAAGTGGTAAAACATCTAAAAGAGATAAATGGTTAAATCCGTATACAACCTCAAAAGGTGAAAAAGAAGTAGATGTATAAACAATTGTATTATATGCAAATTCGACATAAGGCAAACAATTCTCTCAATCTTTTAAATTTTTTTGAATTATTGTACATAATAAGGTGCTTAAAGTTTTATTCACGTTTTTCAATATGTTTATGGATGGCCACAATGGAGAATAATAGTTGAGTGTCCAACTTACCCCCATAAAGCTATCCAAAAAAGATTAAGAAATTTAACATCCCAATCACTTAAAATTGTACATTTTCTTTAAAAAATAAATCAATAGGAGAGTGACATCAGTATTTTTAGAACAAGTAATAAGATGCGTCATTTTGCTAAACCTATCTATAATGATAATAATACTATATTTTTCTTTTGAGGTCTCAGACAATCCAAGTACAAAATTCATATAATAGATTTGGAATTTTTGAAAATTAAGAACTTGCATTTTTAAAGCTTTATTAATAAAATTTTTAAAAAAAATGAAAGAGTATAAATTATAAGTAAATTTTATTTTCTTCATGAGAAATATGTTATTATTTATGCATTTTAATATAATAAAAAACTTTTTTTATTTTTAAGTTGATAATATTTTAATAAATAATTATAAAGTTCTTTTTATTTGAACAATAATTATTTAAGTAATAATATTTTTATCTTATATTTTTAACTAAATATATTCACTATTTTTTTATATGCCCCCACCTCCTATGTAGTAATGAAATTTAAAAAAAAAATATATTTAGGTTATAATTACAAAATATAATAATAATAATAATAAAATTATTAATAAATATCATTATAAAAAATATGATTATCTAATTTAAAATAAATTCATATTAATAATGGATCTATAAAGTATGAAAGAAGTTTTTAGTCAATTAAATTACTTGTCATTACAAAACATAAACTTGATAATATTTAATTTCTTAACTTATGATTAAAAAAATGAAACATGAAATTTACCTCCATAATTTTATACTATTTTATTTTTAAAAAAGTTTTTATATATAATAATATTTATATAAATAAATAAAAATAACTAAAAATTTATGATTATAAATATTTATTAGAAATCATACCACTTATTAAAAATTAAATAAATTTATATCAGATTAAATTATGCTAATTATTGATATAAATATATAATTTATTACATTAGTTTTGGGATAATTACAAATTATGAACTTGCCTTTTTATATCTTGTTTATAAAAATTTAATAAAAAAGAAAGAAAGAGTATAAATTATAAGTAATTTTTTTCTTTAGGAAAAATATGTTATTATTGATAAATTTCAATATTATAAACATTTTTTAAAAATAAAAATAAGTTAAAAATATTTTAATAAATAAATATAAAGTTATTTTGATTTGAACAATAATTCTATAAGTGACAGTATTTTTAATTTATATTTTTCATTAAATATATTTATTATTATTTTTATGTACCCCACCTCCTACGTAATAATGAAATATATCTTTTTTTTAAGAAAAATGGTTAAATTATAATTATAAATTGTTATAATAAAAAAAGTAATAGTAAATATCATTATAGAAAATATAATTATCTAATTTAAAATAAATTAATGTTAATGATACTTCTTATTAGATTTATAAACTATGATAGGAGTTTTTTTTTTTGTCAAGTTACTTTATGTGATTTGGAAACATAAATTTGACTATATTTAATTCTTTAACTTATAATCTTAAAAATGAAACATAAAATTCACTTCAACAATTTTATATTATTTTATTTTTAAAAAAGTTTTTATATATAACAAATATTTATATAAGTAAATAAAAATAACTAAAAATTTATGATTATAAATATTTAATGAAAGTCATACCTCTTATTAAAAATTAAATACAATTATATTAAATTAAATTATGATCATTATTGATATAAATATATAACTTATTACATTTGTTTTGGGATCATTGTAAACTATGAACCTATCTTTTCAAAGTTTTATTAATAAAAAATAATAAAAAAGAGAGAGTAAAAACTATAAGTAATTTTTTTTCTATATCAGAAATATGTTATTATTGATGAATTTTAATATTATAAACATATTTTTAAAAAAAACTAAGTTGATAATATTTTAATAAATAAATATAAATTTCTTTTGATCTGAACAATAATTTTGTAAGTAGAATTATTTTTAATTTATATTTTTAACTAAATATATTTACTATTTTTTATGTCCCCCTAAGTAATGAATTATATCTTTCTTTTGTAAGAAAAATATTTAGTTTATAATTATAAATTATTATAATAAAAAATAATAATAAATATTATTATATAAAATATAATTATTTAATTCAAAATAAATTAGTATTAATGATATTTTTTATTAAATTTATAAAGTATGGTAGGAATTATGGTCAAGTTAATTTTCTGATTAAAAAACATATAATTGATCATATTTAATTATTTAACTTATGATCTTAAAAATTTAAATATAAAATTCATCTTAACAATTTTATTTTATTTTATTTTTCAAAAAATTTATATTAAAAAAAATTTATATAAGTAAATAAAAACAACTAAAAATTTATGATTATAAATATTTATTTAAAAGCATACCTTTGATTAAAAAATAAATTACATTAAATTAAATTATGATAATTATTGATATAAATGTATAATTTTTTACATTGAGATGATTGCAAATTATGAACTTTTCTTTTTAAATTTTTATTAATAAAACTTTAATAAAAACAGAGAGTATAAATTATAAGTAATTTTTTTTCTTCATTAGAAATATGTTACCATTGATGCATTTCAATATTATGAACACCTTATTTTTAATTTAAGTTGAAAATATTTCAATAAATTAATATAAAATTCTTTTGATCTGAACAAAAATTCTGTAAGTGGCAATATTTTAACTTTACATTTTTAACTAACTATATTTACTATTATTTTTTGTACGCTAACCTCTTCTGTAGTAGTGAAAAATACCATTCTTTTGTAAGAAATATTTAAGATATAATTATAAATTATTATAATAAAAAAAGTAACAATAAATATCATTATAAAAATATGATTATTTAATTTAAAATAAATTTATTTTAAGGATACTTTTTATAAGAGTTATAAAGTATAGTATGAGTTCTTATTCCTTGTTATGTCAAGTTAGTTTTTGTGATTAAAAAATATAAACTTGATCATATTTAATTGTTTAACTTATGATCTTAAAAATGAAACATGAAATTCACCTAAATAATTTTATTTTATTTTTAAAAAGTTTTTATATTAAAAAATTATTAATATAAGTAAATAAAAATAACTTAAAATTTATTATTATAAATATTTATTTAAAATCATACCTTTGAGTTAAAAATAAATTAAATTAGGATAATTATTGATATAAATTTATAATTTATTACATTAGCTTTGGGGTGATTTCAAACTATGAATTTTTTTTAAAGCTTCATTAATAAAAATTTAACAAAAACAGAGAGTATAAATTATAAGTAGATTTTTTTCTTCATTAGAAATATGTTACTATTGATGAATTTTAATATTATAAAAAAAAATTTAATTTATGTTTTGAATACTTCAATAAATAAATATAAAGTTATTTTGATTTGAACAATAATTCTGTATATGGTAATATTTTAAATTTATATTTAGTAATAAAATATATCTTTCTTTTGTAAAAAAATATTTAGGTTATAATTATAAATTATTATAATAATAAAAGTAATAGTAAATATCATTATAAAAAATATGATTATCTAATTTAAAATAAATTAATATTAATGATATTTTTTTATTAATTTTATAAAATACGGTAAAAGTTGTTACTCCTACCTGTGGCCAAGTTAGTTTTTTTAATTAGAAAACATAAACTTGATCATATTTAATTATTTAACTTATGATCTTAAAAATGAAACATAAAATTTATCTTAACTATTTTATTTACTTATTTTTTAAATTATATTAAACATATTTATATAAGTAAATAAAAATAATTAAAAATTTATGATTATAAATATTTATTTAAAATCATACCTTTGATTAAAAAATAAATGAAATTATGATAATTATTGATACAAATGTCTAATTTATTATATTAGCTTTGGCTGATTGCAAACTATGAACTATTTTATTAATAAAATTTTAACAAAAACAGAAAGAATATAAATTATAAGTTAATTTTTTTTTTCATCATTAAAAACATGTTACTATTGATGCATTTCAATATTGTAAATTTTTTTTTTAAATTTAAGTTGAGAATATTTCAATAAATAAATATAAAGTTATTTTGATTTGGTCAATAATTCTACAAGTGGTTAGATTTTTAATTTATATTTTTAACTTACTATATTAAATATTTTTTTATCCTATCTTTTATGTAGTAATGAAATATATTTTTATTTTTTTAAGAAATTTTTTTAGATTATAATTATAAATTATTATAATAAAAAAAATAATAGTAAATATCATTATGGAAAATATGATTATCTAATTTGAAATAAATTAATATTAATGATATTTTTATTAGATTTATAAAATAAGGTAGAAGTTCTTTCTCTTTTTTATTTTTAAGTTAGTTTTTTTTATTAGAAAACATAAATTTGATCATATTTAATTCTTTAATTTATGATCTTAAAAATAAAGCAATTTATCTTTTAATTTTATTTTATTTTATTTAAAAAAAAATTTATGATTATAAATTTTTTTTTAAAATCATACCTTTGATTAAAAAATAAATTAAAATATATTAAATTAAATTATGATAATTATTGATATAAATGTGTAATTTACTACATTAGCCTTGGAGCGGTTGGAAACTATGAACTTTTCTTTTTAAAACTTTATTAATAAAAATTTAACAAGTAGGAGAGATTATAAATTATAAATAATTTTTTTCTTCATTATAAATATGTTATTATTAATACATCTCAATATTATAAATATTTTTTTTAATTTAAGTTTTGATTATTTTAATAAATAAATATAAATTTCTCTTGATTTGAACAATAATTCTGTAAATGAAAATATTTTTTATTTATATTTTTAATTAACTATGTCATTATTATTTTTATGTGTCTTCACCTTTTATGTAGTAATGAAATATATCTTTTTTTAAAAAAAATTGGGTTATAATTATAAATTATTTTAATAAAAAAATAATAGTAAATATCATTATAAAAAATATGATTATATAATTTAAAATAAATTAGTATTAATGATACTTCTTATTAAATTTATAAAGTATTGTAGGGGTTCTTACTTCTTTTTATGATCAAGTTAGTTTTTGTTATTAGAAAATATAAACTTGATCATATTTAATTCTTTAACTTATGATCATAAAAATGAAACATGGAATTCATCTTGATAATTTTATATTATTTTGTTTTTAAAAAAGGTTATATATATAAAAATAGTTAAATAAATAAATAGAAATAATTAAAAATTTATGATTATAAATATTTATTTAAAATCATACCTTTTATTACAAAATAATAAAATTATATTAAAGTAAATTATAATAATTATTGTTGTACAGGTATAATTTACAACATTAAGTTTAGGATGACTGCATTATGTGAATTTATCTTTTTAAAGCTTTATTAATAAATGTTTAACGAATAAAAATTTAAAAAGGCTACAAATTATAAAAATTTTATTTTTATTTATGAGAAATATTTTTTAATTCGTGCATTATAATATTATAAAACCTTTTTTAAAATTGAAGTTAAAAATATTTAAATAAATAAATATAAAGTTCTTTTGATTTGAACAATAATTCAGTAAATAGAAATATTTTTGTGAATAATATTAATTTTTAACCAAATATATTCATTATTTTTTATATATAAATAGCATTAATTTTTTAAAGAATTTTCATAAGCTGTAAACTCTCACTTTATTAATAATCAGTTTAATTGTCAGATTTCAAAAATCTTGTAATATAGGACAAATAGGAAAATTTAAAATTGTTGTTTCTTATTCAAAATTCTTAGACTTAAATGTATGAATTTTTCTTAATAAAAACCTCTTTAAACTTATAAATATTTCCAATCTTCATCTGAATAGTTCGTATTAACTTTTCTTTCTCAACTACTTATTGTTATTGCTTTTACAATTATCAACTAATTAGTTTTCTTCATTTTCTTATCTTACTGTACTCTAGCCCTTTTATAATTGAAATTCTGTTTTGCTTATTAAATATATTTGAACAATTTAGAGTTGTTCTTCTTAGGCTAATGTTCATGAATATTGTGAGAGGATCTTTGGGTTGGTTTATTTCAAGGGACTTATTGGGGTCAATATGCCATTGATTTAATTGGGCCACGCATCGATTTAAATTTAGGATTTGAGGTGGGAAATATTGGGCCGGGCCCATAAGCATGATGGAGCTAGTGTGGTGTGGGTGTTTGCTCCTCGCTCCCCCTCCTATTCAGTACAAGAACTTGCTTCAGAAGATTGCAACAAGTGCCAATAAGAGAGCAATTCATCAATTTTACTGCCAGAACGTATGGACTCAGATCCTGAACATCGTGAAACTAGTGATTCTCTCTTTGTTTGGGATGAGAAATCACAGCTTTACTTTCACGCCAGGTTTTCTTTTTCTTTTCTTTTTCTCGAATTTCAAACAGCATATGTCATGGATGAAATGATGATTATTCTGTTGGCTCTTAATCCTTAATACGATTGTGTTTTAATTTTAATTATTGAATTTTATTCCAAGTTGCTATGGTCATTTATTCATTTAATTTGAAGTAAATTACGCCTTCGGAAAGTTAATTTTAGTTGTCTGTGTTGATGTTTGTTTTTGTGCCTAGCCCCTGAATCATCGTGTTGTTGAAACTAACTTTTCTTTTTTCATATCGTAATGATTGATGTGGATAGATTGGGAACGGGCTGTGCACGCCCTCCCCCTTCTGTTTTGTGAGATTATGTGAATGAATGATTGCTCTACTTTGTTCCACTCTCATGTTTGGTGCGTTAGTATTGATGAAAAGAAAATGTGATGGAAAATAGTTTCTGTTTTTTTAGATGAAACTAAGTGGGGATTGGGAATGGACGTTTATTACTTTACTGCAGTCTTATTCTTACAGGACTGCACATGGCATGTCTAGTTAATGTTTTATCTTCTATTCGATCTATCCAATAAAAAAAATTAAGAAAAAAGGAGAAGCACAGCAATTTCTTGAAATTTCTCTTTAGTACAGGTGTTTTATGTTCTAGGATTTACCTTTACTAACTGTTGCTGTTATCTCCTTTCCAACTGCCCAATCAAATATGGTAATGACTAATCTGATTCCATGCCCTCCAACCAAACAGATCTTTCTTTTGGTTTACTTTGCTTTGCTGGGAAGTTAAGTGATAGTCTGTAGATCACATGTGAATCATAAATATAAGAAGTTGCTTCTGTTTTTTTATTATTATTTTAATTAATATTTGGTCATTAACTTTTTTTCCTCTCCTTTTTTGTTGGGGAAAATATATTTAACTTTATGCAGTAGTGGATTTTATCATGATCCTAATGCTGGCTGGTACTATAGCAGCAGAGAAGGTGTTTATTACAAATTTGAGGATGGGAATTATGTACCTTTAGGTTCCAATAAGGTAGGTTTGGACTTTAATTAATCTAGATTTTAACTCTGAAATTGCTATCAGTTTATGTTGACAATCTAATTTTTATTGCACATTTTCTCAGGATGATGGTGGAGAAACATCTCTCTGCAAGGAAACTACAACCGAAAGTTCTCAACAAATATCTGGTAACAACAATGAGGATTATCCTTCATTCCTTGGAAGTAAATTTGAAACTAACCAACGGACAGAAACCCAAACCCTAGCTGAAGGAGCTGCTGATGGTAAGTAATATTAACATGCCCACTGTAATGTTGTATTTGTGTCAATTGCTGATAATCATACTACCAAAAACAGTCTTGTCAACAATATTACAGTATGATGTGATAGGAAACAGGTCCTGCAGTAGCCAGGGACGGGGGTTACTGCCAAGTGCTGGCCTTGTCATGTCCCCGACATCTGCACATCGTTTGTTTTAATGTAATAGACAATTGATTTTCTACTACTCTTCGAGCATCCACATTTTGGTGTTTCAGACATGCAGCAGTAGTTAATATGAGTAATTTCAGTTATCTAAGTGGCTGTCTTTGTAATAGATGCCACGAATTCCATGAGCAGTCCAACTTGTGAAAATCCTCCGCCACCATCAGAATGGTATCCACCTTCCACACCCTTATTCCATTGATGATTGTTACCTTCGGACATTTCCCCTTTAAATTAGTCATTCTGCTGACTAACAGGTTAGAGGACACACTTATTGATCTATACTTATCTGGCTACAAGAACATAGCAGTCAGTGCAGCTGATGCAGTGACAGTACCCTTGGAAACAGATGATGGATATAGCTCGCTAGCAGCCGATGGTTTGTTTATGACTTGTATAGTTTTTTTTTATCATTTTTGGAGTAATACAGCCCCTAAATGAATTTGTTTCCTGAATGTGTAGCTTACGGAGAAACTTTTGCTGTGGAAGGTGAGTGGGTCCCTGACCCAATGGATGAAAGTGGGTTAGCTGATAATAAAACTACTGTAGATGAAGGTATAGCTTACAGCAACACTTATGAACTGGAAGAAGGTGAGTGGATTCCAGACACAGAGGATGAAAATGGCATAGCTGATAGAAGTAGCATAGATGAAGGTACTACAGATTTTCATGCTTCTCTGCTTCATATGTATAATCATCTGAAAGCAACAGTATTTATTTTACTATTCTCATAGTTTGTGTCTCAAGAATTAGCTATCATTTGATATTTTAGTCTATACTCTGTACACTTGGAAATAATTTTAGACAAATCATAATGATGTGCACTTTGGGTATACTGCAAGAATCAGTGGGTTGTGTTTCCTTTAAAGGTCAAATAATCGAGCATGAGCTTTTTTCCTTGTATGTTTTAATTCTGTAATGTAGTTTGCTTTGAGTTCTCTCTCAAATGATTTTCTTTCTCTGTATGGATGTAACGTTACAGGTATCTTGTTGGATGAAGAGAAATGGCGAGCCCAATATGGTCAAGTTATTGAATCAGGGAATGATTTGGTTTTGGAGGTTCCAATTATGGACTTGTGGGATTGGGAAATGGTTAGAGGATCCAAAAAAGATGGAAAAGATAAGGTGGCAAGGTTGATTGGAAGACTGGTGAAACCATCTGCAAAGCAACATCCGTCTATCCCTTCTGGTGGTGGGAAATTTAGATCTGCTCCTATCTGCCAAACACATCTTGATCTGGTAGGAGTTAAAACAGGTTTGCATTTTACTCTCATTTGTTCTTGCATATCTTTCTCCATATCATGAGATGTAACTATTATGAAGTGATGCTAGAGAGATGTAATCATACATAACTTCAAAAAAAATTTCATGCTTGTATGTATATCTTTCCTGTAGAATCTGTTATAAATTTCATTTTAAATTCTGGATGAGTTAAGTTTTAAAATAAAGCAGTATTGGCTATTGAGATTTTCAATATGATGATAGTACTAAGAGTACTTCCTGAACTAAATATGGCTGCCTATCATGTTCTTTTACCAGGACAAGTTTACAAATTGCGAAATCCTAGCGCAAGATATGTGGCTTCATTATCAACTTATGATTCTGCAAATCCAACAAAAGATTGGGATTTTCCTCAGTTATCACCTAATGGAAAAATCACCCATCCCTCTAAGTCAAGTCAAAGCACTGCTTCCGCTCCAGATGAAAACCCTGTAAAGAATGATATGTCTGCATTGCCAAGTCAGCTCCCTGCATCTAAGGTGTGTAGTCTGATTTAGAAATTGAACCAGTAGCTGCATTTTTGTTCCTTTTATAATAAATGAAAGTCCAACTTCTGGAGAAAGCACATAGAATGATAGTAGTAGACATCGGCTTCCAAATTTTTTCTTACTCATTTAAGTCATAAATGTCATGAAAAGTGATGCTTCAGTAAGAGTTTTGGGTTACAGAAGCTGAACGGGTCAAAGAGGGGGGAGGGGGGGTTTGCTTATTTTTCTCTTCCCTCATGACCCATGATCACCATTTATATAGAATAAGATCACTACATATAAGTATATCTCTGGAATCTGTTAGCCTTCAACTCGTTTATTGTTTACCCTGTCAGCAAATAAAATATGAATACAGAGATAGGGCTGCTGAAAGAAGAATATTGCATGGTGGCTTTGGCGTGGGTCCCGGACAGAAGAATATGGCTGTCAATTATAATATGCCATCTCCACCTGTTGCTGATTGTCCTCAAGAAGCTACATCAGAAGCTTTGGAGATGTCATTTGGACCAGGAAGTTATGCCAGAAAACTTCTCGAAAGCATGGGTTGGAAGGAGGTATTTTCCCAGCTCGTACAATCTTCAAGATATTCCTTTCTTCTTTATTGAAATTCTTTAAGAATTTCTAATATAATTTCAGTTTTTCCTACTTAAAAACTATATCATTGCCACTTGTTTATTATAGCTCAAATGACCAGGCCATCCGCAAGGCCGGGGCATTTGAATTTTTACGCACATAATCGATTCTTTTAGTAAATTACCATTCTACAGCTACTATTTTTGTTCGTTGTGCAGGGAGAAGGGCTTGGCAGTTCTACCAAGGGTTTGGTGGAGCCCATTCAACCAGTTGGAAACGTTGGCAATGCGGGTTTGGGGTGGTCTCGTTCAAATTGACAACATACGCAGTAGTGCCATGCCAATCTACCTTTGTAGTATGCGGTTACAAGGAATATAAATTTTTTAGAGGCTGAGATATCTTGATTTTTTCAAAAAAAGTATACCCTTTTGTACTTTTTCCTACCTCCCTTGTAACCCACCATATACCATGACTAAGTATTACAAATGAGGATTATATTTCATTTCAAAGCGGGCGCAAAATCATTCCTTATAAACATCCACCATTATGCAATAAAAAAAGTAACTGAATTGAATTAATAATATAATATACAACTACCGGTAAAGACCTTCGGAAAATAAATTGATTGTTTCCTACAAAAAATTGAATGTCAAATTAGTTGGCAGCCCCGGGTAATATCTCTTCGTTGTCATGTCGGTTAAATGCAGCATCTGACCTTCCATCCTCCAAATTTCTCTGTTGGTGCTCAAGTTTTAGTCTTTGGATCTCCTGATCTTTCTCTTCTAATTTATCTTGCAACATAAGAACCTGCAGTAAAATCCATTTTAAGTTGGGTTTTCAAAGTACTAACTTTCATGTATCTGCCAAGAACATTGCTGACTATTCGTGCGGCGTAAACCACACTTATACAACACACAAGCAACACACAAGTCTAAATAGTGGCCGGAATCGGGAAAAAAAAATATATATTAAAATTTAAGTAAGACGTTTCATAAATCATAAAAATACATGTATAAATTTCAAGATTTACAATACAATATCTTGATAAATGTGTCAACATTTGTTAATTTGTAAGCCACTCGAAAAAAGAAATTGACATTTTCTAGAAAAAATCATAACTGAACTTGTCAAAGTAAAATCTTACATACAAGTGCAAAAATAAATAAATGGCAAGTCTGAGCAGGAAAAATAAAGGGAAGTACATTGGCAAGGTCATAGCATAGCAGCAAAATGATACCTGGGCCTTATAGGTTGGTATAATTTTAATATTTTCTGCTTCCTGAGTGGGGTAAAAACATAGAATTGAAGTATACAGAACTTCCAGTTGAAAAACATAAACACTAATTTGAGTCGTTTCTGTCAATCAAGGACCTTAAATTCTTTTAATGCTACCATTAAAAAATAACAGGGCATAAATATTGCCAGGGATATTAATTTATCTTAATCTATATTTGAAAATTATATTATCTTCCATAATTTATATTTATGAGGAAATTATATTCAGTTTTTGAAAACTTGACACTGAATCTTTTATAATTTGTATAAATATTAAGGTAACTTTTGGTTTCACAAAACATTTTCTGATTTCATTTTCTATTTTCTGTACAAAAAAATAGTTATTTTTTGTTTCACTATTTCCAGTACAAGACTTTGAAAACATAAAATAGAATGAAAACAAGGTGATATTCTTGTAAATAAAAGTGAAAAACAAAAAACATTTTCTAAAATCAAACGCCACCTTAATAATTCATACAAGTATTTATTTAATTTGTATCAGCATTCATTTATTCCATATAAACCTTTTTCCCAACACAATAGTCGACCTTAAGGATATGTTTGGGAATTGATAATTTGGGAGGGCAAATAAATATTACAATTTTTTTAAAATAAAAATAAAATAATAAATTAACAAAACCCAATGTCCTAATCTTTTGTTATTTTATAAACATTATATAATCACTAATTTAAAAATAAAAAATTTATCCTCACTTCTCTCTTTCATGTTAAAACACCACCCCTAAACATATCCAGGACCCTCACAAAATTCACCATTTGTTCACAAATTATTTCATATGAACCAAAGCATTTCATAACAACATGCATTGCAATCTTTAAATAACATAAAAATGGAAAAGGAGAAAGGAGGGAAAACCATTTCATTGGATCTTTCCACATCATTTGTCAGTCCTTCCATGTGCTTCTGCAACCCTGTAGTCAATGTCAAGGAACTAATGTTTACATAAATTGCAAATGTGGCTCTATAGATGTAGATAGATCAACAGATAGATATTATTAATCCCTACAGTCTCCAATTTATACACAACACAAGGTATCCCTACTCCTAACAAGTATTTAACATGTTAATTTATGACAATATTTAACATCTTATGCTTCTAGACATCAACACGTTTGGACTGAAAATTAACATGATTATAGATTCAATATTAATAATCTAAAAGAAAGTTGACAGTCACACAGCAGTTACTAAACTTGTGTAAGGGTCGAAGGGTTAAAGAGTAAGACCAATATGAAATTAATTTTATTCAACCAACCTTCAAATTGACTTCTGAGTTGTGAATTCTGGGACTTTTGCAATGCAAGTTTCATTGTCAATTCATGCATCTGCATACCAAGAGAAAAGAAGGGAAAAAGAAAACAATATAAGCTTCAATTCAATAACAATGGATACCATAAAATGCAATGAGCACATTAAGCTTTTATCTTTATAGTTGTGTAAATGCATGCAAGTGTAACATCACTTCCAGTTACTAATACATCACATGAATGGAAAAGAAAAAAATATAACAATTACAGGCATAAAGCAAAAAAGATGGCAGCACCTTCCCCTCAGAAGCTTGATTTCCTATCTCCTCATTTTCCTCCTGCAGGGTTCTACATTTAGCCATCAGCATCTTCCCCATCTTGCTTTGGGGAGTAAAACTTACAGCGGCAATGTTATCTTGCAACTCCTTTACTTTTTTATCCTTTTCCTCCACTAAATTCTATTATCAGATAAGAAATCTCAGAAGAACTCCTTAGAAGGAGTAACCATGAATGCAAACAAAATGTCCCATAACTACTGAAAGAAATTGATAAAATGTGTAGGAAATGAGGACATGTGATGTATATGAAATAAAATGAAACATGCAACTGAATCAACTATCCCAGGACAAAAGAAAAAAAAATCAAGACTATGTATAAGGCATGGGCTATAAAGAATCTGAATAAACATGTCTAAGAGATCCTCTCATCACAGAAGGAAGCTGAATCTGGATTCATTTCTGATATTTAAAGGTACTTTCCTATTCTAATATGCCATCTGAAAACCACATTTATACATTTAAAACCACCTTCTACCATAGAAGTTATCCCCTTTTAACTTCTATAGGTTACAAGCACTGTTTGCATCACATACCCAAAGTACAAATCTTAGCTATACTCTTCCACTGTGTTAACTGTGTTCCATTTCATTTTGTGACTTCCAAAGGACAAAATTTCTTAACACGTTCCTCCAGTGAACAAGGGATGGAACTGCTGGTTATGAGACAACACTGTTAATCATAGACAGTAACAATATGTTTCTTCATTACATTTCTTGGTGAAAAAACCTAAGTCGATAACTTTGACTAACCTTTTCCTATAGCAACATGAGTTATAACACTATTTTCCCCACCTCCCTGCATGTGTCTCTAACAGAGAAAGAGATAAACCAAACTTGATTTAATAGAAGTCAGCATCAAGTTGAATAACTGACCTTTAAACGTGTGAACTCTTCATGAACAGCTGGATCTAGTAACAACCTCCTAGCCTGAAAATTATGTTCCAACAGATACCAAGGTATCAATATTTGGAGAACTAAATGAACAAAAATAGAATACAAGAACAACCAACTTGATACAGAAGTTGCACAGTAGGATTATCGTTCAACTAACTGATAAAAAACAATAAAAAAATTATTTTCATTGTTTCTTATACAAATCTTTGAAAATAGCAAACAAAATGAAAATATGAAAATATTTCTGTAATTAAAAAGTAAAAACTAAAAATAAAAACAGAAAACACTTTCTCAGACTAAATGGCCTCTAAAATGAAGAAATCTTGTTTCGAAAGGTTTATTGTTTGAGACAAAATATCAATATATATTGGGATACATACCTGCTCATTGTTTAGATTAAAATTGGCGGACAAGAAAAGACTGTAAAACAATATATCTAGCCTAACTCAAGGTGGATTTATTGGGAACACCGCCATTGTTGGTAAGAAAAAAATACCCTTTACATAAACTGAAAATTTAAACAACCCAATTATGTTATAATGTATAAACAATTAGCAAAAAATGAAATAAAAGATACAGTAGTCTATCATCCACACTCTTGAGTTCAGTGCAACTTCCACATCAAGCCCTTACACACTCAAGTTATAGACTTACCTGCATAGAAGGTGGCTTGAGTTGTGTTTTCAGATCCCGCACGGCAGACTGGAAAAGTTTTCAGACAGCCATAACCCAAAAGAAAATGAAAACAAGAAGAAACAGGATAACAACAACAATAATAGGATAGGAAATATATCCAGCTATAGCATTTTAGAAGCTAACACTATATTAATAAGATGGACACTTTTGACGAAAAACTTTTAGCAAACTAATAGAAAACTGAACTTAACTCATTTTTAAAAATTAGCTCTTACAAAGAGGATTGCCTCAAGCCTTAAAGGAGTATTCTGCTCATATTCCCAACTAATGTGAAACATCTTAATGCACCCTCCTCAAACTCAAGATTGGACATCTAGTACACGAAGTTTGAAAGACTAGACATTTGTAAGTGACCCAACATTAAAGGTAGATAGGCTCCGATACTATATTCCCAAAAACTAGCTCTTGAGAAGAGGATTGTCTCAAGCCATATAAGAAGTATTCTGGCCACATTTTTAATTAATGCAGGACATCTTAACACACATTCCACAATCCAGACCATTTATGAGATGTAGCTAGATACTAGTATTAAATAGAATAAAAGAGAGGTAAAAGTTCAATTGAAATGTCAAATTTGACCACTATAAAATATAAATGCTTTCCACCTCCCAACTAGGTCAATAAGAAATATAACAATCAAGACTATAAAACTTTGCAGCACCTTAATTTGATGAGCATTACAGATACCAAGCACAATATTGTGAAACCTATGCAGACAATTATTTGATGTTCTTTGTCATCAGAAAAAGGCTGCACTTTTCAAATTTCAACCTACTCCTTTCATAACATACTTGCACTTCAGATTTTGTCCTACTCCTTTTATAACATACTTTCTTGAAAACAAAAGGATGAAATTTATTCAGGCAGTAATGGTTAATCCCGAAAAGAAACACACATTTACACAATTCTGCTAATTGCTATAACAGTCACGGATAACTAATTTATTCAGGCAGTCATGGTTAATCCTGAAAAGAAACACACAAATTTACACAATTGTGCTAATTGCTACAACAGTCATGGTTAACTAATTTATTCAGGCAGACATGGTTAATCACAAAAAGAAACACATACACAATTGTGCTAATTGCTATAACAGACAAGAAACTTATTTTAAGGTCACTAATTACCTTCAACTCTGCTATTTCTTGTTCACGCTTTGCAAACGTGACAATGAATGCAGCTTCCTTTTTCTTCGCCTTCTCAAGCTGATAGCCAATAGGAAAAAGATAAAGGATCAATGCAACCAGATCAATGGATGATGAATTATTTTGAAGGGAAAAAACAGGAAAGTTTAATATATACCTGCTCTCTTAAAGACTCTTCAGAGGATTTCAGGGTCTGAAGATAATTAATCAACATTTTGGGCTCTATAAAAAAGAAAGATTAAAAAATTGTTCAGGTATGCATTTAAAACCAGAAAATAACTGTATAAGGAGTTAGCTTTTGAAAGATTAATACAGGTATATGTCACTTGTAAAACATAGAACAAACAAACCTGGAGAGGTCCCAGCAGATACGGAAGGCTCATTTTGAAGTGTAGAATGCCAAGTCTGAATCTCAGATTTTGCAGCCTCAAGCTCATTCTGGAAAATGCAATGATCTCGTCAATGTTTCTAGAAAGGAAAAGGTACAGCTCAACCTAAAATATGAGTATATGACTATCATATGTGAAGACTTTGAACAGCTTAACAACCCTCAATTATAACATATTAGAGTCAGCTATGGAAATGAAGAGAATGTTGCAAGAACATTCTGTCAAAAGATGTTGCCATCCAAACACTATGCTTGAAGATAGAAGCTTTGTCATTGTGAACCAATCATGAATCCAATTCTTAAATCACATGAATTATAACTAAAGATCATTTCATATCAACAACAAAAGTTCAAAATTTTCATATAGAAAAACTAAAAAAATGAAAAGGACAATTGAAAAAGATACCGGCCAGCAGAAGAAGGGAGGCAAACAAGGTCAATTGTTAAAAGGAAAACGTACTTGGCATGTTGCAAGTGTGTCCTTACAGTTCTGAAGACTGAAAAATACAATGTTCAAAATAATATTTTAGACCCAAATAATTTACTGCAATCTTGGCAAAGTACAATACATCTCACACCGTCTATACTATGAAATACCTCTCGCGAAGTGACAAGATCATTCCAGTTGTCACACCCGAGGCTTCTTCAGCTTTTGATTTAGCCTGCAACACAAACCATAGTTTAATTTTTTTATAATAAAGTATATCATAAGAAAATCATATCATAAACAGAGCAATTGCCTTCAACCATGCCAACTTCCATTGTTGACCATTGCTTGAACGGGCAAGCATCCCCAATGAAACAGATATTGATGTGTGCACAGCAGAAATAGGAACAGTAAGTACACAACTCAACCAGCACCCTCGTGAAACAAAAAGGTCCAGATTAAATTATTGCAAAAACACAATAACATCTTTCAAGTTGCGTCACATTCCTCAATCTAAACATTTCCTCCATAACCATAATCCAGCACAGCCATAGAAAAAAACGAAAACAAAAACACATTCCACCATAAAATGCCATGTCGCAGCTAAATACTAGCATAGCATAACAGATTCATGTAGTCCGTTACCTTCTTCGGTGCAAAAGGATCGTTGTCATAATCTTCATCGTCGTAATCCGGTGATGACCTCTTATTACCTACATTTCCGAGCAACGAAATAATCAAATTGAATACAACGTGTCAAATTAAAACAACGTTTATCAGCAAATCGGCATTCGGTAACATAATGAAAACCTGAATGCCTTCCTTCAAATCCACCTCCGAAATCGAAGTCCTGTGTTTGGCAGAACCGAAATTAAGTTGAAAAGGAATGGCAATAAAGAGAAGATGGATTGAGAGATGGACATGGCGAGGTTATTAGCACTTACATCATCGAAATGAGAAGGTGAAGCCATGAACTTCAAGAAACCCTAGAAATTGCAGAGAGAGAGGCGCAATCTTATAGTACGGTTATCAGCGAAGCAAGCAAAATTGGAAGTGTAACAGCAGAAGCGTAGTCACGTGATCCTTCATTCACCTATTATAGCTTGTAAGCACCAGCGGTTAGAGGAAATGAATCGAATCTGCGGTTTCTGGGTCGCCTTTCATCCTCTTAACAGCCTATGCACAGAACACTGGCAAAAATTAGGGGATAGGTTAATTTAATTTAGTCTTTAAAGTTATATAAATATTTGAAATTGTTAAATGTAAGTTATTTTGTTTTTAATTTTATTTTACACATTCAAATTATTGAAATGGTGGAAGATGAGTTGGGAGCTGAGTAATTTTACGTAAAAATTTTAAATTTTAATTTCATCACTTTTTAGATGTAAAATAAATAAATTAAACTATATTTTTCATTGTTTAAATTTGATTAAAATTTTAAATTCATGCTCAAACAATTTTTTAATTGAAACTAATTCAATTTTTTTTTATTTTAAGGTAATCCCTATGTTGTAATAACATGAAATTTTGTCAATAATTAGATTATTCTTTTAAAGATGTTAAACTTGATCAATAGACATTGTATTATATACTAAATTTTAACTGAAATATCAAAATTTTGAATAAATTTATTGATTTAAAAAAATAAAATATAAAATAAAGAATTATTTTTATTAAATTCTTGTTTACAATACTAATTTTTTTAATAATTACTAAATTAATTAAAAAGTTTCTTTAAATCTTAAAAGGTATGAACATATCATATTTGATTTAATTTCATTAAATAAGATGAACCATTGAATTAAATTTTTCCTTTTAGCTTATTTTGGGTTGAAATGAAATGTTCATATTTTATAAACAATTGTCAATTTTTTTAAAACTTCTCCTTACTAACATACAGTTTTAATTTTTAAATTTTGAATACTTTATAGCTTATATATAAAAAATGTTAAACAGGTTAAAATAACCTGTTAATTTATTAATTGGTGTGCATAATTTTGAAGACTAATTTAATGTATTATTTAAATATAAATAATTAATTTTCTCACAAAAATTCATAAGGCTTTTATTTGTATGTTTTAATTTTTATTTTCACGTTTTTAAGATTTTAAAACAATTATCTTAGTATTTTATTTTTTGTTTTCAATAATAAAGATTTGTTTATTTATTTATTTCAATTAAATTTTATAAAATGGTCATTATTTAAATTTTAAAATGAATTTTGAATTATAAGAATATTTAAATTTTCATTAATGAATAACTTTTAATAAAAAAAATTTATATATATAATATTAAACTAATTATAAAGCTTTCTTAAAGATATGCCACGTCCAAAACAATTTTAAATTTAATTGTTAAGTTTAATAATTAGGATGCAACATATATATAAATAAGTTGAGATTAGAATCATTAAATAAAATATCAACATATACAAAACACCTATACAAATAAGGAAAATATTAAGAATATAGCATATTACTAACAAGTAATATCTATATATAAAGATGATTGTTGCTCATAAAGTTTGAAGTTAAGGGTTAAGTAAGATTCAAAAGTAAGTTCTTACAGTGATTATGTGCTTGCCAAAAACTTCATGAAAATTTTAATTGGTAATATATTCTTTCATAGTTGAACATAAGATAAAGTAATCGTGCACATGTAACTCAAAACGAATTGATATTGTTACAAATTATTATAAGGTTAAGGATTCACAAAAACTAATTGTCATTTGGTGCGACAATAAATTTAATTTTCTCAACTTTATTGTCTAAATTGCATCTTATTATTTTGGTTTTAACAACATTATCTCTCATCCTTTGTTATTATATAACCTCTATGTTTTGTATCGTAGAATAAATTTCACTAACATATGAAATAGTAATTCACATGTATTGTGGAATTTATGTATGAATATGTTTTTTTTTATATTTTCTGAAAAACTTAATATTATATATATATTTTTAAAATATCTTGATGATTATTGTCTTATTTTTGCAAGTAAAACAAAACTTATTGACAAAAGGGTATTCCTCACGAGTACACAGATTATTTAAAGTTTTTAAAACCTATTTTATCAAATGATTTTCAAAAATCATTTTAAAAGTGCAGGAGAAAGATTAAAAAATATATAAAAATATAAATAATAAAAAATTAAATCAATTTAAAAAATTTTAGTTTTAATATTTTTAAAATTAAAAAATACAATATTATGAAATAGATTTAAAAATTACATTCATCAAACAAACTTTTTACTTTTCGTTTTGTTAAATTAAAAGCTATTTTAAAAACAAGAAAGAAAAAAAAAAAAAAAACTCATAACGTTAAATTACACCTGCTCCTTGAAGTCCATCCAAAAAATACACTATATCTCCTCACATGCTTGTCCTCTGTTATAGCAAGGGAGGGCAAATCCCGTTTTATGCAGCATTGTGACTTTTCTTCTGTGAATATTTTGAAGGAATCATGAAAAAGGTTTTATGGTTTTTAATTTTCTGGTATTCTGTTTTAATAAGACATCAAAGAATTTTGACAAAATAGTGGAATTCATACAACTTAAATTATGGTTATGATTCAAAGCAAAGAAAAATGTTTTTATTAATTGCTTACAAAGATATTAATGTTTGAATTCATGATTTAGGAGCGATTCTTGAGGATGGTTAAACATTATATTAGCCTTCGGGATTTAAGTGTAATTATTGTTTACTTCAACAGTTAAAATGTGTCATGAGTAGGAAAATTATTATTTAATTTTTTTTTGGATGTTATTAATATTGCAGAAGACTTTGGTCTATCATTATATTCAATTATCCTGTATTTACTTCTTTAAAGATATATTAAAAATTATTCATTAGCCTTTACGTTGTAGTTTCAGAACTATAGGCATATTATAATTGTGCTTTAATGTGTGAGGTAGAAGAGGTTATGGAGATGAAACCTCTATAAATGGGTGGGATACAGTTTCATGTTTTTATTGGCCACAAATGAAAAGAATTTCAAAGTAAGGTGTAAAAAAAATATGAGAAAAACAAGAACTGTCAGATGTTATAATAGAAGTTAAGATTATCAAGAGTTTATCATGTCATCATTTTCATTTATATTTGAGTATTATAAAAAATTATCAAGTTACGATTATAAAAAGGTGAGAGTTTCCACAAGGTAACTTTATTCGGAGCTGGATTTGTTTCTATCAATTGATATTTGATTTTTTTTTTAATCTCATTATTTTTTAAGTTTGATTTTTAATCCTTTTCCTTGTATTTGAGAGACAAATTTTGTGTTATTTTTAAAAGGATTTTTACTATTGAATTTCATTTCATAGATTGACTGTGTCTCTTATTATGCTTATTTATTAACTAATGTTACAGAGAAGATGATGGTCATTTGGAAAATAAACGATAATTATGTCTTTTTACACTTTACTTTTGACAAATTGTTAATATGATTAAAGGTAGATTGTTAATATAGTTAAAGGTAATGGTGATTAGTGTAATGGTTCTAAAGAAAAGAGTATTGTAAGCTTTTTTGATAAATTTAAAAAATGTAAGTGTAATTTATTCTGTTAATCGCATAAACCGATTAGTAAGTATAAGGTTGAGCCGCAAAGCATAAAACAACCAAAGTCAAGGCCCAGGACACAATCCAAACCCGTGACAAACAATCCAAGATCCATGATTCACAAAAATGTCTAGATTAAACAATCCAAGATTATTTAAACTTATTATTTTAATGTGATTTATATTTGGAAGGAAAGTGAAGAGATCTCCTTGAAAAAAAAAATACACCGTTGGCATAAAACATTGTTCTAATACATAAAATTTATGTTAACAATTTTAACATTAAATAAGAAATTGTACAAGTTAAATTAAAAAAATATAATAATTAAAAATTATATAAATGTATAAATAAAGAACACACCTGTAATAAATATTTTAGATTTCATTTTGCTGTCATTATCTTTTTATCATTCATCTTTTAAATAGTTTAAATTTTATTTTTTATATTTCTCAGGAGAATGTCAGCTTACATATGTTTATTTAAGAATATTAAGATGAATTTTTAGAAATGTGTATGAATATTTTAAAGGTAATTAAGTGTATCATTTTTTTTAAAATAAAGTTTTTTATAAAAAAAAATAGAAAGTCAAAGAATAAACATAACTCTTTAAATTTTGAAAATGAAATAGTGTAAATGCTATTTTTTTCTTTAACCTCTTTTATATTATCTAATATTAAAGAATTTTTGAATTTATTTTTTATAAATTAATTGTTAGTAGAAAGTCCATATGCTACTCGGAGTAAGATAAATATTCTCAAAAAGGTTATCATAAAAGTTTTGAAAAGGTGTTTAAAAAGTAAAGAAAAACTCAATTCAAATATTTTTTAAAAAAATTTCTAATGTCATTTTTCAATATTTTTATTATATTATCATATATTTATTTGTTTCCTTTATTAAAAAATGAAAAATAATTAAAATAATTACGATTATGTAATAAGTTTAATTTTGATAAAGTGTTAGTATACATTTTTTTAAATTGTTAATCAAATGAAAATTACGATAAGCATCACTTTTAAAATAATTATTATATAAATAAGTAATTGTTAACGATATAATAATTTATTGTTAAATAACGATGTAAAACAACCTTTATATTATATCTTTTAATAATTTTTTCTGTAATTTTTAAATTTTTCACTTAGATATTATTTTATCTCTCTTTACTTGCCTAATATTTTATTTAATTCTCGTTCAAATTGATGTTATGTTCAAAATATAAATTAAATTTTTTTCATTTTGTTTACTTTATAAATAAGTTGAGTTTATTGTTGTTTCTAATGGGTTCTTTTTTTAGTTAGGTTTTTTGTTTTTATATATTGATCAAAGGTATGATCATTTTTCTATTATATATAAGTTTTTTCCTTAGATTGTTTTATCCTTTCTATTAATCATACCGATTTCCAATGTTTAACTTTGGTTATAATTATTTGTTTTCATTATTTTATAAATAATTTATAACAATAATAATAATTACTAAAAAATAATAATTTTTAATAATCTATTTATAAATAGTTGATAATGTAATTTTTTTAACTACCAACATATTTTAATATAGTAAATTATAATTTTATTCCCTATGAAAACTAGAATTTTTTTTTGAATCGTCTAACTTAATGGACTTAAAAAAAATAACATAGCTTTTTTTACAAAACAAAACAATTAACATAACTTTTTTATAAGACCTGTCATTGTCTAGTTTGTTGGCCATTAACAAAAAGTTTGACATATTGTATCCTTTATTGTGTTGGAATAAATTTTAAGGCATATTTATATAAATAATTTAATGAAACAAATACTTAATAAGCTTTTATTATATACAAGTTTATTTTAAAAAAAATTGATCATAAAATTTATTAAAATAAATTAAAATTTTTCCCAAATTACATAATCTCTTAATCATGTACTTATTGCATGATCGGTAACTTTGTTAATAAATTTTTTGTGTTAAACTATATAACTTAATTTCTTAGTGAGTTTATTGGAACAAGCTAAACTTACTAGCATTTATCCCAATTTATTTAATGTATCCTTAAACATGTAATCTTGTTTTTTTATTAGATAATAGGTAGTATTTTAAAATTCATAAATTATACATGTTGAAATCCAAATACCAAGTACTTGGTATTGATTTTGTAGTTAGATTGGTTATCTATGAAAAATACGTTATAATTAATCATTTTTTAACTTTTTTTTATTTCAAACCATTTTTTTGAATTTTATTTATTTAAAGTTGGCTAATCTTTTATTTTTTACTTAATCATATATTGAAATCTCATTTTTTAAAAATAAGCATTTAAAATAAAAATTTTATATATAGAAAAAATTAAATTACTTTATCTAAATAAAAAAATTAAGATACAAGAAATTTAAATTGATTTATCCAAAATACTACTGAAATTAATTAATTAATTACTTAATATAAGAAATTAAATACCCATATATTTAAAATTTCTAAGGATTTTGAAATCCTTTATTCCGACAACCGTATAGAATTCGTATAATTGAATATATGAGAAAACTATACTTTTCACCATACATTTTTACTAATTTTTTGTAAGAGTATTCTTTATTTGTCATAATTACATAAGGATGGAAATACATCATACAAGTTGATTTCATACCAGTGAGAGATCCTTCCTGAATGTTACTGATCTTGTTCAATACAAGCATTTGTATCATTGCAATTATTTATTATGATATTTTTTAAATATAAATAAAAAATATTTTTACAAACCAAATCACCTCTAAAAAATAAATATATTTATTGAAATTTATGAAAGGTTTATTTAATATAAGTTTAATTTTTAAAAAATATGTGACATTAACTTAATATTATTTAATCATATAAAAATATTAAAATTATTTTTATTTGAAATATTAAATTAATGTCATTTTCTATTGTTGAGAGACTTCATAGTTGTTAATTCAAGCAGAATACTAAATTGATATTATTTTTAATATTTTAAGAAATTTAACTGATTTCATTTATTTTTTAGATACTAAATTAGTGTTAGTGTTTGATCCGTGGAAACATTATATATATATATATATATATATATATTAATAACTACAAAATTATTATTTTAATTTTCACTTTGCTTATTACTTTTAAGGTTACGAAATGCTTTTGTTTCATAGTTTGTTATACAAATATTTAAAGATACAAAAAATGCAATGTATAATTAGTACTCCAATAAAAACAAAAACAAAAAAAAGTGTTTCCATAAACCTATCACACCCTCAATTTTTAGAAAAATTTGATTCTATATAAAAATGCTTTCCAAATAAAATCCCTTTTTTATTATAATAGGTTATTTCATTTTCTCAATATCTAAGATTTTGAAATATTAAATAAAATAAAGAGTTTGCCATGTATACATAATAGAAACTTGAGCAGATTAATCAACAAATTTACTACCGACAATTATTCAATAAATAACAAGTATATTGTTAATATAGTTTTAAAAAGTTGTAGAAAACTCGTAGATTAACACTTACCAGGAAATACCAGAAAGTGAGACATATGAACAATGCTCGATTGAATTCTGCATGGAGATTCATTACCATTTTGATAATTAATCCCACCTTTCTAACTAATAAGAATGTTGGGTTGGTTGTAAATCATTTTCCAAGCTAAGTATGTTGCAAATCTACCAACACCTTTGAAAATGGCTTGTTTTGAAGGCTTGCTTGGAGATCAAGCCATAGTTTGATCAAATCAAGACATGGGAACTGAATTATATAAATTCACTTTATTATTTTACTCATTAACAATATATGTTAATAATTTCTGTTTTACAATTAGTCGAGTATAATTTCATGATGCTTGACTACAATTTTGAGAAGACTAACTCGAGTGGTTACTCATGATTTTTCACATTTGAAGTCATTAAAATTTTATTTTATTTTATTTTCTATTTTTGATATAAATGAATATATTATTTTATCTAGCTAGACCACAAATAAATAAGACATGAAGTGCATACATTGATTTGATCCACACCTTGATTGTGTATGGATTAAAAAATTTACATAAATACTTACTAATATTTATTTATCTAAGTATTAAGAAATTTAGGCACGTTTGTTTTACAATTTTTTTTATTTATAAAAACATCACTTTATTTTTATTTTATTGTCTACTTTAAAATTTTTATATAAAAAATAATAAAATAGTATTTTCTATAAAAAAATTTAAAAATAAAAGATAAAATATGATTTTCATAAATAAAACTACTAATAAAAAATAAAAAAATATATTTTCATAAACCAAATAGCTCGTTAACTTTCTAAGTTCAAGTCATAAAAATGAAAAAAAAAAAAAGTGCCAGACAAACTTAATTTATCCCTTAAATAGATCCACCCAACTCAATTCAGATCATTAATCAAAGTTCAAGATGATTTCAACAACGAAGATTATATTTTATAGAAAAAAAATATACTTTTACTGTTTTACACTTCCTCACAAGACATGATTAATCGATGTTCCTATATGTATTTTAATTAAATTCTAACAACAATATCATTCCACAAAGAAAACATGCACTTTATATAACCCTTTTCATATTTTGGTTACATATGTTTCAACCTTTACTTATTGAAACACCACAACTTGCTCCTTTACTTAGCAAAACAAGAAGCTACAAGTCATAATTGTCCGTTTATTAGCTTTTTTTTTTCTTTTCTCTTTTTTTTTTGGGTGGAAGCCCACTTTAGCTTTTGAATAATGGGAAGGAACTTTGTGTCCTACAAGCATATATATATATGCATGTAGTATATGATCATGCCATATTATATATATATATATATATATGTGTGTGTGTGTGTGTGTGCATAAATTCAAACTTCAACTACTGAACACACTTTTTTCTCTGGGCACTTGCGATGATGTATATGAAGAATGAACAAGATAGCACATGTGAAACAACAAGGGTATGAGTAGTGCTTGTAAGAGTTGTGGCAGGTTGATGAGATGGTGTTGGTGTGTTGGGAAACATAATGGGACCCTTAAACATAACCCACACTTGGTTTTTTCACCACTCCCTTGTTGAAGGGTCAACCTCAATGCCTATCTTTTAGCCCATCAAAGCTCCAACACCGCCCATCATTTCTCATTGAGCCATATGGATATTTGACACACAAAAGAGAGAGAGAAGTGTATGGCACGGTGTGTGTGCACGCAACAAAAGCATGTTTGTCTCCAACTCCTATATGTGTCTCTGTCTCTCCTTTGATTCCTTTAATTTCTCCTCTGTGTGCAAATTTGAATTATCAAAACTTACATTGCATGCCACTTGCTATCATTGCTTTTTCTAGATGCACACGTGTTAGGGGAACATTCATATAACTCTATAGCATCATCAATGCATGCATGCATCTTCAACAAAACAGAAGGGTCATTTTTCACACACCATATAGATAGGTTAATCTTATTTCAATTTTTTATAATACCTTTTTACCATTTTTATTTTATTTTTTATCATATTATTTTCTTTTCTATCTCTCTATTGTATAAACTGTTGTTTATTTTGTAATATAAATATAATTTCTATGTATATGATTGAGTATCAATTCAGTCAATAAAAATAAGTTTTCTTTTTCTGAAAAATACCTTTGTTTTTTATTTTATTTACTTCAAAAGCTAGCATTGAAAACGTTGACCCATGACAGTGAGATGCCTTAGCGTATACTAAATTCCCAACAACAATATATGGCAATCAATTTGGTATGTTTTCAAGAACTTTATGTATGGATCTCATTTTGAGTTTTTTTATAAATTTTCCCAAGAGCATTTTTTTTATATGGATCTCATTTAAGGATTAATTAATTGACATTATTTTTGTTATTTTTTGTGGGGTACTGATTGTTAGTTATTTCGTTAAGTTCATGCGTGTATCACATAAAACATAAAAGATCATTAAAATGTATACTTTTGGTGGCAATATAATTATGCTTCTGCTTATGCAAGATTAAGTACCAAATATATACACCCGAAAAGTACAAAACAAAAATTATTATTATTCCGTTAGTTGAAATTTCAAAAATAACAATTGTAACCAAATCTACTATAGAAAAAAAAAAGTTATGAATGCAGATGTGACATTTAATTTCGTTGAATCCAAAACTACTTTTGTTAAAAAATTGAACGTTAAACGGCCTTTCAACAAGAAGTTAGGCAACTGAACAATCTTGTCTATTTATGTTTGTCCTTTCAGTTATTTCAAACATTGGGGTTTAAGTATTTCTTTCTTTCTTTCTTTATATATGTTGAAAGTAGTCACATAGGTAGGTTGCTTTTATTATTCTCAAATTTCATCTTATAATACCATGTGATATATGTAAGGCTGATTTTGCTCTTCTCACATTGTTATTTATACATACTGTAGATGTATGTGACAGCTTAAAAATAAGGGTGATCACTTTTCTTCTTACTTTGTCTTTTAAACCATAAATTAATTATGGCTAAAGGATTTTAGAGATGACTTTCTTGGCACTAAGTTAACAACCCATTTTCTGGTGGTGATATGATCTCACTACTACATTTATTAGTGGGTTAAAACGTTAGCTTCAATGCCCTTTATTGAAATTAAGGACGAGAGGTCCTTTTTCTAAAATTAAGTCTCAAAGGTTACGGGTTAACTATATTTGTCTCTTTCTTGCAGCGTGTTGCTTTTTTCAACACCACATATTTGTAATATTTGTTTTAGTCTTTTTCATTGAAAATTTTTACGATCACACGTCTGCAACATTTGTCACGGTTTTACTTGTTAATTTTTTTTAGAATCACATGATTTGAAACATTTATGTATGTATCTCTTGTAGAGATTTAACTATTGTTTAGATTTGTGTTCTGCTTTTTACACTTGAGTCTCAAGTAAATTGGTCTAGTTCTCGAGCAAATTTTCGGAATTTTTTTTAGTGTTTCTTTATCTGTCAGTTTTTTATTTAAGAATATAAAATAGGATAAAATAATTATGCATGTTAGATCTTTTATTTTAAAGAAAATAAATATATACTCCAAACGTATAGAAAAAAAATTCCTACTTCTTGTAAAATTGTACTTAAAATTTATTACTTTGTTAAAAATGCATATAATTTTAAAATTTTACACTGAAACTTTATACCTCCTTACATTTTTTCCCCAAACAAAAGCTCTTTTCAAATCTAGGAAAGATGACAAAGGGATAAGGTCAGAAACTTTGGTTCAATTTTATGAAAAGATGACAAAGGGGATAAGATGATATTTTTAAAAGGAAATTAGAAAGTACATCAAATTGGATCCACACAAATTGATTACCATAACAAAAGGTGAAAAGAAAATAAAAGAAGGGTGTTGTTTAGTTTTACTTCAGTGGTAATCTTCATATAATGATTTGTGGTTACCTTAATTAACTATTATTATATACTTTTTTCTTAGTACATAAGCATAATTATGCTCTCGGAAAATTTACCCAGAAAATATCAAATCAGTGTCCTTAGACCAGTGAAAAACGCAAGCCACTTAATAAGGGCAAGCATTATTAATATGAGGAAAATTTTGAAAAGTTAAAGATAAAGGGCAATGATATTGATATGCTAAACCGTTTTAGTAGGCTCTAATCACGTAGTTTGTGGACCATCCCATATAGGTGTCTCAACCAATGATTTCGCTAAACATTGTCCTAAAATTTTGACGAGAAACAAATTAGGTGGTTCATACACCAAAAAGAAAATAGTTGGTTCAGCTAGTTTATGATCCAAGGATTAAATAGAGATTGAGATTTCAAAAGTGATAGAGTAATGATTAATTTAATGTTGATGTTTTTTTAAAGATTATAAGAATTTTTTATAAATAAAAATATTTATATAAAGCTAGTTTGTAGTGTATTTTTTTCATACACAAAATTTAAACACAATTAAACATATATAATTATATGAATCAACCACATAGTAATAATATGATCATTGATTTGAAATAAATTATTTCATAAACTTAATTTATTTTAAATGAATTATAGATAAATCTTTATTTTTTAATTTTACAACTCAAATAATATTACCCCTTTTATTTTTCTTTACTGAATAACAATAATAATTACTCTTTGCTGTGGCGTATCTATTATAATAATGTAAGAATATAACTATATATAAAATAGGTACATGTGGTTTCAGTCTCACCCTCAAATGTTATTTGTCCTTGCAATATTCTAAACTAAAGCAAAGAAGAAAATTAACCCATGAAGGCAACACTAAGATACTTGGCAGGAATTGCAGGCCCTAGTGGTTTTGGCTCAAATTCAACAGCTGAGCAAGTTACTGAACATTGTTCATGGTTCCTTCCTTCAGGTTTAACTGCTCTCATCACTGGTAAGTTTCAAAACAGCTTCTAAAGCTTAATTATCATCCTTCCCCAGTTCCTCTGTTATTTTTTTTAACCAAAATTGTAATCTTTATATATTACTAATCAAGGATTGTTATTTTTTATTTTGTTTAATTTTCTTTCTATCTTGTGGTCTTAAGTCTGTTTCTCTAGAAGCTGAGAGGGCTTTAGTATATAGATTTATGGTTGTGCTGCTTGGTTTTGGAGATTCTTGAAGTACAATATCTTGTTTAAAATTAATATTTTACTTGCATTTCATTTCAACTTCTTAGTTTTCATTTTTTATCAATGAAAAATTGAGGATATAATAAAATTTTTATTCAAAATTTTACTACAGAATTATTAGACAAATTTGATAGTGATTGCACGTCGATTTCTTGATGAATCATATTATGGCAATAACCAAAGTTTGCACCATCTTAAGTTTATAACCTTCTGGCTCTCTCAAATGAGAAGAGTGTGGCACTTAAGATGGTATGGTTCTTTTTAACCACAGCAAGATATAGTTTTGTCTCTTCTTGTGCACTCTTCTTTCATTAAGTTCAGAAATGATCACCCTTCTACATTACCATAATCTACAAACCCATAATCTAGATCATATCTCCTTTCTCCCACGCAAAAAAATATTTCCTGCCCCCATTTTATTTACCCTATTAAATTTTTAAGAATACTTTATATTATATTTGTTAACTAGAGCACGTGATATATATGGGGGATTAGCTTGATTAATGAAATTGTTATTGTTGAATTTTTAATTTGAAGGGGGTAGTTCTGGTATTGGAGCTGAAACAGCTAGGGTGTTAGCAAAAAGAGGAGTAAGGGTTGTGATTGCTGCAAGGGACTTGAAGAAGGGCAGGGAAGTGAAAAGGGACATACAAAAGGAGAGTCCTAACGCTGAGGTTATTCTGTTGGAGATTGATCTTAGCTCTTTTGCTTCTGTACAGAGATTTTGTTCTGAATTCTTAGCTTTAGAACTTCCTCTTAATATTCTCATGTAAGTTTTTTTTATCACCTTTTTGTTTTATATTAAAAATGACTATTATTGTGTAAGAAAAAAAAGAGATATCCATTGATAATTTATATGATACACTAATAGTTAGGATAAATTAATTTTACAGAAACAATGCAGGGATATTCTCTCAAAACTTGGAGTTCTCTGCAGATAAAATTGAGATGACATTTGCTACAAATTACTTAGGTAATTCTCTAATTCTTGCCCTTTCCTTAGGGTTTACATTAAGATTGAAAGTATGGTCCCACTTATTCATGATTAAGGTATAATGTTACTCATATAATTCTTATATTCACAATCTTAAAATGGTATAGGTTGATTTTATTGTAGTCTTGACATGAAAAAGTTTAAGTGAGGTACCCTAAACTCGGATATACTGAACGAAGTGCTCATTAAGGGAAAAAGAAAAAACAAAACAGTAATCTACACAAGAGATAGATCCTTGTCCCTTTTTTCTTTAATATTCTTTTGTTTCTTCATAAAAGTATTTATTTTTTTTTGAAAAAACATCTGATAAAAAGTTTGCATCATCACATATCTAAGAAAAAAAAGGTACCTTAGTTCGTTTATGGTCCCCCACCAAAAACATAAAATACCCAATCGTGTATGTTTTAAAGCTCCATTAGGGTCCACGACCACAACATGGGTTAAAGCTTATACAGCACTTTAGGCTTCATTTTGGTCCACAAACACTGAGCACTAGGCATGCGCTTTCTTTATGGACTCACAGTCCAATGCCCTTAGTGATCCGTTTCTAAAGTGCAATCCTTTTGTTTTGGGGAATCAAATTTACTGTTTCCATTTCTATTACATATTACAAATTTTTTAATTATTATATATTCTCATAATATTTTTCATTTTATTACATTTTTTAATCATGTTACACATCACTTTTATTTTTACTTTTTCTTGTTCCTATATTTTTTTTTCTTTGCACCTTATTTTATCTATATGTTATCTTATGAAAAAGTTACTATAGTTTAAGTGATACATAGTAAAATAAGAGTAAGATTTTACTTGCTTTTTTTTTTCCTATGCTAGGACAAAGAAAGGAGGTAAGAAGATTTGAATCCTTTTATTTTTCTTTGTTAGAGTCATTATAGTAATCTAAGCCAATTAGCAGAGCAGAATGGAAGAATGAAAACATTAAAAAAAATATAAAAAAGAGACATTGATTGAATTTCTATATTTTTGTGAATTGCAGGTCATTTTTTGTTAACTGAAATCTTATTAGAGAAAATGATAGAAACGGCAGAAAAGACAGGCATTCAAGGAAGAATAATAAACATTTCTTCTGTGATTCATAGCTGGGTGAAGAGAGATGATTTTCGTTTCAACGACATACTCGGGGGAAAAAAGTACAACTACTTTCTTCTCTGAAAAAAATTATAAACAATTGTAATTGCATTCAATTTTAGATGCTTACCATTGCTTTTATATTTCTGATAACAATCTCAGATATAATGGCACACGCGCTTATGCTCAGTCAAAATTGGCCAACATTTTACATGCCAAGGAAATAGCAAGACAGCTCAAGGTTAGAATAACAAATAACCCCAAACTTTATTATTCTACTTTTCATCTTTTTGTGAATAGTGATCATCGTGCTACTAGAACCAAAAATTTTGTATGTCCCACCAAAATATTCATGAAAATTGGAATATTATTACAGGCAAGGAATGCAAGAGTAACAATCAATGCTGTACATCCAGGCATTGTGAAGACAGGAATAATTAGAGCTCATAAGGGCTTAATAACGGGTATGTACAAAGTTTCATTAGTTTAATAATTCGTATCAAGTTTCATTTTATCAAAGGTTAACACTACTAATAATTCGAAAAATTCTCATGCAGATTCCGTATTTTTCATCGCATCAAAGTTACTCAAGTCGACATCACAGGTTTGTAAAAAAAGAAAAAGAAAAAGAAATACATTCAATACAATTATGAGTGCATTCCAATATGGCTACAAGGGTATCGAACTTCCAAGTTGAGATGATTTTGCCGGATTGGTTTTGAATTATAAATGTAGAAATCAATGGTGAACAACAATAACAATTAGGCAAAGTAATGTTATGTTACATTATTAGGGATATCAAATAAGTGGTTTGTAGAATTGTAGTAAAGTAGTAAATCAGTATTAATTTCCCATTTGAGTGGGGGTAATTATGTGAATGCGTATCCGCAGGGTGCATCAACTACGTGTTATGTTGCTCTGAGTCCAAAAACAGAAGGTTTAAGTGGGAAATACTTCGCAGATTGTAATGAGAGTAACTGCTCCAGCCTAGCAAATGACGAATCAGAAGCACAAAAGCTATGGAACAACACACATGCCTTGCTTCACAAAAGACTACGTCAAGCAACACTTTAAAAGTATTTCTTCCCCTTTCATAGACATAATGTATATTAGGTTATTCATTCACGTTAAGCTGCAGGCTCAACTCAGGAGGTGGTGAGTCTTAAAAGGCAACACAAAACGACATCATAATCATGGGGCTTTTACTGTTAGTAACCCCTTTCCCTGTGTGGCTCCACTTTGATTAATTGTACGAATAAGAGAGCATAAAGCATAAAATCTTTGATATAATAAAGAGATAGTTGATTTACTCTATAAAGCAAATATAAGAGCCTAGGCAACACATCTTTCAAAGTAATCAATTACTATTATTATCCAGTAATCAATGGAAAAGTACAGGCTAGCAAATATTTATTGTTGGTAAATGCATTTATATGATTGATCAAGACTGGGGTGTCATCCAGCAAGCAACTCAGTTTTCAAGTCAGGTTTCCCGGTGAACAGGATTATGGGATGTTAACAAGATAGTAACCAAACCCATATGATAGAAAGATAAGGAACAAAACTATCCACCTCCAAATAGACCTTTACTTCAAACTTCATCCAAAAATGGACCAGAAAGAAAAAGACTTCATCCAAATGGCTAAAATGCGGATTTAGAACACAAGGAAAGAGAAAATAAATAAGAAGGTGCAGATCCATTTCCCAATACAACATTTACAATGTCAAAACAACATATCCGCACCATAATGACTGATTTTCTATTGAAGAACTATACCAGTTTAGCAGCTGGAACACATACAAACACAAATATCACTTGGACCATACATGAAAAAATGCACAGATCTTCTGGTCCATTATACACAGGTTCAGACCCGGATATGTCTTGACTTACATGTCAATTTGTTTTAGCAACCAGAGTAATGAGTAATGCCTACATGAATACTTCAGGTAATCAGCATGTCTCATCAAAATGAGGTGACAAGCATCCCCTACTCCACCTCATCTACTGGATTGAAATCTATTAGACCTCAGCATAACTGATCTGGCATACAAATTATATACTATAATAACACGCACACAATTCTAAAGGTTTCATCAACTAGAATTTGAATTTCTGCCATTCAAGTTTTTATACTAATAAATTATGCCAGGAAACAGATTAATGATGGTGTTCCCCCTCCATCTGTTGCACGATCCATAGGACACAAGACTGCATCAAGGATCAAACCTCACAAATTGCGACAACTTGTCCACTTGTCCAGTCATGTAATACAACATTATCAATTTCTGAAATACTGACTTACCAAGCTCACCTGATATAGTGTCAGAGTATTACCATTCTGCTGTAGTTTTTATATTTTTGGCACTAAGAATCCTTCCATTCTTTTATCCATAAGGCAAAAATCCAAAAGGATGAGTAGCAACATTGCATGGATAGGGGGTACCCAGCACAGGTTCGGATGCTGGATATGATATTTTCTAAAAAATTGGAATACGGGGTAAGTCAAGAATTTTTTTAAAAAAAATTATATATAATAAAATTAAAATTGTTTATGACAAAACATGATAAAAATTAAAACACAAATTCATTCACAACATAAAAGGAATTTAAATTGTTCTAAATGATAATAAAATATCTGAATAAGAAACTAAATACTAAGATTGTTGCAATTCACAGGATTTAAGCATGACTATGAAAACTACACCCTAACAGTCTGAATCTCATTATTTGATTAACCATCATCAGTGAAAAGAACCGCCTCCAAATCCAGTTCATCAAGAGAAAACCGGCAACTTCAAGAATCCCAGCTCCTTCATATGGATCCCATTCATCTCCGGCTATATCCTGTAGTTTTGTCTCACCCTCGCATAACTTTTACTTCTTAAAAGAAGACGAAGATTTGTATGAATAAAAACTAAATCTTCAGCTCTAGCCTATTTCTTTTCAAGGAGTGTATAAAGTAATATGTGCTCCAGTTTCTCCCACAACAAGAAGTGAAGGGAACTTCAAGGTAATCGATTGAAGTTTGGGGACTGCAGCTCCATACATGACTCGTCATTCCTTTGGTTACGAGTTCCACCTACTTGCGAGGAATCAAATTGTCTAAGTTGTTAACCTCTAGCCTTTCCTTTGGATCTGAAAAATAATTTCTCAGACATTTGTTTCTCCCTCTACAAATCCCTTTGCCATTGTGTGTAAGAACTCGATTTGGAGCATCCTCAAGCCATTGCCTACAATAGTATCTATTCTACAAAAATAGAAATTAATGTAAACTAATTGCAACTTGAAATAAAAATTGACATAAATTGGACCTAGCAAGTTAATAAAATTTACCTAGGATTGAATGAAAGAGCCAAACTATGAAGTGGGGTGTAACTTGTCCATCTTTCACTTAAGATGATGTATACCATTTCATAAAAGGAAGAATGTGCTAGACTTACAATAAAATTAGTGTATTCTAAAAGAAATAAAAATAAAAAAGGCTAAGCTATCAGGTCCAACACAAAGTTGAGCTCTCATTTAATTAGTTAGTTAGAATAAAAAGGAAATGATAAATAGGAGTTAGGAAGATGTTAGGAACAATTGTTGATTTGAGAAGAAGGTTTGTAGAGAAGAGATAGGGACTCTTGAATTTTCTTGTATAGTCTGGTTCATTCCTCACTTAATTCTATTTTCTTATTTAGATTCAAAGAGAAGAATACAAAATTACTCTTCCCTTGTTTTCTTGCATTTTCCTTCTTAAATTTGATCCAGTTCTTGCAACTGGTATCAAAGGTTCCGATTCTGGGAAACTACTGATGCACATGGTGAGAATAAGAATGGAGGTTAGGGTGGAATCTTTAGAAAGAGGAATTGAAGCGTGGAAACAAGAATTGGAGACTAGGAGAGAGCTTCAAGAAGCATACTTGAAGCAGATTGAGGAGTTGTTGGAGGGCATCTCTGTTAGACAACAATAACAAACAAATCCTAATAGTGTAGATGAGGACCATAATTCCACAAATGTTGAGAAGGAGGATGAATCGTGGAAAGATTCAAGAATAGAGCTTAAGGGAGATCGATGGAGGAAGTTGAAAATTCCAATATTTTCTGGTGAGGATGCATTCAGATGGGTAAATAGAGTATAAAGTTATTTTCTCATCAAGGATGTATTAAAGGAGTAGAAGTTGCATGCAGTAATGGTGATTATGGAGGGAAAGGCATTGAGTTGGTTTTAATGGTGGGAAGCATGCGTTGAGAATCCTACTTGGGAGATTTTTTGCAATTCGATGATTAGGAGGTTCCAGCTTTCTATGATGCAAAATCACTGTGTATTACTGTTGGGATTGAAGTAAACAACATTTGTTGAGGAGTTTAGAGAGAAGTTTGAGTTCTACTCAGGACTATTAAAGAAGATTGACCAAGGGTACCTTCAAAGAATATTCTTGAATGGTTTCAAAGAAGATGTCAGAGTTGAATTAAAGTTTCACTCCATAAGAACCTTGCCTGAGATGATGGATGTAGCCCAGAAAATAGATGAAAAGAACATGTCGATATTAAAGGGGCATAGGTAGGGAAATGTAAGAACTGGAGGAGGGGTAAGGTCTTTTCCCAATTTTCCTAGTTCTAAAACTGTGACATATAAGCTAGGTCATAAAGTTAATAGTGGTAATGAGTCACAACATGGTTCTGTCAACAATAGATCTGGTAGTGGTTTTACAAGCAAGGAAAATTTTGGCAGAAGACTATCCCAGGTTGAATGGCGGGAAAAAATAAAAAAGAGTTTATGTTTTTCATGTGATGAGAAGTATAGTCATGACCATGTATGTAAGAACAAACAATTTTTTCATGTGATGAGAAGTATAGTCATGACCATATATGTAAGAACAAACAATTTAGATTCATGTTAATTGAAGAGTCAACAGATGGAGAGAATGAAGGAAGTTTAGAAGAGGTGGTTGAGGGTGAAGAATTGAAGGCAATTCAATTGTCAATCCACAACATCATGGGTTTAACTTCTAAAAGATCCTTAAAACTCTAGGGTCAGGTGAGGAATAAAGATATGGTAGTGTTGATTGATTGTGGGGCTTCCTATAACTTTATTTCCACCAAATAGGTAAGAGAATTACACTTACCAATCATAAATACTATAGAATATTTTGTGGAAGTTGGTGATGGACATCAAATTAAGTGTAAAGGGATTTGTAGAAGTATAGAGTTGTAGCTACAAGGGTTAACAATACAACAAAAAAAAATTGTTTGAATTATGAGTAGCTTATTTGGTGTTGGGGTTGGATTGGTTGGAGGGTTTGGAAGAAATAAGAGTCAATTTTAAAGACCTCACCATAAAATTTGAAATGGGAGAAAAGACGATAATTTTGAAGGGAGAATCTACTTATCCACGGACCAAGCATCATTAAAATTTATGATAAAGGCTTTACGAGATCATAGTCAAGGATTTTATCCGGAATGCAATAGTTTGAACAGGGTTCAGACTGATTTTAACCCCACTTCAGTAGTTATGGAAGCAATACTTGAGGAGTTTCCAGAAGTCTTCCAAGACCCACAAGGTTTACCCCCATATAGGGAGCATGATCATGCAATAGTCTTGAAGGAAGGGGCTGAAATTTCCAATCTAAAGCCCTACAGGTATCCCCATTATCAAAAGATGGAGATTGAAAAGCTAGTGAATGAGATGCTGTCAGCAGGACTAATCAGGCCAAGTGTAAGTCCCTTTTTCTAGTCCCATTATTTGGATAAAGAAAAAAGGATGTGGATGGTGATTTTGCGTGGATTACAGAACTTTAAATAAGACGAATGTTCTAGATAAATTTCTTATCCTAATTATAGATGAACAACTAGATGAATAAGGGGGAGCTAATATTTTTGTTATAAACTGGATTTAAAATTTGAATATCACCAAATTAGGATGAGGGAGGAAGATATACCAAAAATAACATTTCGAACCCATGAAGGGCACTAGGAATTTGTTGTCATGCCCTTTGGGTTGACAAATGCTCCATCTACATTTCAATCCCCGATGAATACAATGTTGTGGCCATCTCTAAGAAAGTTTGTATTGGTTTTCTTTGATAATATATTAATTTATAGCAAGGAGGAGCAGTCTCACCTAAAATATCTTTGGACAGTCCTACAATTGTTGAAAGTTAATACTATATATGCGAATAAAAAGAAACGTAGTTCTAGGTAGCATAAATTAGAATATTTGGGGCACCTTATTTTTGCGGAAGGTGTAGTAGTTAACCCCAAAAAAGGTAGAAGCAATGTGGTTGTGCTTGGTTCCCAAAGATATAAAAGGGTTAAAGGGTTTCTTGGGTTTAATAGGTTGCTATAGAAGATTTTTGTGAAAGATTATGGGAAATAACTAGACCTTTAACCCAGTTATTGAAGAAGGACAAATTTCATTGGGGATCCTAAGCTCAAACAACATTCGAATCTTTGAAAATTGCTTTAACAATCTTATCTATTCTAACAGTTCCTGATTTTTCTAAAACCTTTGTGGTGGAGATGGATGCCTCGAAGAAGGGTTTAGGAGCAATTTTATTACAAGAAGGTAGACCTATTGCTTTTTTAAGTTAATTTTGGCAGTCTAGAAATGGCGCCATTACTTGTTGGGTAGGCATTTTGTGATATATAGTGATAAGAGGAGCCTAAAATTTTTAACTGAACCATGGTTAATGGGGGAGGAATAATTCAAATGGGCTTCTAAATTGATTGGTTTTGACTTTGAAATTAAGTATAAACCAAGTTGCACTAATAATGCTGCAGATGCCCTATCTAGGAGGATGACTTTTCAATCTATTTCTATAGTGCACTCTCTTGACTTGGACTCTTCAAATGATGATAATCATGCATACCCAAAATTAAAGTCTATCATTCAGGATTTACTGTTAGACTCTTCTTCTTATCTTAATTACCAATTACAAGGAGGTAAGTTACAAGGGCAGACTAGTCCTATCCAGATCTTCTTCCAAAATTCCTTCCTAAATTTCAGAACTTCATAATTCAACAATTGGGGTCATTCTAGGTTTTTCAGAACCTATAAGCGAATTTCTAATCTTTTGTTTTGGGAAGGGATGAAGGTTGGTATTCAGAGATATGTTGCTACTAGTGATGTGTGTCAAAAAAACAAGCACTCCACTCTTTCCCCTCTAGGATTATTATAGCCTTTGCCCATTCCTACTCAGGTTTGGTTAGATATTTCCATGGATTTCATTGAAGGTTTACCTAAGACTCAAGGTAAAGATTTTGTATTTGTAGTTGTGGATCGTTTGATCAAATAAGTTCATTTTATACCCACACAACACCTCTTCACTACTAAAGAAGTAGCTAAAGTACTCCTTAAGGAGGTGGTGAAACTCCATGGGTTTCCAGCATTCATAGTTTCTAATAGAGATAAAATTTTTCTTAGTGGTTTTCGGTCTGAATTATTCAAGTTAGTTGGAACTAAGCTAAAATATAATTCAGCATATCATCCACAAACATATGATCAAACCGAGGTGGTAACAAATGTTTGGAGACTTAGTGGTGCTTTGTAGGGGGTAAACCAAAATAATGGCCATAATGGTTAAGTTGGGCTAAGTTTTGGTATAATACCAACTATAATGCTTCTACTAAACTAACCCTTTTCAAAGATTTATATGGAGCTGATCCACTCTACTTAAGGGCACAACTATCCAATCAACAATGGAGGAAGTAAACAAATTCAGCGAAGAGAGACCTGGTATTACGGGAGTTAAGAGATAACTTGGCTCATGCTCAAAATAAGATGAAATTGCAAATGAATAAGCATCACAGGGATGTGGAATTTCACACTGGAGATTGGGTTTACCTAAAGATTCAGCCATATACGTTGAAGTTCTTGGCTAAGTGGTTGAACGAAAAACTAAGTCCTAGGTTCTATGGCCTCTTTCAGATCCTGGAGAGGATTGGAGTAGTTGCCTACAGGCTCCAATTGCCTTTAGATTGCCGTATATACCCTATCTTTCATGTGTTGTTGAAAAAAACTTTAGCATCAACAACTGTTAGTCAATCATTGCCCTAAGCACTTTTAAAAGATTTGGAACTCCAAATACAACCTGAATAGGTGATAGATGTCTGCACATCAGCAGTAAGCTCAACTGAAATTTTAATTCAGTGACATGACTTACATTCATTTGAGAATTCTTAGGAAGCAGTTGACATGATTCAACAATCCTTTCCTGATTTTAACCTTGAGGACAATGTTCAACTATGGGGGAAGAGGGGAGTATTGCTAGACCTTCAATAAATAAGAGTTAGGAGGCTATTAAAGATAGTTGTTGATTTAAGAAGAAGTTTGGTAAGTTGATGAGGCTCCTAAATCTATGTCTCAACGCTGGTTTATTAAGAATACGCAAGAAAAGCATTTTGAATTGTTGATTCATTGCGAGAGATGGTTTAGAACCAATAGTTCATTATCTAATGGATTTTTCTGTTCTAATACTCTATCTGAGAGTTATCAATATTTATCAAATTTGTTCCTATCTAACGGAACGCTATTGGATCAGATACACCTTTCTTTCTCTTCATCTCAGGTCGATATAGGTGATATTCTCAATTGAAAGATCCCCTATATCGATAATACACATTCCAGTTGACCGAGCCTAATTCGAATTGTTTTGTTCTAAAGCAAAGAGATCCATGGGACGATTTGTCCTATTCACATATTCATGATCAAGAAGTACTGAATTCTCTTTCTTTTCGGATAGGTCACAAAAGGAGAAAGAAGGTTGGAATGCAAATAAACATCTATTATTGAATTCACCCGTCCCGAGAGTAAAGCACCCATTTTGAAACGTCCGGTGACAAAGTCATTGAATGGGTAAGTTGGGTTATAAAAATTCTCGAATTCTTTTGTATAAGTCTTATATCTGTCTCATTATCCACTTAATTTTGTTTTTTATTTAGATTCAAAGAGGAGAATACAAAATTATTCTCCCCTTATTTTCTTACATTTTCTTTCTTAAACCTGATCTTATTTTTATAAAATGTTTCTTTCTTAAACCTGATCTTATTTTTATAAAATGTTGAGTCAATTTTTTCTTGTGTTGATATATTACTATTTTAATTTGCTCAATCATAAAGTTTAATCTCTTATAAACTAGGTGAAGATTTGACTTATCAATATGTTGGCCATTTTTCTATGCAATAATGTAGTTCGTATAGCATTGTAGCTCGGTGGAAGAAAATTCGAGATAGAAGTGTTTGCAGCACAGGTAAATGCACTAGCCAAGTAAGGATTTTGGAAAACATCGAATGGCTAGTAAGAACATAGCCTAGTAAGCGCATGATAAATGCTATCTTGCCTCATTATGAAATGACTATCAAGTTTTGTCATCTCTGCAAGATATTCATTCGATACTTTTGAACATATGCAGAAATTCCTTCTTTTTCTTTTAACATGAGATCTCAAAGTAAAAAACCTTTGTAGGTTCCTTGACAATAGTTACGAAGCCAACTTACATTTCCTCCTTATTTTGGAACAGTCACATAAGGCCAAAGAAGAAAATCACCCACTTTTGAATTGCCTGCACCACCTCCAGACCTACTACTTGATTGTTGTGATTTTATCAATAATTAATTAATTATAAGAAAAGACATTTTGATATAAAATAATATTGAATAAACATTACAAATAATTAAACATTGCGCAAATTGACTAATTACTAGACCACTTAACATTAACTATTATAGTAAAGTTAGTACATAAAAACAGTATAATAATGATTATAATTAGTTTTTATTACCAAAAAGGCCAAAACAAACAAAAGGCCAAAAAAGCAAAGTTGCAAGCAGATAACGTACAGGACATCAAAAGCTATTCACTTATCAATATAATACTTTGTTTAATGGAAGTGGAGCGCATGTTAAAATCAACAAAAGCCAAGCAAAAAGTAAATTAACAGAGACAATGTAGTGTGCGTGTCTTCCCTTATCGTGGACATTTAAAAAAGTAATCGCACGAATTGGATTTCGACCCAAGACGAAAGTGGTAGAGTTCAACCCAAGAATGCAGTCACCCGCAACAAACAGCAGAGATGATGAGGCTCCTTTCTAGAGGCAACAAGAACGCAGACAAATGCTCTGTTCCAGAGGCTCCTAGGATCCAAATGAATGCTCTTTTTTTCAACTTTTTTGAATTGGACGTTGCAAAAGGAGGTTTTATGTTGCAAAAGGAGGTTTGTATTTTTATTTTACAAGAAGAAACCGCAGGTCCCGAAAAGAAGTTTGAAAAAAAAAACCGTAATTTTTCATCCATCATCAAATCGTTTGGCAAGGGAACGCACCTAATCTGCGTAGAATTTTTTTAAAATAAACAAAAATCTGATTATCTTCCATCTAAATAATATTTTTATTTTTTTTATCAAATTATATCTCATCCTATCTTTTCTTTCTTTACCTTAAATTTAACTTAACTTCACCCTCTCTTTTTTTTCTCTTTATCTTCCTTCTTTAAACTTAATTTCACTTGTCTTCGGATATACCAACAATTTTGCTAAAAATAAAATGGTACATATGTACCCGTGCAGAGCTGGAGGCACCTGGTTCGCTTTAATTCAAGAAAATCACAAACATGTGCTTTAGAGATGCGTAGTATTAGGGCAAAAGTTATGAGTTTTATCAAGTCTGCAAGTCCTCTGCCTTCAAAATCATATTCTCAGAATGATAATTGTTAATGAACGATCTTTAGATTAAAAACCTCGTAAAAGGCTCATGCATACAGATGGGGCAACAATAAATCAGGTAATGTACAATCCAATGTAGTTCGAAAACAAGGCCTAAACTAGCTAACAAGGATTAATATTTGCCTTGCCCAATACAGCATACACCGACTAATCAACATCTAGCGAGTGTTATGGCAATACAGAAAACCGGTTAAAAATAATTATGTAAATACATACAAATCTAAGAATGAAACCTTTTAATACATATAATTTATCAAAATTTGGCTTCTGATTATCTTTATTATTAAACATTATTTTAACGATTGGGAACTTCAAATTTCAGACAAGAAAAGGATAGAGATATTTAAATATAAACAAGCTTATATTAAAACCAAACAGATTTTAATATCAGCCCCATTGTCAGGAGCTATCCAGTTACTTAAAGTTGTCGACAATACGCAATCCTAGAGCAGTTAAACCTTCTGAAAAAATGAAACAATTGACTTAGACAGCGTATTTCACCATCTTATAAGCTGTAGTAGAATTCCATTCTCAGCGTATTTCAGCAAATTCAGATCAACAACCATCAGCACATGTCAATACACAATTCCATCACCACTATAAAATCCTCAGCATCTGTTATGTTAATTAGTAGTGTACAACAGTTCAAAGAACATGAAATCAATTTGTCTAGTTAGCTGTTGCAGGTCTTACATTGTTCGTCACCATCCACTCTTTCAACCACAGATTAGGTTCATACTTCAAGGGAAGAAAAAGTCCAAGCCAATGAAAGAGCTAAACCATAACCATTTTTCTCATGGCTAAGTTTGCTACGTTACCCTAAGAGAAAAGATTTAAAAATAATGCTACAAGGAAACTTGTTATATTCATATAAAAATATAATACATATGATAACAACTAAACAAAATTCTCACTGATATTTGTGAAAAGATTACGCTGAAACATAAGTTAAATTCAATTGAAACAATAAATTAAACCCTAAACCCTTACCCGTAATACATGACCAAATTGAAACCATG